>OZ020535.1:17007412-17687875 GCA_963971435.1 Lasius platythorax
TGGCTTATTTTCACGCTCATCTTTGTAAACATCCACGGTCAATCCACTGTCAATATCGATAAAAAATGTAAGTAAAACTAAAATCGCGACGATACTATCAGACTATAATATTTATTATTATACTAAGAATTTTTTAAAAGTATTCTTCATCGACGTTTTTGTGTATAGAGAAAAAAATATATCGCCTTTCCGCGAAATATTATGCAGGAAAAAATTAATTATTCACAGCAAAGTAATAATGAGATTGTGTCACGGAAAGAAGATTGCCAGTTCCATTTCTCGGTTAAACTGTTAAACTGTAAACTATAAAATTGCTAATTGCATCACGCGAGTTATCGTTTCGTCATAAAAGGAAGTTAGAAGGTTGTATGGTCAACTATTAGTTGACGCCTTCCGCGTTCTTTTTCTCACGAGGCAATCGCCGATAAAAATATTTTTCTCGAGGAACTCGTGGAAAATCCTCCAACAGTTTTTACATACTAATAAAAGATACTAATTCATAGAAAAAAAGTATACGCAGAAATATCAAGAAAATAAAAATAATTCTCGATTAAATTCGACAAATGATACTAAAGAATGTCGTAACGTTTTAGGGAGACTGTGCGTAGTGAAAAGCGAGCACACATCAAAAAGAATTGCTTCACTTTGCCCAAAGTTGGCTGAGAGCCCAATACAATGTGTCATAGAACCCGATAGGCAAGTATCCCATAAATAATATAAAAGTTTTGGAAATTTTAATTTCAATATTTGAACGTTCTCTTTCTCGAGAAGCCATATCTCTGTTATCTTTTCTTCACCTATTGTCAAGAACGGCGATGATTGTTTCCAAACATTTTTTTCGGTTAAAAGATACCTATAATATTATATTATATAATAATAATAATATGTTATAATACACGAACACGTATTACATATAACATCATCGAGAGTATTTTGGAAGAAATACGAGATTCTTCTCTATTCCTATAGATTTTTACGGAGATATGACTTTTTCAGGAAAACCGATTGCGTGGCTCGATGAGTTTTACCTTTTTCATGCGAGCAGACTTCTTATATAAAAGTAATTCTAATTTAGGTTCGGCTGTTTACGTCGCATAATCGAGAGTGATGCCGATTTCACTGTACTGGAGCCAGAAGAACTTGTAGCGATAAGAAACTATTACTTATACAAAGTTCTAGTCACGAATGAATTAAAACTCATCCAATACGGTAATTAAGATAAAAAATGTATGCGCGAGAATGAACACAGAGTGTTTCACTTTTAACGCCTTAAATTTCAACGATCTATTTTTTTTCGACGAATTTTCCGATTTATCTTTCCTCAAGGAAAATGTCGAACAAATGCAATTTCTCAATACGTTTCATAACTAAGCCTTAAATTAAAAATCTAAAAAACTCTAAAAAAATCTAAAAACTCTTTGTTAAAAAAATAATATTTACTTAAATTTAATTAAGTTATATTCTCTTCTCTTGTACTTGCTCACACACAGTTGAAAAAATTAATTACTAATATGTAATTATTATGCAGATTATCACTCCTGAAAGTATTCATATTTTGGATTTTCGAAATCGACATTAACTTGTTGCCGAAGAATCTATCGTTTATTTAAAATTACAGCAACCTCTCAAGTGAGACGCGTTTTCTTTCAGAAGCGGAACGTTTTAAAATAGTGGCCATAGCGCATAAAAGTGTGCAACGTATTTGGGACATTAAAGGCAAGCGATTATGTCATCCCGGCTTTAACACTGTCGACGATTGGTCTACAGTTTTTTCAACGGTTAGCGAGCCTTTCTTTCTACGCAAGCACATGTTAAAACTGTGCATTTGCACTTACCTGACCGTATTATCAATTCCTCGTATATTTCAGTACCTCGAGAGCTTGATAATTCGCAAAGAATGCAATTTCAACATGACGCTATTCGAGAACAGAGTGCACGCTTTGTCCAACTTCTTCGAAATGGCCTGCATCGCCGGCCCGTGGTCGTCGGACGCGATATTTGATTATCAGCTGAGTACGCAATTCTAGAAATATGAGAATTCATATATTAAGCCGTGGAAAGTGTATAATTAATAACGTTTTTTTCTTATGTATATACGTATATAGAGTCTTGTTATGGTTTACAGAATCGAAATACAAGAATCTCTGCGCCGCGTGCGAAAATCCGTCCAGTTGTTACAACACCGACAAGTATTATGGGCGAGAGGGTGCTCTGTTGTGTCTCACCGATAACGTGGGCGACGTCACCTGGGTCAGATTGGACGACGCTCGCGTGCACTTCAAGGTAAAGATCGTCCATACTCGAACGCATTGTTTTTGACCGAGACAACAACAAAAAAAAAGAACAATTCGTGTAACTACTTGGGAAGAACCGATAACGTGATCTGCTGATCTAAAAGAAATCTACGACGGATTGTAGCGCGTGTGATTCTCTCTAACGCGGTATTAACATCTGCCATGATTTGATGCAGGCCGAGATGATCGATACGCAGGATTACAAGTTTCTGTGCCCGGACGGCACCACAAAACCGCTTATATTCGATCAACCGTGCGTCTGGATATCGAAACCATGGCAGGTCGTCGTAGCTGCATCGTAAGTGCAATTTATGTTTCCCTGAATTTTACTTTGACAATTTGCGGAGATACGCAAGATTTAAAAAATCAATTATCAGTTATCTTAATTCTCGTCAGGCAAAGTGCCGTGATGATCGCCAACCTGATGAATTCGATGGTCAACACAACGCACTGCTGGAAAAACAGCTTGTTGCAGCTGATGGAGAATTATTACGTCACTTCGGCCAATATAGATGCACTGGAAGTACCGTCCGATTATTTATCCCGATGTAACGTATATATACATCGAATAAAATCTGCAATTGCGTGCACATATTTGGATAATATCAGTTTTCCTCGCGCACCAGCTCATAAACTTGCATTTAAAGAATTTACGTTAATTTCACGGATGTTATATATATATAACATCCGTTAAATTAACGTAAATTCTTTAAATGCAAGTTTATGAGCTGCACGAACGCGCGCACGATTAATTCCTATTATCATTAAGAATTTGTTAACAATTTAATTATTAATTTAAAGTGTATTATAACTTTAAATTAATTTGGGGAATTTCAATATAGGTACAGATAAATAGAAATTAAATTAGAATATTTGAGCGTAAATATAAAAGATTTTCTACAAAAAAAATATATTCAGAAATATTTAGAAAGAGATGTAAAATACCTGGTATTGTTTGTCCTAACTCGTATCTCCCGATTACAGTTCCAAATTTCGTGAGTGCTTATGCTCAATCGGGTTGTCGACCTTCGAGAGCAGTGCGATGGTGCGTGATGAACAATCTGGAGCTGTATAAATGCGAGTCGCTGAGAGACGCCTCCATCGTTTACGGTGTGGAACCGACGATCAACTGCTTCCAGCAAACTAGTGAATCGTGTTTGAAGGGCGTACAGAACGGACTAATGGACATCTTTTTGGCGCGGCCCGAGAACCTTCTCGAGGCTAGGATGTAAGCGAAGAGCATGCCGACGGGGAGATGTGATAGATGAAAAGGGAAAAAATGTTTCCCCTTTATTTTTAGATTACTTTTCTCGTAGGAGGGGTTTGAAGCCTATCGTTCACGCGATGACTAACGTAAAAGAGGAAGTGAACAGAATCGTGGCAATTGTAAGAGTTAATTCCCCATTTAAAATTATAAAGGATCTCAAAGGTGCCAGAGCATCCTTCACGGGTTACAGAAGCGTCGGTGCGATTTATACACACATATATACTTACATACATACATACACATATATACATGTATATATATATATATATATATATATATATATGTATATATAAAAGAATTAGAATATAATTTTATATTTGACATCAATCGCCGAATTGTCTTTAATTCTTTAATTATTGATGTCTTGTCAGGCTGGAACGCTTTTGTGACATTAATGAGGAACATGTCGAGCAGAAATTGGGATTGTTCGGATGCGCAGGCTGTTGCAAAATTCTTCAAGAACAGCTGCGTTCTCGATTGGAATAACAACAAAGAGCTTCCAGCTAATTTACACTCTTTATGCAAAAAAGGTAAGATATGATGGATGCACAATCGTGATTAAACGTAGTAAACGATCATAAAGATATGAATATACATAATGTATAGAGACACGTGGCAGATTGTATCTAAATTTTGCACGGTTCGCTAAGAACGACAGGTAATATATAAGAGCGATACAAATCGCGTATGATAAAACTGATACTGTTCTCTGAAGTTAATAAATCCAGTGTAATCACATAAAAACGATTATACAGATGACATGTGAATAAAAGAAAATAATCAAGACTATATACGATTTTTTTTTGCAGATGCGAAGCGAACGAACGACGATTTAGATGCCTTCGATTATTTGACTTTGGGTACCGTTGACGTTGCCTTCGTCAATCTCAAGGTTATAGAAAGCAAGACAGAAGCCGGTGAGTCGCGCTGATTATTTCAGTTTAATAATATTCTCCGTATTATTTCTACATATTTAACACGTACCTTTTATAATATCGCAGGTGATTTTTATTACGAGAAGATTGATCATAGGAATATAAATCGGAGACCCAAATACAGGATATTAGGCCCGACAGACACCTCGCATGGAGTTCCATATTTGCTCGCTTGGACAACTCTTGGTTCGGTAATTCTTTCCTCTTTTTTTAACAGCAACTTAATGTTAGATGCGTTGTGTGAACACAGATTCTTTTTCCTTTCTCTTCTCTCAGTTTGTAACATTTTGCTCGTAAATATGAATTTCTTCCGTCTTGATAGATAGTAGCGCATGAGAATATCACGGATCTAAGACGCCAGGAGATCTATTCCATGTTGCTCGAAATGGATAAGTTGTTTGGGAAGAAATTCAACGGACAGACACCTGCGTTCTCGCTGTACGGGCCTTACGACGGCAATCACGACCTTATCTTTCCCGTAAGTTAAACATGGAGCACTGGAAATATAAAATTGTATAATTTAATATTGACGACTTAAAGAAGGTAAAACTGAAGCGATCACATCATCGTAAAAAGATCGATAAAATTGTTTCAAATTGCTGATTCTCTCTTAAAGCTCGCTCTTATGCTTTAGACGTTCAAAGAAAACAAGTAAGTTGGAGAGCACCAAGAATATTTTAACCGGAGATGTACCCATTTAATTTGAGCTGCGACTCTGACTGACAATGAGACTTTGGTAGAACTCTCTGCTGAACATTTCGGTTAATCGGAATCCTCGCACACGCAGTCTAATGGACGTTCGAGGACGTCGAGCTTCTCCGAAAATCTCTCGTTTCTCGTGCATCCGTAATATACGTAGCCCTTGTCGCAGTACGCCCAGGGAAAGTGCGTGCACTTGAAGGACACGAACGGCACACCTTCGGCGGTCAATGCGATTGCGCCCACGTCGGATCTCGGCGAAGATACGTCGATTTGTTCCTCGAAGTCCCGCAATACCGCGGCGACCGCTTCGTCGATCGACCGCGCTGTCTTGCATCGCAATCGCCGTAGGATTCGCTGTGCCGGCGCGTATTTGTAGATAGCTTGGTCGCAACCCGAGACGGACACCGAGCCACCTTGATCGACGTAAATGCCGCAACCGATCGCCGTACCGGTCGCGCTCACGCTCCCGTACAGCTTCCTCGCTTCTCCGGCCGTCGAAGTCCCGCTGGCGAGATGCTTCTTACGGTCGTATGCCACTGCTCCGACCGCGCCGAGCTAATAGCGTTCTTTCCAATATCATGTCTCTTACGTGTAGCATAATTACAAGATGAAAATATTTCTGTGCGATTAAAATAAAATGTTCTAGGTCCATAACTTGTTTAAAGAGACTCGTCTAGATTTCATATTTTATATTTAAAGTAGACAGAGAAACTCTCTCTCTTTTAAATAAATTATAGACTTATAGTTTGAAGCAAGAGCAGATTAAATTTATAATTTGCAAAGTGCTATGTTATATATAAATTTAAAATCTTGTTTTAAGAAATTTTTGAAATTTAAGAAATCTTGAAAAAATTCTATTTGTTACTTTCGCTTGAACATGTATATTTCACACATACGAATCTAGAAGAACCTGATGAATTGCTCAACCTGTAAAATATCAGGCTCGATCATCGGAGATTCGTTTGATTGGACCTCCGAGGCAACGCTTTTTTCGTCCTGTCTTTCGATTACACATCCCGGTATACATTCCTTCGTATCGGATTGTTTCCCGTCTTGCAATAGCTGTCGTGTCAATCGTGCAATCTCTCTCGTATCGTTCAGTGTTTCTTACATTCGACATCGTCAATTTCACAATTAATATTTTTTTAAGTACATAGTTACTTTTTCCATTATTCTTTTTTTTTTACCATCATCTCCTTCTTCATGTAACGACGTCTTTGAATCAAACGTCACGATCAGCTGACCGGGTGACAAAGTGGGAAGATTTGATTCCGAGGCGAACTTTTGCGCTCCGTCCTCGACTATCAACACGTGTTCCGTGTGTTGCAGGACCAGTTTGGCTGTAAGAACGTTGAGCGACAGAGAAAGAGATAAACATTTAATTGTCGTGGCGAAAATTATTGTAATTAAAATATCGGAGCATACGTGACAGACCTAACGTTATAGGATGTGCTATATTTCGAACGGCGCCTACGCAACCCGCACGTAGATCGTTCGTCATTATCGCAGCGTCCATCACGACTTCCCCGTTAGCGTCTAAGGAGCCTCCGTACGCGCAATTAAAATACTTCTTGCTCTCCATGTGGCGAATCGCACGCTCGACTGCGTCCAACGAACAGCATCCCTTAAGCAGATCGCGATACGCTATCACAGCGGCTCTCTTCACCTGCATCCATTAGTCGAATATTTTTTTTTCTCACATTTTATAAAACTTTCGCACATTGTGTTAAGATATAGATGACAAATGGGGTTTAACCTGGTCGAGCATAAATTTTCGCGCGTGTTGAGGAATTTTTCCGGCACCTCCGTGAACAACGATAACCGGATCCACCCGCGGCACTATTTTTTTCTTTTTCTTAATCTGCGTCTCGGTATTAATTGTGGCAAAGATCTCCCTGATCCAGGAACAATAATCGCACGTCATGTCGGTAAGATGTGTCTTCGCGATTTCAGAATTTTTATCGTTCTCAAATTTTCCACAAAAGGAAGTATTTCCCGATGCATCCATTACGTGTGTGTGAGTCGAATACCGATAAATTTTGTTTAAATTTGAAATGCAAAGAGCATACTTTTTATATATATGTCATTTACAAGTAAAAAACATTGCCGATGTTGTTTTATTTTTTTCAGCACTAAAATATAATAACGTTCTGAAAGATAATTATAAATTTGGAATAGATAAATGTAAGTTTTACTTTTTGTCGCAGGACGGCACGCGCAATTTACAGTTACACGGTCATCAGGTACTGAGAGAACGCAATTACGACGAAATCGTGGAAAATTTCACGAAGCAAGAAGTTTGCAGTGCCGCGAGCACATGGATGTCTCATTTTCTGGGAACTGTTTCTCTATGTATAATTGTTGTCATCATTCTAAATCGATTGTTGAACTGCTGACAATGAACTGTATGCTCTCTGCGAAGAGAGATCGCAGTATATAATAGAATCATCTGTTATTGATGGTACAATCTGCAAGAAGCTAGATTTGAAATAAAAGAATAGATTTTTGATGCAAAGTTTTATTTTCAAGAAGATAAAATTTAAAAAATTGTGAGATTAGTAACATCTTTCCTCTATCTTAAGCTTGTATAATTTTTAATGACATGCAGTGTCATAAGTTGACGGGTTCAATAATGCGCACGACTATCAATAAATATAAAATTTTTTATAAGAAACATATTCTTTTAATGGTCTTGATATTTTAAAACAACTCTTGAGAAAATATATAATTTAAATATATTGTTTATATATAATATTTATAAATTATATATTTACATTAAAAAGTACTCAGAAATTATCCAAGCTCAAAAATAATAAGAGACATTATTAACTGTTCAATTTTTAAAATAAATTTTCTCAAAAATAAATTGCGAAAAAATTTATTCCATATTTTTAGCTTATCTTTATAGGTAGAATCATATCACTCTTTTCCGGTAGTACCATCAATAATGGATTACTTGTAATAAAAAAACGTGACATTAATACTAAGTCTAGACTATGTATAAAATATTACATATATCTCAACAATACAATCTTATTATTTCATTTTTCCTCTTTCTTTTATTTTTTTATACAATATTAAATAAATGTATGTATAAATGTGTTATAAATACTATTTATCTACACTGGACGGTATTTATTTTCTCTGGACGGAATTGCGATAGAGAAAGATACGTGTGCAAAAAAATCTCACTCGCTATTCAACTAGCCTCTGTAGAGTGCCTAATTCTAACTGTTTTCAAACGTACTTCAACGCATACATTTAAAAAATTTAATTTCGTTAGAAAAGTTAGTACATGCTGTCTTGTAAAATATTATTAATTCCGAAATATACAAGATTGTCTCTTGTTCAGTTAAAAATATCAATTAAAAATGCGAGTTAATTTCAACTTGTATTGAAATGATACTTACCGGATATCTAATACCTAAATTATCTACATTGTAAGTGCACGCATATATTGGAAGTATAAAATCCGTGAATCTATCTAATTCTTCGAAAGTAATAATAATTGTAATTCTAAGCGATCTTTCTCTTCCATTAAAGTGCCCTTCTATATAATTCTCCTTTCATGAGTCCATATTTGTTCTTATTTATGGAACCAAGACGTATCGCGAAAACACGTTCAATTCTTGTAAAAATTCTTCTTTTTTCGAATAGAAATCTTTTCTCAGTTTGTGCACCTCTACATTACCAGATTCTGTGCCAAGAGCCTAAAAAAATATATATTTTGAAATGTATAGAAATCTCTTTCAAGTATGAACTCTATCTGTTTAAACTCACTAAATATTGATTCATCATATCTTGATCTATTATGCAAGGGGACAGCTGCATGCTACTTATCTTTCCCTCCTTTTGCATAGAAAACGTATGTACAGGGCAGATGTCAGTCTTACTCAAGTCCCATACATGAATTCTGTTGGATTTATAGGTTGGTTTTCGTTTATTGCATTATTTTATTCGTTCATCTGTAATTTCCGTTTTTTTTTTATTTATGAAAAGAACTTACCGAGAATTATTGTCCAGGATGTATATAGTCAGCGGTTTCGTCTTCGACCATTGCAAAATTTTAATTTTGTCCGTATACTGTTCATTTTTCAGTTGTACAATCGGTCTCTCCGTATTCAAGTAATGAAGTCGAATCGTTCCGTCGTTACAACCGATCTAATCAACATAAAGATCACAGATTGATAAGAATCAAATAAACTTTCAAAACTATAAAGCGTAAAAGAAGTCTTACCCAGAAAAATGACTTATCGAAAGGACAGACATCGATGCAAGTTGAACCACCGCATTCACCTGTAATATTTAATTATGTAATTGATAATTTTGATAATCATGATGTTATTTGATGCGATAACAAAACTGCGACTCACTTATTTCAGCTGGTTTGTACATTAATGGATTAGTTTTGTTACCGATACAAGTAGCATGCAAAACATCAGTGCTGTTAGTCACGACATAAATATTATTTGTACTCGCGCTGTCCACATGCATATCGATAAACGTATTCATTCTAAAAGAAAGTCGGATTCAATTAGAAATTTTGGGTATATATATCGCGACACAAATTTTTATATTTATTATATTTACATTTCCTTATCTCTTTCCATTAGAGACATTTTCTGATTTTTCACAAGTCTTATATTACCCCAATGAGAGAGTCCCAAGTCATCGATATTTATACCCATATTATGTACAATACTCCATATAATGAGGTAACCATCCTCATCTAAGCTACATATCTGTTAAATTCGTTAAGAACAAGCGAGGATTAGTAGAACTACATTTTCTAACAGGAAAATGTTAACACTGTGATAAATGATGGAGTGGTAACCTGGATAGGGACGAACTTGTTGCTCCTCTCTTTGGCGGAAGTGGTCTCGATCTTAGATAGGACGCGTATCGCAACAACCTGTGACGTGTGTGCATCTAACTCTGTAATTGCTGTTGTCGTATAAGTGGGGGTTCTTATCATCCAATCCAACTCGTTAGCTTTATCCGTAATCTTCTGATGCCACATCTCATCGTCCTTCAGATCCCAGAGACTCAGCGATCTATTTTTATTTTTTTATTTTTAAATTAATACAAAAAAATGTAAAAGCTTGAAGAAAGATTCGAGCCGCGTACCCATCCTCAAGTCCGGCGAATACCGTGTCGCAGTTCGTTAAATGAAAACAACAAGCGGTAATAGGACATTGCGAATAGAATAATTTCTTTGGCATCGAAGGTTCGGAAATGTTCCAGACGCATCCGATACAACAATCGGTGATGTAATCCTGTTTGCTAACGGTTTCTATCTCCTGTAAAAGAAGAAATTTATTGTTTTAAATTATTTTCAACCATGAATATAGTACAGTGAATAGTACAATAGTCTCACTTACCTCTTCTACGGGAGCGTGTATAGTGAGCAGAACCTTATTTGAGACATTCGAATAGTGTATAATCTTAACCGGCCTGGTAGCTAAGAACGTCACTGAATGTATAGAGAGTTTCACGAAACCATCGCTAAACGACAATCCGTCTACATCATTTTGAAAAACGGTACCACCGTGTTCCTTCTCTTCCAGTAACGATAGCATGACGGCGCCCGCGCGATTAAGAAAATCGTTCAACTGCAATACGTCATACGATGGCCGTAATGGAAAACATGTATCATCCGACTCGTCCAAATCGTTTCCGACACCATTTTGTTCCTGTAAAGTTTAATGAAAAATTTTAAAATATTAATTTTTAATACAAAATTATATTAATTATATTTTAATATTAAATATTATTAATTTAAAATATTAATTTTGTCGGATTTATATCAAATTCTCTAAATAGTAGAGAATGAATTATTACCATTTTAAATAAGTTTATATCCCGTTTGTCACGTAATTCTTTTCTACAGGTTACGGGGAATTGCGTCCATTTATTCTTACTATGTACTTCGTCCGTTTGTATCTCGATGTCCACATTATCGTCGCCAGTTTGAGTAAACACCTGGTAAAATATAATATAACATATAACAAACCATCAATCACGATACAATACGTTACTTACTTGTTGAGTATTTAGTTTTCCATAATTTCTTATAAATTCATCATAAGGTATCGGGCTGCATTCTAAGAGTGACCATTCCATAAAATCTAGTTTTATCATTTCCAATAATTCCTCACCTCTGCTTCGAGGCTTTTGTAAATTCTGCAAAAAAAAAGGCAAATTTGTCAGAATTTAAAAGTACACAATAAATTGTACGATACATTCTTATGAAAGTGGATTACCTCCTCGCGTTGGTTTTCTTTCGATTTACGAAAATCGATAAATGATGTTTGCGACAATGGCGGGGATCTAGTAAAGTCCCCGGAGCGACTATCCTCGAAACCTTCATCGGTAGACGACGGCAAAGATTTATTTTCCACCGGTCTGTCATCGCTGCTCCAAAAATAAATACGAATGCGTTAAATTGATCACACATTTTTATTTTTCTCAAAACAGAACGGCAAAAACATGCAACAAAATGTTACATAAAGATGTAACGCTCAGACAATAAGAAGCAAATAATAATATGCTTTGCATATATTCATTTATTTGTCTTGATATTTGATTTTAGTTATCACAAACCTAAACGTTTTGCCAACTGGCTCTCTTAATTCAGGTAACGGTGGCGTGTTGGATTGATTTACAAGCATAGATTCTACCCGCGCCGCCCGTTTTCTCGCTTCCGCGAGATCGTAGTGTCCTGAATCGAGCATACGTTCCTCTTCAACTTTCACAAGTTCCGTGCTCTTCTGCAATATTTTATATAAAATTATATATCTTGACATATACACATATAGTCATACACAGTATTAAATAATAAATACCTTCTCTCGGGGACGCAGTTCGATGGGTTCTAGATGGGAACTGCTTTTACTGCTATCCGACTTTTCGCTAATCGAGGAAGTATCACTGTCGGTGCATTCTTGAAAGTCCGATTCATAATCCTGAAAGAAGTAGCACGAATTTAGGATCTCGATTCGATTTCGCGTACCTTCGAATTCTTTGAGAAAGTTAATATGCAATTCTACGAGATTATTAAAATTACAATTCTTTCTTCTTCTTACACTTCTTTACCTCAAAATCGTCCTCATAATCATAGTCTGCCTGATCCGAATCTGCTTGTGTATCAGGATAATCAGGTGCATCCGTTGTGATATTTTCCTTCTGCTCTATTCTCTCCATTTTCTCAGGTCTCTTTACAGCGCTATGCAGCATTCTTATCTCACTGGGACTTAGTGTTCTGGATTTCCTACGCTCTCTGGATGACAGTTGTGGTTTAGCTTGATCGGATACAGAAGAATCTTGCAATTTTTCCTTATCTCTCGACGTTTGATGCA
Source organism: Lasius platythorax (assembly GCA_963971435.1). Lineage (NCBI taxonomy): Eukaryota > Metazoa > Arthropoda > Insecta > Hymenoptera > Formicidae > Lasius > Lasius platythorax. The sequence goes on from OZ020535.1 coordinate 17,019,969, forward strand.
CAGTCTTATTATTAGATTTAACATTTAACTTGCTCGCGATTGGCTTTGGCGTATATACTGTACTATGACCTCTTTTCTCTGAATATCCCGCTTGCTCTCTGGATTTCCTCTTCATGACTGTACTATCATCGCTCGATTTAATAGCATTTTCAGATCTCGTCTTGGAGTTTGTACTCTTCTTCGTTAACAAGTGACTAGATGAAGCATTATGTGGACTAGATTTCAATGTCGAGGACGAAGAACTCTGCTTGACAGTCTTAACCTGAGAAGGTCCAATAGATGGCTTACTAGTACTTCTAGTTGATTGTGTTCTATTTGTTGTAGAATTTTGTAACAATTTTGGTCTATCCCCGTCTCCTCTATGCTCAATGGTTTGAGATTTCCTTGGAAGATTAGGCTCCAATTTTTTCGATGTTTCTGTATTGCCATCCTTGCCTGATAGACCTTTTGATTTTGACCGCGTGCGTGTCTTAACTTCATCTTTAGCTTCAGCTTTCTTAGTAGCTCCCTAAAGAGGAATAAAGTATTCTCAATGTAATAAAAAAAACACATAAAACTTAGATCAAGAAATAGAGTAAATCTTAATAAAGCTCAATGTTTTTTTTTTGCAATAACATCTTGTACATAACAATAATTTAACTATAGACTATGATTTATTCAGGCTACATTTTGAAGGAGAAAACATTTTTATTTCTATTTCAAATACATATATAGGTATATATTTTTGTATACTTCTTTTATATTTGTAAAACGCGAAATGTGAAAAGAATTGTCGTAGAAATGACATTAATTTTTCGACATTAGTTTCTAGGTACAATTTTTACATCGTTGATGCTCAGGAATAAAACGTCAAAACAATGAGTCATGCGTTCTATAGTTAATGAAGGATGTGCATAGCGAGATTAAAAATGGCAGTAAATACAAAAACCTATATTCCGCCTTATTATAATAACCGTTCCGTCGACATTCACGTAGCTTCGTAAGAAATGTCAATAATTTCGAGGTTGATTGCAAAGAGGAGCCTTGACCGCATAAAACGTCAAACTCGCGCGATCGCGATTAATTTAAAGAACGGAGAAAGGAATGCAATCTTCCTTATTTTCCGTTGTGATTGAGAATAGTTATACGTATACGACTCGATGATACGCAGCTCAAAAAGTTTTTCGACGTACTCACTTTATTAGACATTATGCAAATTGTTCGACGTTGACAGTTGTTACAAGCGATCGTAGAGCAACCATGATGTAAACTAATAGCAGAGAAAAACCTGAGAGCGGCCATCCCGCTTCAGCGGACGCATGTCCTGATGCGCTCCCTGAGAAAGTGGACATAAACTACGTCCGTCGTGCTCGGTAACAGACGTAGTACATGGTTCATGTCCGTGATATGGTTCATATCCGAACTAATCAGATAACCAAGATGAGAATCAGACGAAATGAAGAGATGAGTCAGATCAGAGTGTTTCTTTCTGGTCCGTAATTGTAGATCAAAGATATTGAAACATCATAAATTTATTAATATGTTTATTAACTGCGCGTTACGTTTTAGCATTCTAGTATATATTACGATATAAATACAGCGATATAAATATTGTTACTGAAGTATTTTTACGTATATACACATGTGCAATTAAATAAATTTTCTAAAATCAATTTTCCTTAATAAGTCTTAATTGAATATAGTATTGTCACGTCTGAGGTAACAATTCTTTCTTCTACAAAACCTAAGTTAGAAAAAGAAGAAGAGATCTCTATTTTTTTTATTGGGCAACCTGCTTACACCGGTTATACCCTAGAAACGCCAAAAGCTATACTTAACTTATAGATCTAAATCTTTGCGCTATTATTTTTTATAATTCGAGATATAATATAACATTATTATAATTTATAATGATTTATTTATTATCATTTATAGCCACAAGTAGAAATGAAAGAATTTGTTCCAAAAATATTGGAAACTTCAACAGAAATTGTAAAAAGTTCCGCTAATATGGTGAAAGAATCTACGTTTGGTTTAATAAAAAATATAAGTGATACCTCATTTTGGAAATCTAGATTGAACTTTAACTTTACAAACAACTTAGAAAATAATATGCAATATGAAACCGAGGAGGAACAAAATATGGAAAATGCCAATCTCCAAACTTTCCCATGCTTTTATGAGTCTTTGCATGAAATGTGTAAGACAAGTACTATTGAAACAAAATACAACAAGTATTCTATGGTAGACATACAAAATACAAAATTGAAATGTTGCCGGGCGCTTTTGAGAATAAGCTTATTGAGTGAATCCTCTTGTTATGGATTAGAAGTAAGCGATATTAATCATTGTAGGTATCACGTTGTTATAAGAGTTTTAAATTGACAAACAGTTTAATCGTAAATACAAATTATGTTTATCTATAGCAAAAGAGTGTATAAGATTATTTTATTAATTTCAGTACTCTTAGAATGTGCAAAGCATACTATAGAAGATGATTGGTTACTTGGCATGACATATTTATTGAGTTTAAATAAAGATCACATTTTGGATGCTCAAGAAGTCTTTGTAAACTTACCACAAACTGAATTGTATATACAAACAGCTTTTTATTATTATTCATTAGAATTGTATAAGAAATTGTATACTAATTGTGAGAAGTTATATTTATACAAACCATTAGATTTAATAAGAAATATGATAGTTGTGGCACAAAATTATGAAGAATGTGATATCGTTAAAGCATTACGACATTGGGAAAGCTTAATCAATGGAGCACACAATACTAATACGGAACCAACAAAAGTAAAAGATATAACTACATTAGAACTGAAACAAGATAGTATTTATATATATTCTGAAGAGACTGTGAAAGAAACAGCAAAACTCAAAAATGAAGGACAAGAGTTTGCAGAACGAATGGATGTTAATAATCCAAATTCTAATGAAAATGAAAATCTAACAAGAGCTACTATCTCAGACAAAATTGATATCGAAGAATGGACAGATGATTGGGGTGATTTTTCTGACGATAGCACAGAAGCGACCATTGATGAGCAGAATAAAATTAAATCCGAAATAATCTCGCAAGAAGAAACTGCTACTCCGTTTGATCACACCATTGCTAAATATGAAACAGAGGAAGATCGATTTACATTATTTCAAAAACTGTTTAATCAAATTAACGATTTAGAGCAATATCAGGAAGTGAAAAAAATCGTATTGCAATGGCCGAGATTTAATGCGCCAGAACATATCACATTGGATAATCACCCAGTTTTAAAAATGATGAAAGTTATAATTGCGTTGATTACGAAAATAGATACCATTAATTTTGAAAAAAGGATATTACAAGAGTATGAAGAACTCATTGGATTATTAGGATCTAAGGAAGTACTGTAATGCACATCACTTTCTTTCTTTTACAGGTTTATTGGTGTAATCCAACATGTTATTTATTTAAATGTTTGTGACACAGATTCTCAAGCAGTTCTTGGAGATCGAACGGGATCACATTAGTTTTGTACAAAGTCTTTACATAAGATTATGTTCTGAAAATACGTCCATGCACAAAGAAGCGGTGGATCTCATTAAACAACAACAGGTCAGTCTATCATATGTGTAAATAGTTAAGCCTCTGAATTGACACCAATTATTGATTATTAATTTTATTTTATTTCTTCTAGGCTACCACCATCGTGTTACCACCATTAATATTGGAGAAACTTTTCCTAAATGACCTAACTGTATTATTTAGCCCAGATCACGTTGTGTACAATCAGATAATCGAACACGTCTTTATAAATGAATCTTTAACTGGTATTGAGAAAAATGCAAAGATACTTATACATGAATTGAAGGAACGAAAGTGTATACTGGAGGCTTTAAATATCATAAGATTGATGGAGAAAATACCGCCGGCCTTGTGTACATTTGATTCTTGTTTTCAGTTGTTAATGGAGAAATGAATTTATTCCAAAAGAACTGTGATGCATTTTTGAATATATAAAGAGAAAAAGTTACATATAGAGGTATTTATATTATAAATAATTTTGTTTTAAGAAGACATATAATTCTGTTTTTGTTTTTGTTAATTAAAAGAAATATACGTTATCTAAGGCAATTTACAAAAAATATATGTTATCTGAGGTAATATAAAATTTTTTATTAATGCTTTCTAAATGAAAAGAGATTACACTATAGGAAAATGTTTTTTTTTTTTATATTAATGTTTAAAAAGTATAATGCCGTACATTTATCTATAATTTTAAATAAGTTAATTAATTTTCTTTGAATAAATTATCTATATTTGCTCTTATAATGGCGAACGCGATACCGATAAATGGTAAAAAAAATAATTACTCAATGTTTTTACCCGCCTTTGGACTCGAGTATATCAAAGGATAAGTAATGCTTCTCTATGTTACCATCTGTGAACTGAAAAAAATATGATTGAAAGAAAAAAAAAAAAAAAAAAACGCGTGTGACTCTCAAGTTACGTCTTAAACTAAACAGAGCTAAATTTTGGTTTTCTCTTTTTGCCGGGTTCTTCGCAGAAAATAATTTTTTTATTTATGACGATTATACCTGTCATTTGATCATGACCGAAAATCGGAAATTTTATCATTCTGAAAATGTACACAGCCATCGCGCTAAATTCAGTCATGGATACAGGTTAACTATGCTAAAAAAACTGTCCTATGTAAAAATATTAGATTTGAAAAATACATTTGTTTTTCTCTTATACGACTCTCTTATACTAAATAAGTAATCTCGTAGATTCCTGGCATAGCCTTGAATAACTGTAAAATTAAACAATAAGTCAATAAGTGATCTTAATTATTGTGCGTGTAATCTACATCATCTGCAAATAGATCAGCTGTCTCGGCACAAACCGAGGAATATCTTCCTCAACAGGACATTGAGAGATCGACGGTATTCGATTTAGTGTATAGATATTTGCACAAATGTGTCGACAGAGACAAAAAGTGGAAACGGCGAAACTGCGCGTGCAACAAATTTTATAAAGAACACGCGAGAAAGAGAAGTATTCACGGACGAGCCGCACCGACGCCTCGGACAAATTTCAAAGAAGAAATCTTTGGCGAACAGTTTAAGCCGAATAAGTTCGTACTTTGTAAAAGGACGTCTAGAAGCTCATCGAAAGAATATATCGCCGATTACACAAAAGCTGTCCGCGATGGTATGCATATAAATTTTTATCTAATTTACATTTGATAAATATAATTTATAGTAAATAAATAGGTAATCAGATAATATATCAATTCTACAATTTATCTATAATTTATCTATAATAACTTAATCGGTTTTGATATTAAAAGAGAACGTAATTTCATAAAATTAAATTTTCTAAGAAAAAGTGAGGAAAAGGAAAAAGAATTAGAAGAGAAAGGAACTTGTCTCTTTCTTTCTGCTAGATTATTTCGTCATATTAAATTGATTTCTTTGTGTTAGGACGAAGGCGCGCAAAATTCTACGTGCAGGAAGCGCTTTTATATGGTTTACAATCTGGATTGTTAATTCCTATCGATCGACACAGGAACATATTGTGTGTTTCGCAAAAGTTGGGAGTTTTCCCACCGAAGAATGCAAAAGATCTGTATCGCGATCAGTGATACCGAGTATCTTGTACGAGATTGGCAAGCTTGATTATAATAAATTTAACTATAGAAACCATAGCGTAATTACTTACAATATTTATAATAATACCAATTTTCGTAATTTAATATATATTCGTTAAAAATATTTTCGTTAAATATAATACAACAGAAAAGACATTATATTCTTATACCTATTTTATTCAAAATTTATAACTTTGCATTTTTTTGTCCTATATATATGTAATAAATTAATATTTAATATTTTATGTAAAATTAAAAGAAGTAGTCATATTCATTTAAGAATTTGTAAATATTAAAGTCGCAAAAATTAGATTTATATTAATTTTGAGTTGTGCTTTAAAAAATTTATTAATTTATAGAAGTAACTTTCACTCACATATACATCGAGAAAATAAACGTTTAGATCAATTTTTCAAGCTCTTAGAAATACAATTAAATAGTACTTAACTTTGATTTGCGATTATCGCGCTCTTCGTCGTTCGCACTCTTGACGACAGCGTCGGATCCATCTTTTCAGTTCTCGTTCGCGTGCTGTAGTCCTCCTGCGAGGACTTCGTGCCCTCAATTCTCTGTATGCACTATCTTCTGTATCTTCGTCCTCCTCTTCCACTTTTTCTTCATCTTCTTCGTCTTCTTCCTCGTCTTCTTCTTCTTCATTGTTTTCGCGACGATGTCCATTCCGTTGATTCCTGATGACTACGCGAGGACGATCGAGAGGTCGTCTCCTCGAAGGCTCATCTCGGGTAACCCTAGTCATCCCGTTGGTATCGCAAGTGCAATCCATATCTTCCTCCTCCGTAGTCTCTTCGTCATCTTCATCCGCGCGTTGCACCATTCGATCTTCTAGTCGCGCTTCTCTCGCATTTCTTGCTGGAATCGGTCTCGCAAAATCTCTAGAAGGTCCAGGAATCGGCTCTGCCTGTTCATCGCGTCGTTCTATCTCGCGTACTCCGGTGATGTCACGTCGTCGACGATCATCTCGAATATCCGAAGTGTCGTTGCAATCACAAGAGGGTGATAATTCTTCACCATCAAATTCTTCGGTATCTCGATAATCCCCATTATCTCTCTCGTCGGCTGATATGCCAGTTGAATGAAACCTTGGTTCTGCTACCGAATTTTCACCGCGATCCACGATAAATCTTCCGAGAGATTCCTCGCGTAGCGATCTTGCATCCCGCGACGGCCCGTTTCTCCCAAGAAATCGCTCGCAACGACATACACCGTTTCTGTGATTATCGAGGCCGTTCCGTCTTCCTGATGTACGACCTTTGCAATCCAAGGAACAGCCATTCGGCTTCATCGGACTAACGACAGGACCAATCAAGTGGTACTCATTGCTCAATAATTCCATAACGAATCTGTTAAAGGATCATAATTGTTATTAACTCATTTTTCAGAGACAAAAAAGATATTATTAATAACGTAATGCTTCAAAGTATGGCAGAAAAGATACTTATATATGTTAATTTGTTAATAAATTTTCATCGTTCCGATCTTGAATGAATTAAATATCGTAAAGTAAAAAGTTAATTATTGAATCTAATGTGTCACTCATATAATTATGTATTAAATATGCCTCAAAAGTTGTGATCTCTGTTTTATTTAATAATAGTATTATTAATTAAGTATTGTTAACTTTTTATATTTATGATTTCATTATATTATTATATTTATTATTTTATACAAAGAGACGGTGAGATGATGGGACAGTGAGACGGTGTATTTCGTACTTGGAAAAAAAAAGAGAAAAAAATTAAACGAACCTAATATACATAATATTTAATAATCGTATTTTTAATTAACATTATTGAAGCATCTAACTCTTGTAACATTTTGCGCCGCAATTTAATGAGATGGATAGATTTTAATTCTCTATGATTGTATCTTTCGAGCGGATTAGATTTTGCTAAAATAATTTTGCATCGCCCGGTACACGGGTTTGCTGTACATATGTAATTAGCGTTCATAAACGAAATCGGTCGATAGATGCATAACTTGGAAACAAGATAGACTGCGCAATAGTAGGGTAATTGCCTTGAAACGCGATCGCGTCCTCAGCACGCGAGAGACGCATCCTCTCCGCCTCTTTGACCTTCGGGGCTCTGTCTTTGAACGCGGAGTTAATTCTCGCCGAAAACTAACCCTTGAGAACAGACCTGTCTCAGCGCGGTCCGCACCTGGGCGTGAAGGTCGCCATCGTGGCGATAATTCGCCCGGATGTAATCGACGATGTCGTCGACGCTGGACGTGGGCGGCTGATCCACGTCACGTTGCAACGAGCGCATCGCCTCCAACACGCGCAGCGAGAATCTCGTCGAATTTTCCACGCCGCACTTGCATTGTCGGGATGTCTGTGGCGAAAGAAATTTTTATCCTGTACTTCAAAACTCATTATTTTCTCAGCATAAATCTCTCTTGTATTATAACTGAATATAATAATAAATTTTGACACAATTTTTAATTGACTAATATAACTATAAAAATGTGATAAAATTAATACTAAATCTTCCCTAAATGCTTGATGTCATATCTAATAACGTATAAAAGATTAACAAAGGTTTATCAATCCTTTAAATCGTGATATAAATAAAGTCTTGATTATTATTGCATAAATTAGTATAATTATATACTAATTATATAAATTATATAAATAAATTATATTGTATAAATTGTACAAATATAATAATTGATATAAATCTTATATAAATTGTATAAATATAATAACTGATAATTGTATAAATATTAAATAAATAAAAATTTGAGATTCAAATAATTATTATATGAATGAAAAGATTTCTCTCTCTCGTAACTTACTTCTTTAGGCTTATCATCTGGTTCCTCGCAGCCTCTTGGACAATTTTCAGATCGCGTCGCACCGAAATCGTTACCTTGGTCCTCATCAAGAATTTCATCGACTATGGCGTTGACCTTTTCTTCCATTCTTTCAGTATTCCTCGTCGATTTAATTGTTATTCTAAAGGTTAATGGAAAATGTCACACTTTTGCAGGTTCAGATGCGCGTACGTACATTATCGAAAATTGTCGCGGAAGCGAACACGTTGAAATATTGAATCTTAACTTATTTTAAAGTTTTTCAGAAGAGAATTTCAAGGACTATCTAGTGAATGTTCTAGATAACGATAAAATACCATCGTTTTTTCTAATACGCGCCGTGAATATGTGATGACCGTGCATGACGCGGTTAAGGGTGGTCATGCCGATACAAATGACGGTTTTATGTATGTCCCATTAAATAATTTGAAGGATTTCGATAAAGACTTCGTCCCTCCGTGACTCGCGATCATGCATGTATCGATCTGCAATCGAAATAACATCACAGGAAGGCGCTGCGAGGTCAAGGGGCGTAAATATGTAGGTGTAGAGAGAAAAAAGTAGGAGGAGCACACGTGGGTGGCGGGGACGAGTGCATATGTGAAATATTAATAGGGCGAGCAGTCAGTGAACGCGTGACTGTACTATACACGGAAGTGCTTTTATATTGTCGGTACCTCTCTGACGTATCTTCCACGACTAGAGACACGGCTCCTCGCATTGTGTATGAATTATGATAAAATTATTGCCGCGAACGCAATAGACATAGCGCACCGACAATAGATACGATAATAATAAAATTACACACACATCGCTTTTCCATATAATAACGGCAATATCTGCAAAACGCTCAATCGCGATTCTCCCCCAGTAAGTTCATGAAAAAAATTTCTCCCTCGCCCCCGTCAATCCACATTGTTGTACCACCATCGTGATATCCGCCGATCTTTCTCTGTGAAATATGCATTGGAGAAGCGAAAGAATTAAGATAAGTTCGCGAGACTATATAGAAAAACTTCTTACACAATATTGTTTAATTATTTTAAATTAACATTTTATTATGGTATAATATATATATATTTTTTTTTTTTATAGATTCTTCGTCTCGCAGAAATCATTGCAACTAATTATGATAAAATAAAGTTGGAAAGAGAGAGAGAGAGAGAGAGAGAGAGAGAGAAATTCAGATTTCTAATTCATCTTCTGAATCATAGAAAATTGGCTTGTGTCGTTTCTGCAATTAGGATTCGACTCGGATTTTTAAGTATTGAACTTGATCCCATCTCTCTACCTGCAATTACACTCCGATTCTCCATTCTAACGTATTACTAAAAGTTAACAAATTACACAAACTATATACGCGGCTTCCTCGCTAATGAGATTTACTAATGCGCTTCGTAAAAGTAGCACGATAAAATAAGATTACGCGGCTGGCGTGGGTGGATAGACGGATCAAAGAAGAGGTAAGACTCGAATAAGCGGCGAATGGCCGCTCCAACAGGCACCACGCTCCACTTTTTCCACGTTTTCGGCCGTGCGGTTCGGTGGTGTGGGCGACTTCGTTTTTATTGTTTCGCGCCGTTTCCGATAAGAACGACGAAGAGAGAAGCGGGGCCCGCCAAGAATTACCTGGACGAGGTGCGCGCGAGGATAAAAACCCGGTGCCGGCGCGGTAAGCCGCAATTTGCCGACTGCCTGGGAACTGAAGGGCTGTAGATGGTCTGGCGTGCTCCAACGGGGGCAAATAGTCTAAATGATTAAGCCTCTCCGTCCCTTCCTCCCCCTCCCCCTCCCCTCCTCACCTCGTTCTCCGGTGTGGTTATTGCTTTGGAGTACGTCGTTCGCTTGCGAGCGGCGTTTTCTCTCTCGTTTCTTCATTAGTACTCTTTCGTATCTGCTGCTGATCCACACTCGGCTCCCATTATGAATGCTTTCATCTAGGAAAAAGAATTTTTTTTTTTTAGATGACGCGAAACTTTAAATTGTAAATCGTATGGCTTATCTAGATTCTTTTACCAGCGGGTCGAGTTTTGCACTCTCCATCACGAGCGTACTTCTCTTTCTTCGATCACAAGTAAGGTTGCTTGCCACGTCAAGCGCAGGCATTAAAGTCTACTCGATGCTTAACTCTGTGTGCTTCCGACTCCGCCTAAAATTACAATTAATAAAACAAATTTTTTTTTTTTGTGAAAGAACGAAAGAGAGACATCGAAATATCTTTTCGTCTAGTATCGCGATTTCTTTTCGCGAGATTTTGATCGCTCGAGATACTTGTAGATCTCTCTCTGAGATAATATATATATATATATATATTTTTTTTTTTTTTGCGAAATATTTATCGTTTTGAAATTTAAACGGCGAATTAGAAATCAATCGACTATACGTGCCGTAGTTATTTGGTATAAGTCGAAAAACGTAAAACGTGCAAGACGAATTTTTTCCGCCGAAATGCCGCTAATTAGTTAAGCTCCGATAACGATTCTGCGGTTCTGAGAGGGCGCGGAGCGGCGCGAGATTATAAATACCTCGAGCCGCAAAAGTAAGAAAAGTTTAATCAGGACTTGGAGCGCGGGGAGAGAGAGGAGGGGTGGCAAAAGAGAGGATGGGGGAAGGAAAGGGCGTCCTCGTGACGACTTGATGAGATAACTTTGCCCAAGTTGTGAAACAACGGGCGTCACGATACGTGACTTCGTGCGAGGGTGAAAGGAGAATTCCGTACTTCCTGGTGGAGGGAGAGGACGAAGGGGGACAGCAGCGGCGGAACGAGACTAAGGAGCAGACACGCGACCTTCTTCGGATACCGTCCTGCCCTGTTCCGAGGTGTACGACGACGAACCCGGTGCGTGAGAGGCGGCCTCCCTTTCGTGCGAGGAAGAAGCGGCCGGCGTTCCCGCGTGCGAAAACGCTCGTTAACCCTTCAGGATTGATACGGGACGTTGGCAGTACTCTTACGTTACATTTCTCTAAAGTTTCGACAGTATTATTGCAAACGTTGACACATCGAGCATTAATGTTAGAGTGTTAAAATTGATGCAATACTCTCTTTTTTTTTTAGATATTCATGATATAACAATTGGCTTATTTTATATATTAAAAACGCGAATTTACATAAAAATTAACGAAATTATAGTTTATTTCGTCGAGTAGAGTTAAAACAATTCTCGCAGAAAACAATTTTGTTAAGAAATTTTCTCAATAAAAATTAATTTGTTTTAAATATTATTACTTGATATAATATAATATAATGTGTTCCTGTTAAAATTTTAGAAACTAATAACTCTCTTAGGCTCCGAATAATTACTTATATTATCATCTTTTACTATCACTATGTATAGTTCAGTCTATATTATACGAATTTTAATTGTGATTAAATCGATAAATATCAAACGGTATGAAATGAAATAATGACAATCCTTTAGCGGAAGGAATTATTAACATCCCGAGTACACTTGAGTAAATGGTCTTCGCGAAATGAAAAATCATCACACGTAAATCCTTTATGCATATACCTGTGCACACGAGTCTCCGGGACGTCGATTAGACCGATTACCGTCGGGACGCGTCACGGGGTCGTCGGGGGTGGGTCCGGGGGTGTGTTCGCCGGCTCGCTCATCACGTGACGTGATGTCACGTTACCTGGTGGTCGTCGACAGGTGTTCGGGTTCGCACGACCAGGTCCGATCCCGGGCAAGAACTGTGCGCGGAAGCGCGGCCCATGTTATCAGCGCAAATCCAGCCACATAATGATAACGAGCAGATCCAAACAGGCGGGTGACAAGGAGCACGCTCGTATAATGTGTACTTTTCGATCGATATCTCCTCAAGGGTTGAATTTTTTTAAAAAGAAGAGCGCATATATTCTCAAGTCTTTCTGGAGAGACTGGATCAGGTATCTGAAAAAAAGTGACGGAGAAATTAGAACTTTATACAAAAAAAAACCTTTGTATTTAAAAAAGATTTATATCTAAAAAATAGATAAAATAGGTACAAATTATTTACAAACGAAGAGAGAAAAGAGAGAGAGAGAGAGAGAGAAAGAGAGGAACCCAGACGCGCATTTAATCTTTCGCACATGTTGAATTCACGAAAAAGGGACATATTGTATTGTTTCAAAAGGCGCCTGTAATTGCGACGTCGTGGGATCACAACCACGTGGCCCCCTTCGCTCAAAGCTCACCGCTCCCTTCTCTCTTTCTCTCTCTTTCTCTGGAGTAAATTAGATATTATGATATTAAATGACGTTATTTAATCCGCCCATGTGTGGCCCCTGTCCGGGAGTTGAATCTATGACATTGTTGCGCGAACGGAATACAGGTGCATTGGTCGCTCGCGATTCTCAATCCTTTTCGTTATCCTTAATATTATATACCCATTTGAAAAAAAGTACAATCAACAATGGATAGAAAAAAGTGATTCAAAAATTAAAAAAAAAAAAAAAATTCGAATTAGGATCTTTTTTAAACACTTGTCTCTTTTCGAATAACGCAAGATACATTACGAGGTATAACGTATACATGAAAGCGATCGCGAAGGTCAAAGGACGCGAAACACCTGGAAACACGATCGCAAACGCAAAGGTAATCGATCTCTTGACCGTTAATCGCGGGCTAGAGGATAATTACAGGACGGATGAGTTGCAACATTAATGAGAACGTCGAAGGGGTGGGGGAAGAAGAGCGATCTAATACAGCACGCCGCTGGCTAATTTGCTTCATAATAATTACGGACGGCGCATTAAACATTCGTACGTAGGTGGGTAACGTGAAAGTGTCAGGTGCTGACTGTCCCAGAGGCACATTAGAAGGCACCTATACGTACTATATACGTATCTACGTGGCATGTAGTGGTCTATGCGAGACTGCGAGGCGTGTGTATATACATATATATACGTATAAACGCGTGTTCTCCTCGCATGTGCAAGACTCGCACCTGCATCGCCGCCCGAAGTCTCCCAGAAGGACGGAGGAAGAAGATCGTAATTTCTGAAAATAGAGCGGCTTCTGAAGAATCGCGTTAACTCGCTCGCTCGCTCGCGAAACTTTCTAAATTTCCATACCGATTCGATCAAACTTATGTTGCTGGTTCGACCTCGCGCTCAAGTCCCTTGTGGCTTTTCTTTTCTTCTCAATAGCGCGGTCTCGAGATTTTTCTTCACAGTAGGAAGAGAAAGAGATCGGGAAGAGACATTCGTGTCATCTATAAATGACGCAACAAAAGATTTCTTTAGTGTGTGTTGCTTTTTTCTCGCTTTGTAATAGTAATTATAATAATCTAATAATCATTATAATAATCTAATTTATATTAATAATTCTTAGATCCGCGAGCTTATTGTAGTACGCGCAACGTGTAGTGTCTTATATATTTGTATTTTTTTTTATCCTTAAGAAATTTATATTCTAGAAATATAAAATAAAAGCGCGTTTTTCTCCCTTTTCATATAAAACGCGAAAAAATACATATGTACGATAATGAGAAATAATAAGTGGCAAGTGACTTTAAAAATTACACATGTCATAAGAATTACAGATCGAGGCCGTAGATGTGTACGTGCGATAAGTGTCGGCGATCAGTCATCGCGAGGTCACGACGTGTACCATCGAGCGATGAACCACACGAATCGCAGATAATACTGGCGTAATGATTGGAGGAAGATCAGAATCTCTCCGGTTACCTGAAATTGCGGGACTGGTCGTTATTCTTTCGCGGCAATGAATATTTTACATTACGCTATAGCGCGCCAGCACGTTTATTACAGATTATTTTTATATAATCTGTATAAAGTGTTCACCTTTTAAATATGATTTTACATTTCAAGTGGATTCTACAATTTATGGACTTGACTCAGTCTGACAGAAGAAAAGTTGTATGATATAAACGTTAATTTATATTACATTTATACTATTAATTTAACATATATATAAATATTATGTATAAATAATAAATACTATTTATATATAAAATTTGTTTCTCAAGTACCAAATCTGACTGAATAATAACAATATACGTTAATATTTACATTGATATCGAGAGGCAACGAGAAAGTATTATAAAGCTCTTGTCGTCGGCTGTCTATTTCGATGCGTCTTTTCGCACATTGTCAGGAATATTCACGCGACCTATTACATATATGTGTTGCGGTTTGTAGATTGACCTCGCGATACTTACAATCACTTTAGGATCGTAGAGATGACACATCGCGATTGGTCAGACGCCTCGCGCCCGCGTTCTCCCTTGACCATCGAGAGCTACGTCTGGCTGGTTGCCGCTAATGACGCGGCAGCGAATCAACCGACGGCGCAGTCAGTGCGCATGTACCTGGAGGCGGGATATTCGTCGTCCCCCACGAATCGAATGGTCTTCGCGCCTTACGTTTTCGCGATGCTGCAACATGTGATACACGATGCGGCGCGTCAAAACAGTCGAGCCGAATTGTTAGCTGCAGTGCCGAATCCGTAGTACTCCTCGAGAGCTCGGAAGTTTTCTCGGAATTCTCGCCTGAACCTTCGCGAGGGAGAATTTCCTAGTATCGATCAATGAATGTCAAATTTTAAACTTTCGGTGAATTTTTCGTAATATTCTTTGATGCGACGCGACAAGTGATCTGTGAACATTGAGAATATAAATAAAATGTGTAGAATTTAAAATTCTATCAATAAAATTATTAAATTATTTTTAATCATGTATGTGAAATGCGTGTAAATAATGAAATAATACAATTGCCAAGTGATACAGTTTGCCGTCAAGGAAACTTTGCATCAATAAGAAGTTATCAAAGATATATGAATCAAATCTAAAATCCGATATTATTTAATATTTTACATATATGTGCAAAACGTATATAAATAATGAAATAAAATTATAAAATAAAATCAGAAGGAAGAGAATAGATCTTTTTGCCGTGATCGAGTATGGACACAATCATTGACAAACGGAATCTTTTGATTTAATGACAGATGCATTGTTGGCAACTATGGCACGACCTATGCTTGAAAAAATTCTTTTAAGATTTGAAACTTTATTTACGATTTAAATAGATGGGATATTATATGATCTGATGTGTTGTATGTGTTATAATGTTTATATGTCTTTCGGGGCAAATAAGAATTCATTGTTCGATCGGAAAGATGTGTGGAGTTTACCTTGATTCTGAATATTGAAGAGAATATTTCTCGAGCAATGAGTTCACACTCTCATGCGAGGACGATGTGCACCGGAAACGCAGTCTCTGGCGCATTCTCTGCGTTGCATCTCTTGCGAAGTTACAGTCTCTTCGCCCCAAATTCAGGTGCGTTAAAATTCCTTGGTTGAAAAACATATCATTGTCCAAAATTACCATGTGTTCTTTTCATCGCATCGATTTTTCCATAGTTCTGAACACTAGCGGATTCTGACACTTTTGATTCCATTTTTAGTTCTTCGTTTAATTTTTGATATTTTTTTCCCCAGGATCCGTCAGTGGTTTTGGAGCATTCTGAAACTAAATATTTTTTTAAAATTTTAGTAATTACGCTTAACCAAATTAAAAAATATTTGCAGTGTATAAATTACATATAAGTACATGATATGTCATATTTTTTGTTTGCGGTGCTTTTGTCGATAGTTTTGGAACACCCTATATAGCTCATTAAAATTTCATTTCTAGACACGTATAAGCATCATCTATTACTAATTTATTGCGTAAAAAAATTAATAGAAATGTTATAGTTTTATATGTTACATGTATTATGTTTTATATGTTACATGTATTAATAAATTATTTTGTATTTTACCTTTCTATTTATACTAATATTTTATTTTTGTTTTATTATTTTATACGAGATTGAAAAATATTTGAAATATAATATAATAAGAATACGCGTAGTAAGATGTCACGCATTCTTTATTTGTCGCTTACCTGCTTTCGTTATGCATAAGTGAGCAAGTTGACTAACATCTGGATTGATCTGCAACAATTTCCAGTTCTCTCTTAACTCCTTCAGTAGCCGTGATCGTCTAGTGGTTAGGACCCTACGTTGTGGCCGTAGTAACCCAGGTTCGAATCCTGGTCACGGCAATGCGAGAGCATTGTCACGGTGAAGGTTTTTTTTGGCTCAACTTCTCTATTTGTCTGTTGAAATTTATAATTATTACATCTTCAATCGCAATTTTTTGAGTAATAAATATAAGACTAAGACAATAAAATTTAATTAACTATCATGTTACTTATGACTCTTTGTAATTCATGCAATATACACATAGTTGTAATAATTATTTTTTATTATTTAAAAAAATAATATTAAAATTCTCTTATCATGAGTTATACAGTTCATATTACAGGCTATAAATATTATCTTATATACTTACATTTAAAATATGTATGTTGAAATATACGAGTTGCGCATTCGTTTCATCAAGTCTATTTGATTTTTGCGAGGTCGTTTCTCGTTACAAGCGCTTGTCTCATTTATCATAGCATCGCCGTTACATCGCTCTCGCTCCCTAAAAATGTAACTGCCGCTTAAGCAATTAACGTCTAAGCAAATTTTACGACTTAATTGTAACAGTCGCGGCAATTTGTACGGACGTTAACGTTTGCACAGTTTCGCACGAACCTCGACAAGTCGTTGTATTATCACGACATTCAGATTCCCATGTTTCATAGTCCGGTAGCATATACAATCGTGTCATGATGTATATAGCCGGCTGGAGTAAAAGTTTCAGCTCTCGTTGGCGAAATTTCCAAGTGTCAAATAAATTTTCCATCGATCAAGCGAGTGAGCAAACTATATTTCGTATAAAGCTAATTAGTCTTGGAAGAAAGAGAGGAATGAATGAATGAATGGTTAGTATATGGAATTTAACTTTGATGAAATATCACGTTATTTAAAAAATTAATAGATGTATAGAAAAATGTATATATTATATATATACATGTAATATTTGTTATTATATATACGCAAAAATGAATTCTCTAATTAATTCTCTATAGCAAAAATATTTTTACAGAAAAGATATTCTTATAATACCTTTATTTTTCTGTAAATGTTAACGATTTATATCTTTTATTCATCTTTTTTTATCGTGACAAAAAACTAAATGTACCCCTGGTGGGACTCGAACCCACAATCCCCGGTTTAGGAGACCGATGCCTTATCCATTAGGCCACAGGGGCGGTCGATAGCATGCAAGCTAAACCTTCTAGTCCTTATTCCCAGTGAGTCGATTCTTTTTTTCGCGTTTAACGATACAAAATAAACCAATACAGTCAATCAAATGCACAATTTCTGAATGAAATTGATAATATTCTCATTTTCATTAGCAGATCTGTGTAGATACGAAGCGTACCCGTCTCGGGATTATAGTTTCGTCGAACCGGATATTCTATCGAATTCCATGACAGCGGACTCTTCATCCTCGCCGTTAACACCCTCTTCTTTGTCGGCAACATTCGCGCTTCCGGGAACTCTGCTTCAACCACCTTTTCTAGCGGCGATGCCACCCTTGATGCAATCTCTGAGCGTACCTCAACCATTCTCGCCTTCCTCTTCGGGTAAGCTAATTTTGCCTTAGCACGTTCGATTCTCCTTTTAAACAATTGTTCAATATGTTATAAATATTTGCATGAGAGACGTTTACTATTTACTTATTGATTAAGCTTACTTAGTTAATCGCCTCGGTAGCGCAGTAGGCAGCGCGTAAGTCTCATAATCTTAAGGTCGTGAGTTCGATCCTCACCCGGGGCAAATTTTTTGTTGTTTCTTTTAAAAACAACAAAAAATTTGCCCCGGGTGAAGATCGAACTCACGACCTTCCTCGTTAAAAATTGCGTCGATTGCATGGCGATACTAAAAACACGTGTGTCTTAATCACCGATAACAAAACAGGTGCCATGAACCGTCACTTCATCACTACAAACGGCATAAACACTCTCCACAGAAGACCTAGAAGCGAAAAGAAACCGATCCCGGACGAACAAAAGGACGAGAAATATTACGAGAGACGTAAACGGAATAATCAGGCAGCGAAGAAGTCGCGAGACGCCCGCAAGATCAGGGAGGATCACGTAAGAACAGAATAAAATGATCTTCTTTCAAGTTTCGATATGATAGAGAACAATATGTTTAAGATTAGCAATAACAGAAGCGACGTAATAAATTCAATATTTTCGATCGATGCAGTTTTTTGTACAAGAGTATAAATTGGAAGATGTATTGGAAGCTATTTAATTTCGTTCTATCCTTATATGTATATATATCTTATATATATAATATTATTATATATATCTTATATATATATATATATATATATATATATATATAATATATAAAATATATATTATAATATATATAATAGTATATATCGATTTTATACTTACACAGATTGCTCTAAGGGCGACGATGCTGGAGCACGAGAATGCGATTCTCAAGGCGCAGATAGTGACCCTTCGGGAGGAAGCGCAATCGTTGCGGCATATGTTGATCAAGCAACACACCCCGGCGATACAATCCATCGAACGATCGCTTTCCTCGTTGACACCCGTAACGCTCTCTCCTTCACACACCACCGCGAGTTTAGACTGTTAGTGCCGCAAGTTTTTTTTTCTTCGAACAGACCTGCGTCCTACGTGTAGAGATGTTTATATTCGGAGCGAAGATTAAAATCCATGTAATTTCGTTAGCTACAAACACGCGAAAATCATCCTTATGTTTATTCGCGACAATAGGAGATTTACCGAAATTACAACGTTCGATTTTTTGGAAAATATGACAAGTTATTAAATGTTTTCTACGTTATGCAAATAAATAAGAACCAATTAGCAATGTTAAAGATCAGGATATTATCTTAAGGGCCACATCGGATTAAACTCCGATTAATTTAATCGGCAATTCAATTAAAAAACTGTAGAATTGCGTATAATAAAATTTCTATATAATTCGTCTTAATCTAATCTTTCTTTCCATATGTGTCAAGTAACAAAAAAATTAGTAATTTTATTCATACTAACAAATATTAACGAAATGCAGGTATTACCCTTGATAGGTTAAACGCCGATTAAGTTGATCGTAAGTTGCTCGAAGCGGCTCTTAAGACCTCGATATATGTATACGGAGATTATTTCTTGTTAGAATTACTATTACTCATAATAAGTGTAATTATTGTTGCTTGATTGCTAATAAAAGAGAGATAATTCAAGATATACCTATACGCTTAAAAAAATCAATGTACTTTCGTACGAAATTATCCTAAAAGTTTGTTTTCTTTAATTGCGAGACATCTAACGGTGCAATGAAATATTAAAAGCATATCGATAAGTAAGAATATCATTAACCGGCAATCGATAAGTGCGTAAAAGTGATTAGTGGATAACATGAGCGAGATCTTTAGATTTATAGGCTAGAAAGAGCCAGATGATGATGATAGTGGGATTTATTGAAAATAAAATCTCGAAATTGAGATTTATTTAATTACTTGTTCTTTCATTACTTGTTGTTTCATACCAAGGAAAATTTGTGCCCTGTGCACAACTGATGAGTTTCAATAAAAATTAATTTTTCCTTGAAACTATCGTCCAACATCGTCCTGCTTTTTCTAACCCGTTGAAATTGATGATATATGTATTACACATTGAGAGCCTTACTAAAGTCTTAGAAAAAAGATAATTTTAAAACTTTTTTTTGCATTTTTTTCCGCTTAAAATATAAAAATATATACGCATGTTTTGAAAACAGAAAGATAAAAAGGATATGACAGTATAAACTTTAGGTAATAGATATCTCGAATTCGCACGTATTTCGCGAAGCAATTATACATCGTTTGTAAAAAGTACTTTTCACTTTCGGATATACGGCATATTAAATAAACAATATAATTTCGATAAAGTTTAAATAATCAATATATTGCGTTTGACTATTACATTAAACTATTATGTTTAATGTATATTTAAGTTAATATTGAAAAAAGATTAAATTTAGAGAACGCATTGTATCCACAGTTAATTTCAATCAATTGCAATGCAATTTTTCAATATATGGTGAATAAAGTACTGTTTTGTATGTTTCTACAAGGTATTATTTCCATAAAAGAGATACTGAAAAGTTCCATAAAGGAATTGCTGCGTAATGAAAATATGATAAATAATATTGTATAGCGTAGCAATGATATGCATATATACATACATACATGTATATATGTATATATATATGAGGATATATATATAAAGTTTATAAATGTACTAAAAAATTAGCAGACTGTCGCGTATCTTTAGTCTTGTTTACCGTATAAAAAGTACTTTAATTACAATACAATAAGAAACATTGCGAGTACATTTGTTGAATTATGTATATATATAAACCTTTTCGGTATACTATACTAGATTACTTATATCAGTACAGGCTACACCTACAAGGAGAATGTTGACAGAGACATGTAGAGATGATATAGACGTTCTAAATAGGTAGAAACAGGCTTCTACATTTATTGAAAAAAAAAAAGTAAAAGAGAGAAAGAGATACTGTGTGTTTACGTCTATCTGCTCGTGGTCACACATACATATGTATATTTAGGGCGTAAGTTTACTAACTTTTGCCGATTGTAGAGCTCTCGGAACCGCAAAAACCAATGTGTGGCTTCTAATGACATTTTTTTTACGACGTTTTCACGTTGAACTTTACAATCGCACTCATTATTATAAATGTTGGCGGGGCCGAATTTTTACAATTGTTTTAATCTCGTCTCGGGACGACACTTTAAAGTCGACATCCCGCCCGACGAATTCATCGTTTCGCCGCGAGGAAATTTGTTTTCTAAATTACATTTAACGATATACATATATAATAATGTCATTTGTGTTTGTTCAAATTATTACTCCTCCGTCGAGTAATAATTTCCTCTTCCATTTTCCATTTAGAATCGCTAATGATTATATTCATCTACAAAGGCATTATACATTCGTCTTTCTTTGAAAACACGAAATCGTCGACAACGATTGGAGGCGAATCGTTCACCAGGCGATCGCATAAAAAAAAAAAAATTAAAAATAAACCACGCATCGAACCGGCATCACAATGGCAGTAATCGCGCACTTTGAATGATAACGCGAGATTAATCGACAAATCAATTGGCCGCTATCGCAGTAGCGGCTCCGGTGGCGGTTGCCGCCGACGACGACGACGACGATGACGATGACGACGACGACGACGACTTCTTCTTCAACACGATATCCTTGATATTGAGATTGACCTTCTCCTTATGCGGCGGCGGCACGGATTGCTGGCAGAACCTCTTGAACTCCTCCAATTCACGCTCAATCCAGTCCATGTCCCCGCCTATATCTTTGGGCTCGAATACGTTCTCTGTAAAAGATACGTTCTAAATACTGGATACACTGATCGCCTGCGAGCGTAGCAATGAGTGGCACAAAATTTTTGTCGTGCATTTTTTCCTTTCTTTTATCTACTGTATGAGTATGAGTAGAGAAGTAACCGTATATATATATATATATATATGTATAGAAAGACGAGAAAAAAGCGAAAGCGTTTATATGCTATATCTCGGATATCGTTCAAATGTCGATCAAGATGCAAATAAATTCTTCTCGATGTGAATGATCTGCATAAACGGCCACTATGGCCTATTACACAGTGCCGTCGTATCTCATCATAACATTATAAAAACAGCTGTTAATGTCGCATTTTTCTCGAATTCCTATCATTACAATTAATTAGATATTTCCTGCAAAAAAAAATTAAATTAAATAAATAAAAATTTTGTTGAAACATTCGTTGAGGGGAAAGACTTGTTTATCCTCTCTAAACTTATTGCAGTTTGTGACAGCAGTAAAGTGGCAGCAATTTTGTCGAATGAAGGAAAGGAAAGAAGAAAAAAAAAGAGAATTATTATACTCTTACTCATGCAGCACCTCGGGAAGCGTTCATTCCGACAAAGGGGAAAAGAGAGTATAACATTGAAAAAAGTAGCTTACTTTTTTATTTAATATTATCAGCAGATTAAAAAATATCGTATACTATAATATCACATTCGTGTATCATCGATCACGATTAAATTACACCTACATGATGTTTTTTTGTATCTCTCGTTGTAATAATAAATGTGGACCTACTCGAGTGTTTTGTCCATTTACTTTTATCGATCATTCGCAACATTTAAGATATTATACATGTAAAGAGATCTCTTTCAGAATCTCCCTCTCTCTATCATGATACGTTCTGTTCGTCCTCATGTACTTGCATGGCGTTTATCAAGACGACACTGCCTCGCATCCTATATCTGCGGAAAAGAAACCGAGATCGAAAGAATTCGCATATTTAAATTTAGAGATTACTAGCTGCCTTACGTTTTCGAACCAACTCATTTGTGGCTACAAAGAATGAAGAAAGAGGAAAAAAAATTAAAAAAAGCATGACCCCAGTCGGAAGAAACAAATCTCGCGTAGGACAAGTACGATAAAAAAAAAAATAAAAATTTAGAAAAAAAGAAAAGATAGCTCACTCGTTTCTCTTTCACAATCTCTCCAAGAAAACTTGTGAAGGCTAATTCTCGAAGACATTTCTCTTTCTCAATCTCTCTTTGTTATCTTTCATTCCCCTCTCATTCTCTTTCTCTCTCTTTCTCTATCCGATATTCGAAAAATTTTTCGACCTAGATGACGCGATGTCCTAAATGCAGTGCAGTGTCCTCTTGACAATATGGAAGGAAAAAAAAGAAATCGTCAGTATGATGAACCTACAAACGCCCAAGAGAAATATGCATGGATAGTTACTGTCATGAAAAAAAAAGAAAGAAATCTAATCGCTGAAAGCGTGTGAGAAACAATCCGCGCGAGGATGTGTGTAATGTGCTCATATATCATGTGTGTGTGTGTGTTAAAAGAGAAAACAAACAAAATGAAAGAAGCAAATTTACATGTTAAAGTCTGATTATTGTTGTTTCTCACCAACGAGGCTCCAGTCCTCCCCGCATTGTCTCGTGCCGTTTCCGCGTTTTTTCTTCTTCTTACTCTTGCCGCCGCCGTTGGCGTTCATCATCACCGCCTCCTTCACCGCGGCACTGTTCGCCGATGCCTGCCGCGCGTCCTCCATATTCGTCGTCTCGGGCCTCACCTTCGTCAGGGTGACGCTGGTACCCTTGAGGTTGATGCCGTTCTCCGGTATCGGTTGACCGTTCGTCACCTTGCTGATCTGGATGTTGGCGAGCCCGGACAAGGATGACGCGCAGTCTATCGGTTGCGCGTTCAATCGGCTGCGCAATTCCGCCAGAACGCCACTCGACGAAGTAACGCGTGTTTCGTGTTTCATGTTCAACGTGCTACAATCGGCTGTTGTCGTCGTTGTCGTCGTCATTCTGCCAGTCGACAACGACGACGACGACGACGATGATGATGATAGATCACCCTTGACAATATAATCGGGTTTGGGCGGTGATGTCAGGCCTGCATTGATCGCCTGCTGCAGGGCCGGACTTCGGATCGTCACCATCCCATTCTCCGACACCTTGATGATGGCCGCCTGCTGCGTCGGCGGCACCTTCATCGGTCCGAACGACGGATTCTTGATGGTCACCATGTTCGTGCCGGGGTTGTGCAGTATTCTCGCGGGTTCGTCCATCACGTGATCGCTCGTCGCGAACGCGTCGCTGTTCTGCACCGGTGACGATGTAGACGCCGTGCTTCCCGAATTGGCCGAATTCTTGTTTTTCTTCTTCTTCTTCTTGCTGGTAGTACTTTGAGAATCCTTTGACGAATCTATATGGAGAAAATATTCAAGAAATCTTTTATACATATGAATCATGATGAAATTCAACCCAGACGGATTGAAAAAAGACATACATATATAGGTAGCAAAAACTCTGCGTTGAAAGAAGCACGTTTAGAAATATTATTTTATGAAATTTTTCAAAACAACAGCAATCTCATCGATTGTTTTAATAAACAGGGTGTCTACACAAATCTTGTAGAAAATTTGTAGATGCAACTTTTTAAAATAAGTTTTTTTATTGTATGCGCTTTCTAATGTTTTCTATTCGTACGATCACAAAGAAAGTTACCAAGAATGCAGTTTTTCTAGCATTTAATATTGATTTATTAATCGTAAAATTAATTTGGACAATAACCAAGTGCAATATCACCATATCTAAACTCTAAAAATATATGCAAAAATATAAAATAAGAATAAAACAAAAAATAATTTATTATAAACGTCTTAAGGAGTACTAATTTATTTAAATATTATTAAAAAAATGAACAATTTTCTATGAAACTTACAGAAGACCTACTAAAAAAAGATCGTCAATAAAATTATCAGACACAATTTTTGAAAAAAATTCTGAGTCTCAATAAAATTCCATGAGAATTCCCGGATTTTTCAAGGTAAAAAAATCCCTGGCAATTTCCGGTTTTCGCAGTTTTTTAGGAGTAGACACCCTGTTTAATAAAGTAATTCTTTTTAATTTGTTTGGAGAATTTTGTTCATTGTTCATATGGCATAAAACGATTATTATAATAGGATTGTAATCGTTTGCATTTTGCAAGATAAAATAAAAACTTTAAGCATCTAGAGTTATAAAATATATATATTTTTATACGTACTGTGTAATCTTTTTATATATGATATATATATCATCCCGATGCGTTTGTAATTAATTTCTGCTTACCTTTCTCATTGGCTTTCGGCAGCAGGTCTTGCTTAAGCTTGCCCGTGTCTACTACGATGACGTTTCCTCCGGCCTGTGGGTTCGCGTAACTCGATTGAACACCGCTCATCGGCGCGGCAATAATAGTGGTTTGTTTGGGCGGATTCACTGGTTTCGGCAAAGGAGCCGTTTTAATCGGAAGTGGTTTTGGCGGCGCGTCGACCTTTGTGATCGTGATGCCAGGCGGTAACTTGAGATTCTCGATGTTGATCTTGGAATTCGGCCCAATGTCTTTAAACTGGCTACTGAGTGATGGCGAGCTTACCCGTTCATTACATGTATTTTGGACCTCTGTAGGCACACGTTGTCGCTTGTTCGCGTTTGTAGCTGGATTCGTTTTATTTACACTCTTCTGAGGCTCGCTCTTATTCGATACGTTCCTATTGTTCGCGTTGTTACTATTAATATTTTTATTGCTCTTATTGGCGTTCGATTGTACGTTTTTGTCTTGTTGTTGTTTTTTAATTTTCTTATTATTAATCGTGGATTCGTTTGTAATATTCTGATTCTGCTGTTGCTGTTTCTGCGACACCGGCGTTTGAGGAGGTGTACTCGTTTTATTCTGCTTCTTGTTGGTTGCGTTTTGTTGATTCTTACCCTTATTCACTGTATTTTGCTGCTGCAGCACGTTTTCCTTATTCTCTGTGTTTCTTTTATCCTTCTTCAATTTGGAATTTTTAGCTTCATTCACATTCTGCTGTTGAACTTTCTTCTCATCCGTTTGTTTGCCAATTTTCGATTTGTCATTATTTGCTTGTTGCTTCAAATTCTTACTGTCGCATGCCTTAGCCGGGGTCTGCGACGTCTGTTGCTTCGAATTATTCGATTGCTGCAACTTATTTCCTTGTTGTAGGGGATTATTATTATTATTGTTATTTGCCTTGGCTTTCTTCT
Source organism: Lasius platythorax (assembly GCA_963971435.1). Taxonomy (NCBI): domain Eukaryota; kingdom Metazoa; phylum Arthropoda; class Insecta; order Hymenoptera; family Formicidae; genus Lasius; species Lasius platythorax. The sequence goes on from OZ020535.1 coordinate 17,046,005, forward strand.
TCTTTCCGCTGTTACTTTGGTTTTGTTCTTGTTCCGTCTTGTGAGGAGGCTCTTTAGTTTGTCCATTTACCAACGTAAATAGAACTTTATCCTCAGCCGGAGTCTGACCCTTCAGAGTAATCGTGACCGTAGGTTCAGCGCTGTTCGAATTTATTTCTCTCCTAATAGTAACTATTTGCGGTTGAGATTCTGCTTGCGCTACATTCTCGGTTTCCTTCGTCTTTGCTTCTTCCAACTTCTTCATTTCCTTCTTCAATTTCTTTCTCTCTTTCTTTGTCAACTTCTTATCGAGTAAGTCAACATCGGGTAACTTATCTGTACTATTATTCGAATTACTGTTCTTCGTACATGTGGCATTAATACTTGCTAATGACTTGTTGCCTTTATTGCTTTCGACTTTATCGTTTTTCGCGTTATTTTTATTTCCTTGATTAGAACTCGCATTTCGTACTTCGCACTTTTCCGTGCTATTAATACTCTTATTTTTCGCATTTGAATTCGCAGACGCCGTTTTTGTCTTGTTATTCAAATTAGTAATACTATTATTATTACCGCTGCTATTATTACTATTGCTACAAACCTCCTGTTTATCTCTTTTCCTATTGTTTAATTGCTTTATCGCGGATAGAGATATGGATGGCGATGTCGGCAAAATAGAAACTTCCGGTAAATTACATTGAGGTAATGATCTTTGAGGTACAGGCTTTTGAGGATCGACAACAGTGATCGTAACCTCCGGTGTCTTCTTCTGTAACTCTATTAACTTTTGTCTCTCCGTTTCTTGCCTATCTTTCTTTAACTTTTCTTCAAGCTGTCAAAAAACATAACATTAATTAATGCTACATTAAAGTAAGGACTATATAGTAGTATAGTAAAACTATATAGTATATAATTAATATTTTAACGAACCTTTCGTTGTTTCTGCCTCGCTTTCTTCTCGGCTTTCTTGTTATTGTCTTTTTTCCCGCTTTGATTGCCTTCGATAAACTCTAACAATTCCTCTAAATCACGCTGATCTCGTTGATCTTGCTGGACCGTGGAAGTTGTCGAAATTGGAGTATTCGATCTAAGAATCGAACTTGCCAAAGTCTTGGATTCGAAATTGGTGTTAGGAATTGACGATTCAGATGGACTTTTCGGCGGACTACAGCCAGCTGCTACAGCTTTACACTTTTTCGCTTTCTTCTTCGTCAGGAGTTGTCGCAGTCGTTCTCGCATTTCCTTATAATTTCGACTTACGGGCGCGACTGACGGCTAAAAACAATGCATTTATATATTATAATCTTCTTCAAATCAAACATATGCTTACGCGATTTCTTCTATTTGTTTAAATAGAGAATTGCATCGAGACTCACCATTCCATGGCCAAAGACCTCGCAATAGCAACAATCACAATGTCTCATATTGGTATCCCTCTGTGCAGAACTACTAGTGGAGCACGAGTCCTCCTGACTGCTCCCCGAATCCGAACAGTCTCCGTCCCCGGAACTCACTAAGATCCCAGATTAATAAAATTTAATTTAGTGCGCGAATAATCAGCGCAACTTTGATGAGAATATATACATAATATACTAACAATCATTACATGACACTCTCTTGATGTGCTCGACATTGGCTTGCTTGTGACATGCGTGCGGTGTATGATTTAGCGAATGAAGTCTGGAGTGAGACTGGGGACCCGTGTTTTTCGCCAAATCTGGTAGCGGTCCATGAGCATGCGGATTACCTATTTTCGTGCGAAGAAAAGATATACGTAAACATGCGTAGGATAATAAATACAATAAAGTTGGAGAAAAAAAAATCAATGTGACGTGACATGGAATATAATGTAGAAACGACTCGCTACTCTTACACTTACCGTGATGAATGTTGTGATTGTGAGTCGCATTCGGCGTTTGCGTCATAGAATGCCTCGTTTGGGTCTGGGCGGATTGCGTGGAACCGGTCTTTACAGCGGGTTTCTGGCTCGGTTCTGGATTAGCCTTCGTGACAGAAGTCGGCGACGTTGCTTTGGGACGACCGTTTGTTACGGATGCTTCGGGTATAGCTGCTTTCGAAGACAGTTGTGCATCGTTTAACACAGAATTTCATTGTGATTAGCTAAACTAAATAATAACCGAAAATACAAGAAAACTTTTTCGTATATTTACGTGTAGGCAAGCAAGGGCACATATCCCATTTGCGTCTCGAGTTCAGCAGACAAGGACAAGGAGGATTTTCCAGGATCTCCTTTTTCCTTTCTACTATTTCTCGCGCATGTTGATAAACGCATGAACAAGGCTCCAGGTCGGATGATTTCGAGATGGTATCTTTGCGCAAAGCACCACATGTAGTTGACTCTTTCTTTCTTTTATCTTCGTCACTGGAATTGTCTAGCTTCTTCTTAACTTGCGTTGTTGTACAATTCGCAGGTCCATCTAAAAACGTTTATTTCTTCTTTATTTGAAACTCTCTATTTACTACTAACTCATCTCTCATACACACACACAATCACTCACCCATAAATCCGTTTCTAATGGATAAGAATGAATTTGTATCATTCTTCTCAACATTTTCGATTTTATGTTGTGTACTCTATAAGAAAAATATATCATTAATAAGTATAAATTACTTTTAAAGAAAATTTTAATTTATTACAGACGTAAAAAATGTGAAACAGTTATATATATTTAATTATTTTAAAAGTTTATATATTCTGAAACTATGACTAAAATATATAACTTTTATTTTAATACATATATCTGGAAATTGAATACTAAAAAGTTTAAAGAAACATTACTTTTTATCACTAAAATAATATATATTTTTTACATAATAAAATTTTTATGTAGAAAATAATAAAAATTTATTCTCTTTCTAATCAAATTTGTATTCTCTTTGAAAACGGGATATTGCCCGTTAATACATTTATAAGGCTTAAAATGTAATCTCCTTACCATATGGCCTACTCCTATTTCATTGCATGTATGACATTCGCATTTTTTCCCATTCTCAAGTACCTCAATGTCGCTGTCATCACTGTGACTCCTAAAACAAATTAAAATCATTATTGTATTACAAAAGTGAATAAAAATCCAAGTATATAGTTTTTCAGATAACTGAAGCAAGACATACCTGACTGATCTGATAGCATATTGAGCCAACCGACATGTTGCACGCGCGTAATCGTAACAGATAGAATCGCTTTGTCCAACCGCGTCCATTTCAGTAGCAGTCAACGCCCCGGCTATGTCCGCCAACTTTTGATGCTGAGCCTTATTCCAATCGTCTAACAATATTTGAACTATCTCTATACTCGACGGTATAGCTATAGAATCCGAACTAAGATCTAATATTGGACTTAAAGGTCGACTATCGCTTCCAGATGTATGTGCAATGAGCGAAGAAAATTGCCCATGGATTTCTCGCATATCACTGAAATAATTATCGTGACGAGAATTGGGAAAAATTTTTTTATCGAGCTTTTTCATCAAGACTTTTTTTTGTATGTAATATCTTACTTTCCGATATCCGGTGTCTTGCTCAACATGCTGTGTTCCATAAGTTTGCGTGTTGTTGTGAACAATTCCCAAGCTTCTCTAATTTGTCTAAGTCTTGTCATACGAACTGCTTGTTCTGCACTGAAACATACTTTGCTTATACAATCCTATTTCACAATTTTTCCACAATTCATAACTCCATAGAGTCATCCAGAATAATTTTGTAGGCAAGATAATATCTTTTAACTTACTTGTATTTATCCATCCATGGTTCTGTCTCGGGCCATAAATTACCAATTCTCGTCATCTCATCGTCAAAAAATAAATATCTGTGAACAAGATCTTGGTATTCGGAGCCTTTCAGTGGCAAAAGTTTCCTCAGCTGTAATTACGATATATACATTTGAATTTAGCACTTGAGAATTTCGTAGATTGTTTGCAATCAAGTATATTATTTTACCTGGCCGATAAACGTAGGTAAATTATTTTGCACCAAAGCATCATTATATACATAAATCTGATACAACTTTTTAATAAAACAGTCCCATGTCAAGTTAAACTTGAAGAGATATTCCTTTAACGGTTTTACTAACTCAGAAATCAGAATTGCTGTCGCCACGAGAGCATCATAGTCATCCAAAAGACCTATATTGTAAAAGAGCAAGGTATAGATTTTATATTCATCTGAATGTATATTTTTTGTGAAATAAAATTTTTATTTATGGAAAGTAGTACTAACCAGTAAGAAAAATTTCTGCTAAATTGTTTACACTATGATCGTGTAGGAGTACGAACAAACGAACTTTTACTTCTATCACAAATTCTTGCGCCTGGCTTACTAACCTCATGAACAGTTGGTGAGGATCTCTTTTGCATAATCTTAAGCAAAAAAATAAATAAATAAATAAAACAATATTATATAATCAAATCAGTCAATAATAATGATGCAAAGTTATATTTTAAATAGATAAAAGTCTCCCTTACTGAATAACGGTATCGTGCATGTCAATCGAAGGTAATTTGCTGCACTGAGACTGCGAAGAGTCGGATACGCGAGCCGTTTCCAGAGCGATGTTAAAAACAGTATGTATATATTGCTGCAATTCCGTCCACAGGTTCTGGAACTTCATAGCCTTCTGTAGCTCCTCCCTAAACATGTCTCTACGCATACCAAATCAATTTCCAATTAATATCACATCTTTGCTCTTTCTCTTTGAGACTTGTCATCATCATTGCCTTTACCGTTTAGCTTTGTAAGAATCACAAGAGCAGGACTCTTTCCCATGATGGGACGAACTGTCGACAGTTGCTGCAGAGGAGTACAATTTGGCGAGTGCGTCGGTGCTCACTCTAGGCGAGTTACGCCGATCTTCCTCAGCTGCTCTCGCACCCCTAATAAACGCGTCGATCGTGCCCTGGTCCGTTGTTCTGAATGCGTCTCTGCACATATCAAATATTTTTAATTAATATCGTATCGTTGCTTCTCGTGCTCGAGATATATAATCGCTGTCCTTACCGTTTAGCTTTGTAAGAATCACAAGAGCAGGATTCTTTCCCATGATGTGACGAACTATCGACAGCTAGGTTAGAGTATAATTTGGTGAGTGCGTCGGTGCTCATTCTAGGCGAGTTACGCCAATCTTTCTCGCCCCCTATCGCCAATCCTGTTCTCGCACCTCTAATAAACGCATCGATATTGCACTGGTCCGTTGTTCTGCTCACTCTAGATGAGTTACGTTGATCTACCTCAGCCGCTCTCACGTCCCTAATAAACGCGTCGAATGCGCCTCGATCGGTCGTACTGTACTGCAAAGACCAAAATTTCTGCTTGAGTAAACTCATCTATACAAATTTGCATCCACAAATATATAGGCGATGGTACAAGAGCTGATTATTTAATTTAAGAAATTGCCTAAGATCCTTATTTTCAATATGAATTTTGAAAAACAGTAGTTAAGATTTCTCAATTCAAAGACTGCGACGAATAGATTAAATCCATACATGTTTCTTTATGTCATTGTAGAGATATATGTTGGATCTATCTCTTCTATAGTACATATGTGAAAATCACTTGAATAAGATAGCTCTTTAGTTAAACTTATCGTTATAAGTGTCACTCATCTTCTATTTCTCATCAAATACTTCCAAAGCACTTAAATCTTATCTAATATAATAATAAATGATAACACAGTCTACCATGGTAACATTTTCAAAATAGTCATACACCGTGATAAACAGCTCTGGCACACATCTCTACAATACGAATAAACATAATTGTGCTCTAAAATAACGATACTATGTAAAAGTATCATTATCTACGAGTATATTGTGAAAGACTTATAACATCATTATAATATAGCCTACTAAATTCCCGAAAAAAAAAAAAATGTAGACAATCATATTTATTTTTTATATTTATTTTTGTTTACGATTGAATTCTTAGCTTCAGAAGGAATAGCGAGAGTCCGCTCGCGTTTTGGCGTCGCAGAGCTCTCGTGCCACGAGAGAGAACTTTTCAACCTTTCATCGCAATTTGATTATTTCATTATAAATTTTAAACGATCAACAGTCGTCGGCTAAGAAAACGTACTCCGGGGAGATCGAAGTCCCTTTCGAGGCGTGCCTTCCCGGGGAACACGTCGCAGAGCGTCCGCGCGGCATCGTCCCGTCTGACGTCATCGGGTCTGCGACTCCGGTTGACGGAGCGCGGGAAACGCGCGTCGTCGACGCGCTGCTTCACCGTCGTCGTCGTCGTTGTCGCCGCCGCCAGCTGAGCGTCGTCGTCCATCGTAACTGTGGCTCTTTCCCCAGTGACGGTGATGGTGTTGCTCTCGCGTCGATCCTCTTCGCCGTCGCTGCCGCTCATGTCAGACGCAACGCGTCAAATAGCATGTACGCGTCACGTGCGATCGTCCGTGTCGTCCGGCGACAATTATAGGATCAACGATTCGCAGTCACGGCCGGAATCGTGTAAACACACTCCTAGACCGCGCATTCGGTCAACACTCGCAATACCTCCTCTCTCAATACCTCTCAATCTCAATATGGCGTCTCGCGTGCAATCGTTCTGTCCGCAACCATGGCTCGACGCACTCGGACACAGTGGCGTAAACTGCAGTTGGCTATAAAATCGCGTCGCTGTTCGGCGAAGCCGGTGGCAGGTCTGTTCGTTTTTAGCTGCACTCACAGGGGGTTACGTTTCAAAATTCTACTCTTTGACATCGTTTGATCGACCAATCGGGAGAAAGGAATTTTTTTTTCTTTCGTCCTGATTGGTCAATCGAATGCTGATCTCTGCTCCAAGAAATAAATTTTAAATTTTGTAAATTATATTGTAAATAATTATTTTGTAAGTATAATTATAATTATAATTATATTATTTTTCTAATAATAATAATAATTATTATCTTGTAAATTACATTATATTGTAAATTTTGGAAGGGTAGAAGTGCAAACTCTCTCTCTCTCTCTCTCTGCCTGTGCTCAACTTTAGTTTAGACGCGAAAGTACAGATGACGCTGAGTGTACAAACGCGATGCGGATTGATGGTGCTTAGCTTAGTGTATGTGTAAATTAAATTTACATATGTATAATTCGCAGGTAAAGAGACGACATTGACGAGATTGTCGGACTCAACCGGGATATTATTTACGCATTATATCATTTTACATAGCGATGAAAATCAGTCACGAGAAAATCACGAGGCGAGATGACGCGACGTCCAAGTGCGGCTCGTGGTAGTTTTAGGAAGACTCTCGTTCGCGTTTTCGACCGTCGTCGTCCGGGTCCGTCCGAGATCGTTGGCAAGAATGTTCAAGTATATCTGGACCCTGATATGCTGGTACTTCCGACCCTTCGTCAAATGGTTTCTACGTCACACCACGCAAATGTGCGAACTCCAGAGGATCTGTTACGGGAAGCCGTCCGGGGCGCCGCGCGCGTTCGCCATCGAGGAGTCCCTGAAGCAGTCTCGTAACGCGAATATCAGGACCCTCGTCGCGTACCTGAACGACATCGCCGATCAACGGAGGATAACAACGAGGACGGAGCGCAAGATCCTGGAGGACGCTATCAAGACCGTGCTGGTGACCAAGAGGATCAATCCCACGGCGCATCCGGCCTTCGCCAAGTCCTTCGGCAAGTGCGTGGAACTGATCTGGGGTTATCGTCAGCTGTGCGTCGAGTGCGAGGAGCTCAGGAAGACGCCGTACAGCACGGACAATCCGGATCACGAGCAGCTACTGCTGAAATTGTGGGCCCTGTTAATGCCGTACGAGTCCCTGGACACGAGAGTGACCAAGCAATGGCAAAAGATCGGCTTCCAAGGGGATGATCCAAAGACAGATTTTCGCGGAATGGGGATCTTGGGATTGGAGAATCTCGTTTACTTTGCTCAAGAGTATCCCAGCACGGCCACGCACGTGTTGTCCCACTCTAATCATCCGCATTACGGTTACGCGTTCGCTATTGTCGGTATAAATCTCACAAGCATGGCTCTGAAATTACTAAGGGATGGTAGCGCCAAGACTCACATATATAATTCTTCGAAAACTCTGCCGATGATTCGTGCCTTTCATCAGTTTTACTGTTACTTGTTTTATGAATTCGATGGATTTTGGATCGAGTCTAAACCTAGTAATATGATGGAATTCTCATCGATACAAGAGAAATTCGAAAACAGCATTAGAATGGCATTAGCTAATCCATCAACTGTTTTTAGGATAAATGTGGCAGTTGACAATATTTAATGCAAATACAAATGCCTTTTACATGTAAGACAAGACCAAAACAGGTATATGAATGATAAGTACTATTTTTTTTTGACCGGCATACACGAAACTTATTTTTTATTATATATTTTCACAATATCTCACCTTTGTTGTGATATTAAAATGGCATTTAAGTGAGTAGATAGATCTCTGTATTATAAAGCTGTTTTTCTCTTAATGGTATGATTGACTTAAAACGTCTTGATGTCAAGTGTGTTTTCTTATAATATTACTGTATGTTTTTTGCAAATGACTGCAGGTTTAGCTTTATTTTCTCAAATGTATGTAACTTTATAGATAAGTGTATAAGAGAGAGTTCTTATTTGTGAAAACAAATAGTAGAGCACAACGCTTCTATTTAGTTAAATTGCATATTATAGAATTAGAGAGCTACTATGTATACAATGCATAGTTTATATTAATTTAAATAATTTTATTAAAGTTAAACTTATTCAATATTTTTATTGGTATCCATCATATAGTATGCTATTGAAGCTTAAACTTTAAGGCTCTGAGATATTAAGAAGTTCCATATACATAATTATTTTAATTAAAATAATTGAAAATTTGTTGAATCTCTTTATGTGCCATTGCTACATGTATTTATTTAAAAAAATGGCTTTTGTGTTCATCTCTTACATACAAATAAATATTTGTTATATATTTGAAAATTAAATTGTGTGTAGAGAAAGGCTTTGCAGAAATATTGGCTTTAAGTCCACTGAAAATAGAGACTTGCCACTGAATATCTTGATAATTTTATGGGCATTATCAATATTGCCTCAATAGTGCCTCATACATTTTATTCGCTAATAATTCGAAGCATATTTATATTCAGAGTATTTCTTATATATACCTAAAGAAAACATATTGAGCTAAACAGATCATTATAAAAGAAACAATATCATTTTACAAATTTACAATTCATATAAAATTCATATGCATGGTATAATGTTTAAAGAAAATGTGCACGGATAATTATGAAAGTGCAAATGGTTGTCAGATATATTTGATATAAAAATGCCTTCGATAAAACTTACTTATTGTTGTCGCATGAGGAATTGATGAATTTGGTTAAATGGCTTATGTTTAAATTTAAAGGCCGAAATCTTATTGACATTAGGTTTCCTGCATCAAAGATATATTTCTGTAAAAAAATTTATACATACAACACCTCGCTCTTGGTACATTCCAATTCTTTGTTTCTTTTTTTTCTAATTATTTTTTTCTTAATGAAATGTAGTTTATTTACAAATTCTGCTCATACAAAAAACTCTGAATAAAAAGCAACAATAATATATGGAGCGATAGAGATAATATAATATATACACAAATGGTGGAATGTATTGTGTGTAATAGCTTGACAATAAAAGTCTTTTCTTGACAAAGCAGATTATTTATACATTGCAACTTTTTAAGATAATACTGCCTTGTCTGTTTTAAATTTGCTATCATTACATAAACATTCTCTCTATATTATTATTTACTATAAATCTGCTCGGATATAGCTTGAGTAAAAAATATATCTATTTTCCTGTGCCAGAATTAGTACAAATATTTGTACATTAGATTGTTATACATTATTAGATATTCGTTTTTCATTATCAATCAATATACAGAAATATTAAATATGCATTTAAGTTTGTAATATGATATCAATTATGAATATTTTAAATATATATATAGATAAAATTGAATTTCCCAATTATTTTAATCAAGTTTTTCGCAATTTAAAAATAGAGAAACTTTTGAAGAAGACATAGATCTGTAAAGATATGCATTATTAAATTTAAAGTTACACATTTTATGTAACATATGTAATAACACCTAATGTACAATCAAAAACTATTTTTAACACCGTAGATGATATTTGAATGGTATAGAGAAACATCCATATTATATCTTTGGCAAATCAAACGCAGCAGAGTTATTTTTCCTTTTTCTGTGGAGTCTCAGGTTTATGTTTAAATTTAGACACGGCTGTAATAACAACTAGTATTCCAATACAAATGCTCGCTAGCTTCAGTATCCATGGATTATCACGGAGCAAATTTGCAACTACTTGTGTGAAATTATCGCTGAAAAAAACATACAATCATACACATCAATGTATAAACTTATGAATAAGTTCAATTTTAAAATAGTTACACGCATCTTCAAACTTACAAGGGACTTTGAGGTACAGGCACTTTCTCTGCTCTTACATTTTTGTACCATTCTTTGGCAAATGATACAAGGGAATTAATATCATATCTTCCTGTATCATAACGGTACATTTTGCCATGTCTAAAGCTGTATAAGTACAAAGTAACATGTGTTAATATCAGACTATTTTTTTAACTTGCGTTTATCTCTCTCTCTCTCTCTCTCACACACATATGCATTTATAATATTATAAATACTATTTATAAAATACTGATTTATCTATAAACACTTACAATATAAAGTGTGGAATATCGTAAACATTGAATCTCCTGGCTGTGGAAACCCCAGTTGTGGATTTATTAATAAGTGCTACATTTACTCTCTGCTTGAGCTTTGCACCGACTGTTTCCCATCTTGCGACCATACGTAAGCATTGCACACAGTCTGTACTGTAACTAATATTGGGCGCAATTATAATGGATTGCTATTATTTATAAAAGAATTACTATAAATCACAAGTAAAATTAAGACTTACAACATAACAAACCAGTCGCCAGTTGTAGCACCGCTGCTTGCTTGTGTTAAATGCTCAAATGTATCATCTGTGAGTTCCTTTACTGCAGGTACTTTATTCTCCGTAAACATAGTTAATATCTCATCGTCGTTTAAACGTCCTAGAAAAGAAAGATGCAACGTAAATCTATAGTACAACTATAAATTTATAAGCATACATTTGAGAAATAGAAATATATTAAGTGATATATCACAATGTATACGGGATGATGAAACATAATGTATTGTCACGGAGCAATTAAAGAATCAAAACACATCTATGCATAATTTCTATTCCCTGTCAAATCCATACCATCGTATAACAGAGGAAGTCCATGCCGGAAGAACAGTAGAATCGGTTCTTTATCGGTACTATACAATTGAAGTAGTTGACTATCAACAGTCTTAACAATCCATGCGGACAAGGAATCGACTAAATCCTCGCGCAATTGAATCAGTTCAGCTTCATATTTATCACATTCCGGACAATCTTTTCTTGCTATATAAACAGAATTAAATCAGTAATCATAAGGTATTATAATATAATAATAAATAATGATTTAAGATTCCGCTGTTTTGCATTATTAAGAATTTATAGTTATTAGAAGAAAAATGAAAACTATAGCTATAAAACTAATCAAATATTATATATCTTATTAAAAAATCAACTGCAGCAAAATTTTATAGAATTATTGCTTAAAGTAAACTATACTAAAATTGCAACAAGGAATAAAATTTTAAAGAATTTTATAAATTAATTTTTAATATAAAAATATATATATATAAATAGTAAATTATACATAATTAATATGTAATATCTCAACGCTCTTTTATCGATTTATAATATTATTCCGCTTTATTTTCTCTCTCTCTCTTTTTCTGAAAAACATTCAGATAACCGAAGAAAAAAAAAACAAACTTACTAAATAGAACAATCACATATTTCTCGGTTTTTATGAGATTCAGGAGTTCTTCATCGTGAACTGTCTCCAGATTCACAGCGTGTACGGCAGAAAAAATACATATCGCAATTAAAAACGTTAACATTGTTAATTCGCGTAAAAGATTGATGATACATGAAAAAACGTTCATGCACCGGTAATAACCTATATACGTCAAACTTGGCTCGTGTATAGTCACGGAGTAAATGAGAGCAACGTAGAGAGGAAATTCTCGCATTTTGTGTCACGTGTCACGGCACCGTGACGCGTGAGTGACAGTTGGCCATATTGCAAATAACTAGTTTAACATCTAGTTGCTTTTATTTTTTTCGCGTTTGCATAACTTAAATATTTACGCGCGCACAGTTGGTAGCCCTTCGATTCAATTATTAACCGGTGCCACCGGAAATATGTTCTCTTCCGTTTCTATACGCGAACCGGTAAGCATTATTTTACATTTGGTCCACTTATAGCACACATTTTAATTATGTAAGGATAAAATTGTGTATGAAAAGGTAGAATTTTCATAAACATAGTTCTATTACAAACTGCTGACGAAATACGGTTTAGTATATAATATCGTTTATAGATTAAATAAAAGTTATAATAAAATTGTGGAAATGGAATACGCGCGCGCGCATTTGATACAACAGCATGTTTACGTTTCGTATGTTGATGAATCAATAGTCCACTGAACTTTCGATACGAAAAAAAATCACCGTACCAATGATATGTAGTCAATAGATTTTGATAACCATCTCGTTCGCGTGTAGAATTTTGTAAACTGTCGGGAATAATAAAAATGTAAAAAATGGCTTGTCGTAGCAGCAATCTTTTATTCTTTCAATATAAAATTTTATTTTACGAGTCATGAAGTTTTTCAAATGGATTATATATGTAATAATATAATCGTTCGAGTCTCTAAATGAGTAATATTATTATTATTTTAGCATTATAATTAATATATTTTTATTATATTATTATTGTAATATTATTATCATTTTAATAATATAATTAAAAATATTACTATTTTTGTAATTGTGCTCAAAATTACATTTATATATATATCGCTTTTGCAAAAAAGATTTTCTATTTATCTTTTTCATATTTTATAACTGATTTTTCGGAGATATACATGATATGATAAATGCAAAATCAGATAATTTTTACTATTCGTTGGAACGTTCATACTATGTTGCTTTCGAGCAACGAGAATCTAGATCGATAACGTTATCTCGAGCCACTCATGCAACAGATTACGTAATTTGTCTGGAATATCGCTTTTGGTATAAATTCCCAAAATGACTAAAATACAATATTACGTAAAAATAGCGATAGAAGATCTATGGATATATAAAATTTATCGGTATATTCATAATTATTCTGTACAGAAATTTTCCTCCAAATGTAAAAATGTTCTAAATGATGCAAATCGAAAACGTTGTTTGTTCCATCCTTAACAAGCCACTTCGATGATTACAGCTCGCAACTTCCCTTTGTGCATCGAGGAACACTTCCGGTAATCCGCGAGCAACGCGTCGATTGTTCGGGGGCAATCTGGTGGCTATTACGCTCCTGATTGGAGGTCGGAAGTCGAAGGTTGAAAGGCATATAGCGGCGTAGTAGATAATACCCGCATACCCACACACACACACCCAGGTTCTGCAGGTATGTATGGACTATTCATAGCTTGAAAATCGTGCGCCGGTATGTTGGCGAACGCCGGGACGTCGGCGACTACCGCAACCCCCGAGAAGCCCCCGGACGAAGGCGCGGATTCGCGAGGGTCGGCAGTCGTCGCGTGCTCCCGTCGTCAGGTTGAGACCAAACCGCCGCGAAAAGAGAAGCACTATAGGAATGTATATATAATCGCGGCTCGCGAAAAGTATTTATCGGCTCGCACGTATATCCATAGCTCATCCGCATCATCGTCGCCGATGATGGCACGCGAGAAATTGTAACGTACGTATACGAGCGCCTGGATGCACGTGCAAGGGTAGAGTATATCTCTATTTTACCCGGCAGAATTTTGCCGTCGAGGAAGACGAGGATGCCGATCGATCGATATACCATCGCCGTAAAAAAAAAAAAAAAAAAACCCACGAATCGATCCTTTCATCTAACGCCGGCCGCATTTACGTTGTTCTGTCAGTTTCGCTCGTTGTTGACCGTATAAGACGAGGTATTGATCGGCTTCTTCGTCGAGTGACACACGCATCATGTGTAATATCGAATTGCGCCCGGCAGGGAATCGAAATCTCTCGCGATCCCCGTCTCTTTCAATTTCGTCTCTCTCTTGCGAGGCGATAAAAAATTTATACCCGATCGCTACGTGACATTTGGTGACGAATCCTCCCGAATCTCCCCGTTCGGCTTGCCCGATTAAATCTTGTGTTGCGCAGTTTGCGGAGTTAAAATTGAACTCTGATAACAGGAAATTCTCTGCTCGAGAAAGAAAACATCTTTGGATATCAATAATGCACACGACCTGAAAAGCTAGAGACAGATGCCATTTTAACATCCTTGTAGTTTTCTCATTTGGCATCTTGCATTTGTTCCACACTGTCTTTTTGCAAACGGATGTCTGGAACGACAAAATGAAGAACCATACTTGTATTTAAATAGAATTACGGCTTTTTTATTCTAAAAGGATCAAGTTTTTTTTTATGAAATCCTGCATATTTAGATTTCGTCTTTTTTTTTCAATGCTAAAAAATAGCATCGCTATTTTTTTAAACGTAAAGTCATATATAAAGGTCGATAAGTGCAAAATGACAAGTCTGGTTGCAAGATCGCTAATGTGGCTCAGGATATTAATTTAACTGGATATTAAGCGGAACAATACAGAGGATGTGTCGTTGGTATAATGGTGCTATTTGCAGAGCGAAACAATCCAATGTTTCCTCTAAAAATCCTATAACTTTTTTTTGCACAATAATCTCGAATGCAATCAATGGTACTCGGAAGTTCAAGGCATCTAGGAGTCGGCTTTACGGTCAATTGTACCACTGAGTGCATTTTCGCGGCTTATTTATGAGTCTCTCTCGCGGGAAGTGTAGTTGTAGCGCATCGCGCTTGTTCATGAATTTATAGATCGCGATTTAAATGCACGGATCACAAAATAAAGCGCTGCTATTCTGTATACGAGTCTTCTATCCCCAGATACATCATTGAAGGTATTAGATTTGACCTATGGTAACGTAGCCTGTACATCGTCTACAAATTCCCAAAATCTGTTTATTTATTGATATTTCATTTTAATAATGCAAATTTTATTTAAAATTAATCCGTCTGTAGATTTTATAACAAACAGTTTTCTCTCTCTCTCTCTTTAAATTAATCCGTTTATAAAAATTTTATAAGAAAGATTTTTTTTAATTTATTAATGCTTAATGCATTAGTGTAATATTACTAAAATTGTAACTTTAGTAATGAGTGATAAAATGTATTTCCTTTTGAGATATTCTGTTTGACAATAACATGATGACTTTTATCGATAAACAATTTTTTTCTACAAATTGTGCACAAATTTTCCGATTACAGATCGAGAATTGCTCTTTTCTATTATACGTACGATTACAGTCTAAAAACAATCAGTCGCTAATTCAGTAACTTAGATTATTAATTATAAATTGACTGGATTAATAAAACATAAAAGTATTACAGATCACACAGTAGATTTTGCAACTTTCGGCATGTTTTATTGTATAATTCGAATTGAAATATAATTGTACCAACTAAATATTTATTCAGCATGTTGGATTTGGCATTTGATATTCTTGAATCCAAGAATAGCACTTTATTTAAGAAATGTGGCGTGTGGAGGTAAGAAAATACGTTTTACAGTTATTGCAGCATAGATATCAATCTGATGTGCACGACGAAGCAATAAAATATACAATAAAAGTTACATAACGGTTGTATTCGTGTGACAGATAAAAGTGATTTATTAAACGTGATCTGAATATAAAGTTGGCGACTGTTATTTATAACGGTCCAATTCAATAAGCTTGTGCTTTTCAATTGCACATTCTGCATCCCTTTCTATGTTTTTTTTCTCCCTCTTTTTCCTTTAATAATAAAAATTTCAAGATACATATTATATAATGTATGGACTTTTCGACGAAAAATGAAAAAAATGCTGTTAAAAAAACACAAGATCTATTATAATATGCAAACACTCGTAATTAAAATAATTATACTTATGTCTCGCTTCCTTCCATAATTGTGCTTATGTGTTGCTTCGCAGCGGGATACGCGAAATTAAATCATAAGCTCCGAAAGCACACCGAATAAATGAACAAAGCGCGAAGCGGGCAGAAGCAGCGGAGCCGGAGGTGAGTTCGCGATTCGTTTTATATATCGGGAAACGATATATAAAACCGAATGTCTCGCGATTACAACATTGGTGTCCCCAGCATTGGCACTTCTATTACACCGTCGACTACGTGCAACGGGCGGCGTGTCTCTCCCGAGAGAGAAGAGCAATATCCTGTTAAATCGATAACGAATGATGACAGAACCCACGTGCTGCGGCATGCGGCATGCTTGTACCAAGCCACCCCCGTCCCTATTTTAACATTCGATATTCGAAGTTGATATGTTTTTTAAGGAGGAGTTCGCCTCGCACATCTCGCGCTATTGTCGTGATCGTGCACAGCCGCACCTTTGTTTCATCCTTTTTTCTCTTTTTCTTTTCTCCGTCAGGCAGGCTGGTGGTGAGCACGGTACGTAAATGGCGCAGGAAATTCCTGAGACGACGTACGAGCCGGAAGTCGAAGAGGACGCGAGGAGAAAGCGCGAACGTCGGGTCGTTCAGGAGGGTACGGCGTTGTGGAGGCGACGGAAGGAGGAGCTGCAACGTCAAAAGCATCGCGAACAACGTGAGGTATGTGTCATAAATGGGCGTTCTCTGGCTTGGCCGCGTTGCTGCCGTTTATGTCACTTGCCCTGGAGGCAACAGCCCCTTAACATCATTGTCTCGCGCTTGCCATTGTTACCGATCGGATAAAGGTCAACCGTGAGAGAGAGAGATACAACCCTGACGGTGAACCGGAACGTCATTAAGACGAGGATGCCCGGATTTTGCAATTAATCCTTTCGCAGCGGCAAAAGCTCAAACCGGATCTCTCAGATCTAACGTTACGTTTGATTCCGGAAATTGCTCGCTAAACCCAGAATTTTATTTTTACATCATAAAGCTTGTATTTCCGATATGTAACGTAATAATAATGGAATAAACAACAACTGCGATTCAGGTATATTTAATTAAAGGCCGAAAACAAGAATTTTTAGAGGCAAATAAATATTGAAAATGTGATCAACAATGCTCAATAGAGATGATTATCTTAAAATGATACTTCTGAAATGAAAGTTATTCGAGAACATTGAATCACGATAGAGTATTACATCAAATGATTTTCATGCATATCCCTATTACAGAGGCGTTTTCAAGATAGTGCTTTCGACACTGACGTGACTGACCTAGTTGTGCTTATTTCAGTGTTTTACGCAACGCGTCGTTGAATTTGGAACGAGAAATTACGTACAAGCGAACAGTAATAAAGCTACGAGTATCCCATTAAAGTGGATTTGCATAATCTCCACCTAACTATCCTAAGAAACAAGCCGCGAAAGATAACCCAATAATCTATCACGGTCTCTATCGTTGCGCTTTACATAAACTTCACGCTCTCGTCTCCCCGTGCTTGTTATAAACTTGTTATAACAAACGTTGTACAGCTTGTTAAGGTGTGCATTGAGGTCGCGTCTTAATGGTAATTTCCGGAAGCGATTGCGAATATAAATCGCAATTGAAAATAAGATCGATATTTGCCTCGAATTGTGAAATAAACATCTACACGAACTTTGGAAAAATTTGCAAACACCGTCGAACTTCAAAATTATTTCTTCAATCGTTGTACAAATTTTTTATTTATATTATCTTAATGTTAGAATCAATGCCGAAAACGAATTTTCGAGAATTGTTTCTATATTTTTTTTTTTTTTTTTAAATATAGCTTCGTGCCAATTTTATTCGGCATTTAAAATCTCGCTACCCCCAGTCATCATTTCCTATTTCACTTTGGTATTGACGCAACATAACGATGATGCACAATCATCACCGCAGGGATGGTCCTAAATATTTGCAGAACGCACGCTCGTTACATTCATTACTGTCCTTTGTGAAAATAACAATTCGCATGGAATATATTGTAAAAATACACGAGATTCAATTCGGCGTAACGCACATATCGCGCGTATACATATACATTTTGTTCGCCGCCTCCAATCACTCAAAATTATGCCGATGAAAATCCCGGCGTAATTATTGCTCCGGTGATTATTTCGTATCGCGTTAATATACACACATCGACCGCATTAAATTGTATTTACTGCATGCGGATGGGGAGATTTACTGGCGTAACCGGCATGCTAATAATGACAGGCGAGGGATTATTCGCGGTCCTATCCTCTCTTATTACACGGGAATCTGGTGTAGTCGCGGTCTGATGCAAGTGCATGCGGTCGAATGTAAGTGCGTTAGCAATGTTATCAAGGAGGACCGATATGTTCCGGGTTAATCCCATCTCTATCCGCGAGGAGTTCACGGTATAAGTACAGCAATGCAAGCTGCAAGCATTCTAATTTAGAGAAAGGATTAAACTACTTTCTTTTAAAAGCCATTTCTAACTTGTAGCATTATATTAGACATCGTGTTTAAACACCTCAAAATCGTACCTTTTTTTATTCCTTTTCCATATACATATCAGTCACGCAATGTTCCTGTGTATGAAAGAAATTTCTGAATATTTTATAGTAGAAACTTAACTTCTGTCAATGAACGGGTACTCAAAAAAAAGCAACTTTAAATATTAAAAATATGTCGGAACTTTTCTTCGAAACAAAATACAAAGGGCCTTTGCATTCGGAAACCTCCTAAAATATAACGGAAAAGAATATTCGATGCCTAGTAAGCTATAAAAAAATTGTCGCAGTGCAATGTGTCAAAAACATACGGTTGGTGTTCGGGTACCCATTGATGAAAAAATGAAAAATTATGCATTGACAGAAGAGTTAAATAAAAAGGGTATTTTATTACGATATTATCTGTACGCAATGAAAAAAAATTTAAGGTAGTTGTATCGCAATAGATACTTTCTTACGATATTTTTGAAATTTTGTGTAATTATTATTTAAAGTTTTCTGAAGACAACGGCAAAAATTAAAAAATTATTAATCACATAGAAGGGGATAATGGCTTTTGAATTTTGGATTTTATACACTGCATGGTTCGTAATAGGATGGAGTCAACTCACATTTTCGCCTAAAAAAAAACGCTTCTTACGATTTTAATGAAAAACGATTTTAAAATAAAGTAATATCTAACAAAACATCTCCAAAAATTTTTAAAGCCGTTCCCCATCTAAATTTAAAGATATTACTAAATAAAGGATAAACGATTTTGCCATGTGTCTGATGTTGAAAAAAATAAATTCACAATGAGCTGACAACATTACTATGACGCATTATTATGACGCTCTAGAAATTGACGCGAAGCGCAGATGCAAACTTTTTAAATATTATAGAAACGTGATAGTACAAGCTCAGTCAAATATTTTAGACAAATAAATAGAGTTTTCCGTTCATTGCACCGTATGCAGTGACCATTATTTTTGTCTATAATACTGTCGCGATACAATTACCTTAACAAAAGTATCGAATATGTGACTTACAGCCTGGATCAGCTGATGCGGCTTGACTTACGCAGCGACTTTATATTCTTAATTGTTTTTCTTGCAGTTGCAGAAAATTCTGGCCAGTTACTCGCCGTGGGGTAAACCAGGTGGCGGCGCGCCCTGTGCGGCGACTCTAAGGAAGAAAAACGTACCTCTGGATCCGCCTGAGCTGCCGAGGAGATGTCACAGTTACGGTCAGGTAAAACCACTCGGGACAGACTGTTGTACAGCCTGTAACCGTCATTTTTCTTTTCACTCAAACTATTGGCGCATCTCTCGCCCGCGAAACTTTGTCTCGACTAACAATAAGAAGTCCGACTCAGCCGTAGCGACGATCGCGTGCACGTTACTGAAAACTTATCAGGCTTTGTCGCTTACGCACGTCGCGCAGATGCATGCGAAAACGGCATTACACGTGCGGTAAGATTTGTTGCCGCCTTTTTTAATGCCTTTTTTTCCCGCTCTTATATGCATCAGCGCCTGAGCCGACAATTTCCTGAAAGGGAAATGAGAGTTAAATAGTTTGAGAGAACTCGGAGTTTAAACTGGTCGTGTCGCGCAAGCGAACAGTTCTATTTGTCTCCATGGACTTTTTCAATATGCGAATTAAGATGAGATAGGAAAAAAAAAAGATAGAAGTTATACTATAATTTTGCAATGCAAATTTTTTTTGATATCTAGATTAATTAAATTTTTGCCGGCAAAAGAAACTTGAAAAAAATGAACCTATTTTCTGTAGAAAAATTATTATAAAAATTATACTGCGACTGCCAAGATTATGCATCTTTAATTCCAACGTACGCGCCTCGGTTGCCGAGCACAGTCGAGGTTACGTACAAATCGAGTTATTAAATCCGTGCACATGTATAAACATGTGTGACCATGTATGAAAGCACACAAGCATTAGGAAATAATATCACGCAACGCACTGCGTACCGCACGAAATTTTCAGGCAGCACACAGATTGTGATACAACATTGCGTTGGAACATATTAGAATATTCCCTGTCTGACATCAGCTTTAAAGAGTACCTACAAAGTAGCGGCAATTTCACTTTACCCAACTCATTTCCGCTAGAAATACATTAATGATTCTCTTACTCTTCTCTACTTCTTTTTTTCACTAAAATAATATTTAATAACGCATACACACACAAATATATATACATATATAACGCATATATTGATGCGAGGCAAATTCCATTGTCGCAAATATATGTTACGGTTGATACATTATCACTTCAGTAATTGTTAAAAAATATAAATTCGGTTAATTTCTAGACTTCTAATTGACTAGAATATAAAGTTAAATGACTCTTTTATATATTCCACTAAAGTTTCAATAACTATTTAAACTAAATTTTCCGCTGTGAAAATTATTTAGCGACGCATAATCTGTAAACGAGGCGTGATTTAGTTAATATCCGCGAAATCTTGAGAAGCTCTCTTAAAGCATAATTATAATTCAATTGCATTATTATCTACCTCGAACTCACGTAAGTAACGATTATTATTGTGCAACATTCTCTGAAAGCACGGTGAGATTTTCTACCAGCTGGATGTTTTCAATGTACATATCCATCATCGGAATAAGAGCTTAATATAATTACACTCAGAATGATTATTCTTAATGCATCAAATGATGAATTTGCACGAATTACGTTATACATTTCTTTACTCCCTCAGTCGAAGACAAATGATGATACATTTTCCAGAATTTACTTATATGTAATAATGTAAATTTTTATACGTCTTTTTCGCAGCTCATGTGTATTACAGATTATATAACATCATTCAGATTCAATATTTTTTATTTTGATTTTTTCGAGATAAGTTTTTAGGATGCCATTGGATAGCAATATTTTATTGTTTGTTCAAAAAAATTCAGAGAATTTTACTTTTTAAACATTTTGTTATTTTATATTTTTATATTTTTTGTTTACCTACTGTTTGATATTTTTAATTCAATACACTGCCAATTTCAGCGCATATTGGCACTAAATCGATATCCTTTCTCGCTTCTATCTTTTTAATGTGTTTATAATAATCACACGAAGAGAGATTTTGAATCACAATAAGAAAGAGATAACTCAAACATTCATAATTAAATTATCACTACAACGAGATTCAAAACAATTCAAATCATTGCAAAAAGGATTTCTTTAAAAATTGGATGAATTTCGCTTTAATTTTGATATGAACCACAGAGATAGAAACATTTCCGTTTCAAATTAAAGAATATCTGTAATTTCAATTTCGATTTTAATTTAGCGAACAACAATTTATCGAAAATGCGCGAATTAACCATGTTTCAGCAAATTTTTTTTGTTTTACGTAAACATAAAAAAGATCGAATAATGAGAGCAAAAGCGAGAGATTCGCGATAAAACCAGATATTATTTTTAAGATAGTAGTAGTAATGCAATTTATTTTCTTCTTGAAAGGATAACGACGGATCGTACAATTCGTTCGAAACACTAAGGAAAAGACTATTTCATACAGTGTTATCTTGGTACTTAAGAAAATTGTTGCTGTAAAATATAAGAGAGATAAAAATCACTGTTACGTTAAGTCGGTAACCATTATCAGCCATTTTCCCAGCCAATGTGTATATGTGTATAACACTTTGACTTTTGCTTTACATTGCGAATTGTTTATGAAATTATCATGTTTTAGTAATTGCCTGTTTTAGTAATTTTTCTGATATTTTTGAATCGTTCTTCAGTCATAAAATCATTCCTAATCGCTTATATAAAATATTTTTTTCGTTCTTAGAGATAGAATTTGAAAAAGTGGAATTTTTCACAATGAAACCGCGCGCTATACATTCATGAATAAAGAGTGTAGTTATATCCTGTAATTATACTCGGACTATTTTTGAATCCATATCTTGAAAGTTAACAACGCATTCATTTACGTATTACGCTCATATGTTACATAGATAGACAATATAGATATAGACAGAATTAATCTCTGACAGAACAAAGCAAAAATGTCCATGGAATTCACCTCGCTTGTTGTTTTGATTAAACGAGCTTCGTATTTCCATGCAAATTTCCATACCTTTTCTTTACCGCGACATGAATGTATGACCGTACACAATTTTTTTGCTCGGTATACACATTTATCAAAAGATGAAAGATGCATTTATATATATATTTCTCTGATTTCTTAAGCATACGTTAAATAAGAGTGAGCGCATATACGCACACAAGTGCATAAAATATATTTTCATACTTTTCTAATAAATTTTATTGTCTTGTATATTTAATATTTTCCTAATCTCTCTTATTTTAGAAGATCGGAAAAATATTAGTAATACAATTTGCATATGCATTTGGCGCATGTACATATATGTGTAAAGATTTTACCACTTACTCGTCAATTAATTTTAGAAATCGCCGTTATATTTGGCTAGCCGTTACATGTGAAATTAAGTCACGAATTGAATTGAATTGAATTATTTTTATCGAGACATTTGTTTCGACAGACAGCGCGAAATGCACTCGTATATATTTACGATATTTGCTGCAATTGCTTCAATTTTGAGATTACTTTAGACGACCTATAACTCAAGATAGAAATTCTAATTATGATTCTACGCGTCGTATATTTAATACAGAAAGCATTTGACGAAGTAAAACATACACACGTACAAAATACATATCAGGATACACATACACTTACAAAGTCCGTTTTATAAATATATTTTCATCTTGAATTTTCTCGCTAATTATGGATCGTCTAAAGTGAGCTTAAATGAATGCATTAATATTCCAAAATGCACATATTTCAAGTCATTTTTTCCGACGGATAAAAGCAAGAAAGGGCTTGCTTCATTTCAAGGCGTATAATTGGAAATAGAACGGCGGCAGTCTATCGGTCCGTTAATTTTACTTTTATAGAAACTCGCCTTAAACGTTCCATATAACTAGAGAGAGCTTTTGCTTGTATGCATCGCCAATTAGATCTACATCTTTATACGCTTACGATCGTTATAAGCGCGTAATATCGTCGGTGAACGCGAATTTATCGCTACACAAGAGGCATAACTTCCATAAAATTTCGCACAAAGGCAAATTACTTACATACGACTACTTCCGACTTCTCGACGACACAACCCATCTCGCAGACACGTTGCGTCGAGAATAGCATAATGGTGCCGGAAGTCACCTGTATTATTGCCTTGAATATTGCAAAGGCGGCACATATGGGGTTTCCGGCTTCTACGTCGGAGAAATGGAATGAAGGGACGAGGAACGCCCGATGTTAAGTCGATCCTGTCGTCAACGTTAAGGATCAAAGTTGGATCGAAATGACGACAAAGATTCCGACAAGATTTACTTTAGCTGGGGATTAAGAAATTTACTTCCTTCGTCTGTATAAATAGAGGTATAATCTGTGAAAGAAGACACAGTCAAATGATAATGCGGTTTAATTAGTTTGAATTATTGATGCAATTAAGAAAGTCATCCCGGGAGTTTCTGTAAAAAATTGCAAGAAAAAGCTATACGATAATATAGAGATAAATTTATATATATAATGGAATGACAGAGGATTATATATTTATGATGATGGTGGATCTATATGAAGATGAAATAAATTAATGTAATTGGATATATTAATTCTTGGATATATTATTTATTGGATTTATTAATTTTTGGATATATTTATTATTGGATATAATATAATTGGATTAATTATAAGTACGCAGAGAGTACTTTCTGAATTTTTTAGTTTTTCGAAAAGTTACAAATAAATTTATAAGATTAAAATAAATTTATTTATACTGATTACCGCACTGATGAAAAATTAACTGCGACTGCAAGTTGGTCGACAGTAATTTTATAATTTTTAGACAGTAATTCGCGTGATTTTGTGTTAGTCGAAAGTGACGATGTCGCCGCCGTTTCTATTAATATCTCATCTTTGACCTCGTACACACAATACCTTTCGATACCGCAAACATGAAGTTTGTATTACAATGTCATCGCGTGAATGTCGGACACGCGATGATGCGTGTAGAACTTAATAGGTCTTGCTCTATATACATACATGGGAATTTGGAAACTGTCAATAAGATGTGTCAAAAATCATTATCTTTAGAATTATATTGTTATTTTAAATATCTTTCATACATTTAATTAACCTTTCTGTCAATGCATAATTTTTCAATGAAATACCTGTTCATTGACAGAAGGATTAAGAGTAACCACGATACTACTTCTTCAGCATTTCATAAAGTAATATAGAAAACATTTTTTTTTATCTAAATAAATTCTTAGCTTTTAATTCTTGACCAACTTAATCGTAAATTTGCTTATATACGCTGCAGATAATCCATCAGCTTTCTTAACTAGTCTAGGGGAAAAAAAAAACAGAAAGTATTCGGAACGGAATTAAATCCACGGAAAAGGATACGGCGATTCTTTCATTGGGAGTCGCAGCTATATTCAAATGAGTTGAGCTTTATTGTCCGACACGGTATCGACTCGTCATGGCAGCAAATACGAGAAATCTCGTAATGGACTTTCCTTGTATGTTGGACACGAGGCATTTTTCTCGTGGCAATAATTTCGAGAGAGCGGCTGTGCCGCCGGGGCCGAACACGTCGTATCCGCTCTCGAACTCTCGAGACGTATAGTCGATTTCTCCGATCACGTAGAACTAGAAACGCTACTTCCACAAAGTCGATTCTCCTATAACGCCTACAGGTCCGTTGCCGTGAAATTTTTGACGCTCCGTATAGTCGTGAAACGGAAACGTTTTAACGATATACCGTCGTCCAGCGTCGTGCGCGAAAATGGACTTTTTATTTATTTAAATGAAAAATATTAGAACGTAAGTCTCTCTTTTTCAAGCTCTGACAGGGAGAAGATAGATATGTAGATTTGAATGCTTCAAATGACTTTTTAAAATACATTTATTGAGAAATGCGCGTTTTATAATATATTATAATAAAAGCCGATTATGTGTCAAGTATAGAATTGGTTGAACCACCGATTTCTATTTTTAAATCAAATCAAACCAATCTGTTGCAAGTGTATTTGAAGCAGATACTTCGAGAAGATGCGAACTTATGAAATATTTATTCGCATTATCATTTTATTCGAACGGATCGGGCGGGAGAGAATCAACCTCGTGCTTGTTACATTCGAATTGAGAAGATATTAGTTCGCGAGATTGACACAATAGCTACCACGTGCGCAAACGTGTGCAAACGCACACCGTGTGCTGCCACCGTTCTTCTCGTCGGTGGTGTAATTTTCAAGATTACGTGACGGGGTTGTAGAAATTAGACTACACCGCTAATCGGATGCATATGAGGTTCTAATGCGAGATTCCGCGAGCGTCTTAGAATCCCGTGTTGAATCCCGTGTGATGACAGCGAAGGGAGGGTTACAGGTAGGGGGATAAGCGAGCGCGAGTGGGCACGTGTTCTGATACGACCCCGCGTATATACGTAGATCGAGGAAATAAGCCTTGGAAACTGCTTAATATGCGACGGCGCCGTGTGCTTAGCTGCTGCATCCTACGCCGTGGGGACGTCCTGGTCCTGGCGGAGCTCCTTGGAGGGATCCCAAGTTGCTGGGCGCGCGCTTCCTCGAATCCATGGTACGCATATCTACCTAGCCGCGTTAATCGTATACACGATGATACTTAGATGGCGGGTGTCTCGTGTTGCGCATCCGCTAATTACAGAAAGGGAATCCTTAATCATCGGTGAGAGGGAGGGGGGCGGGGAGAAGGGGGGGTGAGATCGCTTCGCGATCTCAAAGCGCCGACTGGTTCTTTGTGCGCGCGATACTTCAGAAACTGCTTGCTAGGAGCGTCGTCAAGTCAAGGTATAATTATACAGCGACCGCGCGAAACATTAATTTAAGCGTTAGCTATGAAAGAAAAATCAACTCATAGGTCCTCATGGACTCCTAAAGATTCGATCCTATAAACGACAAGAAAATACCGCATCTAAAGAGTATTCTGTATAAGGATAAAATATTTAAATGTATTATATTGTGAAAACGTTGTTTCTCGAATTACGAATCGATTATTATTATACTATATATATAATTATTATACTATATATATAATTATATTTTGCGATTATATTTACGCAGGATTATTCAAAATGATTCATTTGATTTCAAATGACTATGTTTTTTGAAGTTTATAAATACATAGCGATTAGTGATACATCAACCAAAAGAAAAATTGTCCAAGTGTTTGTCTCTCATCCCTTATAAGTGCTCGATGTAACTTCCCTTAATTACACGGGCAACGTCGAGACGATAGTCAAATTCCTCCCGTATTCTAGCATATCTATTGTCTCAATGTTGCTCGTGTAATTAAGGGAAGTTACATCGAGCACTTATAAAGGAGATGAGAGACAAAACTTGAACAGTTTATCTTTTAATTGATGTATTACTAATCACTATATATTTGTAAACTTCAAGAATATAGCTATAAAATTTTAAATTGGATGAATCATTTTGAATAAACCTATATACATATTATATAATTTCATTGCATTTTTTCTTTTAATTTGGTAGATCAATAAGATCTACCAGTTTCGCGGAAATTTCATGTCGGATATACATGCGATAATGTGGCGTGACAGGGATACGTTTCAGCGTTAACAGTGCACAATATATTGCGATGTCTATGTTAGCAATGTATAATTCAACGCAATTAGCGCATCGTCGCGCAACGTGCTAAACATACTCATGATGCCACGAAAACTATTAAATTAATCATTACTCGCATTAACTTTCTATCGACAAAATTATCTTGCTTTAAAAATCAACCGGTTCTTTTATTCGTAAAAAATATATTAATAAATGCAATGATTAATGTAGAAAAAAAAACACATAATGAACATGTCATGGCTAACTTGATTATTGAAGCTTAGCGGATGAGAGAAGAAAAGAGTATCTACATGTATATTTGATACTTGAAAAAATTAATATTATAAAAACACAAAATATTAATAGCATCACATTGTGAATATATATATATATATTGCTTTTTTTTAGCGTTTAGTTGATGGAATGCCAGACTATTCTCTTGTGTCTTCGTTGATAAAATTTTCAAGGCGGGAAAGAGAGATGGGTGCGCTTTGTTGTATTAGTTCCGAGAACTGATTTCTATACGTAATTGCGCGTTTAAGCAACTACCTCGTGCTGAGAAACCAATTGGAACGATAACGAAATTACATTGTCACAGCGAATGGGAGTAGTCTCGCGTCAGCCTCTGTACTGGCAACTTTGCATCAAAACTTTCCACCGCTGTTCGAGTAACCCTGTTAGATTGACGAACATTGGCCTCGAGGGATCGCAAACTATAAACGTCGCGGTAATTGAAGGGTTCGTTGCAAAAGAAAAAGAAACAGAAAGAGGGAGAGAGAGAGCGAGAGAAAGAGAGAGGGGAGAGAGAATCCCATTTTGATGCATTTTTCAAAGATTATAAAAACTACTCTCTTTATTAACCCTTCTGTCAATGCATAATTTTTCACCTTTCCAATGTATAAGTACCAGGGTATCAACACATTGCACTGCGACAATTTCTTTATAGCAGCTGCTGGGCATCGAACATTCCCGTTTATATTTTAGGAGGTTTCCGAATACAAAGGCCCTTTGTATTTTATTTTAGGCGAAGAAAAGTTTCGACACATTTTTAACATTTAAAGTTGCTTTAGGTACCCGGGTACCCGTTCATTGATAGAAGGATTAAACAGGCAAGTTCGCACAAATCGCAATTTCCAGTAGATATAACATATATTTGCACAATTATATTTGGTAACAAGCGCATTTTGAATCGAAATCTGAAGTCTATCTCATCGAAAACTGAAATGACATTTCTACTGCGAAGTTTAATTAGACCGAGTTATATTTCTCTGCAAGAGATTTCCATATTATTAATATAAAAAATATTTCGGTCTCAGATCAAGATCATGTTAAAGTTCATCTAAAAGTAGTCGAGGGAGGAGATTTTTACCCGTTTCTTTGTAGAACGTTGCAGCTTAGTTTATTAGCTCAAATCCAAAATTACTTTTTCTCATGGTTCTAAAATTATTTATGTCGCGACGCACATTTCCCTGTGAAGAAAAATTATTTAAAATTGTCGGCGGTCACGTACGGCGTGATATGCTTATGTCAAATTTGTATAATTGTGTACGTATATACCTTTTTATGATTATACACGAAAAAGAGAATGCCATTCATGGATGAAGAATTTAGCGCGCCGTTTGCACGAAAAACTCGTCAATAATTTCCTTCATTCGGTCGCGATCTGTTTCCATCTGCTGGATCACGTACGCACCGGTAAATGATTTTACCTGGCAGAAAAATTATTGATTCTTTACGTCATCAAGAATGAAAAAGTATCAATCCGAATGGGCGATACGAGAGGCACGAGAGCCATGAACGAGTGCGCGATATAAATTTATGTGAGAGAACAAAGCGCGCGCGCGCGCGATATCCGTTGTTCGATGTATGCTCTCGTTAAAACGGAAAAGTTATCTAACTTTACGCTGAATTGCTGCGCAATTAATCCAGAGGTGGGACGCGCAAGTAAATCGCGGCTGGTAAATTTTTTTTTTGCGCGCTGTAATTTAACCGCGTAAAGAGATATCGCCGGAAGAAGATACGTAAAATGAAGGGATACGCGCGCTTTTGTGCTAAGAAATTAAATTGCGTCCAAATCTCTCGCGCCGCCGAATCGTGTAGTTCATGGAATTTTTTACACGCACTGCGGTAAACGCAATAAATTGCGGGGAGGAGTCACGTATTTATTTATACATCGCATGACGGATGCGGCTAATCTGAGAGTGCGAAGCTCGGCGTGGATGAAGAGAAAAAAGTTTTTACGCGGGTGTAAAATTCACGGGAGATTGTTCTATCGTTCTGCGCTTTACGGCCTCGCTTTTTTTTCCAAAGAGACCACCGTAGAAACGTCATGCTGTATATCTTTCAATTATTCGACAGACCGCGCGTGATAATTCGCGGAATATGATATATATCGATAGCGATTCTAATCACTGAATGCGGCGGCGATTATTTCCCCGGATAATTAGTATAATATAAACAGCATTTCAGATATGTGTGGAAGCCTTTGGAATTACCAGTCGGTTTTGGGCATTGATAATTCCGCTTGAATATAAATTTATCGAAGAGATTGGCTTTTGATATATATATCGCATGTACAATTCTCTTGTAATCGCGCGCATTTGTCGAAACGCTATCAATGTCGTTCGTGATATTATTGGTGAATCTATATCTCATGTAAGTTTAATTAACTATCTTAACGCGCGCACGATGACGCGTGAAACGGAAATTACGAATCGCGCCCGAACACAAGATCGAGTAAGTTAATCGAAACTGCGCGCTGATATTTGCTCCCCGAAATTGATACACAATTTCGAGTATCTTTGTAGGAAACTAGCGCGAGAAGGGGGGCTAAATACTTCCCCCCGCTGTATGTAATGTACACGCATAAATCTAAAGTTTCTTCGTTCATAGGACTCTAGCGGGTGATTTGCAGAAATCGTTATAAGTTTTTGCAATAATGACGCCGCTGCATAGTCAAAGTTGTGTAATTCGTGGAAATCGCGCGAGCGCGATCGATAACTGCAACGACTTTTCCAACTGGTGGATTTATTTCGCGAAGCGGAACACGGATCGTGCTCCACTTGATACGAAAGCGTGGCGTTATCAATTAAATGCAATCGGCTGTACGATAATTCATTCGTTTCGCAAATATAAATCTGCCTGCGAAAGTGCACAATACAACAAAAATATATCAAAAGTCGGTCACTCACTGCACGATAATCTTATCGTTATAACTAGAGATGGGATCAAGTTCATTGTTCTCATCATCACCTACACACCCATTCATCTATCCCCTCATAAATATTCATAAAAGATTCGAATATACTTGATCTAAGTTCGAATGTACTTGGAAGTACTTGTTTTACGAGGTACTTATAGAGAGTTCGAATCTATCTCGTCCAGGTTCGAGTCTACTTAAAAGTATATCTACTATTTTCTTTTCGAAGTAATCATAGAGAGTTCGAAACTATGCAAACAAATTCGAACCTACTTGTAAGATACTTAATCCCATCGCTAGTTATAATGGAACTATTTTTTTTTCTTTTTTTTTTTAAGGTGTTTTCTCCTTCAACTTTCGGAGTTTCTCTGATACGCGTCCTCCAGATGTCTTCTCTAGAGGAGTGTATGTGACTCTTAATTTTTAATTAACCGCTTCTCCACGCGTTACCGGGTTAATTGAACGATCCTCCGGGCGCCTTCCTAAGCGCCCGACCGGAAAGTTTAAACTGAAATTTATTAGCGCATCGCACACACACACACTTCAGCTAAGTTACCTTCTTATTACGCACAAGCTCCTTCACACACACTATGTTTATCCCCGGGGGATTAGGTCGGGCTAGGTCAGAGGTCTCTACATTCGTACTTTCCTCTCGATGCGCGCCTATCTCTCTTTCTGTCTTGTTGCCATGTATCTGTCCGCGGGTATGGATTTATGATGGGCGAATTTATAGCGTCGTTCTTTTTTCCTTGTAATAAGCCGAGGGGTTTCGTTGTAACTAGTCGGCTAACGAGACCCCCGACATTGATGAATGATGCGCGACTTGGCTCACGTCGGATCAAACCGCTGATATACTACTAATTACGGATCTGTCGGCGAATGAAGCGTCGAGCCTCCTGTGTCTTGATTCGATTTTATATTTTTCTTATACATGCTGTATCTCTCCCTGATGTATCGCGTTTACTCTTGGCCAATTATATTTTGCCAAGAGTAATTTGAGATAAAAGTTTTCATAGTATAAATGATTACACGTAAGAGAGATTTTCGAGAAGGACGAAAATGAGTCTAGAAAGAAAAAAAGTTATCTCAAGCAAGAATAGAATAACATTTCAAACGGCTGTTTTACCTTGTGAAAAAATTATATTTAGAGAGGATTTGTTGATATCATATAATTTTATAAAATGCCATTAATGTCTTTTTACTCATTCAAGAGACATTTTATTTAACATGTATATTAAATCTCGCGAGATTGATATAAAACAATATTATATGATATTTTTAATTAAATAAAATGCAACACAAATTTACCTGAATAATTGCCAAAGGATAAATACAATTGTTTAAAATAGAAGGTAAATATCAAATTTGCTGTTGAATAAAATTAAACATAATCAACAATAAAAAAAAGAGAATGAGAGAAAAACGTTTAAAATCAGAGTAACTTTAACTTGCTACAGGGTTGGACGAGCAATTCCATAATCGACAGACTGTACAACAGGAACAAGAATCCTCTGGCTGTTGCGGACATGAATAAGTTCTACGATGACAGGGCGACGCCAGGTAAATAGCAGAGATTGCTACTTGCTTCTCTCCGGTGCTGATGCTCGAATCTCGTTTCCGGGTCGGTCTTTTGCCTCACAGGTATCGCATCGGAAACACAGCAGGACCCGAGGAATCTCTACAAGGAGGAGGTTCAGATGTACGAGCTCACGGGCGGTGTCGAATTGGTACCTTTATTAACCAGCAGACGCAATCAATCGTATCCGCAGACTACACGCCACCTTGTCACGGATGCCACTCGTCCGGGATACACGATAGAGTCGTAAGTACAAATATTTGCCATGATTGTTTGAATATTGGCTTGTTTATTCGAGATGGTTGATCGCTGATTGCGATGAGAATGACATTTTTGAACTTGCATGAAAACGAAAAAACTCCAGATTTTAATATCTTTGTATTAAGTCCCGCTTGATATTTAAATACAATTGTTAGTATTAATCAAATGTGTGTGCTATTTGCTTACGCTTTTATATTAATACATTCGGGTGTAATATGTTATGTAACATGCTCCGACCGCGTTCATATCGCGCAAACGTGAAACTGTAAACGTTGAAGATGATATGCGTTGAGATGAGAATAATCGATAAATGGTACAGCATCTACGGTGTAAATACATAAGTAGTTAGATAGATAAGTAGTTGTAATCACGTTTACTCATTACTCTAATTGATATTAAAAGCACTTACTATTGTCCCGTAATTTCCTCGATGAGAATGTACTATTAATTATTGATCACTCATTTAGCTGAAAATAACTAAAAGCATTTAGTGTTTCGCGTCCCTTTAATAGAAAGATATGCTTATATCAGAATATTAAAACTGCAATTAATTTTCCTAAATGTTGTTCCATAAACCGGACACATTTGTACACACATACACACACATATACATTTCTTGTATGTTATTATATGTATATAGTGTTATATTTTGTTATTATATATTTTAAATATACATACACTATACCTGTCTAGCGCTGATTTTCTGCTTTATATTTCAGAACGTACATTTATGGTTGCATAACACTCTTCTTGATATTTTCTCCGCTTTTTATTTTCCCTTTTTCTTGCAATTCTTGACGTATTTCTCTTTCTTTAATTTTGACAATTCTACATAAAAGTTTTCATATGCAAAAACATATGCAAAAAAGATATAGCTTCATAACTCATCTTTTGTTGATACAGTCAGTGTCAGATTATAATACCGCTGTATATGTATGTATGTACATACATATGTATGATGTGTGTGTGTGTACAATTTATTTTTCACTTGTATCTCGCAAGTATGGTTAACCTGACGAAACACGATGGCAACTGTAGAATTGGTTAGTAGTGATACGACACTCGAGGGATGTAACTACATTACAGGTAATCAACCAATTGACCTGGATGCACTCGACCTCGACCATTTCACCTGTCCGTTTCTGCTCAATCTCACCTCCCTCATTTTCCTCCCTTGTGCGCTAACGTCGCTCTAAATATTCATCAGCGTAATTTTCCCTCGTCATCGTCGTAAAAGAATATTTTTTTTTACGGAGAATACATTTTCTTGGAGAGAATGAAAAATACTCTCTCTAAAAAAATGCTTGATTGAGAGAGGACTCTTACATAAACCTCCTGCATAAATATATTATTGCAGGTCGACGTTTCACGAACATCCTTGTTCTAGAATTTTTCGAGAAAAAATCAAAATGTCAATCTTTAGTTTCTCGAGAAATTATATTATGTTTATTTATGAAAAACTTGATTTTTAAAAAACATGATAAAATTTTGTTTACATATGACTATACATATATATTTCACTTTCTATTTTTGAATAAAATTCTTTGAAAACGCATATGTATACCAATTGCAATCATCATATAAGAAACATTAATATTTTATTTTAATTGGAAATTAAATATACATTATACATAGAAGAATGAGAATCTAAAACCACCAAATGTAAATTACATTTTCATACATGCAGCGTAGCGCAGTTTTCAATTAGATATATGATATCTATGTGATACGAATTGAAACGCTATGATTTGAATGATTACCTTTCCTCCTAAAGATATTTTTATCCCAAGCTTGTCATTAAGCTGATGAAGCAATTACTATAACTCTTCTTTGACTTTGCATTCGATAGCATAATATCGATTAATCGTTCGATAATATCCTGCATGTAAACGGCCGCAACGCTGGACAGAAGCATCAATCTGACATGTAACGAGACACTTTGATAACGTTTAATAGAATAGTGTATGAAAGTTGCGAAGGAGGTGTCGAGTTGTTTATAACACAGCATCGACCAGCATGCCAAACACTGCCTGTAGTAATTAATTACCTCGATTACCGTGTGCGGTGATAACCCGCGGGAGAAAAAAACACTGCGGTATAAAGCCTGGAGTGCATTATTCACCTTTTTTGTGCGCGATTTTATTTTATTTTACTTACTTTTTTTACGACGAAGTAGCACGAGCAAATATTTAATTTGGTGATCGATATAGGGCGATCGATTCGTACGCGCTTTTTTTTCGAACGCCGCGATGCGAGGTATTTGCAGTTATTAGCACAGAGTCTTTAAAGATTATTCAGAGCGGCATCGAAAATATTGGTAACTGGAACCATTCGAGCAAAAAGCTCTTTTTTTCACACCTCCCGTTAGCGAGTCGACTTAATTTAGCGTTCTAATATTGAAACATGCAGAGACGAATAGTTTGTTCTTGCCGTTTTAATCACTTGCAATATTTACGATTCACGACGATGAGGATAAAATTTATGCCAATTTTATTTATATCGTTTTCAGTATATTACTGGAGAATGATAGAATCAAGAAAACAGAGAAATTCTTCTGCAAAAAAAAATAGAGAAATTATATGAGCACAAGCTGTTTGGTAAAAATAAAAGCTAAATTAAATGCGTATTAATATACATATAAAAGTATTTTTAGAAATGTATAACTTTATATAACTTTATATAACTTTATATAACTATTTATATATATGATTTTTGTCGATTTGCTGCAAATTTTACACACTTCTTTTTTCGCGGTCATGAGTTATATAAAAGTGTTTTTAACTAAACTGAAACATTTTATATCCGATATTGAATCTATCCTTTCGCATACACACAAATACATCCGTCGTTCATTTCGTCATTTCGTCTTTAGCTTTTGCGATATTAAATAGTTCGCTCGAGGAAATCCGATAGGATTCGCTCGTGTTACTCCAGACAGTGTTACTCCCCTCGAATCTTTTATTTCCCGTATAATCCGTGCTTCGACGCATGTGGCCTCGTCATTTCCGCAGGGCCTCGCGTCCATCAAAGAAAGGATATGAAAGCTGACAAGAGCGTCTCTCTTTCTTTTATAGGCTTCGCGCGCTCGGCGTCGGCAATCGAGAATACATCGCGGATCTCGCCGAGCAGATACGACGTAAACGGGACAGGGCTCTGGTAAGTGCCGTATGATCGATGATGATTGCACGACGTCGAAACGCTAATTCAGAACAGGATTAATTGTGTCGATCTCTTGCCCAATCTCGCCGGGCCGTCTGTTATTGAATCGAATTGGCTACGCGAGCGCGTATGAATATGCTGCGGATGAAATGAAACCAAACGAGCCATAAAGATCGAATTTCCTAACTCCGAAGTGAACCGAAAATAAAAGCGAAACTAAAACGATCTAAAAGCTCTTTGCTCCTCTTCTGAATTGATTCTATTTCGCGAGAAAGGTTCGTTATAGCGGCGGATGTAGCAAATGTAATATGCAAAAATCAATAAGTAGAAGAAAGTACAAGATATATAAAAGATTTGTGAGATAACGCCATTAGCAATTGATTTATAAATATTTTACACACACACATTTCAGTGCAAATAAAAATATAGATTATAGATTAAATACGAAATAATATTGAGATATAATAGTTATAAAAATCGCAAAAATATAAACGCTAAATTAAATAAATTATTTTATAATAAAAATGTATTTAAAACCATTTTGTTATAAATACTTTTTAGTATATTAACAATTTTCTTCTGTGCGCGATGGCTCGGAATATTATTTCGTGCTTATTGAAAAATTCATCACTGATTCGCTACGCTACATTTTACAAAATGAGACATTATTCCTGTTGTTTAATTATATTTGGCTATATTTGCATGGATATTTTTCTTCCTCATTCAGTCTCGTCTAAAATTACATATCATTCCGTACCTCGTTTCAGGAGGAACGGCGGATCGAACAGGAGAGTTGTCGCAGGCACTTCGATACTTGGAGAAGGCTATGGGGTAGACCGGGTCACGGTGCCCCCATAGATCACGCCAAACGGAACAATCTCTATAACATCCTCCATCGCACGGCTATCTATTGAATTTTCCCGTAAAGCGTTTTGCCTTCAGTGCAAAAGCGAAGGAGCCCTCGTCTCTGTAATGTTGCATTTTATTATACGAAACGAATAAGAAGATGGCTATTAGATACCGATGATGCGAATACAAGATCAATCGTAAGGGATGGTAGCACAAATAGTTCTTCATTTTCTCCGAAGTAAACGTGCGTGACGTGCGTAATAACATCATCCCGTATGTGAGCCGCTCATTTTCGAAGTCATGTCACAATCAGGTACTGTAACATAATAATGCATTTAAATAAAATATAGATGCTCTAGTTGTCTTAACAAGATTTCAACGAATTTCAACGAAGATTTCAATGATATAAATTATATCATTCTCGAAATAAGTTACTCACGGATGAGCGATGTATTATAAATTACATTCTTAAATTGAATGAAAAGCGTCACTTATTTTATGTTACGTCAATTTAAAACGCTCGCAAGTTTATAATTGGGAGTATTTTCCAATGTTGTTAATATTTTATAACTACATCATATGACTAAAACGAATCCGGAATGAAATTGAATGAAAGAGACAGTGAAAGATTATATGAGAATTGGGCGGAAAATTAGGATAAAAACAGGTTAGCATCGGCGCTCTTTGTTTCTCGTGAACCGACTTGACATGAAAAAATGAAGAGTATATCGGATAACCCATTAAATTTCATGAAAGCCTTGCAAGAGAGAGTGAAGGGCAGCTTGATAAACCAGGACCATGAGTGACGCCGCGATTGACCAGGCCTCAAAGGAGCAATCTCGTGAGAACCTAGTTGCTATACGGGTCGATAGGTTTTAAATTTCATGAACACCAAGGAACGGTCATTTGAATATATGCATGTATAGGTGCATGTGATATAACGCGCCGTGAAAAGAAACGTTTCTCATCAGTCATCGTATCGTCTCGATACATTTTCTGCTTCACTTTTTTATGCTTTTCTAAAGAAAGTCCATGTAATTTAAATTTTATTTTGGATGCCCCTGAAACGATAAACAAAACAATGTCAGAATTTTCAAATTTTATAGCTAAATATATATATATATATATATATATATATATATATATATATAAAGGATACTCTAAAACGTTTCAGTGTATACTATCTGAATCTATCTAGAATTTATCTTTGGTAATTTAAAATAACATATTTAAATAGTCTCTAATGTTGTAATTTCACATTAAGCAATTAATGATTTATTGATAAGCATTTAATAATTTATTGTTTGATCATACACATCCCTGTTTAATTACTTTGGCGTTATTAAATGAATCTCTTATTATGAAGTAATGTAAATCACATTTCGCGCTGTGAATTTAATATGATGCGAAATATTGATTTTATATAATAAGCTTTTTCGAAACTGGGCTTATATATATGGGCAATTCCACGTTAAATCGAACAAGAAATGACTTCGTATTTTTTAAATCAATTGAAACTTTTTTCACGTGAAATATACATAAAATAAGGAGATACGTATTTTTGTATTTGTCCGAAATATTTGTTTTGCAGAAGTTAGAAACAACAAAATTTTCATGAAAAATGAAGAAGTTGTCAATTTTATAAAAATTAATATCTCTGGTTATATTTGTCGTAGAGAAATTTTCAAAAATGCATTTTAAAGCTAAGGAAACAACCTTTTTTATAAAAATAGTTTAAGATACAAGACAATGCTAATTACAACTGTTATAAATAATTGAAATGTTTAATAATTTTTTCACCAAAAAGTACACTTTTAAAAATTTTCGAAATAATGCTATTTCATTCTCCATTTCATTCTGAAAATGTACATATTTTTTATTTTTTGGAGAATTGATAGATTCTACTTTTTATATATTTTTAATAAATGAGGCGCCGCACCGTGCTCGCGTCACTGGCTCGACCAAGTAGTATGCGCTTAAGAAATCGGCGCGCCATAGCGCGTAGCATACTACTTGGTCGAGCTAGTGACGAGAGCACGACGCGGCGCCTCATTCATTAAAAATATATAAAAAATAGAATCTATCAATTCTCCAAAAAATAAAAAATATGTACATTTTCAGAATAAAATGGAGAATGAAATAGCATTATTTCAAAAATTTTAAAAAGTGTACTTTTTGGTGAAAAAAATTATTAAACATTTCAATTATTTATAACAGTTGTAATTAGCATTGTCTTGTATCTTAAACTATTTTTATAAAAAAGGTTGTTTCCTTAGCTTTAAAATGCATTTTTGAAAATTTCTCTACGACAAATATAACCAGAGATATTAATTTTTTAAATTGACAACTTCTTCATTTTTCACGAAAAAAATTTTGTTGTTTATAACTTCTGCAAAAAATATTTCGGACAAATACAAAAATACGTATCTTCTTATTTTATGTATATTTTACGTGAAAAAAGTTTCGTTCGATTTAAAAAATACAAAGTCAAAAAAGATCGATATTTGCCCGATTTGACGTGGAATTGCCTATATATGTATATATTAATATATCTTACACGCTGCTTTGAAACAAGTGATCCAAATCAATTTCGAGAACTTCTCATTTTTTATCTTTTGGCACATCAACACTTAAGAAGATACTCTTTCACCTCAATTACAAATGCATTAAAACTATTTTTACAGGAGAGATGCGAATCTATTCGAAGAACGGTAGAACAACGATCTGTTTTACCTGAAATACTTTGATAAAAGTCAACGGCAAAAATATCTTTCGCGACATGTTAGAATTATCTGAGAATCGTCAGAGCAAATCTAGTTTAGCAAAAGCGATTAAAACTTTCTTTGCCGCTGAATAAGAACTCCGTTTTTCAACTTATTGTTAGACGCGAATAGCATCGCGACTTTCGGTCGCGGATCGTAAATTATCAAATTGCGCGACGCGCGGTTTTATCAGCCGATTTGCGTAACACGTTAATTAGACATTAAGTGTTCGGTAACAGGGTACGAAGCCGGAAGAGTAACGGCGCAACGCCTTTAATGGATGTGGGTTATTTAATTTGCGCGGCTGCTGTTTGGCGGTGCGGCTCGGCGCGGTTTGTACGCGGAAAGGCGCACCTTCATCCTGTTTCCGTCTGGAGAGCGTAGTTTCAGTTTTCCCATCCTTCCTTCGTCCCCGACAGTCCCTTCGCTCCCTTCGTCACCTATCCACTCACTCTCTCGGCGTACAGAGAGAGAGAGAGAGAAACGACCCACGAAATCTTTCTATCTTCGTCGTGCGCGCATCTCTCGATCCCTCCATCCGCCCTTCCGCTATTCCTTCCCCTTCCTCTTCTTCTCTTTCTCTCTCTCTCTCTCTTTGTCCTGTATCCATCCCTTTTCGCCAGCCACCAACCAACTCGCGCTTTTGCTATTGTCTGACTATTGTGCCGCTGTTACCGCGGTGTGTCGGTCCGCTTGTATAAGGGTGATTCATTTTCTGGGAAATATCAGTTCCTGCGCGCCGCATGAATTTCGACTCGCGCGAGCGCGTAAAACCGCGCGTTGTGTGTGCCGGGGCTCCTCTTTCCCCCCTTTCCCCCCCCCCCATCTCTTGCTCTCTTTCTCTCTGACCCTTCTTCTCGTTCTCCCTCGTCTCTTCTCCGTCGTCGGGAACGAATTAAGCCTTC
The DNA here is from genome assembly GCA_963971435.1 of Lasius platythorax. NCBI lineage: Eukaryota > Metazoa > Arthropoda > Insecta > Hymenoptera > Formicidae > Lasius > Lasius platythorax. The sequence continues at coordinate 17,085,965 of OZ020535.1, forward strand.
CGTGGACCTTCCTAGGCAAACGTAAATGCATATTCGCCTCCCGGAGACGCTATTTCACTTGGGAGCAGTGCTTTATTTTCGGGGCGAGCATATTCCAGCGGGAGTAGTTTCGTAAATTAAAATCACGTCGTTGGTACTTTGTTATCGTCTCTCGCGAGCTTCGTAATTTTCGCGGCTTCTTCCCCGTAGAAAGTCGGTCGCGATCTTTTGTTCGACACAAAACAGCTGATTGAGAGCGTAACACGCGTATATTCCAATAGATAAAACGCAAACGAGGGGCGAAGTGAATTATAATTCGAGAAGGACAAAATGTGCGCGGGCGAGATCGTCCGCGATTTTCCTTCGCATTTAACGTGTAAATATAAATAACCGGTGGCGCTCATAAATGTACCCCACTAAATTGCGGAATTTCCTCCCCCCTCCCCCCCCCTCTATATTCGCATCTACTGCAGCTCGACGATAAAACGGCAGCCCGCCCTCCTCCATCTCCATTTTCTCAACCCGGCCCGTGTTTGTTTGCGTCTCGCTCGCGCAATGCACGCCAAATGTTCGCTGGTGTGGGGATGCATTGTTACGAAATTAGGTCATCCGCTTACCTGCAATGAGATACGCGGCTCGTCCCGGTGTCGCGCGCTATGAAAATTGGTCGCACGGTGGCCCCCCTCGGTCCCTCCTCCTCCTCCTCCTGCTTCTCCTATCTCGTCATGAAGGAAGTCCTCGGGCAAGTTACGAGGAAATATCGAGACTCTGGTAATCCTGTAGCGGGGTGGCTGAAGAAAAAAAGCTTCTGATTAAATATGCCGGGAGATATCGAAAAATGACGAGTATTCTGTTGGAATTTTAATGATAAATTAAAAACATGAAAAAGTTAAGAAAAACATATTTCTCATGCAACAATTGTCGATTAAATATAGCTGCAAAAGTTTTTCTCAGCGCGTGAAAAGTGTCTTACAATTAGAAATTTATTTTAGAATACCTCGAAGAGCAGGAGTAAAGTTCGCACCATTTTGCGCACTGAGTTCAACACCTTTTCCATATTAAGAAACTACTCTGTATAATTGCTTTTCGTAATATCGCGGATTGTTATTGTCCGATTGGTCAATATTACAATATTACAATTATTGCAATATTGTAGATTGAAATCGATCGGATAATATTCATAAAATATTTATTGCGACCAGAATGCATTCTGGGTTCTGTTCCGTGAGCTTACGGAATACTCTACACGCGTGCAATACAATAATCTAATAATATTGAATATTATTTATTTTCGAAGACTGTGAAACACACTGGATAAATATGTGTGTCTCGAGGAATCGATATTTTTTTTAATCAATATTTGACTGTATAATATACGTCTGATCATTAATATTCATCTGTACGTTATTTCTACACGCAGGGTTAATTATAATAAATCGCGTATACTTGATTGTACGGAGAAGCGAAAATTATATTTTATGTAAATGAGATATATATATGTGCACGGTACGTTGAGCAATTGCATGAACGGGATAGATCCACGGGAAGAATGTCACTTATGCAAGGGGTTGATTAACGAGCCAACTCTAATAGGCACTTGAGTTGTACTTAATTAGAAATCGCGTAATTTATTCGGCAAATGTGTGGAATATGAGTCGAGATCGTCTCTTCATCACGGTGCGCCCCTTGTACGATCTACATAGAGAGAGACACACACATACACACACACATACACACATACACACATACACACATACACACATACACAGATTCTACACTTTTGTGCACTAATTCCTTCTGCTGGTTGCATTTGCAATTTCAACTCTATTAAATATCGATTTTTCGCATTTAAGAATCACGTCGTGCTATTAAAGGTAACAGATAATCGGATTTTCTTATAAAGATCTTTGTTACAATCAAGGTTTAGTGTTTTCAATTATTCAAATCAAGTCTCTCCGTCAATTATCTTCAACGACACGAGATGATGAATGAAAATCTTCCCTGCATATATATCGGTTCGAGCTAAACTCCGAGGCGTTCCGTCTGATAGATCTCGTCTTAAACGAAATAAATAGCATCATTTTTCACGATTCCCACGATCACGGTAAAAGCTCGTAGACTAAGATTAATTCGATGAAGCGTCGCGAGTGCAGTGTTAGGATTTTAGCTATACCGCGATGAATCCATTGTGTACACTTTACTTACGTTGAAGCGCCCTTCGCTGCGATTCAGTGAGTAATTCCTGTAAAAGCTGCTGTAGTGACTTTACTCGATAAAGTGGCCCCCAGCAGCAGCAGTCGGCTCTGTGTTTTAATAGTATAAATCGTGAAATGTGAATCGTGCGCATATCGTGTACGAAGCGCATCGGATTTTATTTAATAATGAAACAAACTATGGGATGCTGTGGTAGCTTATCTCGATGAGTTCAATGAGTTTCATCCAGTGAATTTCCGTTAAACGTATCTTTTATCGTGTGTATACATATACATATAATGTATCACATGCATGTAATATTTGAGTAATGTACGGCAGAAAGTATATCTCATTCATCGAAACATCCTTCGAAAAAATTGTCGATGAGAAATAAAACATGAAAAAATTGTTGCAATAGTCCTACGATATTGCGCGATTGAGAGAGTCGATTTAATACTGTATCTTTACTACTGCACAGTGATAGAGGTATTGTTATGTACAGACGATGTTCGACTCAATACGATATAATGACTTTTTATTATTCTTTCATTCTCTCTCACGTGTATGCAAATGGTTTACTTAAAAAAATAAAACTGTTGTTACTTACATATCAATTCCATTATGTTAGTTCTTTGTCATATAATTTATCATGTACTTAAAGTAGTGGGGAGTAATCATGAAACATGAAAACACATATTATTAATATAATTTTCGTTAGCTTTTAATGTTTTCTATTTAAAGTTTTAATTTCATCATTCGTGAGCAGAGGGGATCTCTGCTCTAATTTTCCTAAGGACTCTCTCAGTACGTTAGATAATAATATACTGGAGTGTTCAGTATAACTGACGACAGAAATTCGCTAGTGAGGTAATACATTTCTATTACGTCACACAGAGAACACGAAGACATATTGTAGAATGCATCTGTTACATATTGTGACAGAAGTTTTGTATATGATATTATTAATAAGTAATGAATAGCATTAAGACATTATAGACACACCGCGTTATATGCGACAGATATTCATGTAATAAATGTCTCTAATAAGTTAGATAAGATTAGGTGAGACAAAATAGAGGCTCGCGCGGATAATTAATGCACTGATAAGATATTCCTGAGTTATCCTATATTGTGTGTATCGCGAGCAGTGAAAATAAATCGATTCTCCTACGTAGCCATCCATTCCCTTGTCGAGGTCTTTCGAGATCGCTTTTCCTGGTCCGGAGACTACGCCAAAGTCGATAATTTATTTCGCAATTCCGTCGCTCGTGACCCGTTTCCGATGCGTTTGTAAATCGAAAACTTGTTTTTGTGATACACACCCGCATGTGCTTAGACAGGATGGGCCATTTTAATGATCCACCCTAAATAACTTTTTTCCTACGCCTTTTACAAAAAAATGTTTTCTACAAAAGTTGTTTGACTTTAAGGGGGACACAAGACAGCGATATCAATTTGTTTACAGATAGCACTTTCGAGAAATTCACGAATCATAACTTTTTTTAAATGGAAACACGATTTTTTTAACAAAAGTTGTAGGTCTTGTCGAGACAAATCCAATCATATATATTAGTATTAGAATTGAACAAATTGATATCGCTCTTGTGTCACCCTTAAAGCCAAACAACTTTTGTGTGAAATATTTTTTTGTAAAAGATGTGGGGAAAAAGATATTTAGGGTGGAATATTGAAATAGCCCACTCTGTGAATACACGCACATATACATACCTCCTAATTATATGAGACGTCAACGTTATTTTTGATCTGTAAATTTCGTCAAAATGCAATATCGTTATACATTTTATATTTTATCAAATTTTCTCGAAATCTTTCGTTTCAATGTAACAGATGATTACAGTGATTAAGTTTTTGCTAAAAATTTGTTACAAAGAAGAGGTTGGTTTCAGATATTTCAAAGAATGTCTTCAAATTTCGAGACATTTTACATAATTCCTTTTTTGCAGAAGTTTATTAATAGAGGTTTATTTATATCGTTTATTATTTTATATTGTAATGAACAGTATGAAAGTATCTTTTTTTATGTTTGATGCATTTTGTTTTGAAGCTTTTTGACGATAGATTTAATGTCGAAGGAAAATGTCATATCGCGTATTTATACGTACGTCACGATTCGGTTATGTTAATAAAACGGATATTACAACGTTACCGCACGTTACGAATATAATATCAGTTATCGACGCATGAAACGTGTCGTGACAACGTATTACATTATTATTACGAGATACGAGCTCGATATCGATATTAAACAGCTGTGACTACGTTACATATTCATTGTAAAACAAATGTCATTGTAAATGATATGCGTGTGTAATACAGAGTGTAGTGAAATATTAATCATCAATAATAGCAGGCACATAATTATAAACTTGTATACTTTCGCGCAAGATTCGCGATTATATAGATGCGTCGTGTTGTTAAATTCTCGCGTTTTCGAAAGTAGCGAAAAGTATCGTTCAACACATACAGTGTCTGCTTCGCAATCTTACAAATCACAAAGTTTATAACGCTAAAATCATACGCTATATCGCGTATTAAAATATACGACCATCGTGCTGAAAGGGGCATATATGTAGCAGCAAGGAATAAATTTCGATTCAACTTAAGTTGAAACAGATACGCGAGGTAGTCGTAGGTCAGCGAGGTGTGCGAACGTTCGGAGAGAGAAAGAAAGAGAAAACACCGCGATATACTCCGATGGAAACGTTTTCGCTGGCACGAGAAATAATATTTGTTCGTTGTTTCATGTCGCGACGTAGGTACGTGACGCGAAGGCGATACATACGTCTTCCTCAAGAGCGGAACCACCGTATTTCGCGTAGCTAAGGCCAGCGAGAAATCTGAATTTCAGAGCGAACATCAAGCGAGGATTCGCTTGTTCAACATTTTGCTCGATAAAGCTTTAAATTATATTATACGGCGAAAGAAGTGAAAAAACAATCGCTACGATTGACTTGACACATATGTGATGAAACGTCACATATGTCAAGTCAAAACTACATCCTGTTGCATCTTAATGTGCTATTTCGAAAGTTAAACAATTATGAATGATAAAAGTTTAGGTAACCAAAAACAGTTATATTTTATAGAAGCGTGCCGCGTTAAACATAGACTTAATAGAATTCTTTTCATTTTTTTTTTGATAGCAGTAAATTGATGAGCGCATATTTACGTGTAATAATTTACTCGATATTGTATAATTCGTATTCTATAACTGTCACTCAAAGAGTCAATTACATATATACCGGTTTGATGCAAAATATACAAACGGACGGTAAAAATACGCGAATTTTTCACTCTACGAAACGCAAGTTCAAAATTCTATCTTGTTTCGGCGCGATTTATTGGACGCGCTATACAAGCACATTCCGCGCGCACGTCGGTTCTAATGAATGTTGCATTGTAACAAAAAAGAGAAAATGTAATAAATATTTCAACCATGTTCGGGGGCGCGATATACACATTTTCATGTCAATTCGAATCTGAGGAAAAAATGCCGGTTATCACACGGAATTCGATAGCCTCGGCGCCTCCGACATTTCAGATTCCGACGATCCGACCGATTTATAAATGATTAAATATTCGGCAATTAGCCGTGTATGCGCGAGAGCGCGGTAAATTTTTTTTTTCTCGTTGTATCCCCGATCGCTCGGCGGATATCCCTTCTCTGTAATCAACGGTCGTGCTCTCTCCCATCCCTTTCTCTATTCAAGCCCTCTCTTGCCTCGACCCTGGAAATTCGACCGCTTTTAATCGGTCCCTCGTATATCGCTGCACTTTAACGCTACATCTGCTAATTGCGTCGGTAATAGCGTTTCTCCGGATTCGGCGCAAATTTGCTCGATCGTCCGTGCGATTTTGGAAAATCGTCGCGTGAATACTTGATAAGCCATACTCCGCTTGCATTATCGCGAGGCATTCGCGCGTGCGCGCGCACACACACACACACCACACACACACACACACACACACACACACACACACACACACACACACACATGTTCGCACGCGTGCACGATGTAATCCGCTTGTAGCCCGTGATCCAGGAATCGTTGAATATTTTCGGCAGTCTTCACGAGAATTATCGTTGAGAGAGATTAGTCTTTCCCTTGGGGTACGACGCAAAAATAAATGGAGCGCGATTATTTTGCACAATTTAATATACCATCCAACTATGAGAGAGAGAGAGAGAGAGAATCCGATCAACGCTTATATATAACCGTCGTGGAAGTCTGAAAATTATGCAGCTCGCCGTGCGCGGACTTCGTATATACACACCTAATATTCGAATCGATTATCGAATATACAATACAATATTACGATACGGGCTCGTTATTTCGCAATTTGCTCATCCTGGTAATTAATTATCTGCACGATGTTGCAACCATTATCATTAGCGATATCATTGCATCACCCTTCGTGCTAATACAATATCGCGCTACTTCTCTCCTCGTATATATATCGCGCACCGTTATTACAATCGCATTTCAAAATTTTTATAATTCTTTTTATCTCTTCCTCTTCCCTTACGGAAGTTCTTAACATAATGGAGCGAGATGCAGACAGAATTATATAAAATCAAATTAATACTTTTCTACCATTTTTTGTTAATGTTAGAGTGACGCAGTTTGTAGCTGAAAGCCACTTCTAGCAAAAGCTTCTTTCATTTCTCTAAAATTATTTTGGAGCATAGCGATAAATGTATATTTCTCTTTTTTTTTTTACGCGTAGAGGAAATTATAATTTAAGAACACACACAGATGCAACGGAAGAGCGCGTTTTATATTGCGACATATTATGCAAATACTTAAAGCTTTTGAATTGAGTGTTACTTGTGTAAAATTTTATAAATGGCATGTTGAAAAACGTTTAATAACGTGCGTTTAATGAAGAAAAAAATTGTATGAGAAATATTTATTAAAGCGCGTTGAAATGCAAGTGCGTTAAAGTTAAATTAATATCCCCGCATATATGGGCTAATATGAGGAAGTAAAAAAGGATAACTCTCGTCAAACTATGATACTCCAAAATAATTTTGGAGAAATGAAAAAAGTTTCTGCTCGGAGTGGCTCTCAGTGCCTTAAGGCAAGCCGCGTCTCTCTCGTAAAAGATTGTGCAAAAAAATAATTCAATTCCATAAAAAAATTTATATATTTTATTTAAGGTATTTCATAAAAAAATGATTCTAATAATATTCAAATTATTCGATCTAATTTTTGATCTTTTTTAATCTCTCTCTCTCTCTCTCCAGAGAATTCCGATGTGCTTGCTAAAAGGAGAGGAAAACAAATTATTCACAGTTTATTAGGATGACGCATCGTGGATGCGGGACTCGCATTTCGTCGATAATCTGGCTGTAATAATCTGGGCGCGGACACTCCCGAGGTGTCCCCCTTGGGCGTTAGGCTAGAATTGGGCGTTTCGAAATGCATGGAAAATAGGAAATCTCACGATCCGTCCGCAATAAGGTCTGCACGTGATCGCTACGGCAGCCTCCTCTAGAATTGGCTGCGGACCAAGCCGGGGTGACGCTCTTATCGTATTTCGCTCTGGCGTTTTTCTCCTGCCTTATTTACGTTTTCCTTTTTTTTTTTTACTTCCCACCCCGTCCGCCTCCGTATACATCCCCGTCGTCGCGGCATCGACGGCGGCGACGATGGCCCGTTGTGCAGACGACGCTGAATTATTTACAAACTTTAAAGCACGGAGAGAAAGAGAGAGACGAGATCAAGAGCCGACTCTACGTACCGTAGCTGGATGATTCTGCTCCATTTTCAGTAAATGTTTATAGTTCACAGTTTCATAGTTTGCGACATCCCTCGGGCCAAGTTTCATCCGTCGCATTATAATACACGTCATGAAAGATAGATATACCATAGATTTAATCTTGAGATGATTTCCTTGACTATATACGCACACAATTGCACGATACTTATAGTGAACAAATTAGAATCGCAAATAAATGTCACTTGTAAAAATTTAGCGCGATTATTAGACAGATGTGTGTTTCGTCGAAAAAATTGTATTCTCATTTTAAGAATTTCCCCCACTTATTTTTAGAATATCCTGTTCTATAAAATTGGCGACAAAAGGATCCTCTTACCTTAAGAGAGGAATCCTCTAAAAATTATAGTATCAGATATTCCTAATTTATAAAAATGTAGACGAAATGGGATTTATTTTTACATAAACAAAAAAGTACATTATTTTACAGCATACAGGCAAAGAAAGACCATAAAGAAAGCATAGACATAGTACATATAGACCGAACATGAGGCACGATACCTGGGTCCTGAATGATTAAAGATTATGTTACACGTTACTTACACGTGAACACTTCTCCTAAGTCGCTCAAGTTTTCTTTTTCGAACAACTTATTAACTTCATCCATTCTTCCAATAAACTAAAACCATTCAGTGACAAACACTGCACTGCACTGTAAATTGCAACACTATATAATCATATAGCTTGCTGCAACAATATGACCAAATAAACGGTACGCATTAAAAAAAAAAAACATGATCGTTTGTTATTAACGAAGAATATATTCTTAGTTTTAGAGGATGTTCTAGAAACACTTAAGAACATCTGTTAAGAGGGCTTTTATAGTATACAGTCCTCTTACTTCGAGAATACAATTTTTTCGGTGAAGAAAAGTGTCGAAGAACTATTTGTTGCTAAAGCAATCTACGGTGTCCGTAATTTTCCTATTGTCTATCGCCGCCGCACGTTAGAGAGATGCCTGCATTATGAAGCACTCGTACCGCCGCTCTCTCGTAACTCATTCAGGCGTGTCATTAATACCTGGGCGTTCGCCGTACATTATCGCGCGGTATTGTACGGGTAGATCGATCCCATTTTAGATCTCCCGGTTCGGCCAGAGCGAAATCCGACCTCCCTTCTGTACCACGAGATTTTTGCCGGTGAACGAGCTAAGCCGCTCGGAAGATGAGTTCTCCCGCCCATTCAACGCCTTCGTCTTTTCTTTCGATTCTTTCGCGAACAATAGATGCGAAAGAGACGCTGCCGAATTTCCCCGGAGGGAATCTGTCAGATCTTGGGTATGTTATCCGCGTGATTTTATGTAGAGAGATCGTATACACGCATGGACGTAGATTCGATTCGATGCGGCTGTGAAATTATGTTGAATATTAATAAGAACTTGGATACGTGCGTTAGGAAATCGAACGGAGATGAGCGAATCTATATATTGGCACACATTTCGTAATATTACTATTCGATGTCATCGCGTTACTATGACATGAAGAAAATGTGTTATTAAGTATCTAATTTTTGAATATGTGTTTTACATACATATTAGGAAATTTGTGTTATCCCGAAAAAAAAGGGCCAGCCATTGCAAAATTTTTGAACTAAATAATGAAAATGTATAAAAGTGTAACTTGATACATCTCATGGTACATAAAATAAAAACAAATTGTAGTTAATTTCAGACTTGAAATATATGAAATAATCTTTTTCCAAGGAATGTTTTGGAAAAAAGTCTGCTACATCTCTTTTCTCCTGAGATATTCTATATTCTTAAACGTCGCGTGTTTCTAGCGGAAGAACTTTTAGCAGCGACTCGCGTCTTTGTCGCGCACGAGAGGAAATCAACGCCGAATGCTCCACCAGTTTTCCTCTCACAGACTGTTAAATCTTATTTTCCTAAAAGTCAAAGAGATGCAGGCAGCAGCCGCACCGAAGCAACGCCTCAGACGCCATCAGAAGCTCTTTGATCTTTAAAATCTTTGACTGCTTTCAGTTTCCGATAGTGCGGCGTTTGCGGCGTACAATGACTAGGTTCAAATCGCCGGAGTGAGGTCGCAAGAGAAATTATGTATTATAATTGTATTCGTTATTATTATCGTGCGATAAAAAAATCATTCAGAAATCACTCGCGGCCGGAGGACACGAATTTTCCTTCTTGTCTGAGTAATTTGTCGAGAAACGCGGATTTTTCAGAAAGTCAGAGAGAAGAAGAGTTGTAGGAAAAAAGTGTTGAAAATGGAAGAGATTTTTGAACGTGTGGTAATGCGAGATTGATGTCACGCCTGGGTTTTTGGTATAAACTTTCTGCGAGTAAACTTTGCGATTCGACCGGAATCGAGTTAACAGAAATGCGAATGTCGCGTCACACGCCACAAAGTCGATGTGATAAAAGAATGAAATTCTCGTCGCGTTTTATCCCGAGTAACAACGAGTACATCACCGAAAAATTGTATTTTTAAAGTAAGAGGACTATATAATCTCTCTTAACAGATATTAAACAGATATTAAGTGTTTCTAGAACATCCTCTAAAACTAAGAATATATTTATTATAATTAATATTATTAATAACAAACGGTTGTATGTTTTTTTTTTAATGCGGACCGTTTATTTGGCGTTATATGGTCATATTGTTGCAGCAACGTATATGGTTATATAGTGTTGCAATTTACAGTGCAGTGCAATGTTTGTCACTGAATGGTTTTAGTTTATTAGGAGAATGGATGAATTAGTGACTCGAAAAAGAAGACTTGAGCGACTTAGGAGAAGTGTTCACGAGTAAGTAACGTATAACAATTTTTAATCGTTCAGGACCCAGGTCTCGTGCCTCATGCTCGGTCTATATGTACTATGTCTATGCTTTCTTTATGGTCCTTATTTGCCTGTGTGCTGTAAAATAATGTACTTTTTTGTTAATGTAAAAATAAATCCCATTTTGCCTATATTTTTATAAATTAGGAATATTTGATACTAATCCTTAAGAGGATCCTTTTGGCGTTTATTTTAGAACAGGATATTCTAAAAATGAGTGGGAAATTCTTAAAATGAGAACACAATTTTTTCAGTGTAGCACGTTATATCGTCGATGAAGGAAAATGTCATTTGAAAAATATTTTAATATGATAATTGTGCGCGCAAATTCGCCATTCTGGTTAGGACGAATCGGTATTTAGGTCGCCTCAAGTTCGCGCAATTCTCAGCTTTCCGGCGATGCGTTTGGAATTAAGCGCCTTGCGCGGTGCGCCCGTTGTTTTAGGATTTCTACCTTATGCGACGTATTACCGATGTATTACAGGATCCCTTCTCTCTCTCTCTCTCTCTCTCTCTCTCTCTCTCTCTCTCTCTCTCTCTCTCTCTCTCTCTTTCGTATACACGCGCGCGCGCTTTTCCTTTAACAACCATCCTCTCCTGGGAGCTTTACCGTATACACCGCAAAACCGCTTACCGCGAATTGCAGTCTCGGCGTTACTCAACAAAAGCTTCTTCGCGCAGCATACGCCGCGAAATCGGGCGATATGCATACTTCATAGAACAACGAGAGGGTACATTGATTCATTCGTGCCTTGATATTTGCAAGTGGTCGGCGCAAAATAAGCGAAATGGATGATTAAACATCTCGGAATTGATAGACAAAGGCAAGAGACGCTTCTCTCGAGCTGTAAGAGAAGAAAGGAGCGTGTGTGTAATAAAGGCGTGTGCGCGAAATTATTTAAACGCAGTCGGATCGAGACCTACGGGGCATGAATCGAGAATGAAATTCCGCAAAAAGGCTCACGGCATAGTAGCTTTAGAGGGATGCCCGACAATTGCGAGATTTAATTTTTCATCATTATTCCACATTGATGTTGGAGCTCAAGTTTTGAAATTAAACACAGAAAGAAATTTAAATCTAAATTTTCCCAACTCAATTCAGAATATCAGCACAAGGTAGTTACAAGTCCTGATTACTCATTTAATATTTATCAGTCTGTAGAGTATTATAAGTTTATGGAAAAAAAAAAAAAAATACTTTTCTGTGTGCAGGTTTTGTTGAAATACCACGTGGCATTATCACCTACGTGCTCTTGATTCGGTTCTGCTAAAGCAAATAAAGTTTTTCTGGGCATACAGACCCAGTAATCAAATAAGGTCGACGAAGCCCGATTTTCACAGGAAACAGAAAAACGGTCGCGTCAACATCTCGACTGTCCCAGTTTGTACTATTTGCTTGTGCTCGCGACTTTGTGCGCGCAACAGAAAATATAAGAATCCTTCTCTCGACACAGATCCTGTATTAACTTTATTACGAAATCTTTGTGGGGGTTTTTTTTTGTTGTACCTTCAGTTTTTTTTTCTCATTTGGCTTTTATAAAGTTTTAGCGAGAAACTTTTTTATGCGAATTTATACGCATCGCTGATTTATAGCGGAAAAGTTTCGAGTTTATAAACACATTCTCTACTAAACGTTTAGTTTGACTTATTTCCATAATATCATAAACACAGCAATCGGTGTTGCGAGAAGGTTTTGCCTATAAAACGATTGCCAGCGGCATCGTTTGTCTGCACATTGCATTTGCCGACAATCCCGATTGCATACATACAAAACGACTGCGTATATGCTCTACGCTAAGTAATAATTCAAAATACGGATGTGCGCACAAATACTATTGTATGTATGATTTTATTGCGCATCGTACGCACGGTTATATCACCGACGTAAAACAGAAAAACCGTATTAACGCTTTGTATCGCGTTGTACACACGCACTTTGTACGCACGATCACATCGCAGACGTAAAATCAAAAAAATCGTAGTAATATTCATTTATTGTATACGGCACACATAACAATATCTCGCGCACACAAAGTAAGAAAATTATATTAACACTTTATATACAGATTTTATTACACACAGTGAGAGATAAGTGTTTGATATTTCCGACTATAATTGCATAGTAAAATAATTATGATTGGGATTCTTATTTTTATAGTTATTGTTGCTATAATATTAGTAAAAATAATCTTATATGCATAGTTCTGACAATTATGTAAAAAATTTTACTATAAATTATAATAATTTGAAATATTAATGTAGTAAAATATCAAGTAACAGATAATAAATTAAATAAACATTTTTGTAATCACAATCACAATTATGGTAAATGTGACTATACTCTTGATATCAGCTTTACTATTTACTGATAATAATAACTAAAAAATAAGTAAGAAAAGGTAATTAAAGGTATACATTTTTATGACTACATTAATAATTTGGTTGACTTATATTTCTAACTATAAATTTACTAAAGATGTCATAAAAACTATAAAGAGAATAGCTATAAAAATAATCATTTACGCACAATGCATAAAACCATAGCAATAGTATATTTTAATAACTACATTTATAAATAGTAATTTATCATTTTCCTGAAAAAAAAAAACTGAAAAGGATAAGAATCATCAAATCATCTATAAAATTATTAAAAAAGTAAATTTTACTATATGTTGAATTATATTTTATTATTTGCGCAGTACAGAAAAATTACTAAATAAATAATGATACAAATAATTATATTCGCACACACACGCGCGATCTTTCGAAAAGTTTCTCTTACGAACTTGACATTTCGTCTGACTAGTCGCTCCGTTTGTTCACTTACGACTGACTGGCGTTTCGATATCTGACATTCTTACTACTTATCTTTCGTGGCCTTGTCCCACTTTATGTTTTCCTTTTTCTAAAACATTGAGTCGAGCATTGAATCGAGCGCAAAAACGAAAACAAACACAAAATATTTTCGCTATCTTACGTTTTCTGAATTTAGTGCGTGATTTTCTAAATATTTCAATAAAGTTGATGAATTTATTTTCCAAATCATGAAAACATTAACAGGTTTTTGATCATGGACAATGCATATAGTAGAAATTTATTCTTAATTTTATGTAAACTTTACTCTAGCAAACTTTTAATTTTGAAGTGTCGATTATATCAAGATATTTAAATATTCAAATGTAAAAAGCTGCAATAAGACAAAGTTTTCTTCTCGCAATAAATGAGAGTTTTGTTAAAAATAGAAACTGATTTTAATTTTATTTGATAGTTGAAGGAATAAGATGATTATGTCAGGATATTCTGTGAGAAATACTAAATAATAAATATATGATAATTACATTAATATGCAAGACGCTAGATAATAAAAACTAATGTTAAAGGAAAAATATTTAAGTTTAGTTTTTTATTTTGCATCGAAGAAATGAATGATATTGAAGAAATGAGTGACATTTAGAGTAGTTTGTAAATCTGCATAAGCAAGTTATAAGCGACAAGTATTGTCGTTTTTATTCTGCATCATTATTCCGGATCATCTGTTTTCACATCCGCTGCGCGCGAATAATGTTTCTTTTCCTCTCCGATAAATAGAGTGACTAAGTGCATTACTTATTGGATAGGATATAATATTATCGTTCGAACGATGCACACTCTTGTTCTTCTTCACGCGGGATGCGCTCTGGAAAAATTTCAGATTCTTGCAGATATGTGTGTATGTGAGTGTATATGTCCATGTATGAGTATATATATATATATATATATATACATATATATATATATATATATACATATATATATATATATATATATATATATATATATATATATATGTGTGTGTGTGTGTATGTGTGTAAAATGGCGGGTGCAACGATCGATGCAATTATATGCTCGAGTTGTTCGTAGTAGAAACGTACCAGAAAAAATTACGGATAAAACAAGTCTAAAAAAAAATCATGTTAAGTATCACAGATACACTTAACTTTAATTGAATTAATTCTTTTTATTGCTTACATTTAATAATAATTAAGATGTTATTGATACGTTTCTATTTAATGAAATCATTAATAATACGACATGACTATATCTTTTACAGAACGAGCATCAGGACGTAATTATTCCATAAAGCACACCAGCGTTGCGCTGGTCTAACAAAAATTGTACACCGAATATATTCTTAAAAATGCAGCACAACTAACTTTTCCATTTTACCCAGTTAAACAGGATGAAGTAAACACAAACGAATTATTTTAATTGCGGTATAATGCAATCGCGTGATGAATGAATAATAAATATGATAAGCAATATACGAATAAATAACGTATTTTTCTCCGGGCATATTGAGCGAATATTGAACGTAGAGTGAAAAATTCAATAAAGGCGCGAAATTTTAGTTAAATGTGCCACGAGCATAATAATGTCATAAATTATATTGTACATATTATATTATACATTAAATTTGGAATGTAATAAGCTCACTTTTAGCAATTTCGAATTTTATTGCTCATTAAGAATATATATATGTATATAAGCTATATAATTCATGAAGCTATATGCTATTATACTCGTAAATTATCTGTTTCGGATAAATTTTATCAATTGTTCACAAATGGTTCAAATAATGGACATATATCAAGTAAAATTGAAAGCTTGAAAGACAATCGATACCATTTCATTTCTTCTGATCGTACAAGAAAATGCAATATGTATCGATATAGGTCATCGAAAGACAGAAAATTTCTCATTGATTATATATTCTCTCATTTTCCAATATATTAATATTAGCAGTAAAATTTTCGACTTTTCACCAATTTAATTGACGGATAAAAAAGTTGTAGAATATTTATATATCAAATTCTACCAAATTCTTCGAAACCTCTTTTTATAGTTTGTTATTTTGTAATAAATATTTTATATTTAAGAAACGTGTCGTTTCGATCAAGTAAAAAGATAGTATAAACAAGCGCGATATCTCTGAAAGCGATTTTGTATCTGTCTGTCCGCAAAATTGTTCAGATATTTCTCATTAAGTAGAAAATGTTAAGTAAAAAAATTGGTAGCGATCCGAGAGTATTTTTTTAAAACCTGTGTCTCTTTTTACGGTCGGTGACTTGTAAACAGATGGCACGACAGTGTACAATAACTCACGGTTCTTAATGTTTAAGCATCCTGCATCATCCTGTTTAAGTTTAATGTCCTTTTTTGGCTACGTAACACCGATAAATAACGCCTGAGAACATTTGCCGCGGGTACGAAGAAAAGTTGTTGAATTGCGAAAAGATATATCCTTGCATTCAATATAGAGGACCGGACACAGTGATATCCATAACAGCAATCGTCTCTTTAGCTATATATATAATATATATCGACAGTTATTTGATCTCGAAAAATTGCTTTAGAAAATTGCACGGCTGGTTGTGACAATACATCGATGGAATAATGTCAGTACTCGAGCCGACCGACCTCCGTGAGTCTCTGTTGCGTAATCGGCTAGGCCGATTACGAATTTTCGCGTCGAGTTAATTAATTAGCCGGCATTAATTACAGCCATACAAGAATAATTGCTTTTTTTTTCCCTCGACATATAATGGCGCAGGATCGTTCGTTCTGGTGTTCCCTGGCGCAGTCGCCGTCCTCGGTCCCGTCGACGGCACCACGCGCGTGTTCTTAACGGTGAGTTTCAATTTCCTGGCCACGGGTCACCGCCCTTGCAATTCCGGAAGAACGAAACCGGGACGCGCTCAGCCTCCCGGAGCGCGCGCGCGCCCAGGAACAAATGAAATATGCAGAACGCTCCTACTTCGCGATCCGCAGCCCACGGCGACGATGGGCGAGCGGGGTGCGGAAACGGCGAGGAGGGGTTAATTGCAAGGAAATACGATAAAGCGGACGGGAAGCGTTTCGTCGAGACGCTGGAAAATTTATACGAGGCGTAGGGACGACGGTTTTAAAGAGACACCATGCGCCGGTGCTCGCCGAAATAAACGAGGACACGCCGCATACTTTACGAATTTCGACCCTTCGGGAGGGAACCCCTTGTGACCTCCGTTATTCTTGGGAATGCCTTGGCATTTCATCTCGCGATGTGTTCCGATATCCTTGGAATCGGTCTCGTCGTGGTGAGACACGTATGAACGATACACTGAAAAAATTGTATTCTCTTATTTTAAAAAATTTTAGAACTTATTTTTAGAATACCCTGTTCTAAAATAAGCGCCAAAAGGATCCTCTTACCTTGAGGGGAATCCTCAAAAGATTATAGTTTCAGATATTCCTAATTTATAAAAATATTGACGAAATAGGATTTATTTTTACATTAACAAAAAAGTACATTATTTTACAGCACACTGGCAAAGAAGAACCATAAAGAAAGCATAGACATAGTACGTGTAGACCGAACATGAAGCACGAGATCTGGATCCTGGACGATTAAAGATTATGTTACACGTTATTTACTCGTGAACAGTCCTCTTACTTGGAGAATACAATTTTTTCCGTGTAGGCATCCGACGCTATTTAAGTTTTGTTGTCCGGATATTGGCGTCGATGATGGTTTTTCGAGAGCGCCGAGTATTTTAGTTTTATTCTCTATAAACGATAAATTAAAATTTCTTTTTTTTTTTACAAAACTTTATTAAAAACTCTCTAGCACACAAAAGCTATTGGGATATGATTATATTAAGATACAAATGATTAAGAGAAAGAAATATTGAGACTATCTTCAATTTGATTTTCAATTTTAATCTCATCTCGATCAGATCTCTTGCCCAAATAAATCCTTCTCTCTTCAAAAAAGTGCTTTTGTGTTATCTTGCGATATTCTTATATTGCTGATTCATCAGTTTGACGTTATCCTTTGAAGATACACCGATCGAAAAAAAAGTCGATATAAAAAGCAATAAAAAATTCTACAAAGCTTACCGTTAATAAGTTATCCTCATCCTGTTCGTTCTTTGTGATAGCAACCCTGCAGCGATAGAGATTGCCTCGTATATTCCGCGTCTGCCGTAAAGCTGTCAATTTATATCCATCGGTGGGTCCGTGCCGCGATTGCGAATTTGATGGAGCTCGTCAAATTCCGATATCGCCGATTGAAATTAATATATTCCGCCATTCTGTTTTCAATATAAGCCGCACTCCATTGGAAACCGTATAACTTATAATGCAACGTAATCTCCAACGTGCGTTTGATATGCGCCGCCGTAAAATCGGGTGACAATGGGAACAAAGAGGCTGCGATAACGGCAACAAGAACTATAACGTCGAGAGATTTTTCCCTCCCGTCTATAATACGTAAGGCACGTAAGAAAAACTCCAGAGTCGGTTATGGTTCAATCACGTCGCTCCGACAATATCGGGACTTCCGGATTAATATGTCCCCGTCGGTTCCCGTACGCACGGCAGGTGTGCCGGAGATGAAAAACACTTGATTACAAAAGAATTTGCATTTTTATTACAGTGACGTACGTATATGTTACAGTACACAGTGTGTAACGACAACGCATACATAGACCTCGCACCGCGTTCGAAAGATCTCGCTTCTTCCTCTTTCCGCGGGTTCTTTTTTTTTTTTCTTTTTGCTTTGGCCGGGAACCGGAGTCCCTTTTTTTCTCAGAGCCATTCCGCGAATGCGATCCGGTAATGCGATAATGAACGATCGCATCGGACACGTCGAGCCACGCGTTTCCGCAGCTCGTTGTTTCGTAACGATTTTTCCTAACGAGCTCGCTGGATATCGCATTGCCTCGATAATCACGTCGTCCCTGTCGAATTGAACGCGTCACGTTTGAATTATCGAACTCTCGCGAGCTCGAATTAAAAATTCCTCCGCGGCAAACGCGATATTTTGTCGCGATATTGCGGCGACGCGACATCGATGCTCGCACTATCGGCTATTGGCGATATCGAGCGAGTATCAATCTGTGTCGGCCTACATTCGAATTCCGAAAAAAGAAAAAAAAATACTCCATCCGCGCGTCATTCATCGCTAATGCGCGAAATGCGTTACGTCGTCCGTCGCGTATCGATACAGCGATAAAAGTTCTGATGGACCCTCGTCTCGTTCTGGAGGCCCCTTTTGGAAAATCGGGGAGAAAATTCGTCGCGCCGATGCTAATTCAACTACTATGGTTTCGCTATTTAAGAGATCATCAGAATTTTCACGATAATAAATCCGTGACATCCTTAACCACAGAATACATAGTTTCCCGATACACGTATGTATCTATATACAATCGTCACGTATTTCACGTATATTTATAGATTTTAAACGATATCTCTTCGTCAACGGAACGTCACCTTGAAACTGCCGATAATTCTTCAGCGAT
This sequence comes from Lasius platythorax, assembly GCA_963971435.1. Taxonomy (NCBI): domain Eukaryota; kingdom Metazoa; phylum Arthropoda; class Insecta; order Hymenoptera; family Formicidae; genus Lasius; species Lasius platythorax. Next base: position 17,105,057 of record OZ020535.1, read on the forward strand.
GACTAGACATTCAGAGACAAATATTTTGACCCAGAAGGCAAAGGTAAAAGTTCGTACAATCTCGGTGTATAATTTTATATCTGACCTATTTCGTGGCGCTTAATCTTCTGCAGACACATTAACAAAATACGTAGCTTTGTATTTTTAACTGAATGCGTTATCTCCGCGTTGCCAAGAATTCATTTATATATCTCGAATAATTAGTAATAAAAGAAAAACTTTAATGAGATCCGCTGTAAGTCGAGTTTACACTGTGCGCTGAAATGCTAACCGCAAGTTGGGAAATATCTTCTCTGAAAAAATTTACATTTTCTTTCTTTTTTTTTACACCTTTTACCCTCTCTCATCGCTGAAGGAATCCAGAAGTCGCGCGCGCGCGCCCGCATAGAGGTGAACAATTTTTCTCGCTCCGTCTTCCTGTGACGATCCGCGCCAGCCCGGAAATCGGAAATTGATGGGTACCGTGATCGCCGGGCGTTTATCGCGAAATGGCATGGCCATTTCGCGAGATCGGCGCAGTGATGATGTTCTAAACGCGCGCGGTTTGCCGAGCCATTAAGAAAACACAATAGCCACTTCACACCCTCTTGCCCGAGGTTTCGAGGTTCCGATCCCCTCTATTCGGCGACTACTGGACGATATGTAATAACGCAGTGTTTCAGTCGTAAATCGTTCGGCAAATGCGCGTCGCGCGCGTTATATTACACACGGAAACGGAAAATCTACCTACCTACATCGTTTTACATCGTCGCTTACATCGTCGTTTCGGGAGCACGCGAAATCGTGCGCTTCGCGCATACACACTCTTGAAAATGTCGTATATTTCTTCAAAAAGACAGAGCATTGTTCTTACAAAGATGCGCGAGGAGGGATGGGAGGGGGGGTAGGAAAGCTTCCTCCTTCGACTGCGCTGTTCATCGTCCGTGAATCGGACCGATTTTTCGCTAGATAAAAATGATATTCGTCTCTTTATATCCAAGAGATAGTCTCTCTCGCATTTATTTGACGTCGATAATATACTTTATGTATGTTCTTCGCATCTCCATGCGCAGCTTTGATGCATCAGAGATCGCGGCGTATTGATTTTGACATTCTACGCGTATTATTTTGAAAATACCAATTTGACAAATAGAAATTTCTCAAGCGGAATTCGAGATGGTGCTTGGCTGAGCTTATTGTAATTCGATTCTCGATATATAGGGATACGATGGGGAGAGAGTACTCTAATACATCTCGTCTTGTTCAAAACTTATAAGATTTTTTTTAGAGTATATACGAGAGAGAGGGAGAGAGAGAGAAAGAGAGGAGAAATAGAAAACTGTGCTCGTCACTCGGACATTACCGAAATCAATTTCCTGTTTGATATACAACACTCACGAGACATTTCATCCGTCCGATTGCGCGCGCTCGTCCAATATGACGTCTCGACGTGAAATGATTAAAGCTATTCGGAACGAAAAATTCGGACTCGTAGAAAATCGCTTTATAAAATGCTCCGTTTACTTAACAAAGGTCCCATTCGCGCGCGCATTCTCTCACGCACACGCTCCATTCACTGTCGCGGTTTCGCTTCAACTCTCTTCGTTGCCGTTAACTTGATTCGCAGGTAATAAATGTTTCTCGGGAATAAAACGGCCGAAATTGCGCTCTCCTACCTAGCATCCAGCATCCTCGGTCCGGTGTATCACTTGAGCGTACATACAACGTTCGTTAATCGCGAACAGCAAGTTCCTCAAATTCGTAAAACAGTTCGGCGTCGTGTCGAAAATTCCGACAGACAGTTTGAGATCATTTGGCGCGTAAACTCGAAACTTCCGCGAGTCGGGGAGCCCTTCGAACCGGCAAACACGCACGAATCCATCGATTCTGCTCTCACACGTTCGAAACCTCCACGAGTCCACGGGAGTTCCGCGACTTTTCTCATACGTTCAACGTGGTATTGCTGATGAAGTTCGGATGCTGGCCGTCCTGGCTGGTCTGCCTGGCACCGGCTTCGCCGCTCTGTATGCTGAAGTGCCGATACGATATGTATTCGGGCGGTATCGGCTGTTGCTCCCTCTTGACCGCCTCCCGTTGCTTCTTGACCTTCAGATAGCCCAGCACGGACACCAGCAGGAGGAAGACGACGAAGCCCATGCAGCAGCCGACTATCAAACCGAGCCGCCTCGTCAGGAAACTGCTGACGCTACCTACGTCGCCCATAGCAGAGCCGTCGCTGCTAATTATCGCGTCCGGCGCGTCCAGCGTCTTCACCTCGGTACAACGGCTGGTCGTGGAGTCCTTCATCTGCGGGCTCGGCGTCGACGCGAGTATCTCGATCTGCGTGAAATTCAGCTGCTCGATCTGGCCGTCCTCCGTTCGCGACGCCATCCAATTACCGAGACCGAACACGCAGATCAAGTAACGAGTGTTCGACGACAGCTTCGACAGTTTCACCGAGCGCGCGCTGGGCTCGAGTATTTTGGCACGTACCTGGAATTTAGGGCAGTACAGATGCCCTTAGTGTCTTCAAGATCTTTGAATAAATGGAGGGGGAAAAAAAAACCGCGCGACGCGTATCCGTACGTGTAATGATTGAAATTTTTACATTGATAAATACAGGGTTATTTAAAATGATTCATCCGATTTTAAATGACTATACATATTTTTGAAATTTGCAAATGCATAGTGATTAGTGATACATTAATCAAAAGAAAAAAACTGTCCAAATTTTGTCTCTCACCCTTTACATCGAGCACTTATAAGATGAGAGACAAAACTTGGACAGTTTTTCTCTTTCAGTTTATGTATCTACTAATCACTATGTATTTGTAAACTTAAAAAATATAGTCATTTGAAATCGAATGAATTATTTTGAATAATCCTCTGTATTAACAATGATATTTATAAATTATCTATACAAGTCTCTCTAACTTTACATCTCTCTATATTTTCATTTAGCGCATTAACGTTTTTCAACAAATTTTTTTTTTTTTTTACGAAGAATATTTTTATCGTCTCGCTGAAATAATGCGACGCAAAAATCTTTCTCGTGAAATAACGAGCGCATAGAGATCGCGCACGTGCGAGTGTATATCACCATTATCCGGCAATTACTAAAAACGGATAAATTCGCGATTTTCTTCGGAATGGCGAAAATACTTAATCCGGAACGTTGCGCCAGTTTTTTGCGCGCTCGCGCGCGATCGATCAGCCGGGACGGTGTCGGATGTGACGACAGGTTTTTGCAAGGGATGAGTTAGAGCCTCGTCGAGGGAGGCGGAGTGCGAGAGAGCATCCAGGCTTTTACTATCGATTGAATCAAGCCGTTTTACACTTTACACGCGCCCGTTCCACCCTCTCGATTTATGCCTCCCCCTTCCGCTTTTGTATCTCGCGCTCGCTTTTTAGCGACGGCATCGCCGCGATACACAATGAACAGAGAGAGTGTCCGCATATTCTAGTACCTCGTCAACGTTGTCCAGGGCGTGATAGGCCACCTGATAGCCGCGCAAGCCGGAATGATTTCTGCTCTGCCACGACACCAGGACGGAGAAAGGCTGGATGTCCTGGATCGCCAGTTTTATTATCAAAGGCGCGGTGCAGAAGGCCCGCGGGTCCAGATCCAGGAATACAAGTCCGCGCAGCTCCGGCGGCTGCTCGCATCTCAACAGACCGCCGTCCACGTCGTTCATTCTCAGTCCGCCACCGCGATTCCGACTCATCCCGCCGCCGACCAGCTTCTGGTGATCGCGCAGCCATTCCCAGAGCTCCTGGGAGTCGCAGTCGCAATGCAGCGGATTTTCTATACACGCGAATTTAATGACCACAATTATCTCAGGGAAGGAGACTTTTTTACGATCTCTCGACGTCTATAAGTGACCTCACAGTCTATAAGCGAGTTTGTTCGCGCGAGTATCGAGGATTTTAAAAAAAGCTTTTACCGCATCATGATAGTCACGAAAGTTTTGAGGATTATAAAGATTGAGCATTTAGATTTACCGTAAATACCGTGACATTTATTACAACGTGAATTATGCACCATGATGCTATAGTCGTCTCCGCGACGTCTCATAACATGGTTTTGTGTGCTCTACGTTCGTATCGTATAATCGAACATCGAGGAGTTTCGCGAGTGTAACTACCTGCGCGACTATTTTCGAGTCGAACTCGCTTGCATGCGAAGACGCATTCGGTGACGAATTTTGCATGCAACCAATCATCTCACCGACTGTGATTGCTATTGTCGAGGAGAGGACAACGTGATTCCTGTGAATGGCACGTGTGCTATACGCGAACAATATTGTCGAACGTAAGGAAACTTTCTCGTGCTAATTTTAGATAAACAGCCGAATAACAATCTCAAAGTATACAAATATTTTATAAAATGATTCGAAAAACATTTGCTATTTTTTAAGAAATAAGAAAATAAAAATTATATTAGTATAAAAAAAGAAAACACAATTATCTTGTATACTTTAAAGATATTGCACATAATTTTGTTGTAATTTCATAATTGAAGTGTCTGCGTGAAATGGATTTTTATAAAAGTAACGGATTAAAATCGCGCGGAGCATGCAAATAAAGTAATAAATCGTACTCACCCTCGGCCCGCAAACTCCGTATTTGCGTTTCGAGAGGTCGAAAGGCATTCAGCGGTAAGTTCGCTAAGTAGTTCCTACTTAGATCTAAAATCCTGAGCTTTTTCAGCGGCTTGAACGCGTCCGGCGAGATCGACGATATCCAGTTTCCATAGAGGTGCAGCTCGGCCAGACTCTCCAGATGTTGAAACGTGCTCCTTCCCACTCCGCTTATCTGATTGTACGAGAGATCGAGCACTTGCAAAGCCTTCAGGTCAGGCGGGAAGTCCTCGAGCTCTTTCAAATGGTTGTGCGTGAGATTCAGCAGTCTGAGGTGTTCCAGTCCCTTCAGTCTTTCCTGCGGCAGCAGCTCCAGCTTGTTGACACTGAGATCCAACGTCAGTAGATTCGGAAGATTTCGAAATGCGCTGGGCGATACCCTGGATATCATATTGCTACCCATAAAGAGATGCATCAACGCGGGAAATGCCTCAAAGTCCTGGCTGGTAACTATAGTTAAATTCGTCCCGGAGATATGAATTTCCTGTAGAGCCGGATACTTCGCCTCCGAGCTGATCTCGTGTATTCTCACAAGAGGATTAGCCGTGACGTTCAGCCAGGCTAGACCGGGTATATTTTGCGCCGTGAGCGCTACGGCAGGTATTTGCCGGAACTTGTTAGCCGCCAACTCGATTTTCCGGAGCATATTCGAACGCGCGAAGAAATTCGCCGGAAGAGCTGCTAAGTGATTATGGCTCAGGTCCACGGATATTAGGCGAGAGAAATTGACGGCGGCGAAGCCGTTGAGAGACTTGATATAGTTGCCGCGTAGATCGAGCTCCCGTAAACTGATCAATCCGTTCAGTCGTGACATATCCACGTGAAGAAGGGCGTTGTTGGCCAGAGAGAGAAATTCCACCGTGGTGGCGTTCGCGAACACGTCGTACGGTACTTCCTGGAACCTGTTGCCGTCGAGCTTGATCTCCTTGAGCGCTTCCAAGCCCAAGAACAACGCCGCTGGTAGTATCCTGAGTAGATTGTTGCTGAGCAATAGCTTCCCCAGATTCTTGTTCTTCGAGAATATCTCGGCCGATATTCTGTATATCTGCGACGACTCCATCGCCAGATGCTGAAGAGACGGTAAGCCGTCCAAGGAATTCGCGTTGATTTGACTGAAATTGTTGTACGAGATTCTTAGAACTCTTAATCCTGGTATATCTAGGCGATCTAACGCCGTGGCAGTGAAATGATTGTGTTCGAGATTCAACTCGTAGAGATTATTTAGTCCGCGAAAGGCACCGTTCTCGATCACGCTGACGGTGCAATTCTTCAGATTGAGCGTTCTAATCGGTAGCCCCTCTTGGAAGATCTTGTCGTGCAGCACGTTCAGGTGATTGTTAGCCAGATCGAGGACGCGCAGTCTTTTAAGCGCCGTCAAGGCGTAAGGATCCAGGCGGCGTAGACCGTTGTCTTGTAGATAGAGCTCCTCGAGTTCGTGGAGTTCCGAGAATGTCTTCACGGTTACGTGACTCAGCCGATTCATACTGAGCTCGAGAAACTTGAGCGCCTGCATCGGCTTGAAGGCGGTATCCTCGATCCGCGAGATTGAATTGTTTGTAAGATATAAACGCTCGACTAGCAACAGGTCTCGGAATAATGGGGCTTGAAGACGCGTCAGCCTATTGTGTCCGAGCCACATGATCCTGACCGAGGCCTGGCCACGTAACGAGTCATTGTGCAAGACGCCGAGTCCATTGTTGTCCAGTTGAATAGAGACCAAGGAACTACCGCTGTTTTCGCTCTGACCGATGTCATTCGATACTTGAAACACGTCGCCGAGCACCGCCAGAAGATTACCCTGAAGATTCACGTGTTGCAGACTGTGCAAAGATCTCAGCGCGCCGGTCTCCATGTCCGTGATGGCGTTGTTCTGCAAATGTAACTCGAGAAGCGACGGTAAGGGCGCGAACACGCCGCGCTTCACCTCGGTGATCTGATTATCCTGCAGTCGTAACTCGCGCAGTTGCTTCGCCTTGGCGAATGTGCCTACCTCGAGCTCGCGGATATTGTTGCCGTCCAACGAGAGCGTCGAGAGATTCTCGCAGTGCTCGAGAAAGTCGCGCGGGACCTTCTCGATGTAATTTCCGCTCAGATGTAACTGCGCCAATTGACCGAGCGTCACCAGACCACGCGCGTCGATCCTTCGGATGGCATTCTGCTGGAGATAAACGACCGAGAGACTCGTGCTACCGGCGAACGTCTCCGCCGGTATCTCGAGAATGTTGTTTTCCGCGAGGAAGAGCTCCTTCAGCTCGGGCAGCCTTGAGAATACGCCCCGGATGTAGTGTATGTGATTGTTGCTGAGATCGATCGACCTTAGCTTTTGATTGGCACGGAAGGTGGCCACGTCAAGAAACACGATCTTGTTGTGGCTGAGGTCTATCGACTCGAGATCGATTAACGATATAAAGGCATCCTTGTCGACCGACTCGACCGCGTTGTAATAAAGGGAGAGAGTCTTTAAGGACGGACAGCAGCGAAAGCAATTGAGCGGAATGTCCTTGAAATTGTTGCTACTGAGATCGAGGAAGTTTAAGGCGGTTAGCCTGGAATAGCCGTCCTCCGGGAGCTGGGATACCTCGTTCCACGCGAGCCTCAAGGACGTGAGATGCTCTAATCTTCTTAAGGAGGTCATGGGGAACACTCTGATCTTGTTCTCCGCCAGATCTAAATCCTTTAAAGTGCTCTCGAGACCGGCAAAGGCGTATTCCGAAATTTTCATGATTTGATTACCCTTCAGATTCAGTTTAATTAACGAGAGCCCGTAGAAACTGAAGCTAGGCAGCTCGTAAACGAGGTTAGCTTCCAGATCCAACGCTTTGAGTAGGCTCAGCGTGGCCATAGCCTTTTGAGGTACGTGAGGTAGTCGGCCGGATACGAGTGCCAAGGATTCCAGGCTCTTGCTCAGTCGCTGGAAAGCATCCTCGCTTATTTCGCGGATCGCGGAATGCGATATTTGCAAATGCCTAATTTGCGAGCCCGCCGGGAAAGCGGCGGATCGTAATTCCTCCACTTTTCGATCCAATTCGTACACGTTCAATGATTGAACGAGCGCCCCTGGAACAATCGCGTGATACTTTGCTTAAAGCCATTAATATGCTTTGTGAATTATGTATCCGTGAGAATAAAAGTTAAATTTCTTTTTTACTAATCGTCTCATTTTTTTGTCGGATACATGACGAAATATTTCATCGGTTATGAGTTGATGAGTATAAATAAAAGTAGATGAAATCATTCCTCAATAAAATATTTATCCGATGAAAATTTTTGTTATTAGAAAACAAAAAAAACCTACCTTAAAATGCAATCGAATTTAATACATTTACATATAGATAAGTCAATATTTCAATATATGAGATTAGAGAAATTAATATATAAGATTAATATGATGCAGTAATAGATGAAAGAAAATAAGAAATTAATATAGTCGGATAAATTAAAAAAATTTTCTATCAGCTGAGACATATATATATATATATATATATATATGTATATGTTTCAGCTGATAGAAAATTTTTTAAATTATATATATATATATATATATAAACTATATTTAAATATTCTCCAGAATATATATTTATATATTCTTTTAAATTTTCAATGTAAATATATAATTACAATTAAGATATGTTTTAAAATTTTTGAAACATATTCAAAATCAAGTAAGCTACTTGTAATTCGATGGCTGAAAAAGTAAAAGTTAAGAATGTATCACGGTTCATTGACTATTTGCACAGAATACTGAATGGTCTCTCGAGTCTTGTCCCTTTTTTTATTTGAAGAGAGTCACAGCTGTTTTCTGCTAGTACACCGTTACTCCAATTTACGAACAGTAGCTGTTTCTATTTATGTATGCGGAAGGGGAATACATGTTCTCCGGTGATCCTCGCTTTTTGCGTGCCTGTATCGTGGACGGTTACCTTCCTCGCCGGCAGCATGTATCACGCCGGACAAAGCGTTCCTGAGGGACTCCTCGGTAGCACCTGCGCACTCCAGGAACAGACCGCCGTTCTCGAAGTTGTAACACGGACAGCCGGGTATTGTGTCTGGTGGCGGACACTTGGCGCCTCTCGCTTCCTGGGCCGCCATACAGGCCGCCAATATCACCGAGTAGATGATGCGGAAACTGTCCCGACGGCAATTCCGCCGATTGTCACGTTCTCTGCACGACGGGGTCGACGTTTGTCGCCACTTTCGTCTGGTCCGCGGCCGCGTCGTCCACATATTATTATTATCGCGCCGCTTCGTTCCCGGCTCGTCCCGATTCGTTCATCGTTTCTCGCGCCGACACTCACCGGATTTCACCGTCGCGGGTACACTGCGAACAATGCGAAGAAATTTAATTAGATACGAATACGTGACGGGAAATTTTGTTATCGTTTTTGCGTATTATACACAATTCGATTTGTCGTTTTGATATATTCGGATATAAATATTCTAGAAAATAAATGTTCAGGAGAGTATCTAGAAATGCGTTTGACAGTTTGGACAGTACAATTTTATTCTCTGATTCTTTTAATCTGATTCTTTATCGACGTAAGACAGATTTTAGATTTAAACTATATCAAATTTAATGTCAGAACATCCTGTAGAATTCTCGATAGTAATCTTATGAACTGGAAAATGCTTAAGAATATAAGCTTGGTACAGAAAAAGATATATAAAACGGAAAAGGAATCAAGATTTTATATTAGATAGATTAGATTTAGTGTATATTATAGATATAGTTTTCTTATATTAACCGATATATATATACATAATTTATAAATTTATAATTTTGGAATTTAACCGAAGCTTGTATCGAAATAGTACTTTATATCTAAGTTATTTCTGTTACGTTTCCTTTTAATATGAATAGTTATAAAGAGATTTATCTCTATTTTTATTCAACTATGATAAGAAAAGATTATAAATTCTAGTTCTCTCTCTACGTCTTCTTTTTAAAAGTGCAAATGTCGTGACTTGTGTTTTGCCTCATGTTTTGTACGTCTACGAAAAAATATATGGTCATCCTGTTTTCAACGAACCACAAACCATATACATGCACACGTACTTCTCAGACAAACCTCAATTTTCAGCAAGGGAAGGTCAGATCCCGCGGGACCGAAAAGCCGACGAGTAACGTCCTTAGAAAAAAAAAAAAGAAATCAACAGGGGTCGTTGGTCAACCGAGCTAGTCTCAATGTCTCTCGTTCAAGGGATACCGATTTCGAAGATCATCCCGCGACGGTCGTAATTTAATGCCCGCAGTAAATCTCCGCGGCTCGGGGATGCTGTCGCATACCCGCGTGACCCGTTACGAGATCGGAAAAATATGACCGGATTGGACGGTTGCCAGATGGTGTCTTAAGACGCTCGGCTGCGAGACGGGGTAAAGGAAGGTCACGTATGTGGGGGACATGATCGAGAATACGAAGTGGTAAATGGGTGTCGATTTCCTCCGTGTATGCTATGCCGTGTACAGCCCGTCATTCTTCGAATAACTTTGTTAGGGTCGTGCTTGCAGCGCGAGGTAACGTTAGGTCATTGGCTGCATCGAAGTAGAAAAATCAATATGCTTGCGACTGCTCCATGTCGGGGGATATTTTATTTTTTAATCTGTTTGCGCTTATCGCCTTTTCCCTACTTAGATCCCTCCGTAAAATTCCAGCCGTTCTCGGGATCGTTAGACATTTTCTCGTTCGCGCATCCTCATTAATTAATTCGCCAGATTTTCACGGCAGATATGCAACACATTATTTCTGCTGAAATTAAGGTAGTTAATTAAATTCTGTACTAATTAGGTGACAAGCTAATTACAGTTCATATTACATGGTTAAATGATATAAAGCTCTAGTGTCTAGTTGTTGAAAAAAAAAAACAACAAATATGAAAAAACAATCGAGTTGTAAAATGTTGTGGATGTTAAGGATAGCTTTCACGTTGAAATGTTAATATCAAACATAACATTGTTTGCGTAATAAAAGGAATAAATATATACTATATATATAGTATATAAAGGAATAAATATGGGCAATTCCACGTCAAATCGGACAAAAATCGACCTTTTTGACTTCGTATTTTTTAAATCGAATGAAACTTTTTCACGTGAATATACATAAAATAAGGAGATACGTATTTTTGTATTTGTCGGAAATATTTTTTTGCAGAAGTTATAAACAACAAAATTTTCGCGAAAAATGAAGAAGTTGTCAATTTTAAAAATTAATATCTCTGGTTATATCTGTCGTAGAGAAATTTTCAAAAATGCATTTTAACGCTAAGGAAACAACCTTTTTTATAAAAATAATTTAAGATACAAGACAATGCTAATTACAATTGTTATAAATAATTGAAATGTTTAATAATTTTTTTCACCAAAAAGTACACTTTTTAAAATTTTTGAAATAATGCTATTTCATTCTCTATTTCATTCTGGAAGTATACATATTTTTATTTTATGGAGAATCGATAGATTCTATTTTTTATATATTTTTAATGAATGAGGCGCCGCGCCGTCACTGGCTCGGCCAAGTAGTATGCTACGCGCTATGGCGCGCCGATTTCTTAAGCGCAGGTTTCTTGGTCGAGCCAGTGACGCGAGCACGTGCGGCGCCTCATTTATTAAAAATATATAAAAAATTGAATCTATCAATTCTCCAAAAAATAAAAGATATGTACACTTTCAGAATGAAATGGAGAATAAAATAGCATTATTTCAAAAATTTTAAAAAATGTACTTTTTGGTGAAAAAAATTATTAAACATTTCAATTATTTATAACAGTTGTAATTAGCATTGTCTTGTATCTTAAACTATTTTTATAAAAAAGGTTGTTTCCTTAGCGTTAAAATGCATTTTTGAAAATTTCTCTACGACAAATATAACCAGAGATATTAATTTTTATAAAATTGACAACTTCTTCATTTTTCATGAAAATTTTGTTGTTTCTAACTTCTGCAAAACAAATATTTCGGACAAATACAAAAATACGTATCTCCTTATTTTATGTATATTTCACGTGAAAAAAGTTTCGATTGATTTAAAAAATGCGAAGTCATTTCTTGTTCAATTTAACGTGGAATTGCCCATATACATATACTATATATATATACATATATACATACATATATACATACATACATATATATATAGTGTATATAGGTCTCTATTTTATATTATAACTTTATCTAATTTTTGAAATAATTCAGAAATAATATGTTTTATGAATATAGATTTCTCAACCATAAACAGATAAAAAAAATTATATTTATAGAAAGACAATCATAATTGTTAAATAGTTGAGCGTTTTTTTCATTATTTTTCAATGATGCGTTTCTGACAATCTATGTGATTGTATGATTCCATAATTATTCATGAACTCAGACGTATGTTACATATGTTGTAAACGTTACATAATATATTTAAATGAAAATTACTTTAGGGATTAGATCTCATTACTTAGGAATTAGATCTCAAAGTTAAGGTATTATATCCTGCGGCAATTTGTAACGCGAGTAGCACACAGTCAGTTGATAAAGGCAGTTGAATTTGCTTTGTCGGTGAAAATAGGACAGAGTTTAATTACGCGTTACGCGGAGTCTTAATTTACGAAAAACTCGCAAGAGATAACGGAGGCGCAAACAAAATAAAATGCTTGCTGAGCTATTACTTGAAAACTAGGTGAGTTTACGTGCCATTATAAATTCCAAGACGTATATCTTTGCGTAATATATTGGATCGGATCGTAAGGTCGAACTTCGTCGTTTGCAAGCACGGAAGTTGTTCCGCGCTATAATTCCGGGAAGCTTCTGCCGTTGCTCTTGTTTCCGAACTGAGAAATCTTTCGTGTACTCGACGTTTTACTCTCGAAGGACTTGGCGCAATATTTGCATAGCGTTACGTAATGGTTCGACAGGTTTGAAAATCTACTGGAGGAAAACTGGTGCAGCTACTTTCCTTCCATCACATGTCAAGCGTGTATTTTAAAAATTACCTTTATCAATGTAGTATATAAGCATTATAAAATAAATCTATGATACAATGTATCTATATAATAAATTTTTGTTTATATTTTAATTTAATTTTAAATCAAAATTTCTATTTGTATTCAATTATACATTTTGACCGATATTTATATATCGGGATTTCTATAAGTTTTCAAACATACCTCTAAAGTAAGATAAAATAAAAATATATTGCGATGTAAATTGCTTGTTAAAGTTGTTGATAAAATAAATTAAATGTTGACAATTATATAATAAAATATATAACAGACTGTGAATATATATACAGGGTGGGACATTAAAATGGCCCTGTATATATATATATATATATATATATATATATATATATATATATATACACAATGTGTGTGTGCAGCGGGGGGGGGGGGGGGAATAAAATTCGAATAAAAGTTTCCACGATTCATATTCGTGCTAGCATAATTATAAATTTAAAATCGAATCCGCGAAGTTCTCGCAAAAGTTGCGGGATTTATATTCGATTTTTCGCGATGCTCTCAAAGTTTTCACCCTCAAAGGTCCTCGACTATGCGCGTCGTTCTCATGCTAGATATTCCTGCGCTCTATCTGTTTATCCTCTCGATGTCGTTTCCCGCACGCGTTGCGAAGCGGTCGCGTAGCGTCGACTCGGCGTTACGTTCGAACAGATTCCGCATCCGGGGGAGATACAACGAGTCGACTGGCGTTTCCGGCGCGGCCTAAACGTTTCCCAGGCCGGAACGTTCTGATCCATTACCGCCGCAGCGAAATTGAATTTCGCTCGGGACCGACGGTGCGGCTTGACGCCGCGCGCAAGCCCGGATTAAATCGTTGCGGCCGCCGAGCAAACCGCGGCCACTAATGAAGCGTACCGCGTTGAATTTAAAAGATTTCCCACCGCCTTCTCCTCCCTCGCCGCGAGGTCGAGGGCAACGAGAATTCGCGTCCTCGCGCAAAATTGCAGTCAACCGGCTCTTTCGCTCGCCTTCTCTCTCTTTCTCTCTCTTTCTCTCTCTCTCTCTCTTTCTCTCTTCTCGGCTATGTCTTAAAGGGAGAACGGGAAGAAGGGGGTGGAAGAGCGTGGTTGCAACGGATGTACCTATGCATACGGCTCTCTCCAGTCTCCTCTCCTGCCCACTTAGGGGAGGACGCCTAACGAGCTCCCCGACCACCGGAGTGCTTTGCAGTTGTTCACCTATTTAAATAAGAACCGCCGATGGTAATGAGAATGCAAATGGCACGACACGCCCTTACGCGAGCTTCGTCTCACACGCTGTGGAATAATAAAAAGCATCGCGGCGAGGCGAGTATACTTGTATCGCGAGCTTCAACCCTTATATAAGATCGTAGACGGATGCGTCTGCGAGCGCCGCGTTTTCTTGCTTGCTGAACTCTCTGGAATCTAGAATCTAGGATTAAGGCATAATGAGATTGAGAATATTTATAATAAGTTTGAGTGAGAGGTATAAATATAAATGTATCTCGGTGTGGGTGGTATTAAATGAGATTACAAAGCTAGGCGTTGCACATTCCGATTGTAAAAAAAAAAAAAAAAAAAAAAAAAAAACAATATTGTGCAACATGGCTGATGACACAATCGGATTTTACGTTTCTCTGTTTTTGAGAGAAACGTAAGGATTTCCGTCGTCAGTCAAGAAATAAACGCAAAGAAAGAACGAGACCACGGATTTACGGTCGTAAAAAAACTTGACGCAATAGCAGCGCGAAAGGTCTTCAAAAAGAGTCACAAGAAAACGCTCAAAGTTTCTTAAAATGCCTTGCCGCGCACGTTTATGATTGATATTGACGGAGAACAGACTTTGATTTTTTTTTATCACAAAAAAGATTTTATGACCTCGATTTTTTTCTCCCACATGAAGTGGAAGTTCCTTCGAATCGTTTTATACGCTATTTTCTAGTTATTCGAGATCTGATTTTATGAAAAGACAAAAAAAAATTACGATAATAATTTACACGATACATAAATTTGTGCTAATTATAAAATTGACTTCTTCGTTTTTGTTAATTAAATGTCTAATAAATGCGTGCAATCGCGGGTTTCATTCATGTTTTTGACGACACAGTGGGAATAATTTCACCTGATAACGTGGAAGTATACTTACGTAACTGAAAACGCGGAGCTGTGATACACCGAAGGATGCGCGACGAAGTAGATCCGTTTTATGAGTTCTAGGGTCATCATGAAATAACATCGTCGAGATCGCTTAATAACTTGTACTTCGCCGAGTTCTGTTCCGAGGCAATATCGTGCAATTTCTGCCCGGGGAAATAAAACGCTCCTCTTCCCAGAGAGAGCTTACCGGCTTTAATCGTGTGCTTCTGCGTCGATCACGCTCCGTAATCTGTGTGATGGAAATCCTTCCGAAACGACCGACGTTAAATCTCTAATTTATCGATCGATTGTTAAAAATTGAGCCGCGCACACGGATCGCAGACGAGAGATGCGGAAAATGCACCTAACTTAACTTAACCTATTTACGTGCCTCGTATAAACTTACATTTTATCTCGAGAGATCGCGTATATAACAAACAGTACTGCCGAAAATATCTGACAAGTTTTGTCGAGCAGTCTTAACGACAGAGGGTTTTTTAATCCTTCTGTCAATGCATAATTTTTCACCTTTCCATCAATGTATTTGGTATCCGGATACCAACCACGTGTTCTTGACACATGTGCAATGTGTCTGCGAATTTCTTTAAAGCAGCTGCTGGGCATCGAACATTTTTTTTCCGTTATATTTTAGGAGGTTTCTGAATACAAGGGCCCTTTGTATTTTGTTTCGGACAGAGAAAAGTCCCGACGCATTGTTAACATTTAAAGTTGTTTTGGGTTCCCGTTCATTGACAGAAGGTTTTTAAGCGCACGACGTTTTAACGTCAATCTGCCCTTGTCTTTAGGGAACGATAAATCTATGATAAACTTGGCTCTTAGAGAAATCAAGTATCAATGCTAATTGTTTCGAGTATAGACAAACTTTCCTTCGATCATTCGTTTCATGTCGACTTTAGCTTAACATTGATTTTATCCGAAACTTCTTAATCGTAACGTAATATCGCAAAGTGGAAAGATGCGATCTTCCTCGGGACTTGTGCGAGCAAAAAGTAGATTTTATGTTCGCTAGAAAATGTAAAATATATCTCGTGAAATATAAAATCAATCTGCGTAAAATAATACATAGCAAAATCGAATAAACATCGTATCGAGTATTGTACATCTGTTATCTTACTTAACGCAAGAGAGAGTTTTCCATTGCTTTTGTTGCGAATCGATGCAAATCTTATCTTAACTGTTAACATATTTATTTGATATTGTTTCTCTTATCTCGAATATAGAGCAATAACGTTGTGGTTCAAAAAATGTTATTTTTCCATTCCGTATTTTTACAACAGTACACTTTTAATAATATATTTTTTCTTTTCATAGATAATCAACGTACAATATTTGAGACAACGAATAGCATCGACATATTTGATACGTGAGTGCACACCGTTATATCGAAAGCGCGTTTTTAAGTCGAGAAACGCCATTATTGATTTAACCCCTTTGGTTAAACGAATCAGAGAAATTCATGCAGAATTGCGCGAAACGATAATCCTTTTTTTCAATCAAATTTCATTTCGAATTTCAAACTTGAATTTTCCGCTAAACCGCGTTCCTCAATTAAGGAGTCCACGATGAATTCCCGACGGAGGTAATTTATTTCGAGTGGAAAATATATATAAATTACGTCGGAGAATAATTTACTTCGAGGAATTCGCGGCTAATGTAAGTAAGAGTTAAAGTTTGGATGGTCCTCACGCAGCTGGTATATCGGTCGTTTACTGCCACTCAACGTTTTTTCTTCACAGAAGAAATTACATAATCGCATAAATGCATCGAATTCGTGTTTCAACGCAAATATGAGGAAGTTGAAGAAGTTTTTACAAAGTTTCCGCGGCAATTAGTTCCTCTCGATCGTGTCTTGATTTCTTTTTTTTTTTTCTAAAATCGGCGGAAAGATTGAAGATCAACGGTACATCCTCGAGTCCGGTCACGAATACGATAGATGGACTTTCAGTGGGAAATAAAAGTGCGGAAAACGTTAAATCGCGACACGTCGTAATCCGTTACGGGCTACTGGTTTTAAGGCGTGCGAACCTGCTTGGAGTACAAAATAGCGAGTGTAAAACATCAACAGCGTACACAGACTCTTTCGCGGTATCGCTCTCGAGATAAGATGACATGCAGCTAAAACGCATAAGAGCATGAAACGTTGGATGCATCCTCAAAGGAAACTTAACCTCGTTGACCTGACAAAAAAGTTCTTGGCGGTGCAATTAGTACATGGCGCGTGAAACAGTTCTTGGGAGAGCGTCTCCGGACTGCAGATAAGATTTCATTAACCGTAATTAGTGGCTTTAAAGGCTAATTACCGTAGGGATTAAACGACAAACCTTTTTCTTGTTCTTTTCGCCGATATGTAAATATATCGGGGAGTATATACCTGTATATACCTCGAGAGAGAAAGAGAGAGTGTATAATTATTAGAAAATATTATTATAAAATATATATTCGATATCTATCGACATTTATAACGTAAGACGTTTTTTGTTTCTTCCAATGTAAACATCTTATACGAATCAAATTTTATACAAATCTTTACACTTGTAATACATGTTTTAATTTTAATCACGTCTTATGTTATTCTATATTCTTTCTTATTCAATTATTTTTCTACGATTGCAAGCATAAAAAAATATTTTCCTGTAAAATGATTATTAGCGATATCTCTGCGCATTCACACGCATAATAAAAAGATATGATAAAAAGGCATAAAGTTACATCTGTGGCTTCTGCGAATGAGAAAATTTAAATCAGAACATTTTACGTCACATGCTTCTTCGTGGCGTATAAACGCCTTGCAATGTCGTGTCGGAATTTTGAAATAGTCTACGAGGAATACGTAAATAGCACTTTCGAGATTTATATTCATGAAATAAACTAGGAGAGACATATAGGATACAGGCACTAAATCATTGTATATAACGTAAAACGAAAAGGAAAAGGAGCTTTTTATCAATTTTTTATATTATTATTAACTTATAAGCTCGATAGAACTTTTCGTATATATTTGTACTTATAAATTTGTAATTGTAAGTATATAATTAATTTTAAATTAACATTATTTTAAATTATTCTTATTCTTCTGTAATGTCGATATTAAATGCTATTATTAAATTATTAAATACTATTTTGCTTCTAATGAAGTATTTATAAAATATAATTTCAGAATAATTTGTAAAAAAGAATAACATTTTCAACATTATATCGCAATGCACATCACATCCAACTAAAATAAATTCCAGAAAAATTCCTTTCCGTATGTTGCTCTTAGACAAGAATTATATTTTTATTTTTGTATCAAAATAACGGATGAGTTCATGTCTGAGTAAGATAAATGAGGATATGTTGAAAAACAAAGAAACATCAGACACATTATCTATAATTTTGAACATCACAATTTTGAAAATATTAAAGACAAATTTTTTTTAAATATTTTCATATAAAGCAATCTTTGATAACGCGAATTTTATAAATTACGTATCGCATTACATATTTATATAAATGTCATCCAACACTTTTGCATTCATGATCCGTTTGTATTTGACAAGAGACATTAATAATGAAATAAGTTGCATACAACTGTATTGTAGGCTTCTATATAGTTGTTTTTTTTCTTATTAAAAATTAGTTCCGCATCATAATCTATTGTGAGAGATAGCCTTATACGATTATCGTCGTGAAAAGAAAAATCTCCATATCTTATCGTATTAAACCTCAATACTTATCAATAATCGAGGTACGAAGGCAGTTATCCGGCTGCGACATGCTAAATCGCCTATGTGTATTTGTTTGTATATACCAATCGATACATCATTATTCAGGAACGCGAATCCATTCTAGTATATTCGCATAATAATCGCGTCAGCAATATTGCTGTATAATCTGTCTAAAATTGCTTTAATCACTAAACTGCGGTAATAATCCTAAGTTCTTTTAATAATAGATACATATTTTACATCATGATATTGCGATAATACTCTTATATAAGATATATTAATTAATGTAGGACATAATTATTACTATTTATGGATACATTATGGTCGATAATAGGACCAAAAATAGTGATACTATATTAATAATGACATACATTCTCGCGTACATGTGGATTGAGACTCAATATTTCTAAGCTTCGCTTTCAAGCGCGATACATTCAGACAAGTTAAACACGCGGAGACTTCTTGAGTTGCAGCGACGTCATTTCGCTTCATATTCGTTGGATGCAGTAATTACTACGTGGTGTAATCAAACGCGGTCATCTTCGAGATTATCCGCATACCTGATATTTTCTCATGCGCGCAGGAAATGAAAGGCGCGTCTCCGTTGATCGAGGAAAGTTCGGCCGGACGCGAGTTAAGTATCGAGATGACATATCGACCGGTCGATTGCGCAATAATCCGGCGGTAAGTTTTATTAAGCGGGATATAACTTTCGTGTTTATCGTTATATAGGATGGGCCATTTTAATGTCCCACCCTAAATATCTTTTCCCTACGCCTTTTACAAAAAAATGTTTTGCACAAAAGTTGTTTGACTTTTTTTTTTAAGGGGGACACAAAACAGCGATATCAATTTGTTTACGATAGCGTCACTTTCGAGAAATTTATTAATCATCACTTTTTTTGAAATGGAAACCGAATTTTTTTAAACAAAAGTTGTAAGTCTCATCGAGACAAATGCAACCCTATCTATTAGTTAAGGGTTTTCTTGATTTTTCCATAAGTTATATAATTTTTAATTTTGGAATATTAGTGTTCCGCAAACATGTCGAGAGGCACTTTCTGCTTAAATTAAATTTTAATTTGTGTTTTTCGGTAGTGATATTCAATGGCTATTGCATAATAGTATTAAATTATTTTAATGAGATCAAAATGAATTACCCACCGCGAGAGATAGTAGATATGATCAAAGGTGGGATTATGTGGAAATAATTTCAGAGCTGTTGAAAGGGAATATGCTCGTGTATCTAGGAAAGTGCTTCTAGGGAGACTTCACATCTGTTTTATAAGTACTTCTCGACATGTTTACGGAACACTAATATTCCGAAACTAAAAAATTGTGTTCCTCATGAAAAAATCAAGAAAACTCTTACTAATACATATGGTTGGATTTGTCTCGACGAGACCTACATCTTTTGTTAAAAAAAATTGGTTTTTATTTAAAAAAAATGATGTGAATTTCTCGAAAGTGACGCTATCTGTAAACAAATCGCTGTCTTGTGTCCCCCTTAAAGTCAAACAACTTTTATGCGAAACATTTTTTTATAAAAGGCTTAGGAAAAAAGATATTTAGGGTGAGACATTAAAATATTCCACCCTGTATATATCAGATGAGCGCATCGGATAAGTAAATTTGGTTTACGAAAAGAGGTGTCCGGACTGTTCGGCGCGAATTTCGCGATTCTGATCGGGCCGATGAAACCCGGGCCGATGGGACGATCCAATCTGCTTGTAAAAGCCTGCTCCGGTGAGATCCGGTCCTCTCTCGTAAATCCGGAGTCGAAGCCGCAATCTCGATGGATTACGTACACTCCGTCGCTATTTTACAATGCGATAGGGAGGGCGTATTCGAAAAGGGATACTCTCGCGACTTGCGACTAGGAGTCCATGGACGTGTGAATCTTCCTCCGCCTTTCTGTCTCCGTCTTGTGTCTTGACAATAAATTTCAAACCTCCTAACACTCGTCGAAAACATATTTCCCTCGCTAGCCGACGACGTTAACCGCGCAACAGTGACGATCGCTTTCCCAACGCGAGCACGTAACGCGGATATAAAGTTGTCGCGGAGTTAATAAGACGTCGGAGATAATAACGCGTATGTCAGGCGAGAGAATTTCGCAGCGAAATGGTTCGGAGCGTTATGTTAAGACGCGTTAATGCGAAAACGACAAACGCTCCTCTTGCAAGCCTTGCTTTCCCGACGTGTTTTCGGTATGTTACTCCGAGTGTCGCTTTGTTTCTGGGAACTTTTACCTTTGTGACTGGGAAATTTGGCTCTTTGTCGCGGAAAAAGGATCCGTCCCGTGTGAGTGGTTGCAGTAAAAGTCTGTGATGCGACGTAGAAAAAGAGAGAGAGAGAGAGCGTCCATCTCTGAGCTGACAAGGCTTCTATATAAACCCACTGTTATTGCGGGAATGTATATCTATCTGTTTATGTATCATGCACCGGAATACAGAGAATCGTGAGTACAGAGAATCTAGTTTAGCATTAATTTCTAGAATCTATATCTCTTATTAAAATTATGTACAAAAATTTATATGATAAATCGAGAAAAATCTTTTTTCTTAATTATAAGCCTTTCCTATATTTTTCGAATATTTTTCTAGAAATAGTCAACTATATGTAATCCTTTATTTTCCAATGATATTTTGTAATAGTTTCCAAAACAGTATCATTGTCCAAATCTATGAGCACTATCTCGAGAATTTAATGGAAGCAAAAATTTGGATTTGAGAACATTATTCTTTTATTTGTTTGCTTACACACAGGAATGATTTGATAATTCCGCTGCTTCGCGTGTTGGTGTAGAAATCATTCCGTTCAAAAAACTTTATAATTCAATGGAAAAGTTTCCCCGCTGATGTAATAATCGCTTCAGGAAAAGATGCTTTTCACAAGAATTTGAACAACATCGATAACTATACGATAGTTTTATCTTATATTAGAGAAAACTTTATCGCGATCGTAATGTGATACTCAAGAAGATTACGCTCTTGAAATAAATTGAAATCACATATATGCGTAGTCAAATTATTCACTTGTGTAAAGTATAAATTTATAAAAATATTTCTTCTCAAAAATTATATTTATAAATTATATTTATAAATTATATTTTATCTTCATTAATAAACGGGAAAAAACTTAAAATATTAGCATCAAAAAGAAGTGAAATAAAAAAATCACGCTAAGTAAATTTAGAAAAATATAATGTATAATATTCAGATGAATTATTTTCTATAATATTAGAGTAAATCTATTTAATGTAAGATGCAGAAAAAATTAAAACTGCGAAATTTTGCATTCTTTTATCTATCTAATATTGCATTCTATTCTATTTGCAGAAGCAAATGAAATGCAATAAAATATACATATATGTATAGTATAGTAGGGGGTGTAAATATATATGCAAAAAAATATATATATAGTATAGTAGGGAGTGTAAATATATATATATATCATAAACTTTATTTATATCTCTAAATAATTATTCATATTTATTTAATCCAAATATACTCAAACGTATATTCAAGAAAAGATAATACGACAAAAAATGTAAAGAATTTAAAAATTAAAGTTTAATGCAAAAAAATTTAATGTTAAAAAAATAACAGTTAAAAAATTAAAGTGAAAAATTAAAGGAAACATATTTTATGCAAAAATTTATAGTTAAAAGGATAAAAGCTAAAAATTAAAGTTAAAAAAATAAAGGTAAAAAAATTACATTTGCAAAAAACTTAGCGCTGTTTTTCCAAGTTTTTTTGCAAATGAAATTTTTTTACCTTTATTTTTTTAACTTCAATTTTAACTTTAATTTTTTTAAGTATAAATATTTTTGCATAAAATCTTTTAACTGTAATTTTTTTAACTTTAAATTTGCATTAAAAATTTAATTTTATCTTTTTAATCTATTTCTTAATTTTTATTTTTTTTACTTTAAATTTTTTGCATTAACTTTTTTTACTTTAATTTTTAACTATAATTTTTTAATTTCCTTCTAACTTAAAATTTTTTAATTTTCTAAATTTAATTTTTTGTGTTTTGTAATATTTTTTCTTGAATATACGTTTGAGTATATTTGAATTAAATAGATATGATTAAATATTTAGAAATGTAAATATAATTTATTGTATATATTTATACAGCGTGTTTCAAAATTGTACGGCACTATTCTAGGGACGCGTTCTCTAGGTCAAAATAAACACAAAAGTTCATATAAACATATACCTCAAACTTATTTATTATCGAGGTATTAAAGGATAAAGATATATTTCTAATAGTGTGATGTGGCTATTAGAGGTTTTTATGACAACTGGTCGACAAAGATTTCAGCGAACTGCAAACTTTGAAGAAGAATTACTTGAATGACTTACTTGAAAAATCACTTTGAATGGTTATTTTTACCCTTTAATATCTTGATAATAAATAAGTTTGAGACCTATGTTTATATGAACTATTTTGTTTATTTTGGCCGAGAACGCGTCCCTAGAATAGTGCCGTGCAATTTTGAAACACCCTGTATAAATATATTGAAAATAAATAATTGGAAAAACAGCGCTAAGTTTTTTGCAAATGTAATTTTTTTACCTTTATTTTTTTAACTTTAATTTTTAGCTTTTATCCTTTTAACTATAAATTTTTGCATAAAATATGTTTCCTTTAATTTTTCACTTTAATTTTTTAACTGTTATTTTTTTAACATTAAATTTTTTTGCATTAAACTTTAATTTTTAAATTCTTTACATTTTTTGTCGTATTATCTTTTCTTGAATATACGTTTGAGTATATTTGGATTAAATAAATATGAATAATTATTTAGAGATATAAATAAAGTTTATGATATATATATATATTTACACTCCCTACTATACTATATATATATTTTTTTGCATATATATTTACACCCCCTACTATACTATACATATATGTATATTTTATTGCATTTCATTTGCTTCTGCAAATAGAATAGAATGCAATATTAGATAGATAAAAGAATGCAAAATTTCGCAGTTTTAATTTTTTCTGCATCTTACATTAAATAGATTTACTCTAATATTATAGAAAATAATTCATCTGAATATTATACATTATATTTTTCTAAATTTACTTAGCGTGATTTTTTTATTTCACTTCTTTTTGATGCTAATATTTTAAGTTTTTTCCCGTTTATTAATGAAGATAAAATATAATTTATAAATATAATTTATAAATATAATTTTTGAGAAGAAATATTTTTAATGGCGATTAATTTTTGTTACGGTAAAAAATATATAATTTATATACTTTTTGAAAAGATAATATCTTTGATGGCGATTAATTTTTGTAAAGAACTATTTTAGTTGGAGAAAGACATACTTAGCGCTTTTTTTTACATCTGTGATGTCTTTTTTAGACGGATTTCACATATTTTTGCAAAGTATAGTAAGACATTAAAAAATATATACGTGCGTGCGTGCGTGTGTGCGTACGTGCGTGCAACTATCACCATGTCTTTCAATAATTGCGATAACATTTTCGTTCTCACTGTTTGTCTTTGTTTTTCGATATGTTTTGCATATTTGTCAATATTTATATTATATCTTATTAAGAATATAATCACTCTCTCCCGCTTTCTCTCTCTCCCTCTCTCTTCCTCCCTCCCGCTCTCTCTCTCACACACACTGTCTCTCTCTCTCTCCCCCCCTCTCTGTACGCACGCACACATTCACGCACAGGTACGTACGCACGCACATATGCACACACAGCAAAATGCAAATGCAAATGCGCGCGCACGCAGAAGAGCGCGCGCATGTATGAGTGCGCGCGCACTTACGTGTGCATGCATGCGTATGTACGTTTGCGTTCATGTGTGCGTGCCTACGTATGTGTGCGAGCGTAAGTACGTGTGCGTGCATGTATGCGTGCGTACAGAGAGAGAGAGTGAGCGGAAGAGAGAGAGAGAGAGAGCGAGAGGGGGAGAAAGCGGGAGAGAGAGAGAGAGCGGAGGAGAGAGAATTGGTGCGGAATAGATGCGGAAAGGATGTGGAATGGATGCGGAATGGATGCAGAATGAATGCGGAATTGATGCAGAATAGATGCGTAATGGATGCGGAATGGATGCGGAATGTATGCGGATTAGGTTTGGAATAGGTGTAGAATGGATGCGGAAAGATGCGGAATAGATGCGGAAAGTTTTGGAATGAATGCGGAATAGATGCGGAATGGATGCGGAATGAATGCGGAAAGATGCGGAATGGATGCGAAATTATTGCGTAATGGATGCGGAATAGATGCGGAATAGATGCGGAATGGATGCGGAATGAATGCGGAAAGATGCGGAATGAATGCGGAAAGATGCGGAATGAATGCGGAAAGATGCGGAATGGATGCAAAGTTAATGCGGAGTGGATGCGGAATAGATGCGGAATTGATGCGGAATAGAAGCGAAATGGATGCGGAATAAATACCGAAAGATGCGCAATGATTGCGGAATAGATGCGGAATGTATGCGGATTAGGTGCGTAATAGGTGCAGAACGGATGCGGAATGGATGCAGAATGGACGCGGAATGAGTGCGGAAAGATGCGGAATAGATGCGGAATTAAAGCGGAATAGATGCGGAATTGGTGCGGAATAGATGCGGAATGGATGCGGAATGAGTGCGAAAAGATGCGGAATAGATGCGGAATTGATGCGGAATAGATGCGGAATGAATGCCGAAAGATGCGCAATGAATGCGGAATAGATGCGGAATTGATGCGGAATTGGTTCGGAATAGATGCGGAATGTTTGCGGATTAGGTGCGGAATAGGTGCAGAACGGATGCGGAATGAATGCAGAATTGATGCGGAATGAATGCGGAAAGATGCGGAATAGATGCGGAATGTATGCGGAATAGATGCGGAGTGGATGCGGATTAGATGCGGAGTGGATGCGGAATAGATGCGGAGTGGATGCGGAATTGGTTCGGAATAGATGCGGAATGTATGCAGATTAGATGCCGATAGGTGCGGAATAGGTGCGGGATGGATGCGGAGAGATGTAGAATATATGCGGAATAGGTGCGGAAAAGATGCGGAATGTTGCGGAATAGATGCGAAATGGTTGCGGAAAAGTTGCGGAATTGATGCGGAATAAATGCGGAATGGATGCGGAATAGATACGGAATAGGTATGGAATAGATGCGGATTATGTGTACTAAAAGAGAGAGAGAGAGAGAGAGAGAGAGAGAGAGAGAAAGAAGAGAGAGAGAGAGAATAAGAGAGAGAGAAACCGGAAGAGAGAGAGAAAGCGTTAGAGAGAAAGAAAGCGAGAAATAAAGAAAGCGGGAGAAAGAGAAAGCGGGAGAGAGAAATAAAGCGGGAGAGAGAGAGAGAAAGCGGGAGGGTGAGAGAAAGGAAGCGGAAGAGAGAGAAAAAGCGGGAGGGAGAGAGAGAAAGCGGGAGGGAGAAAGAAAAAAAGCGGGAGAGAGAAGAATAACGGGATGGAGAAAAAAAGAAAGTGAGAGAAGGAGAGAAAGCGGGAGAAAAAGAGAGAAAGCGGTAGAGAAGAAGAGAAAGCGAGAGAAAAAAGAGAGAGAAAGCGGGAGAGAGAAAGAAAGCGGGAGGGAGAGAGAGAGAAAGCGGGAGGGTGAGAGAAAGGAAGCGGAAGAGAGAAAAAGCGGGAGGGAGAGAGAGAAAGCGGGAGGGAGAAAGAGAAAAAGCGGGAGAGAGAAGAATAACGGGATGGAGAAAAAAGAAAGTGAGAGGAGGAGAGAAAGCGGGAGAAAAAGAGAGAAAGCGGTAGAGAAGAAGAGAAAGCGAGAGAAAAAAGAGAGAGAAAGCGGGAGAAAGAAAAAGAGAAGAAGAGGAAGAGAGGGAAAGAAAGCGGTAGAGAGTGAGAGAAGAAGCGGGCGGGAGCGAGAGAGAAAACGGGAGAGAGAGAGAGAGAGAGAGAGAGAGAGAGAGAGAGAGAGAGAGAGAGAGAGAGTGAGAGAGAAAGCGGGAGAGGGGGAGAAAGAAAGCGGAAGAGGGAGAGAAAAAGCGGGAGGGAGATAGAGAAAAAGCGGGAGAGAGAAAAAAGCGGGAGGGAAAGAGAGAATAGGTGGGAGAAGGAGAGAAAGCGGGAGAAAGAAAGAGAGAGAAAGCGGTAGAGAAGAAGAGAAAGCGGGAGAGAGTAAAAGAAAGCGGAGAAAGAGAGAAAGCGGGAGAAAGAGAAAAAGCGAGAGGAAAACAAAGAGAAAGCGGGAGAGTGAGAAAAAGCGGAAGGGAGAGAGAGAGAGAGAAAAAGCGTGAGAGAGAGAGAGAGAGAGAGAGAGAGAGAGAGAGAGAGAGAGAGAGAGAGAGAGAGAGAGAGAGAGAGAGAGAGTGAGAGCGGGAGAGAGTGAAAGAGCGAGAGAGAGAAGAGAGAGAGAGACCGGGAGAGAAAGAAGAAGCGGAACGTGCGCACGCACACAACTTAGAAAAAATTATGGGCCTTGCGACAGTGGCGCCATCTAGCGGTGTATCAGTGAACCTGGACAAATTTGGCGGCTTGCGACAGTGGCGCCATCTAGCGGTGTATCTATGAACCTGGACAAGTCCGACGACGTATCTGAATGACACATTTTCGGCAGAAAAATGCATGATGAATATTAAGATCTGTACATCCAGTGTATCTTCCAGTGTCATTATGGTATCATTACATTAGGAAAAATCCATGTTCTCGATTGATATGTTCATTTTCTCGAAAAGATGGTCCGATGTACGAGATACTTTAATTCATTTTTAATTATTTTCGTAAAAACGTCCTCGTTCCGGTAAATGATACGCAGTAGCGTCTGTTAGTAAAATGTTGAAAAGAAACGAAAGATATACTTAGCGAGACGCTACCGCGTCTCTTGATTAATTACACATACAATATTGTATATGGAATATATGTTCAAATCAAGTATTATAAATTATCTGCATATTATAATCTTTCTTCAATTCGTATTAATCAAAAACTAATTATCTATTAAACGCTACCATGAAGAAGGAATTTGTTTGGAATTATTATAATTGGATTTATTTATTTATACGCAATTTCGTTGTGCCGAATATATTCTCCTACTTGTTCTCGATAGGGATGTAATCATTTTCTGAAACGCATTACCGTAACAATACTCCGCAAAAATATTTAATTGGTTAATTAATTTAACCTAATAATAAGCGAACTGGATTACTAATTTATAATATTATTCCTGCAAATTAAATTAGAGTTTCATTAAATTGCAATTTTGTATTACATTCGTACGTAGGCCGATATCTCTCTCTTAAGCTGCTTCCACTCGCACGTCGTCGAGATCAGACACGATAATGTCGCTTGAAAATTTGCAGCAGAAAAGCGGTAATCTCTACGGCGTTTTACGGCATAGCCCGGCGTTGATGAAACATGAAGATGAAAACGTGTTATCGCGGGAGGAATCGGGCGGTTCACGCGACAGATACACGTTTATACATGCGGCGTGCGCATGTTAAAAGCGACGCTGTCGCACGGTTCACGGATTTTTCTATGTGACTCCTGTTCCGGGAGGGTGAGTTTAAAGGCCAGCCACCCGCGGTACCGTATTACCGTAGGCCAAGCACTCGGCCTTGAGCGAGCGTTTTTCTAAAAGAGCTTCTCTCTCCACCGGAGCGCTTGATGCGGGATGGCTTGCCCGTCGAGATAACCACTGAACCAGGAAACAACTGACAGTGGCAGACTCCTAACCGGAGAGAGTCCGGGGGTTGCATTTATCGTAACCTAAATCTGAAATAGACGCGACTTTCCGCGACAACTGGGACTGGGGTTTATTTTTTCCCCCGCCAATATCGTTGGCGTGGAGTACCGTCAAGTGAGGTCCGTGTTTCGAATCGGTCGAAAGTGCTCGTCCGTCTCTCGCAAACAAACGAACCCGGACGCGTGGATGAGCGGGAAAAAAGAGAGAGAGAAAGAGAGATAATCAAACTTCGACTCAATTTGCTGCCGTTCAGGACCGAGGCGGCTGGATTTTCATTTTCGTTGCGACCTTTTCGATGCGAATATCTGTTAAATGGTAGGACAGGGATTAATTACTTTCCCCTTTGCTGGCGTGCTGCTGACGCCTCGTTGAAGTGAAAATCTACTACGTTGCTTCTCTATTTCGTTGTTTTTCCAAACGCTTTATTTTTCAGATTGTAGCTTTTAAATCTGGAAAATCTTTTTTCGCGAATAAAATTTACACTTTCACGTGAAAGCGTAAATCAAAATACGAGGAGATTATAATTGGATACTTATGCCTCATCTGTCATCGAAACAATTTAATTTTCCATTTCAAAAATTGATATATTATAAATACGTATTTATATATTATAAGAGAACCGAAATTTTTTCCTTTCGTAATATTATCTCGTCTGTAATTTCTTTATCAATAAATATGAATAATTTGCATCAGGAATACAATTGGTATGTGTTTCAAATAAGATCGTAGATACCTATATATATATAGGCGATTAGCTTATTAACGATGTACATTTCTTGTGAAGGCGTTCAAGAACATTACCGGTAATAATTTCCACTAGTACACGAGACATGTACTTTAGGCGTTAACGAGTTTCCTAATGATAGAGTTTAATAGATTGATTCCGAAGCGTTTAACTTCAATCCTCAACCTTTGTTATTACCTTTAATCGTGGCAAAACCATGATGATAAATAAAAGCTTCTCAACCAGCAATAATCTAAATAATATTTATGATAATAATGCTTCTCCCTAACGACTTTACTATAAAGGTGGTGAGAGACCACTCATCTTCCTCTCTCTCATTCATCTTCCAAGTTTTAAATAATTTCGCTTGTAGGAGGCTCCGAGAAACTTATATACCTTTCTTACAAATTTTCCAACTCGTTGAGTGTGCCATCAGAATGATATGATCAAAGATAAAAATAGAAAGTAATGAAAATGTCACTTTTTTAAAACGCTTAATTTCTTAATTTTCAAAAAGCTTAAATCTTAATTCTCAAGAAAGCCTTATTTTAATTTTACTGCCTCGGGGGTTTATAATATAATACCTATATCAACTTCGATATTCATATATTTATTTTTGTATACACTACATAAACATGATGTTAGTAATCTACTGTGTAATGAAGACAATTTATAGTTAATCGCAGTAACTCGTGTACGATTACATGGCTCGTATTTCGTTCTTCCTATTAAAGAATGTCAGAAACTAAAATGTAAGAGGCAGATATTCGGCGATATTTTAGTTTCCTTGGGAATTGGAAATTCGTATATTGAAATTGGCTTTTTTTCCTTGTGCCGTAATTCAGTCGAGGTTTGTAATTTCAAACGGGGAGCAGATTGGTTAATCCCCTGGGGGGGGGGGGGGACGGGTGTATTTCGCGTTATTTATTTGGCGTGCAGTATACAGTTTCCTTGGCCGATAAACCGTTCGAGATAAATATGTGAAACCGGTGCAGATCAGAATAAGCGTGAACGCCTGAATAAATATTGTAGAATAACATCAACCATTTGTGAATTTATGATTTAATTCTTAAAGAACTTATGTTCTGTATGAAAAACATAATAATTGGGTGTACTTTTATAATAAAATAACTTCAATTCTACATTTCTTCACGTACATATTTAAGAGCGATCTCGAAATCTATGTATTGGGTTGATTCATAAATAAGTTTCGCTATAGATAATTACTGAATCATTTCTTTTGTGAAATCATATGAGTTTTTACATCGAAACGAAACAATCGCAACAGATGTATACGTGCAGCAACTACAGCGAGTACAAGAAAAATTGTAAAAAAAAAGCGACCAGCTCTCATCAATCGCAAAAATGTGATTTTGCTACACGACAAACGCCCGACCACATAGGGCTAAAATAATCCAGGAAAAAATTCTGGAGCTATCGTGGTCAGTTTTACCTCATCCTCCTTCGGACCTTGTCCCGGATTTTTATTTGTTTAGGTCACTCCAAAATTCATGAAATAAAAAAAATTTTCATAATGATGCAGAGATCGATGAATTGGTAAAAAACTTTTTTGCATCAAAACCTCCAAAATTCTTTGAGGAAGAAATTAACAAATTACCATCTAAATGGGAACAAGTTGTACTTAATAACGCAGAATATATAACAGATTGAAATTTATTGTAAATATATATTTAAATATAAAACTTCAGTTTGTTAAGTAAAATGAAACTTATTTATGAATCAGCCCGATATATTTTTAGCATTCTTAGACTTTCTCTTTTTCTCCGAAATATATACAAACAAAAAATTGAACTTTAGTTTTAGTGGAATAAGATATAATATTAGGATTAATCAACTTTAAAGAATTTCAAATATTTGACATTATTTATCATTGAATTATTTGAGAGAACTCTTTGAGCGCACTAAGTAAATTGATCCCTTTAAAAATACGGTACCGCGTTGGTTCGAATTACGGATGAACTGGTCGATGATGCGCACCGGGCTATATATCAAGGGTATACGAAGTCCGAAACCGCGTTCGCCTTCTCGTCACGTAACACTCCCCGGATACGGACGAAATAAGTTATCGTGCGCTGACCGTGTAAACACACACTCCCGCGGCCGGTGGCGAGTAAAAATACAATCCGCTATCAATGCCATATGTTTCTCGCGAAAAATGCAAATTCCTGCCGCCGCCGTCGCCGCCGTGGCTCTACGTGAACGGCGTCGCGGAGATACACGCACCACGTTCCCGACGTTCGCCGTGGGGTTTGATTTATATGCGAGCCACGAGACGCGGGGTCCGCGCTCTCTATGATTTATACGTGCCCGCGGTGCGCTGGAAAGTGGCGAAGTCGGGAAATTGTGGGTAGAACGCCTTCCCCGGCGGGAGACGCGGTCCGGCGGGTCGATTAATTAATTAATTCTGGCGCGGAAAAGCGTGCGCGCGCGCGGGGCGTAATAACGCGACGGACATGACGCCGATAGGGATGCGTCGTGTACTTTCGAAAGATTAACGCTCCTGTCGATGTCACGTATTATCGTACGATCTAAACTCCTACTCGGGTATCGGAAAGACTATTTCCGCGGAACAAGACTCTCTTTCTTAAACTCTGTACTTGTGAATTATTTAAGCGTACAATTTTTTGCTGAAAATTGAACGCTGTATTTATTCAACGAAACGTTAATATAAAATGTGTAAAAAATTGAAATTTTTATTTTAAAATGTAATTCTAACAATGTGTTTAATTTAGCTAAAATTTCGATAACAGAGAGAGAAGTTATTTAAAAGAAAAAAAGATGCATCTGCCAGAACTAGTATTTTGTGATCACTTTCACATTTTTTAATAAATTTTATTTTCTATCTGTATTTTTCTATATTTAATCTTATTGAAAAAAAGCAGATTTATCATACGGAAAATAAAATTACAAAGCGACAAGCTGATTTTCAGTTAACCGTTTCATCTAGCCATTTTTATTAAAGAGAATATCGTTCGTGTTTTATTACACATATATGGTTCAATGAACTTATATCAAAAGGTCGAATTTTAATTTCCCCTGACATTTTAATTATTAAAAACACTGAACCATTGTCATTATTTTAGTCTGTTGCAAGATATAACGAACGTTTTCGATATTTCGACGAAAATAACAATTATATTGTACATATCGAAATATCAAAATATTGGCACATTTGATGGTATATATTAATTTTTAGTTATTATCTACGAACTTTGATCGGTTCAAAAAGTATTCGGAGAAGCATGTTATAAAAAAAAACATTCCTTTTCTGTACAGTTTATAACGCGACATTTACATGTACAAGTGTAAATTTTTGTGTATTGGATTATTTCTGGAAAATAATTATACATTCTTAACGCAGTTGATCGCAGTTTTGTCGCAATTATTATATTATCGAAAAACCTCGTAAAATCTACAACTATATTGTGTTAAAGTTAAACTTCATGGCCGGCAATTCTGCAAATTAGCGTTAAACAGTTTATTGACGTTACAATTTTCAATTTTCAACAATATTCAATTTTCTGTTATTTCAGCATTTTTTAAAATTATTTTCTACATTCTTTTAGAGCAGAGGACTGTAAAACAATAGGTTGTAGAAAAGAAAGAGTTTATTCTCACTATGTTTTTAGAGTCGATAATTTTTGTCGGAAATGTAAGATTCGTGGACCAGCACTCATCTTTCTCGCTAATTAAATCTTATCTATTGCTTTTGGTGTGAACGATGCGGACTTTCTGAACGCATACGCTCTCCTCTCTCTTTCATCGATTCTCTGCGTGTTTCAAAACGGAAAAGAGCCATGTCATCATAAATGAGTGGATTAAGGTCGAGAGGTTTTTTAAATATTATTTTGTAGAGATAACATTGTAGAGATAAATATGATAACTCGAACAGCATTTTCAATCTCGAGCATGATTATTTCAAGTACGATTATAAGTAAAATCAGCTTCAGAATAAACTATGTTTTAGAATATTGTTTTAATCAATATATAAATTTCTGTATTTATATGCTATATAATTTTTTATAATCTAGATTTTAGAAAGTATGCTAAACTTTAAAGCGGGATTTCAGATTTTTTAGATGCATCCACGCTAATCGATTTGGAAATGTGTACAATTATATAAAAATCAATATTGTATGAAGATGTGTCTGACAAAAAAGAATTATCTCCTCAACGTCAATAAAAAGAACAATAGAGTCTAGTACCCATCACGCGGTATCGGATGGACGACATTAGCAGATGTTATAAACTGTGTCACTAATAATTAAATCAATTCTTTATACGTTTCCGTTATTGTTTAACAATGCACTGATTTATTTCCGCAAGTGCCATGTCGAGAGCGAATCTCGAAATGCTGTGAGAAATCGATCCGCGTACGGATAACGATATTTTCTAGATTTTAATTAGGATTCGACGAAATTTTTCGCAAAAAATATCTCTCACATGATGAGGCGTAGTTCAGTTATTCAAGTAGAAGGTAAAAAATTGAGTAAAATATCGCTCAGAACTTACACTGAAAAAATTGTATTCTCGTTTTAAGAATTTCCCATTTATTTTTAGAATACCCTGTTCTAAAATAGTATCAAAAAATCCTCTTACCTTAAGAGGGAAATCCTCTAAAGATTAGTATCAGATATTCCTAATTCATAAAAATGTAGACAAAAATTAAATTATGTTACACGATTAAATTATGTTACACGTTATTTATATACTTGTGAACACTTCTCTTAAGTCGCTCAAGTCTTCTTTCTCGAGCCATTTATTAACTTCATCCATTTTTCTAATAAATTAAAACCATTCAGTGACAAACATTGCACTGCACTGTAAATTACGACGCTAAGTAATCATATACGTTGCTGCAACTATATAACCATATAACGCCAAATGAACGGTCCGCATAAAAAAACATACGACCGTTTGTTATTAACAAAAAATATATATTTCTAATTTTAGTGGATGTTCTAAACACTTAAGAATATCTGTTAAGAGAGATTTTATAGTACACAGTCCTCTCTTATTTCGAGAATACAATTTTTTCGGTGTAACTATGTATTAATCGATCGATCGATCAAATTTCAATTGATATTATGAACTGAATATGAGAGACAAATTCCATTGCGCATGACATGTCCAATATTGACGAATCAATCTTAGCATTGTAACTTACATATTGTGCTTGTGTTGCCGGGTTGATTGTGCCTCTTTTAGTCATTGTACGTTTGCACTTTGCGCACGACGCGTACACGATGCGCGCTATTGTTACATCTCAACGTCACTTTAGCGAACGAACAATAGTCCTGTTAAAGCTGATGTTCGTTTCCCACTAATTACGGATTGTGTATGTTGGAGCTGGCTCTAAAACAATTCACCAAATCCTGACACTTTAGATTGCATTGTAAGGCAGCTTGATATTATGTTGCGATACAATTGCAATACGTTTTCATTTTTGATGATTGAGTTTGTTTTTAGCCACAATCGATGGAAGATGATGTGCAAAAATGCCATCTCGTTAGAAGTATAACGTAAATATTAAGAAATTTTTTCATACACAAAAAAGTTTAAATAATTAATAATTACGCTAACCTTATAAAACTTAAAGAATCAATTATTTGGAATCTTTCGAAAGTATTGTATTAACGTTAAAGGATAAAGTTGAGAAAATAGCTTCAGATAACTTGTTGAAATCTTTTTAACGTTATTATCTGTCAGAGTGTATCTAGCGGAAAAGCGTGGCTTCGTCGCATGCGGGTTCGACGGGCAAACTCTTTTAATTTTGTTCGCTATCTCTTGGAAACTTTCTATGCCTGTCCCTGTACACTTCGTCACTCGAATCCGCTGAAACTGATCTTCTGCGAGATGCCACATGTTGACATTGGTTGTACAATAACACTTACGGTAACCCGCAAGGGATGATATCGAATCGAGTAATGTCATACAGCGAATGTTCAGTTAATATTCTTATCGTATCGCTATTATTTGTAAAATTTTGATTATTTTATTATTTTTTGTGTGTAATTATATTCATAATGCAGGGTGATTTTCATATCTCTTATCAAAACTTATTTGCAATTAATTTTTCTTTCGCAAAAATTAAACATTAAAATTACACATGAGCTAACAAACGCTTGTACAAATTTGTGTAATAAGGAATATTTTCTTAAAGTATTCTCCAATAGGAATGTGCGTGGGGAGAGAACTCTA
Source organism: Lasius platythorax (assembly GCA_963971435.1). Taxonomy (NCBI): domain Eukaryota; kingdom Metazoa; phylum Arthropoda; class Insecta; order Hymenoptera; family Formicidae; genus Lasius; species Lasius platythorax. The sequence goes on from OZ020535.1 coordinate 17,140,138, forward strand.
TACAATATAAATCACTTCTAAGTTAACTCGCGAAAATGATAATACCGAGGATTTCCCAATATATGTATATGTAAGCATGCGCCTCTATGAATTATAGGTGGTGGCGCAAACTATCTAAAGTAACTCCATAAACTCCATAAACACCTAACTGCTGTAATCCAAAATTATTGGTGACATTAAGCCGAGTGCGAGTACTTCGATATTTTTAGCATTGCTATATTAAATCTCTCTCTCAGGATATAAATTATTGCTTACGTTACACATAGAATAACTGTCGATCGATTTTTTGGGGATAAATTAAAATAATAATGTTAAAAAAGTTCTCTTTTTGTTATCGATCAATTACGTTTTTTTGCTGGGCGCGTACAACGCTTTCCCTCGTAACTTTCGTGTTGCATTAACGATGCGGTTGAGTAAAGTAACGATTGTTGCATCGCGGATAGCGTGACTGTTGAGTGCGCACATAAATGGAAAATATGCGAATAATTTAAACTTTGAACATATATAACGTATATATGTAGAGAGTGTATACACGCAGATGTATGTATTAAATGCCTCTGACCTCTCTCGCGTGCGTATACACATACAGAATATTTCTTAAAAAACTGATAAGTGTGATTCATAAAAGAAGGATAAAATGTATATCGCACTTTCTTCATATTACCACGGTAAGCGAGGTTTACCGAGAAAGAAGGAAAAACTGTTATGACATTTCCGTGCGTTTTCCACACAAACGTTTTTATTTACCGCAATCTGTTGTGCCCGAATACACAGAGATTTCACCGCTAACACACACGCGAAAAAGATTGAAGACATTTTGCTCGCGATATTAGCGAGATTAGATTTTTGCCCCTCTCTCTCTCTCTCTCTCACTTCGTTACACGTCGGAGAGAGATTGCTACGTTTTCTTATAGGAAATTATTTGGTGGTTACGAGCACACGGTGAGCGTTTAAGGTTTAAATCATGCGATTCTGGCATTTAAATAATGCAATTTCTGGGTATTACTTGGAGCTTACAGTCGGCTGAAAATAATCCCCACGTGCGGATAAAATCCCGCGGAAACGATACATACTCGAAACGAAACGGATGTCAGCGTTTTCGCGATTTTTGCATTTACCTTTCTTTTTTTGCATATAATGCGCTAAAGTGAGATTACGCCGTATTATCAATTCTTTGTTCAAGCGAGGAAATGCAAACGTTCACTCGCATACCAGATCGCTTTTTCATTTCGCTTTACGCACATTGTGTCCTATAGTGTACTGTTTCGCGTGCGTGTTTCTTTTTTTTTCTTTCATCCATACGATAATCGCATTATTTTTAAGCATCCCTTTCATTTACGGCGCGGTACTAATAACAAGTCTATAGCTATTCCATTAGTCGTCAAACGAGTCTGATTCGTCGCAATTTTGTGAACTTGCGGAGTTTACTGAAGTTATTAAAAATATATTTTAATGTACTATTTTAAATAGAATCAATGATATTATCACTGATAAGCAGTGGTTTCAATTATAAACATAGCTGTAAAAACAGTGAAAGCTCACTGAGGAGAATCAGTAATTACTGATTTTTCAGTGAAATCTTAATCTCTGCCATAATAGGTAAAACAAAAGACGAAGAAGCAAAGTGTGAATGTTTTTTACTGAAATATTCAATGATCTTTGGTGAAATCTTGTCATTGGTTTAATCAGTAACATTTTCACTGATGCTGAAATTTAGAAGAGTACAGAGTACTTTAATAATAGAGTTTTCTCAACATAATAAATTGTGAGTGCAAAAATTTGTAAAAACAAAAAAATTCTATTTGAACTATTATTAGAACACTAATAACTTTTATTGAGCTTTGTTTTTTGTGTGTTTTCCAATACATCATTTATGTAATATTCAATTTATATAATATTGACTATTTTTAAATTATTGTTCAAAACAGAGACAACATATAAAATGCTAAATTATGAGATATTTGATTAAAATTAAACGTTACGCACAAGAAATAAAGGAAAACTCCATACATATATACAGACTCTATACAACTCTATATATAACTCTCTATATAACTCTATACAAACTCTATATAACTCTAAATATACAGAAGAGCTGAATAATTATTAAATTTTAATCTAATAATTATTAAGCTCTTCTGTATATTTCGCTATAAAGTCTTAGAACTTATTACAATTGCTCGGTAGATTCAAAATCGCTACAATTTGCATACCGTCGCTGCATTTTTGCGTATTATTTCCGGTCTCGCGGACAAACAGCGCGTTGGATTTTACTGCACTTTGTTCCATTTTATTTCTATAACGATACATTTGTCTCACCAAGGAAAACGCCCGACCACTTTGCACTAATTGTAAGAAAGTTTGCGCAAATCACAGTTTTTATTTATCCGAGCTCGTATCTTCTTTTTAAATGATGCAAGAAGAGAGTTACTATACGTTGAACTGTAGAGTTTTCCTTTATTTCTTGTGCTTAACGTTTAATTTTAATCAAATATCTCAGAATTTAGCATTTTATATGTCGTCTCTGTTTTGAACAATAATTTAAAAATAGTCAATTATATAATACAAATTGAACATTACATGAATGATGTATTGGAAAACACATAAGACAACACACACACACACACACACACACACACACACACACACACAAAAGACAAAGCTCAATAAAAGTTATTAGTAATCTCTGAAATTAAAACTAGGCCATTTATAAAATCATAGAAGCACGCATATATGCATCGTCACACACAAACACACACACACACACACATATGCAAATGCACGAACATTTATCACTATAAGATCAACTTAAAGATTACGTAACATTTCCATCAACCTACTACTTCGTATATGCAGATTTCAACAACATTGTGCGCTTCGTGTGTTTCATGTGCGGTCGTGACATTTTTTTTGTTGTTGCGACAATGTACCCTTGAATATATTCAAATATTACTCACGACAGAATTAGGACGTTAGTTGGCGCAATATTTTAATGTAAAAATGGAGATTTCTACCATAATAAATATGTATTAGATTATATACAAGCAATACGCGAGAGAGAGAATGTTATTTAAAAAAGAAAATTAATTAAAATAAATATATATTTTTTTGTATATACTATTTTCAAATAAATCAAATGTGTTGAATTATTTATGTTTTACGTTTGTTAAGCTAATATCTTTATAAAATTTTAATTGTAATAGTGTCATTTTGCTATTAAAAGAATAGTAAAAAATTTTAATAATAGGATAATTAGAAAATAATACTTATACATATAATATATATGTATATATATATATATATATATATATATATATATAAATAAAATAATATATAAATAAAAAATATTATAAATTAATATACATAATGTATACATATATTAACACATTTTGCTATCCACATATTATTCATTTGCTAAACAAGAGACGATAAAAAGTAAGCATATTTCATTATTTATTTTGAAATCACAAAATGCGAAAAATGCATTATACCTCTTTCTCATAAAGTCTAATTAAAACCACTTTACTACTAAAATGCTAGTCTCAGCGTAAAGAGACGGTCGATCAGATTACAAGCTATACTTTAAGCACCGTCTAAGCAGTAATTTAGCTGGACACCACTTTAAGTTTCGCCAAGCAGAAGAAGTGTAATCAGATTTTAACTCGTGCATCTTACCAGCTATAAAAGCTATTTAAAATTGCGTTTTCTTTTCGACAAGAAGTGCCACCGCTGCAGTGCGCGTTAATTATCGCGAGATAAGGTGGGAAAGCGAATTTTTTGTTTGTATCAAATGCACTTGTACATTTTGTAGCAATTATCACTCTCTTCACTAATGCAATTAAATATAAAAAAAGTCACATAGACGGAAATTACATCAAAATGAGATAAAATTTAATATAAAGTATTTATTATATTTTCAAATCAAATATAAAATATTGCAATTATATATGTCTCTGTGCAAGTAAAAAATGTTGTGGTTACGATTATATATTTATTTATAAAAATATATATTCTTTGTCTGTATGTAGAACAAACACTACATACATATTTATTGCGCATACGATTATATTAATATAAAATTTTTTATAATATTTATATATATTCCAAATCGATCATAGAGAAATAAGAACGCGCTTCTAACATTCTCTTCCACAATCAGAGCTTAATAAGTAGAATTCAATATAAGTTGAATTTAAAAGTTGAATGAGCTCTTAATGCTCATGATCGTTTTATTCTTACCCTGCGAGAAAGGAATTCTTTCCATCCAATCAATCTTAAAGAGATTAACTCTTAGGAGAACTTCTTGCCGTTTCCTTGGGGTAATATCCGGTTAAGTCATCTCGGTTGTTAATTACGGCAATTTCCAGTTATCAGTTTTCCAACATGTCATTAGTTTAAGTCGAGATATGTTTGTTCCCAATGTTGGAATATTTCATCAAAGACAGCTATTTGAAAGCTTGAATTTTTACTATTTAAAATTTTAACCAATTTTACTATTTATATTATTTCTATTATTTGTATTTACTCTGTAATTAATGTTTAAATTTTATTATGGTTATTATTTATTTGTATTTTACTTCATTCTGTTCTTATCTATTAATTTGTATGATATCCTAAAATTACGAGTAGAGAATCGTCTTGTTCTTGCGGGACTTCAATTAAACGTTAATAATTCGACAACATGTTTACGTGTGTCTGACAATAACGCAATATGCCTATATGCTTTGCGCTTATAGACCGACATGCTTCTCTAATAATGCGTATGTACTGGAACCACCTGAATGCTTGCGTATTAACGGAATTTGAGCCATTCGATACCGGAGGATATGTAGCTGGCGTTATCATGTCGTTTATATAATATATGGCATTGATAAACCAAATTTATAATATATAAATTCAAACTAGAACGAGATAAAATATCACAGGACTATAAAATAAAATAAAAATTTTAAAAATTCTATAAATTAAATAAAAAATATATATCTCTATACGACTTTTGTAGTACCATATGTTAAACAGATACTAATTATTTACAATAAACTATGAAAAATATTTAATTACATTAATATAAATAATATATTAATAAGATAAAATCAATTTTGTTATATAATTTACATTTTAAAAGTCTCTCTGTATTAATATAAAATAATAAATCAATACGATAAATTTCTATTACTCTCATATACTACAATTGTTCAAACTGCGAAGTTTTTATTTTCGAAAGCTTGTGAATAAAATTTTGATTGCAGCTGTGATTGTTTAATCTGAGCGAATAGGTGCGTAATGCCAGTGAGTGTTTGATAAAGAAGCTTAATATCCAGCATTAATATATATAACTGTGTGCATACGGGGATTATTTGATTTAGATAGAGCTTACAAATGTGTTGTTGTCGATAAAGAATACTTGGTAACAAAATAATATTACATTCCGATTACATGAAACTAATCTGTGTAGATTAACTTCTGTAACTTTAATTTGATTAGAAACTTTTATAAAAGTAAAACATTCTCCAAATCTGATTATAATTTCAAACCTCTCATTATTATAATAATATTTCGTACACACTACGACAGTGTGTACACAAGAACAATGGCGTTACATCACGATTTAGTAAACTATTACGATAACATGAATATCGATCGTAATATAACGCAGCATTAATTACTAATCAGCTATTATACGCGTCTTTCGATAGGCATAAATTCGCGACGGGATAACAAACGCGTAGCGCTTGAGAGAATTCGTCATTATTCATCTCGATCGATAGAAATAATCCTCTTAACGTGTCGGACGCGGAGGATCGGACACGTAATGATCTCTGATCGTGCGCATACATAAACTCGTTTCCCCAAATATCGTATTTCGTATTTCGAAACGCAGAAGTAACGGCGCGCTGCACATATCCTTCCTTTCGCCAATCATCTCGGTTATTTGAATCACATCCGCGTAATTATCGGCGCATCCGCGCGCGCGAGCGAGACCGGGGGGGAAGCAACGATCGATGATGACACAGATCGGGGGGGGGGGGGGGTGGAGGGAGGGAAAGGGGGACGTTTCTGTCGGCGCATAAGCGTATCGGTTCCGATACCATCCGCACCCAGTTACGGGCAAACATTTTCGATACATCGATCATTGGTTTTTTCACCCGCCCGCCACGTACGGGATAGCACGTACCTATCTCTCTCTCTCTCTCTCTCTCTCTCTCTCTCTTTACGTATGTATGTATCTCTGTGTATGTGTAGCTAGACTGCGCCAACTAAACCCCGGCCTGTGCGTGCGTCACATGCCGTCGGTATCGCTAATTGCGCCACCCATTAAGGATCCTCCAATTTGCACAATGCACGCTCGTTACGATTAGCAGCGTGGACGATTGTCGGCGTATATTTAAAGTGTCGTATATATACCGATCGGTGTGTGTGTGTGTGTGTATTTACGGAGCTTCTCCTTCTCCCTTGCGCGACGATGGTCAATCGACGGACACGCGTCGATTAAATGCACTCGACTGCCGAATTCAATTTATCACGCTGTTTCGCGCCGCGACTGATGAATTATTTCTCTACATGCGCTTCTAGAGACGCGCGAGTCGATCGTTCGTACCCTATCAGACTTTTACGTCATTTCTTTTTCTTTCAACTTGCACCAAGATATCGAGATAAATAATATCTGGGATATTGAGATAACGACATAACATGTTTACTACAAGATTTAAGATTCAGTATTTTATATTGATATTTTAAAAATCACTGTGTGTGTGTGTTAATCTAATAATTAATAGATACCTATAAACTTTTTATATCGTTTCGAAGGTAAATATATTTAATTGCGAATCGATTTCGTTCGCGTTATCGTTTTTCTAAATTAAAATGACCAATTTGGTCGATAAAATCGCGAAATATTTCTCGGTTTTATTACACCGTACATTACTCGAGCATAACTTTTTAATTAAAAATGCGCGCTCGAGAGATTATAAGAAAATTCACGCGGATGGAAGAAAAGGAGATTGCTAACAAGTACTCGACGCGATTGCAAGTCGCCATCGACGCGTTTGCTGAGTGCTAAAAAGTGCGTGCACCGCGCTAAGTGTGCGGGTGGAATTAGAACGAGTCTGTGTACATTACAACTGTCGTGCGTTTTAATTATGGTCGTCCAAGTTCGCTCGTCTCGCACGTTTTTGCGCTCGAGCAGCACGCTATTTCCAGATTATTCCTCCTAATTATTTTAATTGTTCATGCTTATGGGACACATTGCTGAAGGCGAACATAGTCCGTAGCGAAAGTAAGTAGCGGTAGTAGTGTTTCGTGAGAGACATATGATTATTTCTGAAATAGATATCATTCGCGGATATATCTGCTGTATTTTAATATTACACTCCTTGCATAATTAAACGCGCCTGCCCGGAAAGCGTTTCTTTAATAAATAATTAGTTATGTACCCATTAAAGTTACCACTACTACTTGGCGATCCCGGTAAATGGCGGTAATATTGATTAACGCAAACACGGGGAAGCGCATCCTTATCCAATACAAATTTTAGTAAAGAAGGAACAAATTTATCGGTAGTAATATCGATCGTGAAGACGGTAGGGTAGCCGATAAAATCCTCGAAGTCTCGAGTATTCGCGGCAATAAAAACGTGCGCGTCGTGAATATAATAAAATGCAGTAAAAAAAAATGATAACATTTCTCTCTCCAATTTGTATCGATGTACGAAGTTGTCTTTTACCATCCCGCGTCTCGCCTTAAAAAACCAACGGTAATGCAAGAGAAATATTTTCCCTTTAGCTTTTCCGGGCGCGTATTTCCGACCGGTATTTTATCGTTACGATACCTCAGCTATATGCATCGCGCGAAAGGAACCGCTTCCTCTCTCGAGAGAGCGGTTTATTCATCCCGTTCGATATTTGACGACGACGAGACGCGCGTAATGAAACGCTCGGATTGACGTAATAACGCTTGCTTCCGGCGCGCATCGTCCCGAAATCGTCTCATCGAGACGAGAAGCGCGCGTGCATGCGAGAGACTTCTTCGCCGCGAAACTCTTGTTCCGCGGATAAGCGAGTCGGTGCGAATGGATCGCGATTTCTCGGAGATCCGTGAAACATTTTTCGCCGGCGGCTCATGAATATCGCGCATCTCGCGCGATCTTATCCTTCTCTTTCTTTCCACGGTGTTTCCTCTTCCTGAGCCAACCGAGTGCGGAGACATCGGAGTGTCGAGACTAGAGAGATCGGGACTTTAACCCTTCTGTCGGTGCATAATATTTCACCTTTCCATCAATGTATAGGTATCCGGGTACCAACTGCGGGTTTTCGATACATTGCACTGCGACAATTTCTTTATAGCAGCTGCTGGGCATCGAACATTCTTTCCCGTTATATTTTAGGAGGTTTCCGAATACAAAGGCCGTTTGTATTTTGTTTCGGGTGGAGGAAAGTTCCGACACATTTTTAACATTTAAAGTTGCTTTGTGTACCCGGATACCTGTTCATTGACAGAAGGGTTAAACGCGATTTTTCGTCGCGATCGCGGCGACTAGATTTATAGAGGGGATGGATCTTGGCGATCTTATCCACGAGTCTGAGACTCTTCATCGTAGTGGATGAAAGGCACCCCGTTTCCCGGAGGTATAAATACGCGGCTATTCAGGGTCTATTCCGGGGATGTATATATATATATATATATATGTGTGTGTTGGTATTATCGGTTATTTCTCTCCGTTCGTCGTTATCGGACGCGAGAAATCCATCCCTCCCTTGCGCGGTGTCGTTACTCCCTTCGTAAGTACCGGAAGCGTAAAGCACGCGACAAGCTAAAGCGCGCACCGCTAATGACGGTTGAAGTATCGCGTTCTACGGATCGGTAACTTGAAGTGAACTTTATGAAACGTTGACGAAACTCGTTTATACAGATTAATCGAATATTTTCAATTATTTGACAAAGTCAGCTGATAGTCGGTCGAAACTTTGATAGATTATTTACTCATTTGCAATTAAATATCACAAAGATACAAAGTGAAATTAAATATAAATCGGAATTCTATTAGTAAACAAACGTCGCGTAAAGTGTATAATAAATGAAAGCTTTGTGCGGCAGAGAAGGCGAACGGAAGTTTTAACAATTCAACGCGAAATTAGAGAAATCACTATTTAAAACTCTTTTTATAGAATTTTGCAAGCAAACAAATCACAGGAATAATCAATAAAATTTAATTAAGTACTATTAAGAAGTAACACTAATTAAATTAAACTGGTTTATAATTGTCCTTGATTTGCCCGCCTGCAAAATTCGTTGTTCCCCTTACATAGCTTATCTACCTGTTACCTCCGTAAATGTGTGCCGACAACAGAATTTCCCCTCTACTTGAAAATATCCCGTGGACGTTCTCCTTTTATTATTCCCTTCCTTTTCCCTCTAACTCCGTCACTTTATGCGCGATGAGTGTTATTCTGAAATTACAATACATTCGACGCGTATTACCTTAGTTTCGCGAAATCAGTTTCCGTCCGCTCGCCGGAAGTTTCTTTGCGACTCGGAGAGAGCCTTTCGCGGACTATCCAGACTGTCTGTCGTCTCGCCTCTCCATTTCGCGCGAGTTTCTGGCTTTCCTTTGCGACGAGGCGACTGCGTGCAATAGTCGTGTAATGAGGTGCCAGACAGCGCTTCGCGGAGTCGTTTATATCGGAACTCGGCAAAGTTTCCGAAAGGAAGGTCGGCGACCGAGCGAGGAGCCTTCCCGGATTTCACGGCCGGAAAGAGACGACGACCGGTCTACACTCTTTGTGTTCGCATAATTATAAAAAAAGAAGGACAGGAACGAATGAAAGATCCCCTCCTCCCTTCCCCTGGCGAACTTGATCCGCAGCTTTGAATTACGGTCGCAGTGCATTTCTACGAGATATCGTCCGGCTGCGCAAAGTTTTTGAAGAGAGAGAGAGCTACAAGAGAGCTATGTATATACACACCCCTATATAGTTGTATACACAGTGGAAGCCGATCGCAAAGTCACGTCTGGCTTTATAGCGGACATGAGCGGAAATCGGAAATATCCCTTTTCAGCTTTCTCGGTACCTCTTTTAACCCTTTGCGCTCAATGTTAGTTCTCTGTCGTAATATCGATGTGCGATTACATTACGAAATTAAATCCGAATTTTTCAAGATATTTTCAAATTCTAAACGCAATAGTAAAATAATCTGATAGTGTGCATTTGTATGTTTTTTTAATGTCTGTACAAAAACAAAATTAGTAGGTTAATTTTCAGATAAACAATATAAATAATACGTTGCGTTATTACACACAAAATCTACAAAAAGGCTGAAAAAATTTTAAATGTTATTACCATAAAGTAGATTGCATTTACAATTTTTCTTTGTATTAAAGCTGTTTATACACTGAGCATTCTAATATATATATATATTTTTTAACAGTATATTTCAGTAATTACAATTTTTGTAATTATATTGTATATACAATTATATTGTACATACAATTCTTTAAAAAACGATAATAATGATAATGTGCGATTTCTCTTGTTAAATAAGAATATATTTGGCGTATTTTACGGAATATTAAATTATCTGCTGATTAATTAGCATGGAATTACAATTCGCACATTTCACAAAAGATAATAATGTTAGCTTTGTTGTTTATTCTCGTCATCGTTCAAAGGGAGTGTACATTTGTTTAATTGAATAACGCGACCATAACACTTATATTGATGATTACTATTATACACACTATATATACATACTTATTACATTGATGAATACCATGTATTACCGAAATTTCACAAATAAATTTGTATATATTTTATAGATTTATATTACAAGAATAATAGAATATGCGTTTAATTGATACACAAACAAACCTATCAGAAATAATACAATTATGCTGAAATTTATTTTTTCGAGAAGTCAGTAGACTGCAGAACGTGAAAGAGACGCGTGCGAAAGTATTCCTTTAAGTTATGCTAAAATGTTCGGGTAGTTTCACTTCGAGTTTATTCAAAGTTAGACGGTAGGGGAGTATTCTTCGGTGAAATCTAGATACGAAAGTTCGCGCTGCAAATGGAAGGAATGTCATGAATTTTAGAAGAATGTGTTACATGTCGACAATTGTCTGAGAGACGCAACAGATGCCGTCTATCGCCGAAAGAAAGGAGACACTACTACGCCTCTAGATAAGATCCGAGTGCTTTTAACGACACCGAAAACTTTTTGCTTAGATATGCTCGAAATTGCAATTTCAAGAAAATCCGCCAATTTGACATTGATTCTACCAAATAATGCGTATCTCTCGACTTAATCCAGAGTCTCAAGAGTACAAGAGTTATTTGTTACCTGCAGCGTGCAAGTATTTTTCCCAAGCTTTTTTTTTCTCTTCCCGCGCAACGCCGAGTGATTATACGACAACTTCCGCGCTTCGGACTTCAGCAACTTCTAAAAACATTTCTTCGCAGAAGTTTGCGAGATAAACTTGCCGATGTGGCCGGACGGAGCCCGGTTGGACCCGAGTCCTCCTGGAGTAGCACACGCCGCAGCCACGAACGAGGGCTAATAACCTGGGAAGTTAATTACTGCCGTAAACTGCGAGAAGGGTTGTTTGCTTACCCCATCGCGCCGTCGAGGGTAACTGACATAAGGTAGCCTCGTTACACCAAACTCCCGTTTACGTTCGCCGGTCCATCGAAGCGATCGCGCATCGTGAAAAGCTTTCTCGCGGCGAAAATTGACTTAATGCCGTGTCACCGCGTCCGAAAACTACGCGGAAAATCAAGCACGCGTCCGGTAACACGAGCCCGGTTTAATTAGGCAATAGCAGCGCGCGCGCGCGACGGAAATTGGCTCTCGTCACGAAAGGGCACCATTTTTGAGATCGGGGGAAATGATCGTGTTCTGATTTCCGTTCATTAATTCGTAACTTGACGCGTTTCATAATTTGCATCGTAAAACCTTTTACTGTTAATATATTCCTTTAATACGTAAACATGCAGCGTGTGTTTATTTCGGAAATTGTGCGCATTTCTCTTCATGCATTTATATTTTTATAAATTTAGAATATTTCGGATTTCAATATATTCTCGTCGCAAAACACTTGTCCGCGATTAATAGTGTTTCCGTTAAAAATTTATTACATTGTGAAGAATAAATCCATTTTCCATTTGCAACACAAAATGATACTAAAAAAATCTTATTAGAAAATAAGTTTCATACACACGTAACATTAATAAAATATTGACACTACATTTTCATTCATTTTAGTTGAAAATAACGTTCTACCATAACGTATTCTACCATCAGATATGTCTCGCGCGTCACGTGTCTAATAAGAATAAAAATAAAGTATATGCCAATATATGTTTCTAACATATGCTAGCGAAAACATTAAATAATATATCGTGAGAGACGAAACAACATGTGATAAATTTACGAGTCAGTGACAGTCAGCAGTGGGAATAACGCCATTAATAAGAATGATGCATCATCTCAGCAAAATTGTCTTTATCGTCCGTCTGGATAATGAATGAATTAAGTTGGCCATAAGCCATGAAGAAAATTACCCGTATAAATAACACCCGGAGACTTCACAGCCGTGGTGAGCCGTATGAGAATTTTTGCTGACAGTAATATTTTCCGACCACCTCGCTGCATTCGTAACCGTAAATTATTCCGTAAAACGCAAAGCGTTTTTGTCGGTTATGTTCTTTAAAGTCTCTGTGCTTTTAATCCGCGGCCAATTTACACGTTGTCGCTTTATTTTTCCCATCCACGTAACTCGTGCGATTTCTCTTAGTTGTTTTAACGTTCTTATTCGCGATGTTATCCGATTTTTATATGATTAGGATAAAATACGGTTTCTCTGAAAACATCCAAACGCGATTATGTAAAACTGCATCTCTATTACTCGGATTTACAGATAATTTATCCCGCGTAGATAAGCTTATATTCTCCTTTCTCGGATTATCTTCTCTACAAGAGAGTGTCTGTTTATTTAATGCAGAGAAATGGATGATTCATTCTTGATACCACCGAGCATTATACAGTAATCTTTTTATTTAACTTTCTTTATACAGCAATAACTTTTCATCTTTCGTTTCACTGATATCGACAGATGAAATTATGTTTACGTTACGTCGAGAAGATAGATATGCATTTTTTTCCATTGAGATTTAACACTAGCATTTTACTTCAAACGCGAACGTTGCGATAGAACATATCAAAGAATCGCAAAGTGCAAGCCGCTTTTCCGGAGTGAATGTTTCCAAGGTATCCGACAGAGCCGAGAATAAGAGCAAAGGAGAGTAGAGATATAAAGGGCTGTTTCTATCAAGACTTTTTCCATTTATCAGACAATTTTCCAAAGAGACATGTAAAAAGGCAGATGGCAGATATATTCATAGCAAGAATTATTATGCAACTTTAGTCATAAGACCATTCGAGTTTCGTGTGCAACAATGTGTATCACATTCTATATAAAGAAGGTAAAACTTTCTATTGATGTACTTTTCTCGCGGTATGAGAATGCGAAAAAAAAAAACTGCGCATTGTAAGAGAGACATCGCATAAATAATAATATCATTGTAAGAGAGACATCGCATAAATAATAATATCATTTTATGAATCGAGACCGCGATCGATTTATGTAACGAAAAAGTATTGCTTCGCAACCTCTCGATTTATTTCTCCTTTTTCTTTCCGCGGAAATTATTCTCTCGCCGATTGTATCGCTATAGTATGATTTTTACCGCATCCTTTATAATACAACTTTTACCCGAAAAAATGATGGCACTTTATCATATTACAGAACGAAGTTTACTTCAAAGAATATCGCCATTGAATTTTAGAGAGGCAGAAGCGAAATTTTTATACCGTTCTTGAATACTCAACACATGTAAGGGTAAATGAAAAATGGTCTTCGATGTGGAAAAAAAATTTTGCAACGATGCTCACGATATTTCGCGGTAATAGCAAATTTATTCTCGGTAGAAAGCTCGACGCCCGTGCAAAGATTAAATTGACCCCGGTACTGACGGTGCCGTAAAAGAAATGCAGGGGGAAGGGGTGTGGCGTACCACCTGTATAATTAGGCATAGGACGCGATAGCAGTTACGAGGCCAACACGCATAAACGCCTCGCACACGCGAGATGGTGCGGCTCTAGATGTTCGCCATTTTTCAAACAGCCGAGGGTCGAAAAATCTTATCATGCCCGCCGCAAGCTGACGTTATAACCGGTGCGCAGTGTTACGAGGTCGGCACTTTTCGCAGGAAACTGCAAATCTCTTCCTGTCTAAGAACGAGTTATAATAATGCATTTGGCTCTGTGTGTGTGTGTGTGTGTGTGTGTGTGTGTATGAGTGTGTGGGGTTTCGCGAATTTCTAAAGTGCCCAGCGAAATCGGTTCTCTCGCGCATGTCGATGCACATGTCAGTGCGTTTCGCCGCTGGGGATTTTGGTGAAATCTCGTGGCGTAGTATTATTTTGAAATCTGAAATGCGAAATTGGGTTATCGTATTGGTATATCGCAAAACATGCAACGTACGTGAAATGTTTTATGAAAAATATTTTACGTGCCGATTATCTTCAACTACGTTCAAGCGCGACAATTACTTGAGCAAATGTTGCATCAACTTATCTTTGTGTTTTTAGATTAAACAAACGTCATGGCAATAAAATAATTTTACAGTGAAAAACAGATAAACAAGTTGTTGAAAATTCGCGCTTGATACAAGCACGTAACAGTTTCCGATTTTAAAATTTACATACTTTTTAATTGTTGCTGTCCTAAACTATGTAAAACAATAACGTGATAATTGCGATTATTATCACGCTATTAGATAATATAAAAACAAGGCAGTATGAGAAATTATTTGATGTCATTTGACAATGACATCATTCACAATTATGTCATTTGACAATGACATGATTGCGAAAAATCTGTGTATCGATCTTGCTATTGATTGCTATTGCTGATTCATGGATAAGATCAACCGCAACTACAAGCTTATCGAAAGTAAAGCGATAACAAGACGTATCTATTGTGATTGTGTGGTGATTTTTTTAAAGTTCGTTATAACGATATAAAAGCGTGGAGTTAACAATCCAGGCAATCAGTCACTATGCTTCGCTCGTGCATCTTGATTGCAGCTTCGTTGATCGTTCTGACCGGCTCGGTCTCGATCCAGAAAGCGGGTAAAGATTGGTACAAGAACAGTCTGGTATACCAGATTTATCCGAGAAGTTTCAAGGACAGCAATGGAGACGGCATAGGCGATTTGAATGGTATTACCAGCAAATTGGAACATATTGCGGATATCGGCGCCGACGCGTTATGGTTATCACCGATCTTTACCAGTCCGCAGGCAGATTTTGGCTACGACATTGCCAATTTTACCGATATTGACCCAGATTATGGTACCTTAGCCGACTTTGACAGACTCGTGGCGAAAGCCAAGTCCCTCGGGCTGAAAGTACTCCTCGATTTCGTGCCGAATCACAGCTCTAACGAGCACGAATGGTTCAAGAAGAGCATCAAACGGATCAAGCCCTATGACGAGTATTATGTCTGGCGTGACGCGAAAATAGTAAATGGCACCAGACGACCGCCGACCAACTGGTTGAGCAACTTCCAAGGCTCTGCTTGGGAGTGGAACGAGGAACGGAAACAATATTATCTGCATCAATTCGTCGTCGGACAGCCGGATCTCAACTACCATAGCGCCACGTTGCAACAAGAGATGAGGAACGTGTTGAAATTCTGGATGGATCGAGGCGTGGAAGGTTTTCGCATCGACGCCATCAACCACCTGTACGAGGACGCTCGTTTCCTGGACGAGCCCCGATCAAACGTACCCGGATTACCGGACGACGACTACGACTCCTTGGATCATATTTATACGAAGAATCTTCTCGAGACTTACGAAGTTCTCAAGTCCTGGAGACAGGTGTTGGACAATCACTCCACGACTGCCGACACAAAGATGATCCTGACCGAGGCCTACGCGGATTTCAACCTCACCATATTGTATTATACGTCGGGCTCGACCGTGCCCTTCAACTTCATGTTTATTTCCGATCTAAATAACAAGTCCAGCGCGCCTGACTTTAAGCGCTTCGTCGATCGTTGGATGAACAATATACCTGACAATCCGGCGTACGTCGCGAACTGGGTGGTTGGTAATCACGATAATCATCGCGCGGCTTCCAGATTCGGTGAGAAACGGGCCGATCAACTTTCCATGCTGGCGACCGTTTTACCCGGTGTAAGCGTGATTTACAACGGCGACGAGATCGGCATGCTCGACAGGAATTTTACGTATGAGGAAACCAAGGATCCCGCCGGATGCAACGCTGGACCCGACAGGTACCCAACACGAGCGGAGATAAATCTGAATCGTATTACGTAATACATAGCAAACTTGAAATAAAATCCATAAATGCATCCTTGTATTTGCGATTCATATGTTTTGTATATATTGCAATATCATTTTCAATATAGTAATATAATAGAAAATCGATTAATTATATCAAAAATACTATTGCAAAGATTATTATTCAGAGTTCTTATTAATTTATATGTATGTATATTTAGATGTATATATATATTTATGTATATATACATCTAAATATATATACATATAAATTAATTTATAAATAAATTATTAATATTAATAGATAAATTTATTTACATATATTTAAATGTATATATATTTATGTATATATGTTACTGAGATTTGTGTACAAATTAAGTTATTAATGGCAATTTAATTAATTTAAATTAATTACCTTAGAATTAATTACTTTTGGTCATAGTGTTTATTTTGGAATTATTAAACAGACTCTATTCCATTTATATCGCGTGTATTAATATATGTAAATATTATCTATATTTCGACAATCGTAAATAATAAAATTATTTAGGCTCTCTTAACAAATCTCATTTACGTTTCTAAAAAATATCGTATATCGTTTAATATGAATTTATTTTAAACTTTATTAATTAAATTTAAAAAATAACCTTCTTATACGAGCACTAAACAATTTAATTGATTTCATTACGTTTTTAGATATCATCTGAAATCGCGAGATCCGGAAAGAACGCCTTTTCAATGGGACAGCAGTATCAGCGCCGGTTTCTCCACGAGCAATAAAACATGGCTTCCGGTGAACAGCAATTACAGAACTCTGAATTTGGCGGTGCAAAAAACCGCGACCGTATCTCACTACAAAGTATTCAAGTCGCTGACGCAATTGAAGAAGAAGCCCGTCATTGAGCAAGGCTCTCTGGAGAGCGTGTTGGTAACCGAGAAAATTCTAGGAGTCGTACGACGACATAAAGCATCCGTCGTAGCGTTGATGGTTAATTTTGCCGACACACCGGTCACCGTCGATGCCAGGACTTGGATGAATATCCCAGAGCAGTTGATCGTCTATGCACCCAGCGTGCACTCGAAGCTAGTTGCAAGATCGCGCGTTGACACGACTAACATCACCGTGCCTGGCTCGGCCTCCGTCGTGCTCACCACAGCAGATTTGGTTTAGCAAATTCCTGCTTATCTCATACTCGTAGATAACTCTCTAGTAAAGCGAAGTTTCGGTTATATATGTGTGTGTAGATGTATGTACAAGTCACTTTCTCGACGAGCACAGATCGTCTTGTAGTAATCTTGTTGTGTGAGAGAATAGATATCTGAAGTAAATTTTCTTATTTCATTGACATCCCCTTGCGCCACTGGCTAATTTTATTCGTTATTAGTTATTGTGACAGTATTTAAAATTAATATTGAGCTCATTCATCTGCGTATAGATGTAAAATATGTATTTTTATTCAATAGAATAAATTTCATCCAAACTGAAATTAGATAATTTTTTGATTGTGCAATATAATATAAGGTATACATTCACGTTAAAGTACACATTATTAGATTCTTAGTTTTTAGTTTCTCTCTCTCTCTGTAACTTTAATAATTATTGCTTACTCTTTGATTACTATTTCAATATAAGTTGTTTCCAATTTTGTTTAATACGGTATATTTTTTTAATCAGTTTCTTCCGTTTTTTAATTCTGCGGTAATCTATACTTTTTAATCGTTACTGTGTGGAATTGCAAAAATTACGATAACGTAAAAATATTTTTATATCGTCATAAGTATCACCAGATAATATTTCCAGATAATATTTCCAGATAATATTTCTAGAATATGGAAACAGTAATATATATATATAAAAAATATATAGAGAGAGTTATTGATATTATATATATATATATATATACATATATAAAATATCAATAACATCATTTTGCAAAAATATAAGTTATCGTTATCAATTAAAGTAATTTTTGCAATTTAGATACAAGCTTATCAATTGATCAATTGAGATACGAGCTTATCAATTAAAAATTATGATATTTTAACGACGTGTCTCTCTCTTTTTTCTCTTCTCTTTCTCTCTCTCTCGTTCTCTATGATGCTAGAAATTTTTCAGAATTGCTCGCACAGTATAAAAGCGATATCGAAATCGACAATCGTGTTAGTCATTATGTTTCGCCTATATATTTTCATCACGGCTCTAACCACCTTGATTGCTCTAACTACCTCGATATCGATTAAGAAAACGGGCAAGAATTGGTACAAAAACAGTCTGGTGTACCACGTCTACCCGAGAAGTTTCAAGGACAGTAATGGAGACGGCATAGGCGATCTGAATGGCATCACGAGCAAGTTGGAACACATCGCCGACATCGGCGCGGATGCATTATGGCTGTCGCCGATCTATACTAGTCCGCAGTTTGATTTCGGCTATGACGTTGCTAATTATACCGATGTCGACAAGGATTATGGTACCTTGGCCGATTTCGACAAGCTCGTGACGAGGGCGAAATTCCTCGGGCTGAAAGTAATCCTCGATTTCGTGCCGAATCACAGCTCTCACGAGCACGAATGGTTCAAGAAGAGTGTCCAACGCATCAAGCCCTATGACGAGTATTATATCTGGCGTGACGCGAAAATAGTAAACGGCATTAGAAAGCCACCGAATAACTGGTTGAGTGTTGTTCGAGGCTCCGCTTGGGAATGGAACGAGGCACGGAAACAATATTACCTGCATCAATTCAACATTCCTCAAGCGGACCTCAATTACCGCAGCGCCGCATTGCAGCAAGAAATGAAGAATGTACTGAATTTCTGGTTGAATCGAGATGTGGATGGTTTTCGTATCGATGCCATTAGTCACTTATTTGAGGATGTTCGTTTCCTGGACGAACCGCGAAGAAACATTTCCGACTCACCGGAAGATGATTACGAGACTTTGGACCACATTTACACGAGAAATCTTCTCGAAATATACGATGTTCTCAAATCTTGGAGAAAATTGGCGGACAATCATTCGAAGACTGCTGACACAAAAATAATTCTGACCGAGGCCGACACGGACTTCGCGATGTATTACGAATCGGGCTCGAACGTGCCGTTCAATTTTATGTTTATTCTTGATTTAAACAACAAATCAAGCGCTGCTGACTTTAAACGCCTCATCGATCGTTGGATGAACAATATACCTGACAATCCGGCGTACGTCGCGAACTGGGTGGTTGGTAATCACGATAATCATCGCGCGGCTTTCAGATTCGGTGAGAAACGGGCAGATCAACTTTCGATGCTGGCGACCGTTTTGCCTGGCGTAAGCGTGATTTACAACGGCGACGAGATTGGCATGCACGACAGGAATTTTACGTATGAGGAAACCAAGGATCCTATCGGATGCATTGCTGGACCCAACAGGTATGTATCACAAGTGGAGATGAATTGTTATACATAATGCAATAGAAGTGTTACATAACGCAATTGAATTGTTACATAACGCAATAGAGATAAATTCGAATAGAATCGTTTCATAACACAGTAGATTTAGAATAGAATTCACAAGTACACAATTTTATTCGCTATAATTTGCACATTCACGTTTCTAAAAAAAAAAATATAATACTTTTTATATGAATCTTTAAAAACCTATTATTTATATCAGAGATGTAACTTTTTATTAGTATCAAATTATTCAATTAATTTTATTTTGCATTAATTTTTAATTTTTATTAATTTATTAATTTTGTTCTTAACTGTCAATTAATTTTGACTTTATCGCGTTTTCAGATATCATTTAAAATCGCGAGATCCTGAAAGAACGCCGTTTCAATGGGACAACAGTACCAGCGCCGGCTTCTCCGCTAGCAATCGGACGTGGCTTCCGGTGAACAGCAATTACGGGACTCTGAATTTAGCGGTGCAGAGAATCACGGCCGTGTCCCATTACAAAGTATTTAAATCGCTGTCGCGATTGAAAAGGAGGCCCGTTATCGAGCAAGGTTCTCTGCAGACCGTGTTGGTCACCGAGAACATGCTCGGAATTATACGACGACACGGCGCATCCGTCGTGGCTCTCGTGATTAACTTTGCTGACACGTCGGTCACCGCCGATGCTAGGACTTGGATGAATATTCCAGAGCAGTTGATCGTTTATGCGTCCAGCGTGCATTCCAAGCTGTTGGCAGGATCGCGAATTGACACGACTCGCATCACTATTCCCGGTTCAGCCTCCGTCGTGTTCACCACAGCAGATTTGGTTTAGTAAATTTCTAGCTATATAGGGTAATCTTAGATAACTTTCTCGTAAAGCGGAGTTTTGGATATATATGTAGACGTATATAAGCTACAGCAGAGATACATCGCAATTGCATATGTGCGTGCTGTGTGTGCGTATATTTTTATTTATATATAAATATTTTATTTAATATATATTAATAATATTTAAGTAAATAAATTAAAAATGCACGCACACAAGCAGCACGCACATATGCAATTGTAATGTATTTTTGTTTTAAAGTTACGTGTGGCATCCTCTCTTATATCAATTTTACAATATATAATTACTGTATTTTAATAATTTCTATAATAACTGCAGTGTAATAAAAATGATGTAACTTTTACAAATTATGAAATATGTAAAATTAAGTGAATCTTTTAATGATATCATATATAAAATGATCTGTACTAAATATATATACGTTTATACATATATATACATATGTATATCTGAAATTTCACTTTACGAGAGAGTTATTTATAGTGTACCTTATATAGGCAGGAATTCAATCAATATATATCGACAATATTTATATAAAAAGATCGAGTATATATCAATTCACACAACAAACAATGAGTATAATAATAGTTAATTATCCTCTTCTTTTGTTCATGATTTACAAAATAATAACATATGCAATTGAATAGCATGTTTCGTGATATCGTTTGGCGACTCCGTTAATAACGTGAGATTGATCTTTCCATAAATATTAATCTTTGATAAATCCTGATCGTACTTTAATCACCACGATGTACATTACAACTTGTGAGCGTTTCGTTGTTTATATCTATGCGAATAAACCAATAACTTTTAACACGCCAATTTTATTATTTGTTATATTGGAAAATCTCTCTGTAAAATCCCAATACAAATTCGTTTTGCTGTTCGGCAAATTTAACAAGACAAACAGAATTTGGACGTCTGTCTGATTTACGATTTCATTTAAAGCAGCTTAACGAAATAACACACTGGATATTGCAAAAAGAATTAAAACGTGCACTAGACACCAGGAAATAATTAAAAAAACCTTTATCAATGTATCTTCCAAATTAACTTTCACGTGGATCAAGATGTGTTCTCGCTAATCAATATTATCAATATATTGTGTTAAAATTCTTACTTCAACTTTTCTCTTAGCTATATATGAAATATTTGTGTGTGACAAAAGGATAAAAATTGTCGATGTACTTGACCAATACGAATGATCTACCGAACTTATATATTTTTCGCTCTCTCTGCTAGACCGGAAATGGAAGAGCAGAGTATGCAGAAGAGAATAGATAGATCTACCGCGCACACACAGGAAAGCCGATAGTTTCGATCGGCGGTGGCTAAGACTCATGAGAGGCAGGTTTATAAGCACGTCTTCGGCTTGTGCGCACATGAGTAGAGTTGGGAAAATTCTCGAGTTTTCATGCCGACAGCCGGCACTATGCACCGGCGCGCAGCACCAATCACGCTGAGTGCACATTCTTCAACCACCTCTGTCTCGCGATCCTCCTCTCCTCTCATCCTCGTTCTCACCGTCCCCGAGACAGCCGGAGAAGAGATGCACCACTCTCTCCGCACTCTACGGCGGTTTTCGTTTGTATATCGCGCGTGTATATCATGTGCATGTGTCACGATTCGCGGCCCGGCGCGCGGCTTGTATTTTCCACCGTGAGCTCTATCTTTCTTCCGACCTTCTTTCCATCCGGTTCGCGCGACCGCATATTCGGTGCCGTGAACCTCGGCGGCTGCCGCATCTTGTTTGCTGGCTGCTAACTCACGAACTCTTAATTAATTCGCGTGCCCCCCCCCCCACACCCTCCCCCTTCAGCTCCTCCAGTTCTCATTCTTTTCTATGAGTTCTTTTTGTGCTCTCCTCTTCTCTTTCGTTTTTAGCTTTGTGCAAATAATGGACGTTCTAGCAAGAATTGGTACGCGATACCGAGCAGTCATGGAGAGAGAGAGAGAGAGAGAGAGAGTTGCGCGTTTTTTCCTAACTCCTTCTCCATATATATACGCACGCGCTCTTTGATATTTAAGAGTATTCGACTAAATGAAAAATGTTTGCTTGCACGTCTTGTGCGTATTACAAAGCAACTGCTAGTGGTGCCTCGCGGACGCGGAAAATTGTTTCGCATTTCGCTTAATAATACAACAAGATGTACGAATGCAATCTGCGACGTTAAAGCTCGACGTTTTGTTTTTTTGCAAACAGACCCTGTGTAAGATCCTTTTCAAGAGCAACAAAGAGACTGGCAAGCAAAGCAATTATTAAAAATTTATTAAACAAAAGAAAGTGTAAACAAAGTAGATAGAAATGAGTAGAAAAGATATGAGTTTATATCGATATAAAAATCTGAGTGTTAATATTCAATTGTATTAAAAAATAAATGTATTTTGAATATATTATAATATATTGATAAACGTAATATATAAATAAAGAATAACGCGTTACTTATTATTTTGGAGTACTCTATGCTTCTTTTAGCGGCCTATGTTTAAAGAAAGATTATAATTACATAATAATATTATTTTGCGATGTGGACAACTATTAATATCGCGCTATCCACGGTTGGGTTGCGCTATATAGCGTCGATTTACAACACGAACCATAGAGCCAAGCATAAAATAATCTCTGTCCGAGCATTAGCCTGCCTTTCCCTCCCACCTCTTTTTATGTGCATGTACCCCGACTACGCTTACTGAATAGGCGCCATATACTAAGTGGATTTTATGCACGCCCTGAATCCAATTATTCTGAATAATTTATCGTCGAATCGTAGACGTTAATGTCATCAGACTGAATTAGGCAAGCTTTTCATAATGGTCCTATAAAAATAGCGGCGCATATGGCCCGTTCACCTTTTACCCCGTTAATGAATCATCACTGTCAGTGGCGTAAATGGAGCTGATAATTACATTGTCCCAAATCATTGATCGGTCGCGAAAATGAGGCTCTGTTTTGCGTATCTCGTTGACATATTAATTAGCTTTGTGAAACCATGAAATAATAATATGTTAAATCCGCTGTAGAGTAGCAAACGGTTCTTCCGATCGCGTGTAATGTAGCTAAATTATTAATTGTATATGGAAGAACGGAATGAAAAGCAAGGCTATTGATCGAGCATCTAAGAAGCGTCTCTTTGTACAAAGAAATTAAAAAATCGAATCGAGTGGTCCTATAAACTTTCAAAAATCACATACTTTTCACGTTTAATCGTATATTAGAGAATAATGTTTGCGGATTTTTTCAAAGCGTTATCGTTTTACGATTTGTTCGAGGAGCTGAACATGACATATTTATTAGTAATACAATTCTCTTTCATAGGAAAGTACACATGGATTTGTGCGCGACATCAATTAAATTTTATTCCCATTGTTTTTGGCGCACTGTTACTCGCGCATTATTGACTGAATTTTTGGCGTATGATAACGCGATCGGTTTTTCCATTTCCATTTATAAATATCTATTTCGAGCTTTTAACACGTTCGTTGAACATTGGCACGCGTGTGTCCGACGACATGAACGGAAATAAATGCGGAAAAAAGAGATAGTCAAATGGATACGTGCAATGCAGCGCGTATCGGATACTCTTTTGAAACATACATTTCTGTATCGTGCAGTATTGCAATAAGAGTCATCTGGCTGGTGGTCGATTTGTATTCAGTCGCGGTGTGTAAAGAGAAACTATCTCGACATCGGATTAATTGGATAAAAAAAAAACAATTGAATTGTCGACCGATTTCGTGTGTTACGCAATTCGAAATATCAATTCTCGCGGTCTCGATATTCCCCGTTGCGCTTTGCCAAAGTATCTCGACAATATAAATATCTAAGAGACGACGTCAAGAGATCTAAAAGACACTCTGATCTCTCTCAGACGTTTGATGTCTTTTAGATGTAAGTCGTAAGCTTTTGTGTTATTATTTCGTGTACGCAATGGCAAGTCACATTGCTCTATCTGTGTATTGATACATACTTTCTCTTACTAGAAGAATTTAAGATACTTAAATCATCAATGTCGACAGTGATATATTATTTACAATATATTATTTTAGATATCTTTTCTAAATAAAATTGTTTTTGATAATGTATAATAAATATTGCGCAACTGAAACTTTAAATGTACCGCGTTTCTTGCATTCGCGATTTTATCACTATCTTTTGTACGGACACGTAATTACACGGTCGTAGTGACCGCAGCGTAAAATCACAGTCTATACCACATTTAACAGTCAAGGTACACTAAGCTGGTACGCTAAGCCGGCGTAAAGTGGGTCGTGTAAACGTTGTCATTGACGTGCAATACTGTGCCACACTCTGGACGTCGTATTGCGTCTCATGACAAAGCCTTGATTTGTCCCAGTGTTTATGTGACAAACAGTATAGCGTTAATCTAAATGTTCCGATAAAATAAATAATTATTGCAGTGTAAGTAAACGCGACTTCTTGGAAAGAAACAGAGAACGAAAAGTGCAATCTATTTAAATATTAACAAATTACAACCGAAATCTTTTTCACACATCTTATTGATATCGTGATAAAGTATTCTGACTGTAACACAACTTTTACGTGTGCGTACAAAAGCCACGATGGTCTTGTGCAAGAATGTTTTTAGAATTTGCACATCCGTTGTACTCAAAAATGCTGCAACGTCGATTTTCGAAATGTCTGACGTGCACAGTAATAGTATTTCATAGTGCTGAATGTGAAATATATTTCTTTCCACTATACGTTTCGTCATTTGTCATGAAGTGACATAACGTCTTTCTAGAACTTTCAACTTTTACATTTCGGTAAATTGTCTGAAAAAATGTGCACCTATCTCAATGGAAGAATTTAGTAAAAATAAATTATATATAAATTTGAACAGTAGCTAAAGAAATTATAATTAAAAAGATTCTATATAATAGTAAAAATAATAATGTGTATTAAAAATATTAATAGCATGATAAGCAGTTTATTGAACATTTTATTTTTTTTTCAAATAAAATTCTATGCACTCTCTTTTAAAGCGTTTAAGCGCGGTATAACGCTCGCAATTGCGGCAGCTTCTTTAAATATCGTTCTTTCATTCCTTTCCATCTATCGTTCGTTCATTCATGATTATTCTAAAAGACCTTTTTCTAAGGAAATGATGGTCCCACATCGCCGCGATAAGGAACGCGAGAATGCCGCCGTGAGCGTTCCTGCGGAAGAAAATGTCATCCGTTCGCAATGAAGCAGAATTTTTCGCCTCGCTTCTCTTAACGGTAAGTTAGAATTTCTCTCGAGAACGCGCGGAACTAAGCGAGCCCGAAATTCTCGCAGACGTAAGTGTACTCGGCGCACTTGTGCCAGGGAAAGGGAGAACCCGACGTGGAGAAGCATTAGGAACTATTTATCAGTTGACTTTCCATTCCTCGTGTATTCCCTTCGGGAAGAAATAGTGCTTGGTCAAGGAAAAAGATTTCGAGTTACATTAAACATAAAAGTCGGTTAGGTTTGCGGAATACATAAGAGGTTTGAAAAAAAAAAAATATAACCATATAAAGAAACTTTTCATCACAGACTCAACTTGCGGGAATTGCATTTGCGAGAGCTTGTGTCATTTCAGAGTAAACGGCTCTGGGAAATTAGTTTCTTATTTGCTTAATTTATTTATAAACCTGCCGAGTTACTTTATGTTCGAGGGAAACAAAATTAATTAAAGTCGAGTTAATCGCAACTGATGTAAGAATGCATGTAAAATGGACAATATATATCTTGTTATATTTATAGCATGTAATAGACGGGTTACAAATCTCGCTTTTCAAGCAAGCCCTTTACTAGAAAATTGCTCACTGGCGGATGCACTTACCTCGTTTTGCGCGCCCTTACATCGAAAGTTGCCGGCGTTACGCAGGATACTTATATTACAGCCCCATTTTGCCGCGCAAGAATCCTGTAACAAGAGAAACAAGGTCAGTTTCTAATAAATTTTTGATTTGCAAGAGAGTATAAAACAGTTCTCATTTATTATAAGAAAGAGAAAAAGAAACTTTTGTCATGTTTAATAAAATAAACATTTGTAATGTTTAAATATCGTGATGTTTAATAAAATAAATATCACAAATTCTTTGATACGAGACAATTATAAGCATTTGAGTAAATTTATGTGATTCAAAATTAACTCTGCATTTAAATCGCTGTCATGCGTTCTTCTCTCGGATTTACGCTAAAAACAGATGGATCAAAGGGCTCGCTACATTTTAAAATTACGGAAAGAGTCAACTACTCCTCACTACGTGCTCGTCGAAGGATAACGGAAAATAAAAAAAAAATAAATAAATAAAAAAAAAACGAGGAACACATTTCTCGGGACGAAAAACTGCACAGAGCTCAAGCTGTTGCACGCGATCTTCGGTATTTCGGAACCGCATTAAATTCACGAAAGAATGCTCTACGCTCACGATTTTTAACTCTGCGTGTTCGACGTCGCGATGTATCAGACGTGTACGACGTAGGGCAGACGTAGGTAACTGCGTTAGTCCCCCTTCGTGACGGTCGGTAGGGTCCTTTGAGAGTGGCATGGGTGCCGAATACCAATCAGTTATGTCAATTGGCCCTAACAAAGTAATGAATGGTAATTGCAAACCGCGCCGGCCTCGCACCGTCCTCCCTTCGTCTCTCTCCATCCCAGCACACGCTATCCGCCCTTCGACCGATTTCGAACACACTTCCCTCTCTGAAACTGCTCACCGGCTCGCATCCATTGCGAGTGGATTCCCATACCGATCGCCATCGATTTTAAACCGTCTAATCGGATTTTCGCGCGGGACATAGACAGGCGTCGGTAATCATCGACGCGAATTAATGGACACAAATCGGTGTCTCGTGCGAGTCGTCAAAAGAATTTGCGATTTACTAGTGAAACACGGACGAAACACAATTGGGGTCTTTCAAAGAGAAATTAAAATGTTTTAATTACGGTAAAATATTTTAAACGCATTTATACAGAGACATATTGTCTAACAAAAGATATATAAATTACCGATTATATATATGAACAGATATGTATAAGTTTATATTGAAGAATATAATTGAAATACGGCTAAATAGGAATGTCAATACATTGATATTATTTAAATATTTTAAACATCACGTTAATCGTAATTTTTAATATAGATTTTGTTATTTTAATTAATTTTAATTGTGGACATTTTTTAAATTTCTTTCTTTTTTTTAATTTTCTTTCAGTAAATGCTTTTATCGAAATTTCACGAATCGTTTAAAGTAGTCATAAAGCAACATTATCAGCTGCATCGAAAAAATTGTATTCTCGAAGTAAGAGAACTGTATACTATAAAATCCCTCTTAACAGATATTCTTAAGTGTTTCTAGAACATCCTCTGAAATTAAGAATATATTCTTTGTTAATAACAAACGGTCGTATGTTTTTTTATACGGACTGTTCATTTGGCGTTATATGGTTGCAGCAATGTATATGATTACATAATGTTGCAATTTACAATGCAGTGCAGTATTTGTCATTAAATAGTTTTAGTTTATTAGAAGAATGAATGAAGTTAATAAGTGCCTAAAGTAATAAAGTTAATTCAGGCCCAGGTCTCGTGCCTCATGCTCGGTTTATACGTACTATGTCTATGCTTTCTTTATGGTCTTTCTTTGCCTGTGCGCTGTAAAATAATGTATTTTTTGTTAATGTAAAAATAAAGGAATAGGAATATCTGACACTAATCTTTAAAGGGTTCCCCTCTTAAGGTAAGAGAAGTATAATAGGCACCTTTTGGCGCCTATTTTAGAACAGAGTATTCTAAAAATAAGTGGGAAATTCTTAAAATGGGAATACAATTTTTTTAGTGTGCCCCAAATTTCTTCTGCTAACGTTTCTCTCTCCCGGGACAGGTTTAAAAATTTACTTAGCGGAGTGCCCCTTTTTCCTCGGAAGATTTAAAGGAGCGGCATGCGGCTTTGCAACCAATGACGCGGCACGTTTTCCAGACATGTGGCGAAAGAAAAACAAGGTATAGCCGCCTGCCTATCTGTTATCTGCTAATTACGCGACGTAATTACGAATCCTTGCATGACCAGCTGGCTGACCACCGTCGGAAAAATAGAACTTACCCACTAGGTGATTATGTTTTGCATTTCCGCGTGCAATTACGCTTGATTGCCGTTGGCGAGTTTTGCCGCGTGTAAAGGTTTTTCGCGTAAAAACCGTACATCCGGTTCTTGTATTTCTTCTCTGTTGAAGCATCCGCGTTCGTCCCGATGACGCGGTCGAAGGAACGTTAAAGCGTAGCCTCGTATCTTTATTATCGTTACACAGTCGGAATTAAACTTCGCGCTCGTTTCCATGCCATTCGTTAGCGTCTATCGTCTTTGAAGGAGCCGCGACGCAATTTGCGAGTATATTCGCAGTTTACAATGCGATGCGATAGGATTGCTACTTGTACCCTGTACCTCCTTTACCCCGTTTCGACGATGAAACTTATTATTAACCGTAACTTATTATTAACACATAGTTGTACGCGAAAGAGATACTTCCACTTGCCGTGCTTGGGTGACAAATGCTGTTGCTTAATAAAGGAGATCTACCGGAAAATTGTAGATTTGTAAATTCGCACACTGTTCAAAGGAATCATTCTAATACATAAAATCACGTATAAATTGTATGAATATATATAAAAAAGTTTTGCTCTTTTTCTTTGTATTGACACAAAGAACGAAAATTTTATATATTTCGAAACTAATTTTTCAACGCGATATCGAATAATGATACGTTGTGTAATAATCTTAAATAAGGCTTTCTATATTATATCGCGTGTAAATTAAATGAATATATAAAAAAGATTTTGTGCTCTCCTTGCATCGGTATTCACGCGGAGGACGAAAATTTCATTTAAAGCTTAATTACAGCGATATCGAATAATGTGTGATTTACGTTAAATGATTTATGTCAAATCTAAATTGATTAAAAAAAATTGTAAAAAGCGCGCGATGAGCTTCTGGCGTATCTGGTGTTTACTGGCGGGTTAAAATTACATCTAACAGAATTGTGTGTTAGAAACGCTGGCGTATAATAATGCGCATACCGATATGTTTGTATTAATTTGCGATGATAATGAAACGATTGTTTGCCGAAAATTTCCTTCGTATGATTCCATCGCTGTTTATGATTGAAATCGATTTATTTGTGCATTACCGAGAGAGCACATTCGTCACGTGCAAACACCACGTGCGAATTCGTGATACTGAAACGGGGAGGAGATACCCCCCGGTAAACATTGATCGACTCACGAAATTGAAATTCAACGGCGTATCGTTGTTTATCCATTGTACTCGAGCGCTTCCATAATCAATTGCGGAAGATTCGCGTGTATTCTGCCGCATTCGATGTTGTAGCCCCTTATTGTATTTTTCTTCGCCGGACATGATTGATCATTGTCACACTTGGCGATAACAAACACTTGAATGCGCAAACTGTGATATCGCAAGTGTGTGTGTATGTGTGTGTATGTTTGTGTGCAAAAACGTATAATAAAACATATGTACAAATATCTATCTTTTCACCTGAGGTCCGACTAAATCTTGAAGAGAGTGACGACAATGTGTAGTAAGTGCAGCCCTTCGCTCACAATGCCCATGCAGTAACAAGGTTCGTGCAAAGTGCTCGCAAATCAGACTCGATAAAATGGTAATCGCACCCGAGGGTTCGCTCGAACGTCCATAAGAGTGAGAGGGGAAAAAAAAGAAAGAAAAAGCAAAGTCCTTATTCGCTGACAGTTCTTTCCGATGCGCTGCCAATCAGCGCTAGCTAGGTGAGGTTTTTGCTTTTAAAGTACGCCATAAAATGTATGAAAGGATTGATAGATCGCATTATCAAGCGAGATGTAATTCAGACTTGAAAAAGTGCACGAGAAAGAAGCACAGGGAAGTACATAAAAATGTCATATTTACGATTTAAATGTTGAATATATCGAGAATCTGGATGAGAAAAGAGAGTAATAAAGAAGTTGTTGCAACACGTTAATAAACATTATTGACTGAAAGACACAAATTTCATGCGAGAATTTTCCTGCAAGACAAACGGATTTTTTCGCTCGTCCACAAGTCGGAGAAAATGCCTTTATCCTCGCTGAGCGTCGGAGAAAAGAGTCGAATGAACTTTAAAGGAAGTTTTTTTCGGTGATTTATTCGTGTCGTACGGTCGTAAGAATTTACATCCGCGTGTTCGTTTTCCTTTTACGGGTTCCGCTAGAAAAGCCACTCTTGCTCTGGTCTTGAAACGGTGTATCGAGATAGAAATTCTGTTTCGACTCTATTCTGAACTGGGCTGTACATCCGGAAATATAGATTTACGCTTCAACAGCTCGCTATAGATGTGTCCGTTTATACGCGGCGCGGTAATAAAGGTGCATAACAATAGGAAGTTAGCTCATCATTTATTGAGGATATGATCGCAAGTCATACTGCAGCTTAGGATTGTTTCCTTTGCATTTCCATCGATTTCTGTGAACAATTTTGTATCTTCGAGCAAATATTCGATATTACTCAATCTCGAATATAATTACATAATCAATTATTTATTTACGTACGCAATATCGCAAAATATCGCGCTTGTACCATTCCCCGGGGAATGCAATCATTTTCTGTTTAATTTACACTGGTAAAATTGTAGTCAAACACGTCATTAAAAATTTATATATCGAATACATTAGTCTCATGTCACAGAGAGAGAAAAATTTCCTTCATATTCTCGAATATTTTATTTTACAAACATATTTACTGCACAGTTCATCAATATACTGTAAAGTTAATTTCTAGTCACTATATAATAATCGTCACCATACTGTACGTGACGGGAAACGGGCGTGGCTGTGACGGCTAATTTCTGGATTGTTAGGGAAGTCCTATTAGCATTGGAGCAAATGGATTCTACCCCTCAATGTATGTAATGTAACAAAATCATCGTTTAATTAACAACGTACGTAAAATTCACAAATAATGTATGCGATTAGTTATTTTCTTGATTTTTATAAAACTATCACGTCTTACATTTTTATAAAGCATCGTATTCTACTTTAAAAATGTATCATTATGTGTATTTTAGCAAAATTGGGCCTTAAAACGCTCCTTTTATATTATTTGGAACAAATAAATTAAACGTCAGTTAAATAAAAAGTATACAAAATTTGAAGCATCTTGTATATAGATAGCAATAGTATATAAACGTTATATATCGACAAACAGTTGAATCTAATTCTATCCCAGATAAATAACTTGCTACGCGAAAGTCGATTTAACATTATTACTCGTATCTGCCGATTCAAACAGGGATCAAACGGCAAAGAGCCTCTAGCATTTCTCGTTACGCGTTCAAAAACAAAGAGATCGTTAGGACATTTATACGGTACGTTGTATCTCGATAACTCAAGCAAAAGCTTCTTAGCTTGCCGTGCTACAGTCGGCGAAATGCGCCAATCGGTGCGGTTGTATGTCACCGACATCTGTGCCCTATATCGACTGATGTAGCATAAGCTTTGTCTTGCCTTTCTACGAATATTTCGGAGGATATTTCGTCTCGGGCTTTATATATTCCGAGGCCAAGCTCAGATCTATCGGTTGGTATTCAAATATTCTCTCTCTCTTCTTCTCTCTCTCTCCAACACAAACTATTTGTATGTCAAAGAATCGATTTTGCGTCACGGAATATCTTCTCATCATATGTATATTGTATAATTTCAGTGTAACTATTATTTATATTGAAAAAAATGTAATCTTTTACATTTTTTATTACATCTTTTTATTTTTTACATTATTAATTTTAATAAATTTATATGCGCGTTACCTACTGCATTAGCTCTTATTGCCTTTTTTCCCCCTCTAATTAATGTAATCTTTTACGTTTGAAATTTTTTCTTTTTTTAATGTCCTAATTTTATTTTTCCGAGAATCTTCAACCGGACAAAATTACAATATATTACAGACATAAATCTCATAACACAACAATGTCGTAAATAAAAAAGGATTGCTGTTATTAGACGCGCGCGCTTTTTTATAATATAAGAATCGTGAAACATGCGCAGGAAATTTCTCTCTATATGACTAGAATGTATACGTTACATTTGTGAGCATATAAAGAAAAGCATACTGCAGTGCACTAAAATTGCAACATCGACGAGAGCTTGCACGACACGATTATGGCCTTCCTTGATAACCAATATCCGGTGTGCGAGCTCCTATTGCCGGGTACATGCACGCTGGATGATAAATATGCTCTTACTACGCCTACGGCGCATATATTATTCATACTGCTATTATCATAACGCAATGTCGACTGGTTTACGAAGCAAAGATGCTATGTTCGATAGTTTCAGAAGTGCTCCAGAACCGAGTAACCGAAGGACGATCGCGGTTTGCGATCAACAACGAGACGAACAACTTTTTTACGCGTCCCGGGGATTTTTTCATCGAAATATTCCAACAGCTCTAATTCAAAAGCTCCGCGTGTTGCTTTACATAATAAATTCAGCTACGTATTACACGTGAAACTACGTAATAAACCCGGCTGTTTCGCGCGCGCAATCTACGTTCATAACAGAGATAATAATTATCGGAGCAGTTTTAATGCCACATAATGCTCGCGTATATAAAGAGACATAAAGAGACTCTACGCTTGGCCAACATGTCGGGATGATTTAACGCGATGATAGCACGGATCTCGACTTGCATCGTATTTCATGAGCTGTGATCATGCAGTGGCATGGTCGCTTTTGCCGGATGGACCGAGAGGAAGTGTCCGTCGGTGAAATGAGACTAATGTACTTGGAGCACATACGCCGATGATGACACATCGTTTATGTGTTCGGTACATACTGGGCGACATATGACGCTAAAGCAGCTTCGTTACGGAAAAAGGCTAGGTGACAAATATTTGTTCAGCCAGATGTTAACATTTTCGAGAAACGCTGCGCGATAATCTAACTAAAGATTACGCAAATAACACAAGTTACATGTAACATTTATCAAACATTTCTTTTATTTAAAATGTTCTTCGTGTGTAAGCTGTTTATGTATTTAATTTTGTAAATATAATTATCTTATATATATTCTTATATATATTTTTTACTGAATTGTGAAAGATTCAAAGCTCTGAAATGAACTAGATTTATAGTCTCTAAGGCTCATATTTTTCAATTAAAAAACTGTGTAAAATAGACTTTAAAAACAAGGAACTTTTTCACCCGTTATATATTGTTAAAATATTAAACACGTTAAATATTAAAATTTTAGAAAAACTTTTCTACCTCTCATGCGTGTTCAACATGCGATAGAAAGATAAACAATTTTTTATTTACTGAAAATGTTACAGACAACAAAGTACGAAAATATTATATGCAATATTATTTTCCACAATAAACATAGCTACCTGTTTTTTTCATGCAATTGCCTAAAGCATATATTAAGTTGCAAAGCTATTGTCACTGACAATAGAAACATGGATTGTAGACTAGATCAATGTACATATATAATATTGGTTCTTAAATGTGTAGCTTTTAAAACTAAAATTATTTTAAATGTTATCGCGTTGCGCTATTCGTTTTGCTTCAAATTCAATTTTTAATATTTAAAACTTGTAAAATGTATTAATCCATGAAATACAATTTTCAAAAATTTATTAGAGAGATAAATTTATTAGAGAGATAAACTTAAAAGATATTATACCATATATCATGCACTCATTCCCAATATGCAATCGTAAAACTGTCTTTGTATCTAAATGAGTGATTATTTAATTAACAAAAAATGCGACTCAGTAGAAAAATGTACATAAATATTTATAATCTTTTTCAATAATATATTTACGATTTTCAAGTTTTCAACATTTCTCTCGCCCACACAAAATAGGATTAATTTAATCTTTTAATAATTATGTACTAATAAAGGGCTTAACGAAGAAAATGTTTGGGAATAAAATTGTAATTATAAATTATGCTTAATGTTATTTTTCAATTTAAAATCTCATTAAATCATTTAATTACGTGAAAATGTGAATATACTTTAAACAGATTTATAGCTGTTTTTAAAATTTTATCAAAATTTTAACAAAACACAGTTGACTGATAATAATGAATGAAATGCTATTGTAATTAAATTATCACCAACGTTGGAGAACGGAGACAAAAATATTAGTTGAATTTAATTTTAAAAATTCTACTTGTGTATGTGTAATCTGTCCTTTGAATACTTCAAAAGACATAAGATAACGAGTCTGTTTCTTTTTCTCTCTCCGATAACTTAGAGAATTAATCTATAAATCTAGGGAATATAAATCCGATTAAGCGTAATGACTTCATGCGGCTTTAAATCTTAATTCGGAATCAATCCGCTTTGCTTCCCGACTTTTCGAAATAAAAGTCGGGCAAATTCGATCGGAAAAGTGTGAGTGAGATTCATTGGGATAGACGCTAAGTTTATTACTTGCGACTTTTCGGACAGTGAAAGTAGAGTTCCAAACGTGCTCCAGGGACCAGAAGAAAGATATTCCACGATCGTTATCAGACATTTGGCTCTGATATCGAATGAGAGTTCGACGAACTTGAATTAATAGAAGAAACTGGAGATTAAGTAGAAAAGAAATAGAGTTTTTTCGCGATATATGGTGTAGCAATATCTCCATGTTACTTTATTCCGATTATTTCGTTCGATTCATTTGAAAGTAACAAATAAATTGAAAGTTTCGACGCCGCGTACGCGGACATTTCAATCCCGAAATAAAAATCATAGTTATTTCTGCCTAAAACGATGTGTAACGTGAAACATCAAATAATTCCAATTTTCATGTTTACATAGCTGTGCGTATAACATCATAAAAAAATTGAACGTCAGGCTCGTATTAGCTAGTCCAATACCGTCTGTATATTCCTGATATTTCTAAATATCAATATCTTAATTAACAATATCGTATATTTTACTTTAATTGACAATAATATTTGATGAAATATTTGTTTCACGATCTACGGGGATGCATGTAATTCTACGCTCCCGATTGTTTACTATTATTGCGCTTTCATCCTCGAAATTCAAATGTACCGTTGTAAAATCTGTACTGAATGAGTGTAAACTTTTAACGATTTTATGCGTACAACTTGTACGCGAGTATCTAAAGTATTTATATGTATATTCCTTTTCTTTTTCGAGTCCCGTCCCGTCCAGATAATCCGTACGTATCGCTACAATTTTTTAGCAGGTGTTGCGATACTTCATGCAGGACTAGCATGACGCAAATTCTAAAACGAGACGATAAGATCGCCGCCCATAGATATAATTACTTGCTGTCCGGACACAGATAGGAAATTAGTTTGTTCTCGCTAATCGCGGCCTGTGGTTTACGTGTGTGTTGCAGGGCTACGGCTCTGCCTCAGGTAGATTTTGCTATCTTGTACGGTCTATCTGGAATCTGGACAGTGACACATTGTTGCTACACCGGATATTTCTGTAGCAATGAAGATCTGTCGCGATGTGTCTCATCATCCGTATAACGCGTGCGACGTGTTGTACAATTTTAGAATTAAATCGTATTATCGTGTCTGCCTGTATTAAATCTATAATTGCGAGATAATATAATCGTGCGTTACGCTAGAGGCGGTTTTTGATAAATTTTATGTGAAAAGCATACACTATTTTAGATAAAAAACATTTGGTAAAAAACATTTGAAATTTATCAAATAGCTGATAGTTAATAAAAAATAGTAAAAAAATCATTCTTTTCTTATTACAGAAAAAAAAGCTATTTGTCTCTCAGTATTCTGTTAATTCGTCGTTATTGGTTCTTTGTAATAATAACAGCCACAAGCATGTTCGAAAAAGAGAAATGGTAAAGTGCCACGAAGATGTATTATATCTCACTCAAAAGAGATTCTGAGTCTCTGCAAATTTCATACTTAAAATTGTTAACTCGAGCAACGAATTTCGTTACGTGTGTTTCCTCGTAATAAGAAAAGAAATTATAGATTAATTTACTCATAAATTCTTACGCACCTGTCGCATAAATATTCGTTGTTCGATCGATGCCAATTTCTGTTTGCTTCGAAATTTCACGAGGAAGATTCTCTCGCACACACGCGATATATCGCACTCGATTGCCTGCGCAAATTTATACGACACGCGATTTAATATTACACTTCCGAAGCGCATTTACTTTTGCGCGCACATACATTTTCGGGGCGAAAAAGAAACGAATAATTGATTTGATTAATTGTGGTATTAAAATCAGATCGTGTGTCGTGTCACCGAATACCGACGAGAAACTTGGCGTGTAGTTGGCGGGCTTGTGAGCGACTCGCATCCCTGTTGTATGACGTGTGAACCTCGGTCATTTGTCCGCGCTTTCTCTAGTCGCGCGATATTAACCTCTCGCGAATACGTCGCGGGAGACGAGAGAGTCGAGCAGAATTTTATTGCTAAAATGAAATATCGGGCACTTACTTCGATTACGACGTAATTATTGGGACACTCAATTTAATAGATTTATCATTCGATCGGACGGTCGCGATCAATTACGGTTCATGCTTAGACAAACGTATACGCGGAAGATCCACCGCTCTTACGGAAAAGGAAAAGTAGGTAAGTAGATTGGTTGTCGCTGTCACTCCTGCCTGCCATGAATCATGAAGTCCTGTTCAGATGTACTTACATAACCGTGCAAAAAATTGACCAATCACGAATCGAATGTGAAGACGGCCATATTGTTATATTGTCGCACTGGATGCATACGCATTAGGCATCTATGCATTTAGCGTCTATGCTTCAGATAGCGCTCGCGCCCCCCGCAACGAATTGGCGGCAAAAGCTCTCTGCCGTTAGACTTGTGGGCCCCGTTCTTGCCAAGTGGTGATCGTCGCGAATGGTTGCGTTTCGGGAGTGTCGAGAATGTACGCGGATCGTCGTCGTGTTTACGAAATCCTCGCGAACGACAG
The DNA here is from genome assembly GCA_963971435.1 of Lasius platythorax. Taxonomy (NCBI): domain Eukaryota; kingdom Metazoa; phylum Arthropoda; class Insecta; order Hymenoptera; family Formicidae; genus Lasius; species Lasius platythorax. The sequence continues at coordinate 17,177,727 of OZ020535.1, forward strand.
TGATCGGTAATTAATGCCGTGCGAATCGCGATTGACGGACGATGCTTCGTCGAGACGCCGAGAGACGCCGAGTGACGAGCACAATCGCGCGTCTTCGCCGTCTTCTTCAATCGCCAATGGTCGGCCATTACGCGTACACGGCTTTCGGGAGTGTCGAAAAGAACATTTCGGACGATCGATGTGGATCCGTTCTCCGACGCGTCCGTGCGTGTCCGCTGTCGTCGTCGTCGTCGTCGTCGCGTACGATTGTGTACGCGAGTGTCAAAGACGAATCTCTGGCGCATTTACGTGTCCCAGGAAATGACAAGGAAGTAGCGGGACAACGCAACAGTGAGTCTCTAATTATGATTGTAATTAATTACATCTATCTAATATCCAGATTATTTAAATCAGGATGTTTACAGGTGATTGATCGACCGACTCACATATAATCATATGTGCCATGTGCGAAAAGCTGAATCAGGAAATGACAAGGTCGGAAATGATAAGGAAGTAGCGGGACAACGCAACGGTGAGTCACTAATTATGATTGTAATTAATTATTTATCGAATGTCTATATTCGATATTCTATATATACATATATAGATTATCCACACGCACATGCATATGGTGAATTTTGATATATTGTAATATATGTTTCTATTTCTCTAAAAATAAGAAGAAAATTAATATTTCTGCTACTTAATTTTGCATTTTTTCTTTAACTATAACTATTAATTTTTTTTGCAATATTTTAAATACAATCACGATGAAGAGAAGTATGACTTATTTGTTAATGCTTTTAATGAGAAACGTGTCTTGATTATTATTAATGTAAAATTGGATTTGACTTACATTTGACTTCATATTAATTGATAAATATTTCAACTTGAAATTGAATAAACAATTTTCACAATTTTTGATTCCCATATTAAATAAGTGCGTGACATGCATACACTCTTTGTATGTTGTAAGAATATATCGTTGTTGCTATCCGAAGGACATGAATGTAAATCTGAGTGAAATGCATCAATCAACTAATATACTTGTGCACTTATTGACTGAATTTTATATATTATCATGTACCAAGTACATAATATTTGAAAATGCTAATTTCTCCCTATAATATTTTTTTAGTAGTGGGCCCACTGTTTTATGTCGCAACATAGATAGACTAAAAATATACATGCAATTTCTAAATAAAAAAAATTCTATTCTGAATCGGGAAAAATAAATTCTAATCTCAGTACAGAAAAATATATTATTAATTTTTTTATTAAATAGTAATATTTTTTTCTGCACGTTATTAATTTTCTATTGTAGAAATATTTTTTATGAAATAGTATTTATAATATTGGTTTCTGCATGTTATAATATTTTGGTAATGTGTTTGTCAAAAATATAGTCTGAAAGGCACGTAAATACATTACAAGGGTACGTGCAAGTCCTGATTAAAATATATATTCTATTAATTTTTATGAAATAGTAACTGTTTTCTGCATGTTTGATTATTTTTGTAATGTTTGATGAAAGACAGTCTGGCAGTATGTAGATAAAATAAAAGACTATGTAGAAATCTCTTGACTAAAGAGTATATTAATTGATTTATTAAATAGAGTAATATTTTTTCTGTATGTTAATTTTATATTGTAGTAATATTTTTTATGATATAGTATTTATAATATTAGTTTTTGCATGTTATAATATTTTGGTAATGTGTTTGTCAAAAATATAGTTCGAAAGGCACGTAGATACATTAAAAGGGTACGTGCAAGTCCTGATTAAAATATATATTCTATTAATTTTTATTTAGAAATACTAACATTGTTTTCTGCATGTTTAATTATTTTTGTAATATTTGCTGAAAGACAGTCTGGAAGCACGTAGATAAAATAAAAGAGTATATAAAAGTTTTGAGTAAAAAGTATATTAATTTTTTTATTAAATAGTAATATTTTTTTCTGTATGTTAATTTTCTATTGTAGTAATATTTTTTATGAAATAGTATTTATAATATTGGTTTCTGCATGTTATTATTTTTTTGGTGTTTGTCAAAAATATAATCTGAAAGGCACGTAGATACATTAGAAGGGTACGTGCAAGTCCTGATTAAAATATATATTCTATTAATTTTTATTTATGAAATAGTAACATTGTTTTCTGCATTTTTAATTATTTTTGTAATGTTTGAAAGACTGTCTGGAAGCACGTAGATAAAGTAAAAGAGTATGTAGAAGTTTTGAGTAAAAAATATATTAATTTTTTTATTAAATGGTAATATTTTTTCTGTACGTTAATTTTATATTGTAGTAATATTTTTTATGATATAGTATTTATAATATTAGTTTTTGCATGTTATAATATTTTGGTAATGTGTTTGTCAAAAATATAGTTCAAAAGGCACGTAGATACATTAGAAGGGTACGTGCAAGTCCTGATTAAAATATATATTCTATTAATTTTTATTTAGAAATACTAACATTGTTTTCTGCATGTTTAATTATTTTTGTAATATTTGCTGAAAGACAGTCTGGAAGCACGTAGATAAAATAAAAGAGTATATAAAAGTTTTGAGTAAAAAGTATATTAATTTTTTTATTAAATAGTAATATTTTTTTCTGTATGTTAATTTTCTATTGTAGTAATATTTTTTAAGAAATAGTATTTATAATATTGGTTTCTGCATGTTATTATTTTTTTGGTGTTTGTCAAAAATATAATCTGAAAGGCACGTAGATACATTAGAAGGGTACGTGCAAGTCCTGATTAAAATATATATTCTATTAATTTTTATTTATGAATTAGTAACATTGTTTTCTGCATTTTTAATTATTTTTATAATGTTTGAAAGACTGTCTGGAAGCACGTAGATAAAGTAAAAGAGTATGCAGAAGTTTTGAGTAAAAAATATATTAATTTTTTTATTAAATGGTAATATTTTTTCTGTACGTTAATTTTTTATTGTAGTAATAATTTTTATGAAATAGTATTTATAATATATTGGTTTCTGCATGTTATTATTTTTTTGGTGTTTGTCAAAAATATAGTACGAAAGGCACGTAGATATATTAAAAGGGTACGTGCAAGTCCTGATTAAAATATATATTCTATTAATTTTTATTTAGAAATACTAATTTTGTTTTCTGCATGTTTGATTATTTATGTAATGTTTGATGAAAGACTGTCTAAAAGCACGTAGATAAAATGAAAGTATGTAGAAGTTTTGAGTAAAAAAATATATTAATTTTTTTATTAAATAGTAATATTTTTTTTTGTATGTTAATTTTCTATTGTAGTAATATTTTTTATGAAATAGTATTTATAATATTGGTTTCTGCATGTTATTATTTTTTTGGTGTTTGTCAAAAATATAGTCTGAAAGGCACGTAGATACATTAAAAGGGTACGTGCAAGTCCTGATTAAAATATATATTCTATTAATTTTTATTTAGAAATACTAACATTGTTTTCTGCATGTTTGATTATTTTTGTAATGTTTGATGAAAGACTGTCTGGAAGCACGTAGATAAAGTAAAAGAGTATGTAGAAGTATTGAGTAAAAAATATATTAATTTTTTTATTAAATAGTAATATTTTTTTCTGTACGTTAATTTTTTATTTTAGTAATATTTTTTATGAAATAGTATTTATAATATTGGTTCTGCATATTATAATATTTTAATGATGTTTGTCAAAAATATAACAATCTGAAAGCAGGTAGATAGAATAAACCTGTACGGGCAATTCCTGATTATAAAATATATTCTATTAATTAATATATTGTATTAATTTTTTATTAAATAGTAAGATTGCTTCTTGCATGTTATTTCCGTGACATTTGACAAAAGTTATAGGTATAATAGCTCTTTTCATGCGTGTTTCTCCAATCATCTCTTTCCATCTCCATAAACATATCTCAACATATCTATATTCCTTCGTTAATATTGCTTGTGTCTTTCGATAAAATATTCGTATTTCTCTTCAGAAATTACAGTTTCCTTGAGATAACAGCGTACATCCGGTATCGCAACGTTCACGTATTTATTAATGAATTCACGTGATAAATTTCGTATTACGTTTATACCTGACTTAACACAAGCATCGCACGTACCGCAAATATATTGCAGGAAGTTCACTGAATGTTATTCGCAATCCGTGCAATGATACGCGAGATCGCGGCCGCGCTTTTGTTTCTGTAGCAAACGTGTGTTGTTTCCGCATCCGGAGAGACGCGGGGCGATAGCGGCCGGCGGTACGAATCGATTCTTCCCCTTTCCCTTCCTCGTTTCTCGGTCAAACGCTTTAATGAAATCGGAAACTAATTTTACGGTCGTCAGGCCGGTTATCGTCAACATCGTGGCGCGAAACTTAACCTGCGTCGACTCTCATTATGTCGCGCGAACGCACGAACGACCACACGCAGGCTTCGAAACGAGATTTGACGGATGTTCCTCGTTTGCGATTGTATTTGAAATTTTTATGTGCGCGTTATTAAGCCTACGCGCGCACTCGTTTTATACGAACATTTTATATGTGTATTTATACAGTGCATTGATCGCATAAGTAAAGCTAAATCTGAATGTGGTCGTAAAATCGCAAAGCCGATTTAGAACAGTTTGATTTAACTAATGTAGGATCAAAAGTTCCATATGCTATTCCGTTAGATTATAGTTCTATAATGTAGAGGATCGATTCTCTAATTATAAATGTTCAAATTATACAAGTTCAGATTATATAAGTATTTTCAAATCGCATTTTGTCGAGACAAGTAGAAACGCAAGATTTTAAAAATTTGAAAAGATTTGTCACATTTACATAGAGAGTGCGTGATATTCTCTGTGTACGACAAATCTAGTGAAGCGAGAAAGTGGTGAGGTACGTTGAACCCCCGGTACGCTGTTCAAGGATTAATAAATAATGAGAAAAATCTCGCCGAGATTGCGCGGCAGCGGCACGCGTTTCTCCGTAATTTAAGCAACGCGCCTCTTCGCAAACGTATTTCTCCGTAAGTTCCTCTTTAAGCTGCATCGTACTGTTTATGTGACCTCGCACGCCGACGAAAAAGCTCGACCGAGCTCGATATCGTGTTCCAGGGTCTCACGAAACTTGTGCCAGGCGTACAATAAAGAGACGCCTTTCTCTCTCGCGGTTATTTCCTCTAGACTTTAAAACTTGCCGGATCAAAGTTTTTTTTTCCTCGCGTAATTAATTAGGTCATTAGAGTCATTTTTTTTTAAATGTCGCGGAACACAATCGCGCGACAAAATGCATTTTTGCTGACAGCTACTATTCTTTGACGATAATGTCAAGCGATGTGTCATTGTCCGAACAAGGAGTAATTATGGAGAACACTTAAGCGAAATTCAATTATCAAGAAATTTTTGTCGCGAAATATTGATCTAGAATCTTTCAGCTCTTTTCATTTTTTATCAGTATCAACATGTAAATATACATATACAATATATCACACGTAAGATTATACTTTTTTTATATTTTTATTTTTTTTCATGAAATTTATTTAAACAAATTATTCTTATTTAATACTATAGCCGATTTGTTTAATATGAATATGTCCATATGAATCGATTGTACCATTACAGTATATCGATTACACATACCTACATACGATTTCACACATACATATATGTGTATACATATATATATATAATATCAAAGGATTAAAATTTATTTGAAAGGGGTAATGTGTAACGCAAATATATGAAACATAATTGGAGCATCTCTAAATATATGAAAGTATAAATTACTCTGCAAAATCGGAATCACAAATATCCTATACAGCATGTGTGTAATAATTATCTATTTTACGTCTATTACTTTGTAGCTAAATTGTGCATTAGCGCCATATTTCCACTTTGATCTGCAGCAATTTGCCGAATATATAAACGAATTTTAATGTTTCGCTACTTTTAGAATTAAATGAAATATCACATGTGAGAGATTCACATATGAGAGTTTCACTTCAAACGCGCTTTATGCAAAATTCGCGTGCATTTACAGTTTATTATACATATGTACCGAAATTCGCATTAGTTCAGCTGGAAAAATCAGCTTGAATTTTTAAATTTTATCTTGGAAGCAAACACACAAATAGTACCTACTAATTTGACTTGTAAAAAAAAAAGAAAGAGAAGAAGATAGAATTTCCTTTATCGAGCTATGCCGGATGTAACAGAAAAGCTAGTTTATTTACTCTACACGTACTGATATATGTTGTTTGTATATATCCACTATTCGCTTTTGCGCACGCAAAGTATATAAAATTAACCTCCTTTATCTAAATATCAAGTCCAACTCGTGACCACTGTGAATCAACAAGCAACCCCAGTTGAAGTTATATCACGCGTGCAATGTGCATTCTGCATAAATCATGTGGTCCTAGAGTTTTATTGGTGTAATATATAACAAGATATAGCTCTTAATTTAAAACAGAATTTTTTTATTTTCAAGAAGGTAATATTAAGAAGATGGTATATATTAATATATTCTCTCCATCTCCCCCCCCCCCCCTCTCTCACTCTTTCTCTAAAACGTCACTCACTGCCACTTCATAAATTTCAAGACAAAATTTCCTTCTCTCTCAAATCTAAAGATGAGTATTATTGGCATAATTGACGTGATTGGCATAATTAAGTGTGAATGAATAATTTTGTCTTTTTATAGATAAATTTATTGCACTATAAATGAAATATTAACATTCTTATTAAAGCCAGCTATAAATCTTAATTAATTTTGCAATGTTGATTATAGCCGTTGAAAATTTGAGATGTACTATTTTTTTATAATTATTTATTTTTTATAACATTTTATTTATTTGAAACGTGACGCGAAAATTATATTCTGATATTTGGCAATTACGACGATACGCACATTACCTGCGAAATTCTATAAAATCGCGAAATTGGTTTCCACAATTAATATTTTGCCGTATAATTAATAGCTTGTACAAGCAACTGATGCTCACGAATCTTTGTAGTGGTAGAGATTTTGTATTATCAACAAATTTAAATCGGGCAATTCTCGTGTATCTCGTTCAATAGCCATGATGCGCGTTACAGCGTCCGGATTTAACGCGTTTTCCGAATTTTGCTGTTCAATTGCTCACGAGTTGGTTAGATTAGTTCGGGATATAATTAACCGCGAGTGCCACGAACACTTTAGATTGACTTGAATATTTGACAACGCAATGACGACATATGCAATTCCCTAGGCAGATTTCCGCGCACGGAATACCTGCAGCAGTAACACGATATTACAACGCCTCGCCCCCACTTTCGAAGGGGCATCGATTACACGGGACGTTGCGGAGTTGTACGCTGACCTACCTGGGGCCTTTATGGCTCGCTTTTATACGAGTTTGTTTTACGGCATGCATAATAAATTGATGAGGTGCTGAAGAAATGTAGACGGTCGGTTAATGCTTCAGAGGATTGCAACTGCGCTCGAATAAGTTATCGATTCTTGGTTGTTAATATATGGTGATAGATGAACAAGAAAATCCCCCTCATTCTCACCCGCAAGCGAGAGAGAGAGAGAGAGATAAAAGCTATATTTTTTAAATTTAATAGTGATGCAAATACAATGTTATTTGCAAACATGTGGTTTTGAAACGAGTTTTCTCTGAAAATTTGCTCAAGCGGCAGGCATGTACATAATTATTTATAAAATGCTTCAATTATGAATTTCGATGATATTTACATGGTCATTAGATATTTTTATAATCCGATACCATTTATTGGGACGGAAATTGGCTGAATACGCAGATTGATAATTGCCGACAAAATGAATATTTTCAATGATTTATTGACCACAAGTGGGACATTGTTTAAAATAGCAACTTTTGCGTCGCGACATTTTTTTTCTATACGCGCGATGAACAGCATAAGAGAATTGCCTACGGCTATCGCCGACACAAAATGTTCCAAACGAAACTAAAATTAACTGCGCGACCAAAGCGAGACCCGAAGCCCATTTTACCCGGCGGCTAACAGCGTTCTCCTAATTCCGTTCTCCGTGTTTCCAGCGCCGGCGATGAAACCCAGATCACGCCGAAAATTAGTTTTTCTATTGCATCAGAAAAGAAACATTTTCCGCACTCTTTAAAAAAAAAAAAAATAATAAGATAGAATTAAAAAGTAAAAGCATCGAAATTATTCCTAATAATTCCGTTCGAGAAAATTATATATTTCCTCTTAAAACTTTAGATTAATCAAAACTCGAAATAATCAATGTTTCAAACTTCGATATATAATTAGCTAAAACTTTCAGCAAAATTTAGAAGAAATCTAAATTAAGTCTATGGTTATAGCAATTTGTTTTACGTTCACAGATAATCATATTGCTATCTCGCTTGAAATTTAAACTTTAAAATGTTTTATCATGTTGCGCGGTGATGATATAGTTTCATCTACATGTGGAGAGAGAGAGAGGGGGGGAGGGAAAGAAAAGCTACACTAATCCTTCATTAAATTTTCACAAAAATCAAGGAATGCATGAACTTTTTTGTATAACTTTAATTTATTATATTTGCGTAACAGTTAAGAAAAATGAAAAGGAGCTAATACTTTGTTCTTTCGATTGAATTGAGTATTTTTTTTTTTTATATAAGATATCGTAAGTGCAGATCTGATTTGATAAAGGGAAGCCGAGAACACACTCTACGCCACTAGAAGCGCGAAATACAAAAACGCAAGCAAATTAATATATCGAGCTATCTTCCTTAAGTACTTCACACGCATTACGATTATTTCCTCTCAATCCACAACAATCGATGGAAGAGACTATCAAGCAGTAAAAGCGACACGTCGTCATTGTAAGTTCGTCCGAGGCAAAAGACGAGAAAGAAACGGTGGGAGGAGAGAGGAATAGACAGGTTCACCTTCGAGAATAGAGCTGCAAGGTTCGCAAGCTGTGAATAATAATAAAAAAGAAGAGAGAGAGAGAGAGAGAAAGAGGCGACGAAATCGCAGATTTAATAAAGGCCGCTTGAGAGCGTGCTAAGCGAAAACCGATTTCATTATAATATCCCCTTCGTCGATTCGTTCGTGTGTGGCGCGCGTCGGATGCTGACTATCGTGAGATCGCGCTTCGCCGCATTTTCTTTTATACTCTTTCTCCTGCCAGCTTTTATCGTCGTCCGTTTCGCTTTTTCTTTCATGCTCGAGGAAGCGCGATTCGACGCGCTCGCGCTTCGTCAAATCATATGTAAGAAATGGATGTCAAAACGATAAAGGACGATTGTATCAATTTTAGTCTCGATGCCAAAAATTTTAATTTTTTTTTTTCCTATTTTTACATCACGATAAAACTGTAAAGCTAATTGTAAGATTCAGAAAAAAGCGAAGCGTGCGTATACTCGAATCTGACATTATTGATAAACCTAACAATAGCAACCTAACAACGCAGCCTATTAAACGATTCTACAATTTTCTAACATATTCCTTCCTCCTTGCCTGTGAGAATAATACCATTTGCATAACGCTCGCTATCGATAATTAAGAAAGTTTCATCATAGCTAGAAGGCTTCGATTTTCCATCAGCTACGTACGCCCGTATCGTATCGACGCGGATAAAATCTAAACGCCCGCGAGGCGCTGCGAGTAACGTGATAATTTCCTTTCACGCCTTCCGTGAAACGCTGTCAAGTATAGCAGCGAGTGTACGTCAACACCATCTTTGATAGTTGCACCCTAAAGACTTACGGACTGATGATACGTAACTTGTATGCATTTTAGATTTTCTATAACGAAATAGAGTCGCACAAATAATTGTTTCATCATAAACGATCGAAAATCGAAAGAATCTCGCGAGTCATATTTCAGCGATAAATTTTAGAGATAACGTAATGTCATTCTTTCTTCAATCTTAAATCGATGTTACTTTAGATTTTAATTTAATGATGGAAAAGAAAGAGATGTTTAAAGTTTAACGGTAAAAAGTTGAAAGAAGGAGAGAAAGGATCTTTGTCCAATCATATTTTCACTAAAGACAAATTGGAATTGGCCGAAGAATTCGCGGATGAAAAAAAAGTACAGTGAATATACACCACCTTTGGCAGATAGCGTGCTCGATAGCGGATCGATCATGAATTTAACACTGTTATGCGATGCGAATAACTCTGTTAGAGTAACTGACTAGAATATAACAAATTCGTCAACTTCCGTTACTAGTACTTTAATACTTCGAGTCACGGGAAATTAAATTTTTACCAAAGAATTTAACACATATACTTAGGAAAAATGCAAGGAATGTCAGCTACGTCATACGATTAAAAACCACTGTTCTAGAAGATTACGATGGACGCAGAATAAATAATTCTCTCGTAATTTTCCAGCTGAAAGTAGCGAGCGTGTTGCATGTAGCGTATTGAATTTAAGAGTGAAGAGTATGAAAATGACAACGAAAATTACGTATGACGAATTATATGTGTGTATGCTAACGTAATGCACTTTTGTACTTATCCTTCAGTACTTATCCTAAGGCGTGATTATGGTGCATAAATGCTGTGTCGGGAGGGAATGGAAGCAACACTCTAGTAACTACAGCGCAAAGAACCTTGTCAGACAAGACTTGTAAACAAAGATGTAAATTGCGGAATTCCCCAACGAGATTAGAGAAATGCATTCTCATAAACGAGAAAGCAAACTTCAGTTATTAAGGATTAAAGCTACTTTGCTGGTATTAACGCATTTATTAATCATATTAAATTCATTCTTATGCCCGCTGACACGTTACACTTTTATCGTTTAACGTTTGCAATGGAAAAACAACAAATTGAAAATATTTTATTGCAAATTACTGCGTATAAATGTAAATGTATAAATTTTCTCTTGTTTGCACAATCAAAATAATACACGAGAGGCTGCTATAATTAAAATAAACGAAAATTCTACTGGGATGAGTTTTAGCCTGCCAATTGACGCGAGTCAGATCGAATGGTATCGACTAGTGAACTAGAAAATTAAGAGATGTAATACATGATATGATAATCACGCGATGGGATTGCATCAACGGTAATGCAAATGACAACGTGCATATTAACGCATTTTTATATTAACTTGGCACGTGCAATTGCACGCCAGTGCATTAATTTGCTAATGTTAATGGACTTTTTTGTTAGCGACCTCGTTATTTCACTTACTCCCATTTATTAAGTTTTCACAATTCTCAACGAGCGGACTCGTTAAAAAAAGAAAGTTATTCAATTTTAATCAACGTTTAGACGCGCATGACATTTACATACCTGCGACGATAATGATACCACCGGCTCATTAATTAGGTACGCAGGTCATATTACGTCTTCCAGGGAACATCTCGTAATCTCGCATTGTCAAACATGTGTGTAGCTGTTCGCGCTACGCCGAAATATCAACCGCCGGAAAAAGAGGGCCGAAAGGGTGCAAAAATATATTTTCACGAGCGTTACGGTTGATCGGATTATAGGAGAGCTTTTCGCTACACGCACAGATTACGATACGTAGCCGCGTAATATTGATATGCCATGTTATCGATGGTATCGCACATTTGCGTTGGGCGCGCAACCGCGTACTTGCTAAATCACTGAATAAAACAATGCAAATTCGCGCTGTTAAAATCAATTAGAGAGGTACGTAAGCATTCTAACGAATTAATCGCACAGTTTTGTTACGCTTATCTTACAATTAATTTTGTAATTAACCGTAGTTATTAGCACAGAGTATCTTTTTATTAATTCTAACGAAATCATTTCCTATAATAATTGCATATACAAAAATCGTACTTGCTGTATATGAATATGTCTTTTGGTATTAAATTTTTGTTTTGAACACGGTGATCGAGTTTGTAAGCAGAAATATCGCTCTATCGGAGAAATTACTATATAAATAATCATATTATTCAAAGGAAAATATTTAAATTTCTTAGCAAAAAAGAAATGTGAATATAAAGGTAGAAAAATGAGACTGCAGCAATTTTTATTTTTCGTGAAACATGTAGATATAACTCAGAGCTTTGAAACTTGCGAAATATAATATATGTCCGGATGTGTAATGGACAAAATTTTAAACACTTAATTTTATGGGCCAGAAACGTATAACGGATAATCTCATATCTCTTCCCTCTGCTTAATCCCCAATAAAATTCACCCGTGAGATATATCAACAGTAATTTGCATCATTCCGCGCAAAACTCCTCGGAAAACAGGCGAGGAGCTTGAAGCCTCGCGAAAAGCGCGCGGCGCATTAATTACTTCGTTTCGCAACCTCTTTGGCCGCTACTCAAAGGCGCACGATACTTCGCGACGGAAAAGAGAGAAAATCTCACAAACGTAGCTAACGGACCTTTCTCTCATTCGCTCTCAAACTCTAGGAAAGAAAATTCGAATAATCCAGCGGAATGATTTACGCAACGGAGATTTTGATGGAAGTGACGCGAGATCCATCTCTTAAGACGTTAAAGTGCCGCGTACTAATTAGAGGATAGACCTTCAGCCGCAATCTATTCCGAGACCGTAAGCTTAGAAACGATGGATGCGTAGAGAGAATATCATTTTTGGACTAAACGAGGAACGGAAATGCAGCGAAACACATTCGAAATTCGATTTTATTCAGGAAATAAGTCCAGTATCGTCATTTTTGGACAATGCCAGAGAGTACGGTGCGCGTTCCTAATACCTCTCCGTCATGTTACAATGCAAAATCTCCATGATGGAAGACTACATAATGCGAAGACCGACGCGTGTTATTGTTCACGAAATCCGCGGAACTATTCGAAGGCAACCGCTTTAAGGTTGAACCTTTATCCTTCGATATAACGGACGCGCGCGCGCATGTGCGGATACTATTCTCCAAGGTACTGTAAATGAAATTCTATCTGGATATCCTTTTGCTAGCGAAACCTCAAGGTCTTTTCGTGAAAACATATCCCTTATGATGGTTTCTCTCTCTATATCCCCCCCCCCTCTCTCTCTCTCTCTCTCTCTCTCGCGAAAGATGCTGTTAGTTTAGTATTTTCCGGATGTGGCGTAATGGAAGCTCGCGTGTATTCGCGCGTGTACGTGCGACACGTTTATGCACGCCAATATTCACCTTTCGATCGGCAGGGAATAAAGTAAGCTCGTGTCGGCCTCATATTTTTACATTCGCCAACAGTCGTCGTGTTGCGATAAAGTAGACGGTTATCAAACAGAACTCGCTCGCATCGGCCAAATGGCTTCTGTAATTTGCACGGACTTTTATTTACTTTATCACACATATGGTAATAAACTCGCTTTTTGGGACCTATGCTATTAAATTTTCATTAGCGTACTGCGCATTTTAGCTCTGCAAAAGTTTGTCTATTTGCATTCTTGTTTGACTTCCGTCCGTAATTTTTTTCCAATGAATATTTTAGAATTATAAAAATCCGAGCATTGATCGATATGTAATTTTGTCGGAGAACTAGTTCAATTTCCACCGTTTCGAATTTCTCATGGGAATTTTCATACAAAATAAAATCTCATTGTTTTTCTCCCTCGAAGTAGGCGCGTAATCGCGAGTTCAATCAATATTGTGAAAACAATAATTTTCGATTTTTTTTTTCCATTCCTAAGAGGAAAAGAGGTAATCAATAAATATTAATTATTTTCGAGATTAAATGCTGTTTTACATTATATTTTTTCGTTCAGTATGAATATTCAGTATCAGATATTTCACAAAAAGAGATTTTATTCGAAAATTCATAATTTGTCAATTATGTAAAATTACTCCTGAAACTGAGTACTTAAAATAACTGCTGTGATGTACATAATCTGGATAATGGCATCACTGTTGCGTGCGAACTATACGAGTAAAACGGGCAATGAACTTTTTGATTTTTATAAAGCATCTAACAACTTGTTGCTACTCTTTAAAAAACATTATCGCATAAGTTATACATATTTATCTCCGATTATTAACGCGCTCGGAAATTTTTTTTTCCCCCTTCATGGATTAAAGAGATATGTCGGAAATTAAATTTATGTCGTTTAGTGCATGCCAGTAAGACATTAGCAAAGACGTTAATTCAACACCTTTTTTCTTTCATTTAAACGTATTATCATCGAAATAGTGGCTGCAAAAAATATCCCCGTGGAGAGAAATTTCGCTTCCGAAAATTATCATTTAAATTGGCACTCAATATAACTTTTCTCCGACATTATTTGTATCCGTTTCTTTTCGCCTTTCTATTCGACTGCCCGGTAATAGTTCTTCATCTTGTCGGATTAGATATTGTACTGGCTTGAATTTATTGCCCGTTGTATCTTCTGTGCGAAAAGTATAAATCTCGCGCAACTTTAAGCATTAAACGCCACGATGCGGGATAAACTGCTTTTATAGTGTCATGCTGTTCGATTAGCCGATTCGCAATTATTGGAGAGCGTTTCGCGGTAACACCTTGATAATGCGGTGCCGCCGCATTTACACATAAATTATTTACTAGCAAATGCATCAGTCGAATCAGCAAAACCACAATTTTACATCAAAAATTGGAATCAATTATAAATGTAACTGGAAAATATCGATTAATTTTAAATTTTTTTTTATAAATAAGTCAAAAATTATTCGCTTTTTTGTCAACTCGTGATAACAAAAACAGACATCGAGAATAAAATTTATAATAAAATATATAGTAAATTTAAAAATATACTATAATAAAATTTATACTAATATACTATAATAAAATTTATTTTTATAGTAAAATATATTTAAGGAATTAAACGGTCTGGAAAAGATTTTTCTATTTTCATCATGAAAATAAATTTTTCAACGTCATATATGTATATACTATCGATTACATAATTTACGATCTATTTAATATAACATATAATCTGATTTTAATCTAACCGAGTTAATTATAACTCTAAATCAACCTGACCCTTACCTCAGCAGCCACATGAAATGTAGAGTTGAATCAACAAAGCGTTTAGCGCGCGTTCTCATTGTTAGTTTACTCTTTAATTTTCACATGCATTTCCAATTCAAATTTGAAAGTGCCTTTGCATTTAAATTTTGTCCTGTCTAGAAATCATTTATTTATAATTATGTCCACCAAACTATACGAATTACAAGTAACATATGGAAATACAATTCTGTAATAATGTTACTTGGATATAAAAGAAGTACTTTAACTTCTTTTGCAAAAATTATACATTATAAATTCTTTAAGATTTTTTTTCATTTTATATGACAGCGTATAATGTCTCACAAATGATAGAATAATCGGAAGTACGATCGTTTTATATGTATTCTCTCTCTCTCTCTCAATATTCCGTCTTGCGATATAAGATTGTTTTAACAGCGATTTTCTATTCTCGGAAACGTCCGATTGTTGGGATAAATGCAGCACTTCTAGTCGACAGATCGAACAAAAATTACAGTCGATACTGACTATAGGAATGTACAGCAGTTTGCGGAAACTCGAGGTCAGGTATATATATATAAAAGTTGCCTGTGTCGGAGGACCCTGAAAGAACATACGACCTTCCTCTTCGTCGTATAGCTATGTATCGATCTTGGTGCAGACGTCGTGTCCGACATGGATAGAAATGCTATCAGAGCACACAGTTGCATGCCTCGCTACTTTTATTTTTGGCTGACACGATATGCTGTAATGGGCACAGATTGAACTGTAAGCTTACGACACACTTACGACGCTAATCCTCTATTCGCGACTTCCACATCGAGTTTCATTGTGATTGCGTTATCGCCGTGTTCGGTTTATCTTTAATCCTTCTCTTTCTTCTTCTTCTTCTTCTTCTTCTTCTTCTGCCATGTGTGAAAAAGCTTTCTCTCGATTCGCCGTAAAAGTTAAGTAAAACTAAAGTTTTGATAGATGTGAAATATGTATACATCCAGCTTAATTTGTCAAAGGTCCTTTTTACGTCAGCGTGCTCCAGAATAAGCGAGAAAATGTCGTGTTCATACTATTCTCATCGATAGTCCGGGAAACTTTCGGCGAAACTTTTTAACCCGAAACTTTCCGTGTCTGATGTTACTAGAGTGTCGTCAGGATTATGCATTTTCATGAGCAGTTGCTCGTACATTTACTACATAGGATGTTCAAGAAGGGCTACACGGATCGGTAGCAAGGATCTATTCTCGGGAGGGTTTAAAATCAAATCTGCTCCTGGGGGAAAGCACATTCAATGATTCGGAAACGTGTATAGAAATACTGGTACGGTTTAAGAAACTTTATGTAGTAGATACGCGCTGATTTATAGAGTCATAGAGCATTTCTCCGTATGTTTTGGTCAATTATCTCGTTTTCGACAGTTAAAGGCACTCTCCTCTCTTTGTTGCATCCGGTCTTTGCTGCTGTGCAGTTTGAGACTAGAGCTACCAAGATCTATATAGAGCACAGTTTTGCAGTTGCAGCTAAATTGTTTGACATGTCTCGTACGCGGTTCTAGCGTAACTAAGTTCGCTCTTGTTTCCTGAATTCTGGCATGGCCCGCGGCAAGAGTATCTCTCTAGAATCTGATTGTATCGAACTCTCAACGGCTCTTCCTGAAAAAATTATTTAAGATTTTCTCAATTCGCGGCAACCAAGGAATTTGCTCTGTCGTTTAGTATCTCTCGAATAGTTTTGCTACATGTACACACGTAACCTACATACGTCTATGTATTTATTTTTGTGTCATATTTCTTTCTTTGTTAGCCCGCCAGTAGTTTTGTACTGGATAGGCAAGCAAAATATTTTCGGCTCTTAAAAAACAAAAAAATCGCAAAAAATACTTTGAAAATAAATATAAACGAAATCCCCGTGCGCGTTATACGAAATGGAACGATTTAACTTTGTTATATTTTTCCTATAACGCGCACGTAGAAGTATCACATAACTCGGTTCTCATATTATAAATTTCTTTTCTTTCATAAATTGATATTAATAACTTTTCCGCAATCAATATCAATCTTCAGTTTTACTGCGCTGTAAATAATGATCAAACTAATATCAGTAGTAATGAAAGCCGACTTGGATGAAGCACCAGAAGATTTCACGCGGTTTCTTTTGTTCTCATTTCCTTGGCGGCACGTTGCCGAGCACAATTTACCGCAATGACGTAATTAATAGAATCTAAAGAGATTTAAGTTTCGCCTTCCTTCTTACTAGAACAACGCGTTGTTACTGCACGCATATCTGTGTCGAGAAAATTGAGCCGTGATTTCGAGTTGAGCGCAAAGTTTTGCTGCGCTGGCTTTGTTACGTAACTTTGTTTCGTTACGTCGAATGACGGATCACGAGAGAAATTGGCGCTTAGGAAGAAATAAACGAAGACGGATAGGTTATTAATATCCGACGACAATTTCTCCGCATAGAGTTATACATATATCCTTCCGACGAGTATTTGACTAAATGCTCTCGATGCAAGGATGTTCTCGATAATATCGCTTCGCTAGCCAATTGTCGAGGACAAATACCGTTAATAGTACGCCTCGTGCATTGTATGTTCGCTCCATGCGTATGTCCAAATCGAAAGTCACGCGCGTATTTGAATACTTGTATTTGGGATTGCCTCTCGGTCAGTATAATAACGAGCCAGAAGTAACCTCATGGGGATTCAAACTAATTTGACTCTTCTGTTTAACCTACGAAGAGGGGGATACGAAACTCAAAATCCACATACTGTTTAAATTTCAAATAATCCTACCAAGTTTTGAAAGCGTATTTATACATATGGCCCGAATTGTGCTCGCATTCTCGAATTCAAACCCGGATATAGATGTAAGCGTTCGGACCCTCTCTGACTAGAATGATGAAAAATTGGGAGTTGCGCGAGAATTTATGGTGAACATTAAAGGTGGTAAAGTGGGCCTCTACTATTTCTCTCAGTATTTGAATTCGAGGAAACGGTGCGATATCGGCATGCGAATCCCTGAAAATTATAGTTATTATGACATATAGGAACATCTTTAAGTCATCTTAAAGTACGAGCTGGAACGAAAGCGGATACTTCAAACACAAATCATGGTCGTCTTAAATCGAAACAGAGATAAGCTAAAGGAATTTATATCTGTAGTTACATATAATTAGCATTCGCAATTATGTGTAAAATATAATCGCATCTCTTAATATTTCTGAAAAAAATATGAAATTTGCGAAAATACGGAAATTTTATAATTGATGTAATTACGATTTAATTATAAATTTAAATTAAAAACTTTAATTAAATAAGTTTATAAATCGTAATATGTATGAGAAAATTATTAATCAATTCAAACTGTAATATATGTATGTATGAGAAGCTATTAATTAAATCATGTTATATAATGCATGATTTAATTAATGATGCAAATTAAGATGCAGATATTTATTCAAGATACAAAGAATATTAATCATATTATATTATATGTTAAAGCAAAATTTGGGGGTGATTGTTTAATATAATACCATGATGTAATACCATAGACTATTTAATATAATTTCGAAAATAATTCCTTTTTTGTACGATTATATTAAAAGGGTCGATTGATCTTTTATTCAATTCATGATTAATAAAAGAAAGAAAAGTCCGCGAAAAATATATAGTGTTGAAATACTTATCACGTAGAGCCATCGAGTTTCATTGAAATGTTTTGATTTTGATTTTGTAGCAAGTCACAATGCAACTGGCAATGAAGATTGAAAGTTTCCGTTTGGTACCAATAAAACATAAATATCACCTAAATATTCGGGATGTAACTACTTATGAATCAGTCAGAAAGTTGTTTTATGTTTAATGAAATTGACATCAGACTTTGGAAGAGAGAATTCCTATATATTTTATGATTATCGTACTTTTTTATCTTTCAGCTTTGCGCAATACGATTGAGCATTCAATGAAGAAAAGTTTAATTTGTTTTTCAATTTACATATCCTTTTTTCAACAGAATAAATTAAATTATCGTGTTATTGATGATTAAACTATTATAATTTTTATAATTCTTGTTATGTTGGAAAAATATGGGTAATTTTTTTATAAATCTCTTAATAAGATAAACATTTAATATGCGCATTGCAAATATCAAGTTTTAAACATCAACAATAGCTGAAGAAAAAAGCCTTCGCGCTACCTTTGCTTAACGACTAGTGATGCAATTTGTTGAAGTTAGAGAGAATTATTTAATATCTCCTGCGCATTTTAAATTTAATCCAATCGCAACGTAATCCTGTGCGAGTGTTAGATTTAATCTTAAGAACCAACCAAGACCATACCTTTAAAGATTTTCATTTTTATGGATGGAAATGTTGGTTTATCTCGGACGCAAGAAAAAATAAAATTATCCTCCTTTTTATCTTCTCCTTTACTTTTCCCAGTCTCAATTTTTGTTGGTGTTAAAAATGACTTAAACTCTTCTTTGATTGCATGCATAGTGCAGAGTGTGAATCAATTGATTTATAGATAAAAAAAGTGCTTTTAAATTTTTCCCGCATCTTTATAATTAGATATAACAATCCAAGGGAAACTGATGTAACATTAGTAAAAACATATTGTTCCGAGTACTTCACGTTATGCTAAATAAAATATTTGGAAGGGACTTTTAACCCTTCTGGCAATGCATAAATTTTCACTTTTTCATCAATGTATGGATACCCGAGTACCAACTGCGTGTTTTCGACACATTGCACTGCGACAATTTTTTTTTGCAGCTGCTAGGCATCGAATATTCTTTCCCGTTATATTTTAGGAAGTTTCCGAATATAAAGGCTCTTTGTATTTCGTTTCGGACGGAAAAAAATTCCGACACATTTTTAACATTTAAAGTTGCTTTCGGTACCCGGGACCCGTTCATTGACAGAAGGATTAAACGATCACATTATCTTGAAGGTATCATTAGAACAGTATTATAATACTCTTTGTGGGATATCAAATTTAACTTCGCCGATTCACGAAGCGATATGTATGTTTAATGACATTTCCCATTTTTCATGCGTGCCGCGGATGAAAAACTGGCGTAACCTATCTGCATGCGGGATCGTGAAAAATAATATCTGCCGTACACGACACACTCGACTCGTGCTTAACTCGACGCACGAGACCCGCGACCGACTTTGTTCCAAAGCTCGCGGCGAAAAAAAAAAACATCGATCATCGATTCGTAACACACATTCGTGTGTCGGAGTATACTGCGATATGCAGCGAGAGCAAAATTCGCGAAAGTCGTGGAGCGTCGTCTTTATGAACGTCACCAAAGTCAACTCGAGACCCGTACAATAAATGGAACGATAAATCAAAATCACATAATATCACGGAGATACGATCGCTCGAACGGACGTTACCTCATGCTTATATATTGCAATCGTAGATCATCGATAGATCCCTCCGTACAGGCACCGTGTTGCTCGACGCACTATATCACACACACTACTACTGACAATGAGAGTAGCCGTCCGTCACCACTCTACTTCCCTCACGTTTTCGGGTCCGATCACGTACGATAAATAATCACTCAAGTGTGACGCGTATCGCTGAGGCTGCGTATAATCGGAGTAAAAAAAAGATTGAGCGTGATTATACATATATATATAAATATATATATGTATATATGCCATACGAAAACATTGAATCCGGAGCACACGTGGTGCCGCGACGTGCGTCCACGGTAGACTGGCGCCCGCTTGTTCGTCTGGCTCGTTCCTGACTCTCCCTACTGCTTGCCTGCCTGGTTGGGGTTGAATGGGGCGCCGGGCGGGAGGGAGGGGGAGGGGGGTTGACTGGATGGCAGCGAGCGTGTCGGTTGCCTGAGTGTCAAGTGACCTTTCTTGGCCTATGCTTAGCAGCGAGTGTTTATGAGTCCGCGATGTAATTTGTTCTTATTATGTACACCGGGTGTTTCGCAAGATTTGCATCACTTTAGATACGTGTTCTCCTGTGGTGAATATATGCGGACGACTTTTCGTCAGCGAGAGAGAATTAGATTGGACGTTGTCTCTTCGCTTCGCGTTATTGAGTTTTCACCGTTAAAAAGCGTTCTCGCGCTAATTAAGCTTTGATTTTAAATTCTTCACACGTAAATTATATATTTTATTAATTATTAATTACAGATATTTTTTACTTATTTCTATTCTTTAAACTAAAATGTTTAATTATTAATGTTAAATAATTCCCTAAATACGGTTCGTGTAGGCAATTTAAGTTCTCGTTAAGGAAAGATCGTAAATTTGTCAATATAAATATACCCTTGAAATTTATTTCAAATCTAGTAAAATATGCACTTAAATACTATTAATTATTTTCCTTTTCAAAAGAAAATAGATATTTTTTTTTAAACAGAGATAATGGGTTAACAGAACAAAATTGTATAACAAAGCAGATTTTTAAGATTTTTTTTAAATTTTTGTAGAAAAGTTTTAATAGAAGAGTTCGATTGAAATATTAAAGTGGCTTGTGATTTATTATTTCTTAAATTGAATTGGGAGACTTGTGTCTCTGTCGCGGCACGAGAATTGGATTTCAGATTAAAAAATTAAAAGTTCGCTGTATAATGAGATAGAATTTTTCACATTTTATCATCAATGGTTGATTTATCACGTTTTTAAATAAAAAACAAAAAATATCAAATATAGTTTGACATTTTTTTTGTTAAACATGTTTTGTTAAACATTTGTTTACATTGTTTTCAAGTATGATAATACGTATGCAACTATATATATATATATGTACATAAAAATTGAATATATAGATTATTTACATTACATTTCAAGACTTTTACTGAGAATCATTAAGTTACAATGTTTACGTACAATGCATTTACAATCTATTAATTCCTTTTTGTTTAATTTATTCATCATTCGTAGCGTTCTATCAACATTAATGAATATCAATAAGCATCTGTATTTACAAATTAGCAATGTTTATACATATATTACGTTAAAAGGTACTCGCGCAATATACATATAATATAAAATATATTTTGCGACATCAGATTTATTAAGTCTGTACGATGTATGTAGGATCGGAAATCATGCCAAAGCAGTTAATTCCGACTAATATATACACTTACGTTGCTCAGTTCACCACTCGCGATACTTTTTCAACTTGAACAGAGTATTTAGCTGTCTGTCTCGCGTCAGTCAAACTCCTCGTTATACCGTTATGCCTTGATAGCTGCGCCTTCATTACTGCGATAAGCTTCGTTGGGGGTCCGCGCTTGATCGTTTCGAAATACTTTGCCCTCAACTCGCGAGAATGTTACTACCTTCTCGGACGAAAGTGGTCGTCGGTCGAGCGTATAACGTGAAATGGTGTATCGATTACAAAGAATTGCTGTCGCATTGCCGCATTCATGTGTATTCTTTTCATCTCGACTATTGATAGACTTGATGAAATTAATTTATTGCATACATAACGCGACCAATGTAATTTCTACCATTACTTGAACATTTATATGTAAACTGTATGTATGCTTTCAACTTGCTCGTTTGACTTATATCTCCATTTTTTCCCCTTATTTTCTTATTTATTTGCTTAAATCTACACTAATATCAATCTTTCAACAATATATATAACGAACGATCGAATTAATTTTCGATTGTTAACTATACAAAATGCAGAGAATTCGAAAGTTACTTTCGAAGCGCGCGTAATAAATTAAAATCTTATGTGTTAAACTTTAAAATTCACTCTTTGAAAATTTAATGGCATATTAATAAATCATTTAGGAATTGAATTACTGAACGCGACTTAGGGCTTTTATTACTTTCAAAAGTAATCAAGACGAAAAGTACGACTGTGTTATTCAAAAAGTTCGACTCTAGTGAAGACTAAAGCCTTTCGCCGTTAATATTGAATCTTGTGTAGCAAACGAGAGTTGAATATCTCTTCTTAATGCACTTTTTTATTTATTTTGCTCAAATAAAATTCTGGGTAGTAATAAAACTCTCGCTGAAAATATTTTTTACGAATTGTTACTTTCATTATACTCGTAAATACTTTAAAGTTATATATAATTAGAGCTTTCCTGGTTATGTAAAATTCAATCTAGATAAGGTTTTTTTATTATCTAGTAAATATTTCATGAAAACTGTATGAGGGCACAATTATTATCATAAAATTCTTTAGAGCTTTTATAGTATATATTTTAATTATCGAATAATCTTTGTGAATGAAGTAGAGTTTTGAACTAACCTAGAGCTTTCCTTTTATTCACCGTCTTTTAGAAGTTGATTGAGCTTGTAAATCGTATCCTTCACATCGTCAAATCACTGCAAAGTACTCAAGTTCTGTTCATTCCGGAACACGCTCCGCCTTTCACTAGCGAAGCTGCAATGCTATGCTTTGGAACGTTTCGACTGCTCGGGTTCTGCTCTAGTTCGATTTTGCGTGATACATTACCGCCCTAAGACACGCTTTAGCAAAACGCAGATTCCACATCGTCCACACTTCCATGATTCCGTTTCTACATATGTATCCTTTTATGCGCATAAATTCTCTTATATTCATGACTTCGAATGAAGAAAAAAAATTCTATTTCTCTAACATGACTTATGTATACCGTCTATATCTTATAAAATCAATTAGAACGTTATAAGGTTGATAAAGTTTTCAAAATGAAAAAGCCGGATCAAATTAAATACAGATTTATTAAATCCTTTGTGTGTGCACGCTTGACACATGTACATACAACGTTCTTTTCAAATAAACAGAGAAACAGGGTGTTCTTAAGTACGCTCTTAAATATGTAAATATATTCCACTTTCAAAGTTACTCGCGTCGTACCGTTCAGAAGAATATGAATATGGCAAAGTAGGCTATAAGTTGGATTATGTTTAAAATTATCTTTACATTTATGCTAATATTTGTGAAGTGTTACACAGCCTCGCATCGCGAGTATATTCGTGTGGATAAACAGATTATACAATATAAAAGAGTATCGTGAAATTAAGCGCTTTCTAAACTTTGTTGTGCGCTGCAT
Source organism: Lasius platythorax (assembly GCA_963971435.1). Classification (NCBI taxonomy): domain Eukaryota; kingdom Metazoa; phylum Arthropoda; class Insecta; order Hymenoptera; family Formicidae; genus Lasius; species Lasius platythorax. Next base: position 17,201,613 of record OZ020535.1, read on the forward strand.
GTTTGATAAGAGCATATTTTACATATTCTGCATATATCACGTCTTGTAGAATGCAACAGTGAATCGCGTAATTCTCTGTCGGACATGCCGCCATTTACCCGGAGCATGGCGTTATGGTAATTTTAGTGATGTGCAGATCAGTGCTTGTTGAGACGTTGAATGAGCTTTCAACAGGAATCAAGTAGTTCCGTACAAATGTTCCGTCCTTTAATAATTTAATCCAATTATTGGAAGCTCCAGGACCTTAGTCACCCGAAACTATTTTACAACTGTATAACTGCAAACTGTTTATATAAGTTAGAATTTATGCGTAACACATACAGGAAAAATATTCGGATATTTTTTTTCTGTACATCAAAATATATCTATAAAATCAGCTTCAAATGTATTGTGTACAAAACGTTCGCGTGACGTGCTAATTAAAAAAAATTTTTTTACGAAACTTGAATTGGACATCGTAATTTCCACTTTGTACTTTGTAATTGTCCGTGAAAGTCTGCCAGTAGAAATTTAGTCAGTATTCCCAGACAAAACGTAACACAATACTGTCCATCTTCAAAACGAAGCTTTCCGTCACGGTACATAAAATTTCTTTAACAATTTTTATCTTTTTATTTGACGTAATTACTACGTGCGTGCTACGCTCGTACTTCGCAATTGTTGGCATCCTCTGCAACATGCTCCTTGAACGCGTGTCGATTCTTTACGTCGGGTTGCTCTGGTCTATCCGTTACATGTATCTGGACGCGAATGTACGGTACACACAATGTCTGTTCTCTCTAAAATATTATGAACTTCATCTAGAATCGTCTTCAAGTAGTACCGTAGTACTAGAGTAGCCGTCTCTAGCACGATATACAGCAATGATTCGGTTGAATGAATAAAATGATTCATCGAAACGTGATTTCCCCGTTTCACTACGAACATATCAATAAATAATAAAAAAGCTAGTAAATCGAGGCAAGTAGCAGAAAGTACGAAAGAATTGAAATATATCATGGCACAAAAACGAAGATTTTTAGTATCTAACGTTTCTCTCTCTCTCTCTTCACCAGATTATTGCACATCAATAATTGTAATATTGCAAAAATGAAAAATACAAGCTGTTTATACTGCTTCCCGATTGTAGATTGTAGATAGACTAATGAAATATTGTTCTACGTGAATCATCTGTATAATTAATTAAATCCCATACTTTGCGGGTGATTTATGCCATTACTGGATGGATATGTGAAACAAAGTTGACAGTATATAGAAATGCGAATTGTGGCGCAGCACTTGAATAAAACGATAAACGGAAAATGAAATCGCATTTCAAATCTGACAGATAAGCGTTAATATAGAAGCGGATTGCGAAAATGCACGTCAACGTTGGTTGGAAATTAAGCGACGGAAAGATCCGTAAGCTAAACGCGGTGGCAATATTTTTCTGCGATACCCATACTCATACGTCACGAATACGTGGATGTGTCGCGCCCGGGATTCGCATTCCGCCGCCATATATTTTCGAGTGTAACGTATATACGCGCGCGTGTTACACACGCGCATGAATATCATCCGCAAGGACTCCCATTAATTGTGCCCCGGCTATCATCGTCATTCGAACGTGCTCGCGCCGCTCGATCGCCTATTTGTCACCCGCCGATTTGCGAAAATGATCGAAATCTGCCGCGCGCAAGCTTGTCAACCGCGATTTTCAACAGCGTGCTTTTGCAAAGAGCAAAAAACAACGTTCGCCTATAGCGCATGGAAAAAAAAATTTTATTCGTATTTGAATTCGTTCTTTTTTTCCGCCGGGTTAGCCTAAGCGCCGGCATGCGGAAATTTCGCTGACGTTATTGTTTGAAGCAGCAGTTGAAATCAACGAAATGTAATATGCATGCTAATCGCGAGCACGATATTCCGTGTGCGCCATCAAGGCAGAACGTGCGGATATGTCACCATAATTAGAATTATGTAATAAGTTACATCTCTCTCTCTCTCTCTCTCTCTATTATTTTTTTATATTAAATTAAATTAATAAATCGGTTATAAATCTCTCTTTCTCTCTCTCTTTATTATTTTTTTATATTAAATTAAATTAATAGATCGGCTATAAATCTTTTACAGGCTTGATTGATTAATTCAAAGATGCTTAAAATATTTGACTCTTCTTTATATTTTAAGCTTTATACGTCTTTGATGAAAAAACATTATTTGCAAAATTATTCAATCTAATAGTTATTTTTAAGTAACAAGAGTATAGGATATTGATTATTATCTTTTCATTATTTTTGATGGATTTTCGACCGGAGATGAAAATTTTTCTATTAAAACCATTGTGTATCCTAGATTCTTCATTTAAAATTTATAATACTTATTTAGTAATATTTATTTATTAAACATTATTCAATAAATTATTAATTATTTTTATTAATTTTCACTGTATTAATATGCAAATACTATATTATGTTACTAAAGATAATTATAAATCGTAATCGTTAAAACTTTACATAACATGCGCTGCGTGGTGATAGATATTTCATTAATATTAATTGTTGTTTGTATGCGATGTCATAGCACTAACATATTTCCTTCAAAACTGAAATTGATATTCGATATTTAAGCGCGTTAACAGAAATTGTGCCCCGATTTGTTAGTCCATACATTAATATTCGGTGCTAGCAGCGATCAATATTATCGACTAGTTATTTTCTTCACATGCTTAAACTTGCAATCAATTGATAAATTATCTTTCATTAAAATTGCCTATTTGTTATTACGAATATTTCATAGCGTATCATTTTCCGCACAAATATTGTATAAGCAGAAATTCACCGTCTATATGTGTTTACAAAGTTAGAACTATAAATACTTAAAGATGTATATATTTGCACTGTAGGCATCTCTTTAAATTGAAGAATCTCGTGCTTGGCGTGTGAGTTTTTTTTCAATTTGTTCTTTGTGAACATTATTCTCTTACCTTTGCAAGACGCGGTTATATATATATATCTATCTGTTAAGTCTTTTGCGTATATTGAATACGAGACGGTTTGCATATTCAGAATACGAAAGAGAGAAGCAAATAATAGAACTATGACTATATTACGGCACGAAGAAAATAAGAAAAGGACGCGGGAACAGGAAAGCTTGTACTTAAGCACTGTACTGTCTGCTCTTTCAACTTGGTTGTCGCCTTTTCTTTTTCTCTTTACTACAAGCAACCGACTGTGTAATTTTGCGATCGCACTACGCGTCGCCCTGAGAACTGTAGAATATTTACGAAAATAGTCTTGCGAATAAACACATAATATTGTGTGACAAGTTCTTAAAAGACTACGTAATAGATAATAGTAATAGTAAAGTGTACAGAGATAATAACACAATCTTGAGATAACATATAAATATTGATAATTTTAATTTTTGTGAAATAATAACTATCTTGCGAAAATTTCTCATTATCGGGTTTATTATTAAAATATTGATGTTTCTTTGTACTTTTATAAATCTAAACAAGTTATACTGATATTGATCCATTGAAAGAGTTAAATTTTAATTCTAATTAATTGATAAAAGACGGTTACATTATAAATTGATTTTCTATTCTCGTGCGTCGTTAATATTTGAATTCTATGCAGAAACTATTGAAAGTTATATTTAAATTTATAATTGAAACTCTATATATATATATATATATATATATATATATATATATATATATATATATATATATATATATATACATGATAAAGAGAGACAGAGAGAAAAGTGCGATGACTCCTTTATTACACGTTAGTCTTTTCGAGAGAAAGGAAAGCGTCTCATTTATAAATGAAAAAACGGCAAATCGCGATCTTATGTCTTATCTTCAGTCAGTGACAGAGCCTCTTGTCGACTCCATATACAGAGAGTAAACAACAATTAGAGCATTATTCTAACAGCGTATTCCTGGGATTAAACCGAATTGAAAAGTTCTTTACCTTTTTTTTTCCGATGAATAATTATCTAGATATTATAAATTAAAAATTGAAGATTTTTTAAATCTTTAATTTATGATATCTCGATAATTATTCGTTGTGAAAAAAAAGAATCAAGTATTTTTCGGCTCGTTTTAATTCTAGAAATACGCTGTTGGAATAGTGTCCCAATTGTTGTTTACACCATGTATAATACATGATCCTAGTAATGCGCAAATTGCGCGAAACGGATCGCGTATAATGCGTTACATATACAGCATGACCGGCGGGCAGTGAGCGACTGATTGTGAAATCTCAGTCTATAACACATGTACGCGTATCTCCAACGTGCACGTGTTCGCATCAACATTTTGGGGCGTTGTTTCCGGTTCTTCCCGCTCGCCCTCGTGGATATGCATGAGAGTACCCGGGATGAAATTTCGGCGAGACTTAAGTACTCGGCGCGCAATCCCTGTGTGTTGCACAGTCTCGAGGGTTACGTATAATTGCCGCCTATCTGCGCGTCCTTCCCTTCTGCGCCCCCACACGCTAATTTCAGGTCATCCGCCACCGACCGTCTCTTTTCATCCATCCATTTACCCTCCCTGTTGTCTCTTCCTCTTCTATCCGCCGTTTCCACATTTCCGTTCCTTCTTTCTTACATCGCAGAATAATACGATGTGCGCAGACACGTCGAGCGCCGTTAAATTTGCATTCTAGCAATGAAATATGCATTTCCTGTCTCGCACGACGACGACTCGCGCATTCGGCGCATTACGTCAGCTGCTTTCTATTAATTAGCGTTGCGAACGGTGCATTCCTTTAGGAGAGGCGCTTGTTATAGCACGTGACGCAGCCTGCCGTCATTTTGAACCTAAGAACGAGAGAATAGATCGTACGGAATCGTGTCGTTATCCACTCTGGTCGTGGAAACCGGATTAAATAAATTACGAGCGGGATCGTTGAACGTTTTCGTCGTGCCTAGGTGTGGTGGAGAAACGGCGTCTACCACTTTGCTGCGGTTAGGGTACGAAACGGTCGCCGTTAATGGCGGTTAAGTAACATTCGCGGTGTGAGTGTCTCCGTTTAGTGAGAGAGTAAAAAGCGATGCCGCTGACAGATTAGCTAGTTTGACTTTCCCTCCATATCTTCTAAACTTTCAATGATGATATAACATTAAAAGAGATTTAGATCATATTATAAGACTTATCTTCAAGTCAATAGAATCACAAATGTCTGTTTACCATTATTGCATAAAAACATGGTAGAAGCATCACAATATATTAAGCGATGTTTTTAATATTTCAAATTTTACTGCATGTGTATAACAATTTTTATAATTTTTTTTTACATGTTAAAAACTCTTTCATAAAAGATTTCATAGAAATGTCAAAATTTAAAAAGTTTGACATTTTGAATTGTAGATAATACGTTTTCTGCTTATTTTTTATAAAATATTTTACGAGATGCAATGTGTCCAAGATGATAATTAAGTATAATTAACGAAAGGGAAAAATAAAAAAAGTACTCCAAGCGGTATCAGTTGCAACAAAATGAAATAAGGTCACTGCGACGTATTGCGTACAAAGCAACTGGAAACCGTAATGAGACGAATGTTTTCCTATGGCGGTGCAATTTTTTTATGACGGGACAAACTTCCGTACAATGTCTACGTCGACTAACTTCCGGCGACTCGTTTACAACGGGCGGAAAGTTTTCGCTCACGTCTGCGAAAGTGTCTGCTTCGAAAATCGGTACGGCGAACGAGCCTCGCACTTTCCAGCGGGATCTGATTTTCCGACGTGGTCAGACCAAGTTCGTGGATGGCATCTCAAAGGGAGACTTAACTCACTCTCGCTTGCGCGTCCACCCGCGCTTAGAACTCCGTCACTTACGAGTTTAAGATAGACTAGTTTGTGCCGTACCAGCGATCTGCTCGGTTGGCAGGATTCGTGACGAATGACGATGCGCCTCCAGTTTTATTAGATACACTCGAGAAACACGATACTAGGTCGATCGTTAACTGTCTCCGGACCGTTATTGCGTTTATATTAGATTATGACGTCAGAAGCGAGAATCCTCTCTCGTAAGACTATTATTCTGATATTATGCATCGCGAAATTAATATGCTCCTTCGCGCTGCCTGTATAATCATTTTTATTTACTCTCTCGCATTTGTAGAATAAAGATGCATAATGTGTGCAACATTAATTGCGAAAAATCAAGTTATGATGTGATAAAATGTGTTTCAAAGTAAGAGAGTATTTTTGTTTATTCAAAATTAATATACAATAAATAGAACTAAACTGATTTTTAATCTCTTCGCTCAGAATACGTATATAAATCTGTGTTGGCTAATAGCAATTTCCAAAGAGTAAATTGGTATTCGTGCTATTTGTGAAAAAAAAAAATAAGACCGTCATCAACTGTGCTTTATAATGCAAATGTCAAATTAAGGGAGTAAATTAGGTATTAAATCGCATTAGTAAAGAAATGTAGATGTTAGTTTACATTAAATTTTCATACACAAACACACATTTCCAATGCTATGTCTCTTCTCGTTTATTTACTTAATTTAAATTTATTTAAATTAGTTAGGCAAAATAAATACATAATTTATACAAGGTATTAAGATTTAATATTAGATAATTTTAATCGGATACTGCCGTTTGGATAAATGTTAGAATGCTGTCCTTTCATTCCATAATTTTTGCTTTGCAATATTTTTTGTCTCCATTATATCCATGATATAAATTTTTAATTCGTTAAATTTTAATGAGAAATAACAATAAAGTTAAGAAATATAAATAATGTAGGATTTAATTACATATTAATATAATATTTTGATAATATAATTAATTATAAATATTTATAAATAATATAAATATTTATTTATAATTAATTATAAATAAAGAATTTTATCTATTAAATTTATTTCGCGTAATTTATTCGGCGAATGCAGAATGTAAAATCTCGCTTTTTATAATAGAAAATACACGTTACTTGTTTTCTTCTTCAATTTATTCTTCGAAAGTCTCGTCAGTTGATAAATGGCGTTGCAAAAAGATTTCCGTAAAAATTATCGCCTCGGTGGTACGATACGACACGGGATTATCATCGTTCCGAGTAGACGCTCTCTTTCGTTACGTGCGCATCGCGATACGAGCGTCATATTCGGTAAGATGGGGTGCCGTCGCCTTTACCTTTATATTATCCTGGTTTTCGGTCGCCTGTCAAGTAGTTTGCGCGCTCGCTGTCGTCGCCTGTTGGGCCCGAGAATTTTACGAGGTAACGTCACTACCGCCACAAGGAAGCCGGGATTATGGAATGCAGTCGCGAGATTTAGCGATGCCAAGTGTACGTGCATGCGCCACGTATAGCCCGGTTGTTAAGTCCCACGGGGGATGCCGCAAGGCGGCAACTTCAGACCGCAATTTGCTCAGACATGACGAAATAAAGTATAGTGTATGGGAGCACATATATGGAATTTTATTCGCGTCTTTCATTAATCTTTCAGGTTTGCGATTTTTAATATTAATGATTCTTAAGTTATATAATTGAGTGTTTCCTTCTTTAGATAATGAACATGAATATGTTATGAGGGAAAATACCTATAGAGCGAACTAAGATCACAAATAATTAATCGAAAGTTGGAAGAAATCTATATTTAATCTTTTGATTAAATGGAGAGATTTATAATTGACATGCATCGAGAACACTCCGATAATTCCATTATCAGTTCCGGAAGTTGATGTTACCTAAGATCTATCTTAGCTATCTATCTATCTTAGCTAAAGCTAAAGAGGAGAAAATTATAATTACTCCCTACTTCCTATTACTATTGATTTTTCTGCAATTCACATAAATAATCGGTCCACGTAAATATAATTTATGCATGTTGAATTGTATCATTTTTTGTTTCTATGGATTTATACTACAGTAATTATTACTTTGAATCAATTTAACAAGTAGTAAGTAATAATTCTGTTTTCGAAAACATATATTCGTTGTGCGTTAGACAAACTCTATTTCATTATTTGTCAGACAGACTAATTTTTAGGTTGCCTCTGAAATTAGCAACCAGACATCTTATTGTTAACTTGTATATAGTCTAATTTTAAATTATCAATATTAAATTCACAGATAATAAATAAATGAATAAATAGATGCGTTGAAAGCGTTATTATATCATACAAAACTCATAACAATTTGTTATGATTAAATATAGTGCTTGCCTATTTTTTTTTTTTTTTTCATTTCGCACATGAAGAAACATATAAAGTATTATTTTTGAGCTTTTAATAGGAAAACACACACATATGCATATATATATTTATATATACACATTGATAATTGTTTACAATATTAGAAATAACTTTTATAGAATTTTAACGGATGTTTCTCGTTAATTGAAATTAATAAGGTGCACTCGAATGACATTTTTTATTTTATTTTGGAAATATTATAGAACAGTTAATTATTGTGCGGAAATTGCAAATTTGTATTGGAATTTTTGATGGATGTATGATTCGAGAACTCGCACGTTATCATATATAATTCATAACATTTATTAATGAAATAAAGTCGCGCACACACACATTACAACATACATTTTTTAACGTGTATTTATAAGTTTGATTATTTATATGATCTTTAATTAAAATATACGTATTATATGTTTTATCATCGATATATACATATATGAAATTAAATTAAAAATCAATGAATTGTTCATATTTGTGTAAGTGTATCCGTATGTCATAAAATACGATTCAATAACGTATTACATTTTAATAATATTTAATATTTGATGTTGCGTGTAAGTGCGAAATAAGAAAGAATAAAATATATTTATCTATTATATTTAATAGTAATAAATTTTTATGCACACTTTGTGCGATATAACGCTTTCTATTCATCCTTATTTGAGAGAGAGAGGAAATCATTCAAGAAGCGGAAATGCAATTTTTGATGTCTTGATAAATGTTTCTTTTGTAAAAATTAGTACCGTCTCATCAAAAATTGCGATTATTAATGAATCCAATTACCATTCTGGGGCAACCTACTCGTAAATACTCAACAAGGCATCAATTTAACTGCATCTTTTACGACTTGCAATTAAAGAACCGGCGAAATTTTCTCGGAATAAACCTCTGAATGCTTAACATGCCGTTTTATTGCGTAACTCTCCAATTTTATTGCGACGTAAACCCCCATATAAAATAAAGATAGTGTCTCATCGCGCATTACCGTGCGTTTAAAGTAAATAAAGATCGATAGAATAATGAACTCGCGAGTGTGTCCGTAGAAGTTGCGCTATATTAAGTGACTGCTTCAGTATATCTATATGCGCCAGTTGCCATGAATAATTGAAAAGTTACGTTAGAGCACATCGCGCGGCGAGATGCATCGCTCGTGATGACAAATTAGTCGGCTTCCTCTCTCTGGGCATTCCGCCCACCCTCTGACAAAAATGGCCGAATGTTTCGTAGCAACGCCGCGAGCGTCGTAATTCACCGTGCTATTTGATGATCCTTTTGTAATGTCGCGAGTTTCTTAGAGGATAGAGCGCATGTACGAAAGAGAGAGAGAGAGAGAGAGAGTGAGAGAGAGGGAGACCAGATCTGACTTTCAGATCTTCTCTCCGAGAGGAGGCGGCGCACGAGCTTAACCGTCCTGCCATAAATTACTGACCTTGATACATTACCACATGGTTGCTCTACTGAGCTCTGCATCTACCACCGTGCGCGCGCGCGTTTTTGACATACATACATATGTACATACTGTATCCTCGCACGACCACATGCATGTACATTTAACGCAACATGTATGCACGCCTAATGTGCACGCTTATGTGCGGCAATATTAATACTTCTAAAAGACGAACTCCATCCGAACTCCTGTAAAACTGTCCGCGAACGTTAGAAATTGTCGGATGTTGACGTTTACGATGTTACACTTAACGGCAGGATACTTTAATTAATGACCAAGCACGACGATGTTGTACGAGTCAAGATGTAATAACTTTTCCTATTAATGATTTAACAGTATTTGCGGTTTGATTTCGTGTTTTCGATTTTTTTGCAACGATCAATGCGAATAAACGTGTACGAGTTTAAAACAATTATTTCCTCTTGTTCTTTTTATGAAATAAATAATAAAGACTGACATCAAAAATTATTATATGAAAAGATTCGTTGTTGCAAACAGGTGATAGTCCAAAGTGATTTTCAATGCTGTGTTTCTATTAAATGTATACGTATGTATGTATATGCGTGCTGTATAATTCGCGTGACGATTCGAGCCGGCAGATAGTGGCACGATCCGCTCGGTATATCCTTGTTTGAAATACGACATTCTCTACAAACAATTATCAGCTTGTACAATTAATTAAGTTCAAAATTTATAATAATATATTTTGTAATTTATTTTAATTAAAAAAATATTTTGTAGCGGCGCAGCGTATTTGTGGCGATCGGTGCTCGTTTTTTTGAGCATATTTATATTGCATCGGATTTTCGCCCGATGAAACCTTCCCACTGGATACACCTTGACGTGGTGGGAGGACTCAGTACCTGGAAGATATCCGCGCTTTCGTGCCTTAATTAGTACGGGAGTGCCGTGAAAGTGTCGCGCGTTCATTTTTATCGTGAATGGTTCGTCTGAATTTTAAATTCGGGAATGCCGCGCAAAGGCATTGTTACGTTGCACTAATGTTGGATTTTTAATACCTATTTTTACCGTTACCCAAACGGTTTTTAACGTTTCCGATTGATATCCGTGCTTTCGTGCCTTAATTAATTCGGGAGTGCCGTGCAAAATATCGCGCATTCGAGTTCGGGAGTGTGAAAGTGTCGCGCGTTTATTTTTATCGTGAATGGTTCGTCTAAATTTTAAATTCGGGAATGCCGCGCAAAGGCATTGTTACGTTGCTATTAATGTTGGACTTTTTAAGATCCATTTTTAAGTCACATCGTTTTTTCGTGAGTGGATACAGTGCGCGAATAAAAGTCGACGGAAAAACGGATTTTACAAAAGGAGAACAACTTGACTGTCTGAAAGAAGGAGGCCTAGGAGGCATCGGGCAACAACGGAGCAACCTTGCGGTAATTTATTATATTATTTTGTCTTAATTGTGTACGCATATCTATTTTCATTTATTTGATTCGTTTATTTGAATAACTTAAACAAGAACTAGAGAGAAAAGTTTTTATATATGAGATCTTATAAAGCTTACATTTTATTATTTATATTATTTAAATTATTTATATTATTGAAAAATAATAGTTTTTTCAAAAATTATTATATTATATTATTATTATTTCAATAAATATATGTTTATTCTTATACAGATTAAATTTGATGCGTACATTAATAATTTTTTGAAAAACTATTTATTTCGAACTTTGCTATAATTTAGATTTTATATTTCTATGTTACAGATCAACCTAGTCTACGTAGAATCAACTTCGCTGCTATGCGTGCATTATATATCGATCGGTGAGTGAAATTTTTATTTTATGTCAAGTATATATAAGTAGTAGATTTTAATATGTAACATCTTAAATTTTTGTTTGTTTTTAATTTCTATTTTGCATACAAGTATTGTTGTTGCATACAAGTATGGATATTTTTATATATACTTGGCTTATGTGTTTTTATCTATTTTTAGAAAGGTTTTTTTATATATTACATATATGTGTTTTATACATATATTGTTTATTCTGCGTATATTTTGAAAGTTCAATCTAATTTTAGATTTAATCTATCAAATATAGTTTTGTTAAAATTTGTATTACTACGGCAAATGCAAATTTAGTAAGACACAATTTAAATTTTGACACATGTAGTAATATTGTGACAATATTTCTGAAACAAGAGTCCTTCTCCTTTGCATTCGCGAGTTATACGTAAAAATTATAAATTTTATATTATTTCTTTTTATATGAAAAGAAAAAATTGATATTTCTCAGATCAACTTAATGGAAATTTACCTCTTTTATTTTTGTGGCTCTACGTTGGAAAATTTTTCTCATATAATAATAAACTCTAAAATTAAATAATATATATATTATTTAATTTTAGAGTTTATTATTATATGAGAAAAATTTTCCAACGTAGAGCCACAAAAATAAAAGAGGTAAATTTCCATTAAGTTGATCTGAGAAATATCAATTTTTTCTTTTCATATAAAAAGAAATAATAAAAAATTTAATTTAAACTTGGAAGAGAGAGAGAAAGAGCAAAGCAGATACAATAAAGCGCATCAATAATAAAACTAATGATATTAAAGCGAAAAGTTTACTGCGCAAATATTTCCAATCTTTGAGTAAATGAGCAACTAACGAAAGATCAAATATACTTCAAATAGCCTACCGCGGTAAATTAATGGTCATAGTAACATAAAGTCTAGTAAATCTGTATAGAGACTGTAAAATTACATTCGAAATTATCTTTCTATGCGTGACGTAAAGAAAATTCGCTTGCAATATACGTAATAATTTGTGCGACGCGCGAATGTAATTATAGTAATGAATAAACTTATAAGTGGAATGCGCGTGATTTTGTGTGCAACATCGTCGCACTGAGGCGAATTTGAAAATTCTGGCACCGTAAAAAAATGCGGCAGAACATGTCGGAAAAATTTTACGCAAACGTAGGCTAAACTCGGGTGTAACGAAACGTGACGCGTTTACGATGCAACTGCGACTTGATATACGTCACCTCTATTTTGTACGTGGGCATTGTAGAAATGTGTGTTACTTGATATTTTACAGTACGTATGCACGTACATCGCGCGAAAATAGTATTTTGCATGAGGATAACTGCAGGAGCCTCGAGGGCAGTTAAAAAAACACATCTAGATTCTGACACTCCAGGGGATGATGGTCTGAATCAATTTCTGTTTTAAATTACAAAACTGTCTGCCCGCGAGGATTCAAACAATCCCATACTATAGATAAAAAGTGCATATGTTGGGAGTGGAGAGGAGGAAGGGGGGGGGGGGAAATATATGTAATAATAAATTTCTATATTTTTTAGAGTCTACATAAAGTGACAAAACCGATGTTGCGCTACGAGGCTAAAAAAATATCAATATTCTTTTTGCATCTTATATTTGTGATAAACATATATCGAGATTTTTGACGTAAATGATGTTCAAATATTTAGAAAGAGTGCAAGTTTTGCAGAAAAGTAACTGATGCATCGATATATATTTTGACGTGAGAAGATAGAAATCTTCGAAACTAGCACAGTAGACATCAGGCTTCGTATGTACCGTATTTCGGGTAGAGAGATATGTATGTACATACATATATATATAGAAAACAACATATGCGGGCAGATTCACGAATGTGTCAGGTGCACGTATGCATATACATATGTCGCGAGTGGCCATGTGTATGGCTGCGAATTTCCATCCGAACGATTCAATTTCTCGACGATAGCGTCGCCGTCTACCATTGATGCTCCGCTGCGAGCTGAAAAAAGTATATATGTTTATGTGTGTGTGTGTATGTATGTGAAGGTTTTACACGCGTTCAAACCCGTCGCTATTTCGTGTCTCGCCCCAGAAAAATAAATGCAATGATAGATTAATAATTATTCCTATTTCCGACGAAGTCTATGTTTCAAATTGATATCGTTATATATAGCACGCTAGTGCTATATATATAGTAGTCCTTTATTGATTTTCCGTCCTTAATTATTATTTTAAAATCGCTAAAATTGGTTATATTATTTAAATTGTTATATCGAATTACAGTTGCAAAAGAGATTCGATCATGAAGATTAAAAATTGATTAAAAATATCTTATTGCACGTAGTTCACGTACATTTATAATTTACAATTTTGTTGAATAATATAAAATGCTCAAGCCATTATCGAATATCATTAATAAACTCGGTGATAAGATTTAATAATTAATTTTGACGTCAGTTGAGAGAAATACGTAATATAATCGATTATAAAATATATAATATATAATATATAATTATTGTGTAAATAACTTTCTATTTAGATTTATGAACGTTTCACCAAAGTGGCCCTTGTGCTCGATAAATCCCGACGGCCCTGATCGTATCAGCGCATTCGCGCATACGTGTGTTAGTGTGTGCGAGGGGAGAAGAAACAGTTTTAAATTAAACTACGGCCAATTCCAATTTGATCCCGGACCCGCGGATTAGCAGACGCCTGTCGAATGCAAGGACGTTTACAGGAGATAGAGGATGATTACTGCTCTCGCGTTCCTCCCTCGAGTATCCGTGTCGACCGGCGTCCCGCATAGGAACTGTTTCGCGAATCGAAAGGATATTAACAGTATGCGTTCTCTATCCGCTGGAAATTATGCCGTCAGCCGCGTTTACGTATCGCAAAAGCGTCGTCCCTTTTTTTGTCATTGTATCATCGCGCCGGGGCGTCAACGCAGTTGATACGGAAGGGGCCCTTAATTAAATCCAGAAAATCTTTAATTACGGCGAGTCGGTTTTCCACAAAGACGAGGGACAAATATAATTACGGACAGAGTAAGAATCGTCAACTCTTCATTAAAATCCAAACGGCAAAGGGTTTAACAGAAAAATCGCGAATCGAATGTGGGATTATTTTTCGTCCGTAATGGCGATGGAAAATAGTAAGACTCTCTTTGTGCTTCGTTTACGCTCGAAAATGATGCTTCAATTCATGATTTGCCACTGAGAGCTGTGATTAAACTAATTTTGATTAATTTCTCGCAACGTTGAAACCTCTCGAGAGAGTTAGAGAGAGTTTACTTTCATATCAAGATAATTTATATGAGACGGAGGAAATGTTTGAATAATAAATGAAAAGTATACTTCCTAATATATTTTATGTATATATATAGGCATAACACTGTCATACACACACACACGCGCGCGCACACACATACATATATATATAATTACTTTTATCATTTCTATATCAGAAAAATATTTCGGATTGTATCAACGACAAGAATCATAGTAATGTATTTTTTTGCATATTGTATTAATAATATTAATAATGAGAATAAAAATACATATTATTAAACGCGTTATAAATTTTGAATCAAATAATAATAAGTTATATATTGAATAAATCAAAATACCTATATCTTAAGTGAAATTTAGTCTTGACATTACACATTCAATACGTCTAGACATTGCATTAAATTAATGCATGATATCTATTATATATCGGATTGCCGATCGCACTTTAGATATACGTGCAATTTAGTCGACATTACTTATTTCGTAGGCAGGTATACGAGGCAGCTGTTTCACCGTCGCGGAGCACTGCACCGACATTTTCTCTGAATAGCCGCCTATCCATTCGGTAAGTTTAGATTTATGCAGTAGTGGTATGCTAAATGGAAAGTTGGATGAAGATCTGCCTGATATATGACAAAGACCTAATTTCACTCACATACGCCGATATGATACAATACACGGAGAGAAATTATGATTTTTCGCATAATAAATTATAATTGAGGATTTTTTTATGATATGGAATTAATGATAACATTTTATTGAAAATGTATATATATATATATATATGTGTGTGTGTGTGTGTATGCGTATGTATGTATGATTAATCTGATAAATCATATTTTATTACAATAGTATCATTGTTACTATTACTGCACTCGCCGTGCGGTCTTGCCACTGCATGCATTGTTATTTCATCAGGATTATTTTAAGAGCAAGACGGATTATAGGGAATTACAGTAAAAGAGGGACATACACACACACACACACACACTCACTAACGAAAACTCCAATCGATCGAGCAATTCGCGCGATGATTCGCATTCGCGCTCGATTCGCGAAAAAAAAAAGACTTTGGTTTTGTCAGTGTTATAACGCGGGGCTTATTGATGCGTTAAGGGCGGCGGCCGTTACATGGCGTGGCGCGAACGCATCTCGTAGAAAGCAATATAACCGCTACTAACTTTTATTTCGCACCCGCAATTCAGAAGGCGCAATAGGGCATGCGGCCGGACAGCCGGACAAAGCGGAGTACACCGTACAATTTTCTCGAAACGAATGCGTCGGCGACGGAGGCGACTTCTTTTGTGCCTGGGTAACCGGTAGCCGGCGTGAATCACATTAACACGGCATTTCGCATCGGGTCGATGCAACTTCCTTCTCTCCCTCTCTCTCTCTCTCTTCCTACTCTCTCTTTCTTCCTCTCTGTCTCTCTCTCTCTCTCTCTCTCTCTCTCTCTCTCTCTCTCTTTCTCTTTCCGCTCAGTCAACATCCGGCCGCTGAGGTGGCGATCCTCCACTAGCCCGGTTCGCTTTTGCTCTCGTCGTTATGTTCCTATCGCGTCCTCCCGGTGCAATTTTAACGTGGGCGTACGGCCAAAGGATTCCCGAGTCGGTCTTTTGCATCTTCGAAAAAGATCGCGCATCCGCACTTTAATGAAAAACAGCTTTTTACATAGCGGCTCGAGACAGCGAACTGTCATTCTACCCCCACCCTCCCCCCCCCATCCCTCTCGCGCCTTCTCTTCTTTTTCTTCGATCCCCGTGCAAATCGAGTGCATCGATTCAGTGACGCTGCTACATCGAGCTATATCGAGCGCTATATTGTATAATGCAATAGCGAGCTAGTCGGGGTAGCGCGCACGACGATCCGAGGGTACCCTTTTTATGGGCTCGTTTGACAATCCTTTATCTTTGCGAGAGCGCGTCCCTCACTCTGTACAAGGCTCGTGCCGAGGCAGTTAATAAAAATGCATGTAACGTTCTCTCGTCCTCGCGAGAACAACGACTAGACAGTAATTGTGTCGTGGACGAGCAAGAGGGCACGAAACAGAATGGATACTCCCCGGTTCTTTTCTGGTAACAGGATTTTATTGAATCCGGGCTATTTGAGTCGCTAATTCGGTTATACGAACATGTATATATAGGCTAGAGTTTCTCGTTATTAAATCGACTTTGTAGTATCTGGATGTTTTTAGTTATTGATTTGTGTTATCAGTTTGCGATAGAGCATATCAATATGTTATCAGGCAACTCTTAATTAGTAAAAAACGAAAAGGCTCTGATAAATAAATGCAAATACAGGTAGGAAACGCTGACAAGAGTCAGGCGCAGAAATTAGACGCAACAAACTTGGTTTTAAATTCTTCTTTATTTAATTTGAATTTATCTTCAGCAGATCGATGGTCCAAAGGGAAGGACCGAAACGTTCAAATTAAATAAAGAAGACTTTAAAAACAAGTTTGTTGCGCCTAATTTCTGCGCCTGGCTCTCTTATTAGCTCGTTTCCTACCTGTATTTGTCTTAATTAGTATGTCGAATTACATCGAACGTTTAATTATCATCTTTTTCGAGAATGTTTCGATATGTTGAATTGTTCTCTGAGTTAAATGTGAAATTATTTCACATGAAAATTACATACATAATACCGCATTAAAATCTGAAGTATTTAAAGAGAAATAATGAGTTGAATGTGCAAACGTCTCGTTCCGACGTGTCTGCAATATAAATAGATACGCGTGAACGATGTTATCAATGTTATCTTGAGAAAGGCTTTGCACGACTGAGGGATTCTCATTTCAAACGACCCGACCGCATTTCTGACGCGGCTCGTTCGCGCAATGAGTTGAAAGCGTTATTAGTCCGCCCCGAGAAACACGTGAAAGGATACAATTCAGCCGTGATTCATGAATAGGAAAATCGGTGGAAACGTCTCGATGGTATGGAGCACTAGTGGTTTCCTGTCCGTACCATGTCGCTTGCGGTAGTAATACGCGGCAGACATCCGTGTCGCTCGAAGGAAGATGTACGATATCGAGCTCTTACTACGAGCGTGTGGCGTTGTAACCTCTGGTAAAGCGGATAGTAATAACGAATACGAAGAGAACTGCAAGGCTCTCTCTCTCTCTTTCCCTCCTCCAAGTGCCGTCGTATTCATTCCGTATTCAGTCACAACAATCTTTGCAAAGAATCGTTGAGATTTACATTTCATCCATTCAACTTTTATCACCAAAGAAACAATAACATTATCTCGCACAGCAGTTCTCTTTACACGCGTCAATTTCAAATAAATATATTTTATTGTCACCTTTTTTATGCGTTTTTCATTAATTTCAATTTCAATTTTATTTTTCTCGTTTTATCATTTTTAATTTTTTAATTTAATTTAGATTTTGTACGAAAATTAAATTTTATTAAATTTTAACGATTCTTCTCGTTTTTATCGTTTTTATTAATTTTAATTTAAAAAACTATTATTTATATATTATTTATATATTATTACTAGAGATCAGTGAATATATATTTTAAATTTTATTAATTGTACTTACGTTATATTACGTTATATTGTGTAAGTACTTAATTTTCGTTAAAAAGTATTTTTCGTATAAAATAAAAAATGTATATTCAAGATCATCGAATGCACTTTACAGTGCAGAAATATCATTCAATTTATTACAACATTCTTTACACAACTATAATGATACGCTTGAAATCATATTGCACGTACGTTACCTAAGTCCAGATACGTTATCGGTTTGCTTTTGCTAGCGCACGTAACGGTAATGTTACCATGGGTGCTGGTCGGGCAGGCGGCGTCCTAGCAAGACGAATCAGGAAACGGATTGCCATAGAGAGGGTTCAGGAGCTGGCCGGTTGTCACAAAGCACGCCGAGTGATCTATAGCTCTAATTAATGGCAATCTCCGGAGGGTCTCCTAGCTTTCCACGTGGATTTCAATTATCTCGCATCGGTCCGCCTGGATAGTCCAGTAAACCGATTAAAGTTTTTGCGATCGGGGGCTACGAGCGCACTCCATTCGCTTTCATCTCCATTTCTCCTCCATCTACATTTCGTGCTTCCCGTTGGTATAATACTATTAAAATCCCACGTACACTGCGCGTATATGCGTTATATTTATATATAACGGCTGTATAAAAAGTTTAATTAAATCCTCGCGAATTTCTCTCCTGCCGACATGATTGTAACGAAAAATATTTCTTTTCTCGCGACTCTTTAAGATGTGAATTATATGTTATACAATATTATACCTCTCGCGCGTAAGTCTATTTCCTCAGATGAATTAATCCGAAAGCAGGAAAGACATAATGCATTCTAGTTGCGTTAAATTATTTTTTTTTTTTTAATAAAAAATCACTGTTTTTATAATTCGCATTTTTCACATATTAAATTCACATATTAAACAGTATTATGGCAGCGTTGCAAGAAAATTTAACGATGTCTTTGAAGTACTTGGATTCATGTTGATATATTCCAACAAGTATGATTGTCAACGCAACTACAATGCGTCCGGACATTATTTGCGTCTACTTCTGTGACAATCCTCTTAGGGAACGTTTCGCGCGTTTGCCTTACGAGAAGAAACGATGCTGACGGGACGGAGATTATCGCTAGAGAGTTTGCAAGGCGGCCAAACATCCTCTTTAAGATCTTTGCCGAGATCTCCGAGGTGTATTTGCACTGTTGTGTGAGAGACATTCAGCTTTGTTGCCACTTCACAGTTGTATTACTAAGACACCGGCTCGAGTGGCTGTAAAACGTCGATGTTTATTTCAATACGACAATCCCCCGTAATACGAGCGTCGAGTTTAAGTTGAATCTTGTTGAGTTCAGCTCAGAAATTACATGAACATATAATATATAACTTTCGTAAATTTTTCGAACTTATGATACTCCATCTATATTTCTCTTCTTACAAAGGCATAATATAAGAGTAATAGCAAAGAGTTTCTCAACTTCGCTTCGAATATTGCTATTTGCTACCGGTTGCAATTTGTAAATACATGTATTTATTAAGAAACGTAATATACAGGAAGAACATCACATTTTCATGTGTGTGAGGAAATAGACAAGCAATTGCTATGTTCTGTATTATGTATCTGTCACTACGCCGCGTTTTGCAATAAATATGCAGTGCGGGATGAGATGACAGACAATCGTCGCGTCCTATTAATTAGCGCGCGCCATCGTAATTAATGGAATTTTTTGAAATGAGCGATATGTCTGTAACGAAAAACGCTGCGGAGCAACTGTGCATCGAAAATGCAGCGCACAACAGTTAGTGAGTAAATACATTTGTTTTACTTGTACGACTAATGGCAAATTTCATCGATCTTCGTCAAATTCTCGTTAACGAATGTTATATTGACGCTCCGTCTATATTTAGAAAAGTTAGAAATAGAAGTTATTTTTAACATACTTAGATTAAGTAAAGAAATTGCAAGGGCTATACGGCTTAGAGGCTATGCACGACAAAGAGAAGTTAATGAAATTGATTATTGGGGTTTATATTTACGATATTTGGCACTATAGTTTTTATAGATATTTATAGGTATATATTCACAACCATTTAATACTGTTAAGTAAGATTTTATTTTTACACTGATTTGTTTCACCTGTGCGAGGTACTAAATTTTATATAGGTGTTTTCATTTGTTCTCTTGTAAATAAACTCTCGGCATCAAAGATAAAATTTAAACTTCCAAAAATAAGAGAATTTTATTGATTACAGGAATAAGTTCAAAGACAAACTTTAAAATAGTTATTTTATTTGAATCTCAAGAATAAAATTAGCTTCTAACGATTGAAATAAATTATCTCATTGACTGGTTGTAAATTTATTTTATTCAATAAAAAAATAGTAAAAAAGTATCTCTCTTTCTCAGAAATATATTATATTGAACAGAATTTTGTTAGAGTTATATATGCATCTTGTATGCTCAAAGTAGAATAAATGAATTATAATGAATGAATTATATTTTGATGTAATAGTGTGTTTGCCTCAATTTTCTTCTTATCGATCGACGGCACTGCTTCAGTAAAACCAACAGCATTCAATACTTACTCGTGTGCGCAAGAGATGCTTCTACTTTTATTCCTTCTGAATTACTGTTCGTAC
Organism: Lasius platythorax; assembly: GCA_963971435.1. Classification (NCBI taxonomy): domain Eukaryota; kingdom Metazoa; phylum Arthropoda; class Insecta; order Hymenoptera; family Formicidae; genus Lasius; species Lasius platythorax. The sequence goes on from OZ020535.1 coordinate 17,222,450, forward strand.
CACGTAGAACACACATACGTGAAAGTACCATTCAATTGAATCTTGTCTTAAATGATTGTCAAATACGCGCTTGACCAAACGATGTTATTTAACACATTGAGCGTTGCCGACAATTTTCTACTCACATCTACAGAGATTTTGCTAATGTCGCATTGTTGTTTTTTTTTTTTTAAGAAAGGAAAGTGTTAACAAACTAAACCGATAGAAATATTCGATTTTTAAAGCTCTCGAATTTTGATTTTAGAAAATCATATTCATATAACATGACGGATATAAATTTACGGATACGTATAAATTTACTTCTTCATTAAAATATTATTGTTTCTCAAGAACTAAAATATCTTTTTTATATTTTTATTTATAAATATTATGCAGTTTTTTTTATTTATACGTTCAAGTATGTTTACAATTAACAATTTAAATATGATATATAGAAAATATTACTACTATGTTTAAAATATGCTACGTCTGTATGATTTATTTGCGATTCGTTATTCCAAAAATTTTTGTGGATGAAATTAGGAATATCAATACTTATTTCATAAGTTAAATCTGATCACTGGCAGGCAATAAATACTGATCTGACCAGTCAGATAAATGTTGCATGTCGCTTCTAACATCCATAAATCCGCATAATATATTCGATCGGTTAAAAAGCTGTTAACGAGAGAAAAAGCGAGAGACTGAAATAAATCAATGAAAGAAGTACTTTTTTAGCTTTAAAAGATTTAAAGCTCCCAAGACGACTGTACCGAGATGCGTTCGCCAATAATAACGGCAAGTGGATTCGTGCGTGGAACTGTCGATCCGGCTCGGAGGGATTCGTCATCAATCATGCGCGGAGCGTTGTTCGTATAAGTATACACGGGTCATCCCATTCGATATGCTCACGCGTATACTATCCCGTTTCTGCATTCGTGCGCCTCTCGCATCGACGACACCCAGGTCGCCCGTTTGATAGACGGCTCTAATCGCTATCGATCATTATTATACGTGCGCGTGTAATACATGGGAGGACCCGCGTCTCCTACGCGTACCGCGTGTATTATATCGACGCGTGTATAAAATATAGGAATCGTGATGTGTGAGTGATACTCAACGTCGCGTCCGTCTCGTGGATGATCGATCGACCGGACAGGTAGATGATAGACAACGTCGTCGTTGAAAATTCTTAACCGTCTCTCGTGGGGAGAGACACTCCTTCCTTTTTTTTTCTTTAAATAAAAATCAAGCGCGCGGTTCTCACCGCTTTCCGAATAACTCCCATTATTTGCTGAATAGTTAGCGGAACTCTTTAGCGGAAAATATTTGTAACGGTCCTTCTACGTAAAATGTAATATAAAAAAATTAGCGGAACAGAAATTAATGCAGTTTGAAACGAGAGAAGGTGAGGAAACGAGATTCGAAAGTTCAATCATAGATTTTCTGTCTTAGACAATATTGGGGAAACATTTCATTACTAGCAACTTTGTAGGCAAACGAGTAGTAATCCTGTAAATTTGCACGTCAAACTTCATGATCCCGAAACTTACTGTCTATACTTTGAGACTCGTCAATGTCTCAGTGATATGTTCTAATTCCGTACAACGCGAAAAGTTTAATGAATTTCGACGTAAGGAAAATTTAGCGTCGATTCAAATTGAAGCGAATAATCAGATAATTGGAGCGCTTGAAATCGCATTTACGTCAATCTATTGGTTTAAAGGAGATTCTCGGCGTTGTAAATGCAATTCAACTTTTCTGCCAGTTTGAATATTTGTTCAAGCAGAATAATTCATTGTAGTTAAATTTTTAGAAGATAGATTTATTTAATAGATTTATTTAATCTTTTCGTAAATTATTTTTATAAAAGATTTTCTTTTTTATATATTTTTTTACACAATATTTGAGCAATGATGGAGAGATCAATATGACTTCTTCGAAAATCATTGTCGTGCAACTTTTATAAAGGTCGACGCGTGTGCAATTTAATACTAACGCTGAGTACCTACTTCACGCGCAATAATTACTGTGAAGGACTTTTACACCGCGCTTTTTTCTAGCAAGGCGCGATGAGAATTCTCGTCCGCGATAAGATGAAAAGTTCTACTAGTCATGCGTTTTTTTTTTATGTATTCACAAAACTTTTGTCATGTTAATTCATCTTCCATAAAAAATACACGGTAGAATAAATTTGCATAACAGCTGATTCGAGCAAAAAGCGTAGCGATTTTATTTCCCGAGATCTCTCTAGCAAAAATTTTCACATATCAATCGATAAGATGCTGAGTCGCACAAAATGTGCAGCTTTGGCGGAACAGATCGATTAATTTCTGCGAAAGAATTGTTTTTATTATCAACGTGTTTCGCCGTATGAAGTATACCTAGAATCGGCGTTACAATCTTGTTAAATCTTACGCCGGGGAAAAGCTACGGAGAGATCCCGGGACAAACAAAAATAGGAACCGAAACTCCTATCGCCGTGACGCAGCTGCAACTGTATGACGGTCACCGCCCTCGTTCTGACCCTTCCCGCTCGTTGGCCACGCGAACAATTTTTCTTCCAGCGTGTTACCGCGCGTTTCATTTTTTTCTTCTATTCTATTTTTCTTGTTCTTTTTTTTTTTTTTTTTTTTTTTTTCGTTTTCAGGAGATCGCTTTTCCGGCCACTCGCGCCCATAAAACCAAAAGCGTGTTGCATGCATACGCAAAAGGGCGAAATGGGGGTTGGGCCGCTGCGCGGTGGTTTGCACGGCCATTTTGATCGCGCCAACTGTCTAAATCCTCGGGCATTGTTTGCGATGCTTTGTGCTGTTCCGCGGAGGCACTCGCCACTCTTCTCCGCAACGACTCGTTCTCTCAGTCGCGACTCTCTTTCAACCCTCCTACGTATACCGTAACCGTTGCTTTTGGATCGCGGTTCCCTGTCGCGACGATATTCCACGTCATGGCTGAACGACGTAATACAGGTGAGGAGAGGGTGAGGATCGACGACGAGTAGCGGAAGGGTGTTTTGATGCCGTTGGTAGATGGGCGATAGGAACGATGTAAAAGGGGGACAGACGACTAAAATGAGGGGTGATGGAAAGGGAGCCAGGAAGTGGCGTTCAGGACAATTTCGCGGTCGGATAATCGCGCTTTCGCTGTCCCCTCTTGCACAAGAGAAGAGAGAGAAAGAGAGAGATGAGAGTTGGAAGAGAAGCGTGGCGGCGTCCTTTAACCTGCTTTATGTATCCTACCCAACATAGACGGATATCTTATAAGTCATTTAAAAGAACGAATTTACGTGTTTAGCTCGATACCGATCGTACGCCATCGTAAAAATGCATTACTCTTGGGATGTGTTTTACAGTGTTTTATGTATTTTTATAGCGAACGAATTTATCTTTAGCTAAAAAATACAGCAATGGAAAAATTTAATGTTTGAAGAAAATTATTTCGGGCAAATGTTCGAATAAAATCTCATTATTGAAAGAAATGTCACGTAGTTTATCGCGTTGTATTTTCCAAGCCAACAAATATGCCAGTATAAATGTGATATAAAAATATAATACATATATTTCTCGAGCATTTTTATTCAAGAAAGAGTCAGCTTATTGTAAATTCGACTCGACAGAATGAGATTGTCATAGTTTTTTTAAGAAGAAAAAAAGGGAATGGAAAATATATACATAATATTTAATATTATAAATAATATTAAATTATAAATATATATTTAAATATTGCTCGATATAAAATATAATGAATATCAAGCGATCTCTTTAATTATCTCGTTTGAGAATGATGTACGAGAGAAAGACCTACAATATCTAGTTCAGCTTCAACCGGTGCCACGTGCGACGCAAATAAAAATTCACATATACTCGGCTGTGTCGGGCTTGAAATATGCAAGAGCAAAGCGTTCGGAGGAAACTCTCTTTTTATCGTTCTTTCCCGCTTAAGCTTCTTCCAATCCTACTCGACGTGTCACTTCCTTCCATTCATCGTCAATCCCTTTTGCGGGTAACGAGTCACGTTCAGAGCTACCGCAGACACGATGAGATACATGCATGAACGAATATACATATATACGTGCCCACACACACACATATGTATATGTTGCATCTCGAAGGCAGGATCGGCTTACGTGTTGCAACTTAGAAGCAGTTTACTGCTATAAACCATATACACTGTGTGTGTACAGCGAAAAGATGTTTTCGGAAAAGACACACTTACTCGCACAAAATTGCACATAGAGGATTCGCAATCGCGAATACCAACTCTGTCACTTTTGAAAAAATATCACACTTCTCTCTTCATATATGTACACGTATCGCTACGTTTTAGAAGAAGTTACATCTTTGGTCGCGAAAATATTTTTAAATTTAATTTTGTGCCAGCAAGTGTCATTACATGACATTTCGATTTTACGATATCTTAATGCCGGATAATCTCGTATCATTATAGAAAGTCAATTTTTATTATGCGGATACGTTTCTCATCGTACGAGAGCTTCAGAGATTGAATTATTAATAAAGATTAATGTTCGCATTTACACTTTAAATAACTCTATATCGGTTCGTTAATCTATTAGAATGTTTCGTCACATACGAGATTTTCGCAATTAATTCTAAATAATTCATTTTTCCATTATGGAATCAGATAATAATGCCAATTATAATCGAAGCGATAAACTTGAGCAATTAATCAATGGAGTAGCATAAAGTAATACCGTTTTTAATGAAGTATCGTATTTACGAAAATCAATGTTCAATATTTAATCTATATAAATTTACTTTTTCTCTTACGATTTATTATCTCACAACTCTCTGTATCATGAATCAAGCTCTCCACTCGTGATTTATTCATGGATTTTAGTATTACCTTTAATTATCATTAGAGCGGACTTCTTTAAACCTTCATGCGGTCGAGTAGTAAGTCAGCTTTCTTTTTAGCGGCGCGATATTAATAATTCAGTCCCATAAGACTAATAAAGTTCGTCGTCGGAAGTTTAGTTTCCTTCCACGCTTGTCCCTCCGGTTTATCGACCTCGTTTATCACTGCCGCTACTTTATTCCGTACCGCCGCCAACAACACCTCACTTTACCGCGTTTCATATCGAGTACCGAGAGAGAGAGAGTATAGATAGGAAAATAATCGAAACTTCGCAGTTTACGTCGGAGTATACATACACACATACACGTTGCGTGCACGAACATCCCGCCGGCCGTAGGAAGGCACGTACGACTCATAAATACCCTATAAACACCGTAGAGGGAAAACGGGAAATCATTAGAGCGCCGCTCAATTTGCGGTACACCCTCGAAAAGGATGAACTCAATTTGGCGAATGCAGCTGGGTTTCTAGTTGCGAAAAAGTCGAATGCACACACTCTGTGCGCGCGGGCTATTCTGCACTTTGCAATAACGCGAATTCGGTCTGGTTCCGATAACGGTTAGGGAAGAAACAACGTAGACCACACACGGATAGAGCAGAGGAAACGAGTACAGTTGCCATGGCTTGTGAATAATTAGGTTTAGTTTGGAAAGTACGTAAAGTTAACAGTCGCGCGGAGTTTCGCAATTACCGAAATGCGCGTACGTCTTTTGCATTGATCTTGCTCTACTTATTTTATTACTGTTACTATACCCTATATAATTTCATAGATACTTCGAAGGATTTAGAGGCAACTTTTTCTTTCTCTCTCTACATACATATATATTTATAATATCTACACGAGATGTGTTATACACAAAAGATAATATCTGACATTTTATTAGTGATTTAGTTATCTGAAAATATTTATTTTAGATCATTTCTATACATATTTTTTACATGCAAAAAGGTTTGAAGTAAAATTATGTCTATTTATTTACAATTAAATCACTAATAAAATGTCAGATGTTATCTTCTGTCAAATATTATCATTTTAAATCTCGCATAAATAAATATATAGGGAGGAAAAGGAGTTGCCTTCAAATCTTTCAAAACGCTTATGATCGAGAAGTCTATTTTTGACACTCTCTATATACATTGCCGCGAATATTTGATATTTTATTAGCGATTTAGTTATCTAAAAATTTATTTTAGATAATTTCTATATACATTTTTTATATGTAAAAAATGTAGAAGTATAATTATGTCTATTTATTTATAATTAATTACTAATAATTTGTCAGATATTATTTTCTGTCAAATATTATCATTTTAAATCTTGTATAAATAAATATATAGGAAAAGGAAAAGTTACCTCCAAATTTTTTAAAACGCTTATGATCGAGAAGTCTATTTTTGACACTTTCTATATGCACTGCCGCGAATAACGATGGAAAACTGATAACGATAATGGCGAATCGCCGATAGCCTGTCAACTAGCGACATAGAAATTCTACACGTGAGCGACTGCATAGGTGCTTACGCGCTCGCGTAGGAAAAGTATGCTCCGTAGGAAAAATCTGGCGTGGCTACGTGATACAGGATCGCAGAGAGAGGCAGTATCGTACACGTCTCGATAGATCGCACGTATAGCAGGTATCGTACATATTTACGTAGTTCGCACGTGCAAGCCGCACTTACGTATACGTCGTTCGGAAGCAGCAGCAGCAGCAGCAGCGAGCTGCATCCTTCCCTCCTCATATCTCGTGAATTGAATTTTCATATATCCCGTCTCGCGCGATACGTCAACCGGTTGTCACGCCAGGCGCTGCTCGCGATCGCTATCTCCAATTTCCCTGATCGCTTTACCGCGGCCATGAATAAAATATCGCGCGTCATTTATCCCTCTGATGCGATTCGCGAGGTCAGAATAATCCCCGTACGTCCCATATAATTTTGTCGTCATTTATACATATATATGTAAACCTCCGAAATATTAATACGTATTTGAAAACTTTTCAGGGATCTCTTCAGCTTTTTTTGTTTCGGTTTTATTCACGAGCGTACGTTTAAATTTATAAACTTTTTCGAAAAAGTTCTGCATTTCTTGGCTATTCAAATAACTCATACGCTTCCATTGCCATATATGTCAAAGATTACAATTTCCGTTTATTTCTACGATATAGTATTCCTGTAACATCTCTACATGCATTCTCGCTTTGCGACGCTTTGCATACGCTCAGTATTTTGACAGCGCATGTTCGTAGAAACGTGCTGTTCTACGAACAGCACGTAAGCGTTTGTGCATTAACGCTTTGCGGTTCTCTGCATTTTCGGTACGGATGTCTGGATGCACAGAAGAGCTTAGGGTCAATTGTAACAAGGGACAGTTGTAATATTCCGGTTGCGATAATTCGAGTTGCGATAATTTGGGTCGACAGTTGCTATCCACGTTGAGAAAGGAAGCAGAGTAATGTACATCAAATATCAATATCAGCTCTAGTGTCGATATCGGATCAGCGTTATGTAGATACGATATGAAATATTTTCACGCAATCTCTCTTTTCACATTAGATATCTATTAGATTTCTCATCCCTAAACATTTTTTTAATCAAAAATTTTAAGACTTTTTACAATTGTACATTATTTTACAAAAGATACGCGCCGGTGATATTGCACATATGAGAATTTCACATTCCTATTTACCGTGGACGCGAAGTAATAATTTTAACATTTAATTGATCTTATGTTTGCGCACATCTTATTGTGGAATTCTAGAGTGACGTATATATCTTTTGTCGGCGCTATAATTAATGAGCAACGTGATCGAGATGAGCAGGAAGAGTCCCGCGACTCCGGCGCCAACAAACTTCGTATCGTAAAAATCCACATCGCGCAATTCTAAACACTCGGGTGCCTCTTAATTAAGTTCTGCCGAGATATTAATTGCGAAATGAATTATCGGTCTAATAGACGACGCGATGCCACTCTCGGCCGACTTATCCTTCCCCCGCGGAAACGATGTCTTCCTAAATGGAAGGGAGGGAAGGAGACGTGCGCCGCGGCGATAATATATTCCCTCCCTCTCTCCCTCTCCCTCTTCTCCTGCTTTTCATTACTACAGCCAGTTATCGCGCCTCGTTCCCTTCGTCGCTCCGGTAATCTACCGTAGAAGACCGTAGACTCTCTCGACCCACAAACCGTTGAAGTTACGTAAAAGCGTTTCCCATAAATAGGCGCTTAATAGAGCGAACGGTAATTTTACTCGTGCCGAAAGAGACGATTTGACGTTGGCTGACCCTGGCTGACCCGAAACGAATGGTTTTATTAATTTCGCTCGGGAAACTGTGTGTCCGGGACATTTTATGCGCGCATGCACCCATAATGGAACGAACCGAGCACGCGACAGAAATATGTACATTGTACTTAACACGGCGAAATCATATAGACAGACTTATGGTGCGCATGCAGTGGCAACGTGACATAAAGGCCCGTAATAATGAGCGCTCCGACCTCGACATGGTAGACCGAGCACCGACGCGTACTTGCATCACGTGAATATTGCGTAGACTAAGCCGTACGCGACGATGGCTTGTCTCATTAAAGTGCAAACAATCGGGAAGAAGTAACGCCCGGATGGGCATGCATTTCGCGAAAGGAATTTAGATTCTCGCGAGGAATGATAAGACTCGGAGAATGCAGCAGTCATGTTTCTCCTTATGAGACTAGGTACTATTACGTTTTTCAGGGAGTATAAAATACAGAATAAATATAGAACACTGAAGTATCTTTCGAGCTTGCAGTTTTGTCTAAATTTACTTTCATTGAATTTATATTGCAGTCAAAATGACTTTATAACGTTAATTTAGCTTAATTGGAGTTAAATAAAATTATTTCCATATAACGTTTTTTGTCCCTTTTTCTAAAATCTACTTTTTTCGTGTTATTTTAACTATCTATTATCCTGTCTTTGCAGTGTAAATTCTGTTTGGTTTGGAAATTAAATTTTTTTGTTTCACTGCAAAGATTATCATTATTTGTGCTATCAATATTTGCATGAAATTTTCCTTAAAGAATACGAAATTTTTCTATTATCAACACTAATAAGAAATTCGCGTTAAACGTATATTAATTGAAACGATCGTTTCGTTATATTTTTTATACATATGCTTAAGCAATATTTTTGTAAGTTTTTAAATAAGTTACTTTGTGACTAAATTTGTGCAGATGTTTGCGCGATATGCAAATTACAAACGGAAGATTATTAGTGCTTACATGGCAAGGCACGTTTGACTACAAATGCTCTAATTAACGACAAAGCGTATCGCGGCCATTGATTTATTAGGGAGAAGGAACACTGAACAACGTATATGCGCAAAAGCAATTCTAGGTCTGTCATTAGTTCATACAGGCAAGTAGTCCAAGGATTAATAGGAGGTTGATTATATTATACAATTTGTAGCTCTGTCTCTGGCAACATATCTGTGTGCACTTAAACGAGATGTCACACAGATTATCTTCAAAATGATCAGTTTCTTAATAAAGCAATCAAAAGAAAATAATGTGCAATTAATTAATTGCGCGTTTTATTAGAATAACAAAAAATTTAATTTTTAAACCGAAGAGATTTGTAACATGCAAAGACAGATAATAAAATAATAGAAAGAGAAAATAACACAAAAAGTGTATTTTACAGAAAGGCACAAAAACTATTAAATGCAAATTATTTTATTTAACGTTTGAAGTCAAGTTAAATTATACGTTCCATTAAAACTTTAGTACAGATGCGTACCAAAAATAACGATCTTCAGAGCTGGCTTAAATGTTTCTAGCTCGAATTCCAGCTAATTACATGCTTTAGAGAGAGAAAGAGAGAGAGAGAAAGAGAGAGAGAGAGAGAAATAGTTAATCTTTCAGAATTTATATCTACTTACAAGGAAAAGGTCGGACGTGTCTCTCTCCGATTTTGATGAGCTTCGGATATGTTGAGATCTAGATCAAAATAAGAGACATATTTTTTTATTTGTGCTAAAATTAAGGGGGTGAAACATCCCTTTGAAAAAAATCGGTTTTTATATTTCTGAGTGAATACCGTTGAAACGGTAAAAGATATGAAAAAATGTTTCAAATAAAAATTTTATGGTTTTTGTATTTTATAACAATGCAATCCGATTTTTCGAAAATGCCATATTTTTCGAATCCCCTCTCTTTCCCCATAATTTTTAACATTTTCGAAAAATCTGATTGCATTGTTATAAAGTACATTAAAAATCATAAAACTTTTATTTCACATTTTTTCACATCTTTTACCATTTGGACGGTATTCGCTCAGAAAAATAAAAACCGATATTTTTCAAGAGGGTATTTCACCTCCTTAATGACAATTTTAGCACAAATAAAAAAATGTGTCTCTTATTTTGATCTAGAATATAACATCCAAAGCTCATTAAAATCGGAGAGGGACACTTTCGACCCTTTCCTTGTTAGTTGTGTAGAAAATTAGATATTATTTGCACCGATTTTATATAACATTAAATTAAATATTATTTATTTATTTGTGTAGAAAATAATTGGATATTAGTTGTACAGTTTATACAACATTAAATTACATATTGAATATGAGTTTCTGCATTCTTTACAATATAACAGACATCTTTCGTACTGTATTCTGTATTTATATAATTTTTATATATTTTGATACAAATTGCATTATTTTCTCTCTCTCTTTCTTTTACATATTTAATACAATATCAAGTGAGTTTTGCGTGATATTAGCATATCTAGCTATCAACCTGCGATAGTACCAAAAATTCTCAGATGATCATCACAATCAATTAAGCTTGAAATTTTCAAATCGGCTGTCTCCGCAAGAGTTTAGTGGCAAGGTAAATTCCGCATCGCGTATGATCGAACGATTCCGATTTCTACTCGTTAAACTACGAGCGTTCGCCGGTATTACTTCAAAGGAGATAATCGCCGGGGGAATTATCGGGACTCGAAATGGGAATATCTTTCTCGTTTTGAACAGAGATGCGCGAGATGCAAACCTAGTTTCAGATCTGGTTGCATAACCAGACTTCGAATCATCGCGCACTTAAACGAGCCTGTAAGTTAGGGAGTAGGAGCAGATGCGCGGGAAGGGAAAGGGCTCGAAATGGAACTTCTGGAACTCGCGGAGACGGATTACGGTAGAATGAATGAATGATGCGTATCGGCTCGATTTTGCAGGATGACAGACCTCATACTCGTTAAAGTGCGAGCGCTTCAAAGAGCTCTTTGAAAGGAGCATAGTCGCGCTGAGTGACGAAAGCGCGTTATTGAGCTGGGCACTGTTAGAAAGCCCGGATACGAAGTTTAATTTTGCAAGTAAAGGATGCACTGTGTCGGTTGATTCCATATTGAGCAATAATTTTAAATTCATATTAATAATTTTGTCATGTTGACCTGACTCTTATTTTTATGTGTTTATATTTTTAGTCTTTAAACATTGTCTAGTTTGATAAATGATATATAATTGGAAAAAGACGGGCATACATCTTCCTTCCAAGCCGATATCGAGTACAATATTTAGGATTTATAATTATGTGAATTATTTGTAAGAAGTTTAGATGAAAATATTTTATATATATACATATATATATATTAATTATATACATATAAATACTAATTATTAAATATACATATAAATAGTATATTTAAATACATATTTAAATGTATATTTTATAAAAAGTATAAAATTTAAAATAATTTATATAATTATACCGTGATATGAAATAAATTACATTATCGCAGAGATAAACGAACAATTCTTTTCACAAATAATAAGTAATAAATTACATAAGTTAAGTACTCACTTCATAGATGATTCGCCGTCGTTCGATACGACTCTGGACCTCTTCCTTCTCTTTTGTTTGTCTCTTGCTACTTCATGGCACTCACACTACACTTACTCGCGAAAACATGGTTAATTACGATCGCTAATCAAAAGAATAGGACGATCACGCGGCACTATGCACAACATTGATGACGTAAATTGCACGCGATACGCACTTTATCGTAAAAAAGGCGAAAACTACGTATAAAGTTACGATTCGTTCGACCTTCGAAATTCATAATGACATCTACTACCGATAAGCAATTATCAGTCGTGGAGATAAAACGCGATAAAACGATAATTTGTAATTACTATTTTCTGTCGCTGCGATTTCTACTCGAAATCTATTGTAGTATATCATACGGAATACCTGCTTCGATATAAATAGCCGTCACTTCGACACATTTACAAGTTGTTAATTGCGGGATCAAATATTTCGCGCCGATTGATAATCGTTAATTGTAGGAAAGAAGCACATTTCAAGAAGTAATACGACGAAATACGGAGCGTCTAACGACCTACTCGCTCGACTCATGTCGCGCGACTGACGGCATGTAAACAATAGTGCGCCAAGATGTGAACAGACACACACACATATATGTATACAATATTTATGTTTGTTGTCATCACGAAATATTTAACGCAGTACAACATCAATTCATGCGGAATATTCTAAAATTTCTTTTAATTTAAAACTTTTAATATAAACGGTTAATTGTATATCACTTTTCTACACTTGAATCACGCAATTATATTACTGCGCGTTTTCCGAAAGTGATGAGCAAATTTCATTTTAATTCTAATTTTTATTTGAAGAATGAGATTTATTTTTAAATTGACTTTTTTTTTAATTTTTATGTCCCGAGAAAAGCAAAATTGTATGAATCGGATAAATCAATCATATTGCGGTTTTAATGAATTATTTAAAATAATATAAACCGATGATATATAAATGATATGACATCATTTGCTTACCAATCCGTGACTGTGAATAAATCTTTGTTAATACGTATACTTTGTAGCAATAAATTATAACTCCTCCATTGGCTATCAACAAATATAGCCGATTTTTAATGAAAACGTATAGATACATAAATTTAACAAGGACGCTATTTACAGCTGACCAATGCCCGGACCAATAAATTGAAATGTTCGAAACAGTTCATAGCGTTAGTCGATTCTCTTCCAGTTCGAAGAATCGATACTAATACTGTGCTATATTATTTCTCCTGTCGATAACGAACAATTTCATCCATTTTTAGATTGTTTCCATTTTCTCAATTTATCAGAGTCTTTTTTTATTAAGAATATAAATATATAAATATATATATATATACATATATATGTATATAGAAAATATTTGAATATAAAAATAGATAAAATAGAATGTGTGTGTGTGTGTAATTATAAATCTATTATAATTGTAATAGGTCAATCGTAATTATATATCACGAAGGATTCGTCTTATCGTGAAACACAGTGGAAAGTTAAAAGCGCATACGTTTATTCGGCGTACTCGTATAAATATTCCACTATCGCCATGTAAACTACGAAACTAAATTTCGTTCAGCACTTGCTCGGAGCGCAGCATGAATGTCACATATGCCTTGCGGCGAGTTATTATTCTGGTCATTTGCTTAACAGAATTATGTAAAATCGCGGAGATTCGGAACCCTTATCGTGAAGCGAGACATGTGACTGTTTCCGTTGTAATATATATTCATAAACGTTAAAAAAAACCTTCCAAATCTCTCTGCAATTCTATTTAAACGTTGAACGATCACGTTGCTGTGCTTTATATTATCGTCTAATACAAGAGCAATTTTATAGATATGAAAGAGTAATAAAATGCCGCGGGAATAACGTATATAGAGAAATGTGAGAGACATAAAGTTTTAATGTTCCAATATCTTCAAATTTCATGATATTATTAACTGTTGATTGAAATATAACTGATTGCGATGACCATTTTAACTTTTTGCTTAGCTTTGGAATGTTACTGGTTTTTTCTATTTTATATAGTAATAATAATATTTAATTATCCGAATAGTAATATGTGTGTGTGTGTGTGTGTGTAAAATATGAAAAACTTTTGTTAAACATATTATTTATTTACTTTCTTTTTTGGGAAAAAAGTACAAAAATAATTATTATAATCAACAATAATTATATTTAGTATTACAATTTTTAATGATAGGCGTGTCGATCTTGTAAAACGTATCCTTAAAATGTACAAAAAAAAATAATAGGAATTCTCAATTAAATATACAATATTTAAAAGATTCTACATATGTATATATACAATATGTACAATACAATTAACCGCGTTTATTAAACATTTTAAGTTAAAAATTATGGAATATTACGCAAGAATTTATGTTGTGTATTACGTTAAATATTTTCTGATGGCAATGAATAACTACTGTATACATATATGTTCAAGCTTGACGATGGCGGCATATATGTAGCGCGCTATTGTTTACATGCCGTCATTTGCGCGACAGCAATCGAGTGAACAGGTAAGCGTCGTGAGACACTCCGTATTTCGTCGTATTACTTCTCAAAACGCGATCGTTTGCTACAATTAGCGATTGTCAACCAGCGCGATTAATTTGATCCCGCAATTAACGACAGGTAAACGTGTCAAAGTAACAGCTATTCATCGAAGCAGGTATTTCACATACAATATATGTATAATACATTTCTAGTAGAAATCGCGACGACAAAAAATAGTAATTATAAATTATTGTTTTATTATTATATATATAATTATTATATATATAATTTTTCTGTCGAGAATTTAGCACAATTTAAAGCTTACATATATCGGTATAATTTCGGGATTCCTGTATCCAGTGATATCGCAGCATGCAACGTGCGTGTTGCAATGCCATTTTTCATCGAGAGTATGATGGACGAAGCGATGTTATTTTAGCTTGAAAGTAATTACTTCAGTTATTTTAGTATATATATAATCTATGATTGCTACCGTTAAACGTATAAATCGATCCGTACAAAAATGTAGATGGTAATTACAAGTACTCTCTTCGTGAAACAAATAGCGATATTGATTCAACTACATACTGTTGTTATGGAAATACGTACATTTTCGTAAAAATATACTAACAGGATCAGAAGATTATATTTCATATAATTTGACCGGATGTTTGATAATCACATTTATTTCTGTGCATTTGGCATTTCTCCTCATCAACGAGATCTACATTTTAATTTTGTATGAAGGATCCAAAATGTACTGGAAGTTGAACAGCTCTGATTCTACTTCATCGCGAGCATACTCAACGTATTCTTGAAGAGGCGATAACTTGAATAGTAAAGATAATAATAGCTATTGGATTAACGATTAAACGAGAAAAAAATACGTTTAAAGAATTAAAAATATAACGTAAATTTCTTTAAAATCCGAATAAACTTTAGATGAAAGATTAATATAAAAAGAACGAAACACAAATCCTATTTTAATATCAAATATTTATTATAAGATTAATATAAAAAGAACGAAACACAAATCCTATTTTAATATCAAATATTTATTAAAAGAGGAAAAGTATTTGTATGTACGTTGTATATTTTTTTTTTATATCTGATAGAAGTTTTTCTATAACCACCACTCTGTAAATTACCTATATTTTTCTGAAGGATTTTGCAAAAATGGAAATTTATGCGTCAACTGACATGTTGCAGTACTTCTTGTCGGAATCTTCCGTAAGTTTATTACATCTCCGTGATGGAAGAAATTTTAAATTGCTACGAAGGAGTTCAGGTTTGATCTGTGTCGAGAACTTATTCGCGGATTGAACGGATTTACAATCTGCAAAGAGATCTGCGTAAGCGAGATTGCTTTCGCGTATTTTCTTGACGGTGACAATCCCGCAAGAAGACTTGTGTAATCTCCTGGCGATGATTGAATTTTGTTGAAAACTTTTAGCGTAGGAATTAGGTGCTTTCGTTACGCTCTCACATATCCGACTTGTGAACAATCTCAATCGACAATACATACATACATAGTGCTTTTCTAATCTCAACTAGACTCGGCTTCGCTCTTATACTGAAAATTTTCGTACATCGCCACAGGCTATACTCTCCTGACTTAATCAAATATTTTTCGTGTCTGCTATCTCACATTCGTGCCCCAGTCCATTGTTTCAGCTTGAGTCTTTGAAGTTGGCGCAACGAAGTTCACACACAGCTGTAATTATCATAAGGGTTCACACTTTGCAAAAGGGAGGGAGCCTTGTTAATACGCAATTTGTCTAATGTTTTTCGTCCCGTGTATTGATCGAGACTTCGTAAATGAAGAGAAAAATAAGAGTAGAAAATTTGTAACTGCCAGTTGTGCAGCATGTTACGAAATGTTATTATCTAGAGCGCGGATTATCATAAGTAAGAAAAGAAAAATTGCGAAAAAAAAATTGTCGCATATTCTTTACACTTTCGTGTATTTCAGCAAAAATCTAGTCACGTATAATCGCATCGAATTGTCCATGTATTAACGATAATCGAATTTCATCAATTTTCACATATTTAAATATAATTATTTTGCGTGTAACGCTTAAATTCAATTTTGATGATTACGCACATTTATAGAATTAAATAATTTAATAATAGCAAGAATCGATTCAATGATTAATGCGTGAGTACGTGCCACTGGTTATAATATTACATCAACGATTATGGTATCAAGTTATTTAATGTGATACGTGTGGAATGCATACTGTAAACGACAGTTCTGTCAATATAATGTTATGCTTGAACATGAAAGGAATCGCGTAATGTTATCGTTGTGCCATATACATGCGATTAAATTTTAAACACACAAATGAAATCGCGTTACTAATTGTTATTACTTTCTATAAGCTCATACTATAATTGTGTGTAGATTTAAATACAAACTTTATTACATTTTGTGCGTTAATATATTTTTACAACAGATTTTTTAATACTATTATATATTTTTTTTGCACAAAATGCTACGCGCGATTTCTTTATAAAGTTTCTCTTGTCAAAAAGAAGTTGAATCTTGCAATATTTCGATATGTAGGAAGTATAATCAATAGATGCGTGTACAGAAGAAATTTAAATTGTTTTACAATAAATCAGCCGAATTAGACGCATTTCTCTATTAGTAAAATTAATACATTAATGCAACTTGCTTCTTTTACGAATTGCACGTTTGTGAATTTAATTATAAGGATTATTAACGTAAAATAAAACCGTAGAAAATGTTTGGGGAAAGATGTTATAAATCGTGGACACTGTAAATCATAACTGCAACGTCGTTTAAAGTAAGCGCATGCTGTACGTATCACATAGTAAATAATAAGGACATTTGACCTGCAATGAAATTGGATGGAAACTCGAGCATAGCTATGTGGTTGCCTTATCACTATGGCATCGTTACACGATATGAAAACAACTTAATGACGCGCAAACAGCTATTCGAATGTACGGAAATCGTTTCTTTTCCTGTCAACGACTGTGTCGATTATCTTACGACGCGAGATTGAAATTTTCGTGTAAAATATGATATCCGTGATTTAATAGCTTCCGTTTCTAAAGAAAGAAATTTTAAAAGCATTTTTCATATTCGTAAAATGTTCATATACTTAATAAATAATTAAGAATAATTTTTTTCGTTATACAAAGATGCAAGATAAAAAAAATTTAATTATTCGTTGTCTCGACTCCTCCTGTTTCAAACATGAAAATTGTAATCTTATAGTAGGAGTTTGCGACACTGCACCTCGTTATTAAAAGGTTAATGAACTTGCCCAAGAGAGTAGAATATCTTTTATCTATATCTATATCTAGAATATCTATTAAAATAATAATGTATTGAAGTATAAATAACGAATCCAATGAGAAAAGAAATTTGAAACCTGTCTAAATTATAACCATTTATATGAATATAAATTTATATAAGTCTTTTTAATGCAATAAATATTATAAAGGGAAAGAAAGGTATTATTTAAGATTCATGAAATATTATTGAAGAGATAAAATCTAAATTTATTCATGATTAACTTTAATTTTATAGAATCAATCTAAAAACATCAAGAATTCTCAAAGAATTTCCAAAATGTCCACACAGTTTTAAAATATCATCCATGAAAAATTCAGATCATTCTTTTTTACGAATACAGACTCGAGTCTGAAAAGATTCAACGACAGCGAACTGTATATTCGCAATTATAAAGCTGAAAACTTCCCAAGCAGCATTTCTGTCCTCATCGTTCAAGCCGAAACTGAGATCTGAATGTCAGATAGATTGCATTTTGTCCGACAATTTATCACCGTTAGTTGCACTTGTAGCAAAAGTAATTCGTCCACGAAAGATTTGCATGCCGATGGACTGCCTCGCCGAGGATACACGGCCTATAGGGGGTGGGTGGGAAGTGTCGCCCGTGTGAGGGAAATAAATCAAACGATGGCGCAACGAACAATTAACGTGTCGGGGACTGCGCGCGGCTTTGTTATGGCAAACAAATCGCGCGAAGCCGCGCAGGCTTCGCTGGCAATTTTCTTCTATCCGATGTTGCGACCAGCAACTCTCGATTTAAGCTTGCCACGTTCGACGCTAACGAGAAGGAAATACCGTGGCGTCCTGACGCCCGAGAAAGTCAGGATATTCCATTAAAGGGGCGAAGAGAGGCGGAATCAGAAATGACAGCGGATCTTGAACAAAAATAAAAAAAGAAAAAATAGCGAACACGTTGGAGGTATATCGATCGACAGAAACGCAGATGCGAATATAGCACAGAAAGAGCCGTTCGTCAAATATAAGGCGTCTTATCCCTACGAATCTGTTTGCAACTGTTACGCGTAAAATTAGATCTTTTATTTTTATTTTTTTCTGTTCTTTTTATAAACATCCCCCGAGTCTCCTTTGTATTGTCAGAGGATTGAAGTCGTAGATTCTTTCCGAGGATGGGTAAGAGGGGTCTTTTTCTCATCGAGATGTGCCTGGGAATTCTTTAATATTCGCGCGATACTGTACGTACGACTTACTGCTTGCATTATTTATGACGCATGCGTGAGAAGCGTTTAAAGGAACCACATTTACTTCCCTTTTTTAAGCTGGAGGAAATGACTTACTTTGTTTAAGAATATCGTAGCTCTCTTACACTTGTATTCTTTTAACATACTTTAACCGTAAATAAAGGAAGTAAGAGAAATACCTGTAATCTTTTCAAAATAAAGAGCAGTACACGTGAATTGTGTACGTGCGTGTGTTATTAATTTATTAGTACAATTAGATTATAGCACATATATTGTAGCTCTGCTGAAATAATTACTGCTTTGAAAACTATAGAAGATATAGAGCGCATGTACAATTGTACAATTATGTATGAATATGATAAGACAATAAATTACAGATTTTTATAGTTTAGCCATATTATGATTCTTTAGGATGGATATATTGTTTTATAAAAGTCTATTGTCTACTATGCTCAGGCTGTATGTAACAATGAAAAGTTGCTTGCTATTATGCGGAGGAAATGGAAATTGAAGTCGCGATGCACAATGAGCGGGAAAATCGTCGAGAGATAACATTTCCACAGCGCGGTATATTAATGGCGTCGGTTTTTCCGTATATTCGCGGTTAACGCGCGACCGATGGAAATAAAGTTCGCGGTGCTGTCATCAAATTAGCGCGCGTGCAGGGCCGTTTTCACTCGAACAGACACAACAATGAGAGCGGAAATGGATATTCGATGTAAATGTCAACGTAGCGCAGTTCCGCGATAGCTTTATCAGTTTGCGTGCTATCCTGTATCGTGGGACGATCGGAAACTTATATTAATAATTTATTAGTTATTGTTCTCTCTCTCTCTCTCTCTCTCTCTCTCTCTCTCTCTCTCTCTCTCTCTCTCTCTCTCTCTCTCTCGACATGCACTTTCGTCAACGGCGCCGGTTTGTATTCGGTTGTATTATGCATTATACGTGATTTCCATACGCTGATTGAATGTAACTTTAACCAGTCAATGATTGAGAAATTCACACCTAAGCTTTCCTTTTTTTTTAAAAAGTTTTTTTGTGAATTTGTTGTATTTTTAAATTATCCAATAATTTTAAAATATTGCATACTTGGAAAGATAAAAAATTAATATAACTAAAAGCTTATATTTATTTTAAAAGATATATTCTAAAAGACTCATATATTATGTAAAATATATCTTATATATTTTAAAATTTTTGAAATGGCTTTATTTTTTAAGCAAGAATTTAATTGCCTGCTACCTTGTTTCATAATGTTATTAAATAATTCTGTACTTAGGATTCAGTTTTTTTTTCCCCCATTTTCTTTCAATGCAATTTCAATTTATTTTTAAACGAAGTATCCTGCAAAAATTTGTTGGAGAATATGACCTTATCATCATCGTTTTGGGGACGGGGAACGAAATTGCATTCCAGTTGCGAAACCACAAACTTCTTTCGAAGTTGAAAAGAAAGGATAGGAGAAGATAGATATTCGGAATGGCGAGGCGAGGAAAATAATTTTCTACCTCTTTCGAATTGTCGTTTCTTCGTGAGAGTGCGTGTAGTTCAGCGGTTAAAGACAGTACGTGAGTGTCGCATTGCGGTGCTCTCACCCCTGAAATTGGAACTTGTACGTACTAAAAACCGTTATGCCTGGCGATATTGTTAGACCACGGCGATAGAAACCGATAGTGTGACATAGCCGGAGGTCTCGTTGAATTTATTCACAGCACCGTGGAATATTTATACGCGCTCTGTATCATGCATAGAATCGTCGGCGACGTTATCCGATAGATTACCGCAACGGGAGTTAAAGTTAATTATTATTGAAATCGATGCGAATCCGCGCGCGCGCGCGAAATATTATCTCAGTGCATCATTAGAAATAAATAACGTTAGGTATGTCGACTATTTTTAACGATCTCCTTAAAAACAATCATTAACGGGGTCATTGCATCAATCTTTTCTTTTTTTATTTTTTAAGTAATACTTTTTGCGAATAAACGATGAAGGCAGAACTCTTTGCCTTCGTAGTTTTATATTTGCGTCAGCCTCAACACGATCGAGGTGTAATTAAAATTGGTGCAGTGGCTTTTTTTTACGTTTTGCTTCGTTATTCCTATACCGTGTTATGTACATTTGATGTTTTTTTAATTAGATGTTAGTAACTATAATTACTATTTAATATAATTGGCATTCGTTAATTAAAAAATTGTATAAATACTGATAGTAAATGTCAATGATTATTGTAAACGTAAAACGTATATAACGAACTGATTCATTTTGTAAATGATGATTATCGACTTTGAAAAATCCGTAGATTATAGTTTGAAATGCACAGAACAAAGAATCAATCTGTATTGTTACATAATCCGTTACGTATATACGTATATAGATATGGTTAATTAATTGTTAACGCAATTAAATCCCCAATGGTATACATCGAGCATATTTCATTTGTGTCCCTGATTAATTTCATACTCTGTTTATGCGCTATACGTAATTATAACCGAGGAAACAAAGAGACTCATTTGTTCGTCAAAAGCGACGCGTCAGTCCTTCCGTTGCGTGTCTGTCGCGCGGCACAAAGAAACGTAATTAATTAATTCTACCTTTGACCCTATCGAGTCATGGCCTTCATTCGCTTTGTATTTGACAAATTGAAAGAAACACATATCTATGCGGCAGAGGAGTCAATGTTAACCATATAGCTCACTCTCAAAGCCATTGTTTAGCCGTGTGTTGTTTACGCTTTAAAAGTTTTCGTCCCGTAATTAGCCTCAGCTTATGTATCGCATTTTCTCTCATCGTAATACAGAATTTATAAGTAAAAATAGAGAGAAAATAATCTCTTATACAATTAAAATAGTTGTTCAGCCTTTAAAATCTCAGTTCTACAAAAGAGAGATAAGCGATTGTACTAATACAATTTTTTTACTTACACATTTTTTAATAATCTCTCTTCTCTGTACTTGTTATATAGATTTACTTACCGTATTTATTGTAGAAAATGCACGCATGAACGTAAATGTTCTCGCGATATAAGATAATCTAACACGTTGTTAATTCTATATTATCCCTCCAGTATTACTTGTGCGAAATTAATTTTCGCACGTAAGTCGTTTCCGTTGCGCTGCTCCTTGATAGTTTCCGCGATCGTAATTTTATGCGTCATAAATTCGGCTTATGCAGAGATGTCCGCGCGAGAAGACGGAAAATTTATGTCGTTTTAACAATGCACGTTCAACCGTATCGAAAATGCAAAATCTGGCGTGGCTCATAATTTCGCTCCCCCATTGATTCTGGGGTCTACTACTATCGGCGAGGTGGAATGTGTGAGTTACATCAATACGGTATCTCCAGACGATGCTTCGAATTGACTTGCTGATGTTTATGACGCGATCCGCCGCAAACTAGGAAGGGTGATTCTCTCCGAGTCGATTCTTGGCGACGCGACGATGTCGAGAAGGGGAAGGGAAGGGGCGATAAGCAGGGGCGCTCCATTGTTGCTCGATATCTTTGACCAGGCTGGCGCGAGGAAAGTAGCTTTCCAATGTCGATATGACGACGGTGCCACGAGAGACCGTACCTAAAACCTTATCTTGGTTCTCGAGGGACGTTACCGTATTGAAGAAACCGTCAGTACATTTCTCCACCCTTCTGTCGCTGTACCTGCAAAGGGCTGTTTTACGTTTACGGCCTGCTTGCGGTATCTAATGGATCCCGAAACGTCCAAGCACACCCTTTACCATCTCGTGCACGCGTGTTACTCGCGGCTTGCAGGAATCGTATTCTCTTCTTGCACACATCACTTACAAGAAATATCCAGAGGTTCGCTCACATGCCCAGATGCTTTCGTAAAAGTTTACGAGGTGGGTAGAGCGGCCTCGAATAAGGAATTTTCATGTTTGAAAAGGCAAATGTGGTATTGCTAACATTTTTTTTTCTCTACGCCATTCCATGGCGAATAATAATAATGTGTATTTTGTCGTGAGAGAATTGCGTTTAAAACTTCTGAGAATTGACAAAAATGAGAAGTAGTCTTAATATATCTCTGCTGAGATTATGAAAAATTTATTTATATAGATAGCTTAGATATTTAGAGTTTAAACGTTCACAGAGAGCTGTTCTCGTAAAGGAAGCTAAACATTTAAATAAATAGGAAGCACGCGTATGTATAGTCTAATAAGTGCAAGGCTGTTAAATTTATTTATTGTGAAATAAAAATTTAAATTTCAACGGGTTAGAAAGAGCCAGAAGCGATTGGTAGTGTATCATTTTCAAAGAAAATTAATTTTTCATTGAAACTGATTAATTGTACACAGGGCACAATTTTTTTTTATCCGATACCAAGTAATTAAATTAAATATTAATTCGAGATTTTTATTTTAATAAATCCCTTTGACCCCTGTTTATTGTAACGTGTACGTAATGAAATTTATCGTGTCGTAAGTAAACGATCGCGTAAATTAGTATAATGTATTCCGAGGAAAAATAATTTTTGGTCATTTGTACGACTATGTATCTTGTATAAATCTTACAGTGTCATTGCAGATTGAACAATGGAGTTACAAAGCTTCTGTTTTAAAATCTTCGTTTTGCGTGAGATTGCTTGGCGAGAAGGCCATTCTGATGATAATCTACTTTACAGCGAAGGAAGACCTCATTATTATACCCCATCGATTATTATTTTATGTGTTAGGTAGTGCGATGTAAGCGATGTTTAGGCTCTAATACTATTCTTTTAAGGCCTTCTATGGTCTTACAATAAATTTATCAGTATAATGCAGAATAGATTTACTTTAAATTATATGCTTTGATGGTAATTATTCCAATCTATATATTTGAGCGATATATGTAATTTAATCAAATTAGGCAATTGGAATAAATAGGATAATAAAGACTTGAACAGAAATTTATATTTCGTAAAATCTTATTGATCGTTTCACTATAATCTTATTAAGATTACGTTTTTAATTGGCTAAATTTATTCAGAATGAAGAGGTTCTGATTCAGCAAGAGACAACAAATCGTTAAGTCAAGCTTATTTAATTTTGATAATTAGGTCTCATTCTATATTCAATCCGTCGTATACGCTTAATCCTTTTTAATTAGTAAAAAGTAATTACGTAACAAGAGTACTTTTTTTCTAATTGTCAATATATTATCCATAAATTACTTACAATTAGTGCATCCTACTTACGTAACCTAGTGCATAATTTTGAAATATCACTTGCTTAAATATCGCTGTTTTATCACTCGCGTGTACCGGATAAACGGGTCGACATATTTTTTGTATGACCCTGTAAGGAAAGAGAGAGAGAGAGAGGGAGAAAAAGAGGGGCTCGCATTCTTCGCGAAAGGGGTGTCACGGCCTCCGAAGGTATCGATTAGTCTTAGGAGAGCGCGGGTGCTACACGAAAGTAGTACATTCCACTACTTGCATCGTACTTTTATTACCTCACAGCCGCGAATATAAACACGGAGACCGTAAGAGCCACGTCGCGATATAGAACACTGGTGGATCAGATGGTTCGACGGCGCTGTCACGTAAAACAACGCGAATCTACGGACGGGCGAGCGTCATTAAATGAATCACTATTACCAACATATAAATATGCGTTGTTTCCTCGATGCATCGTTGCCGCCGTTCTATCGGCATTCGTGCTTTACGTCCGTCCGGAAAACGAACGGCCCGCGCCTTCCCAAAATACATTATACATTTCCGCGTCGTCGGCGTGCGCGACGCGGCCAATATTTTCCGCGCATTAAATCAAGCGCTTCGGGCGGGGGATGAGGGAGGGAGGGAGGGTGGGAGGGTGCAGCGCACATTCTAGGAAATGTACGGCGCCCGAAAGAAGTCGATCGTAGGTATCGTAGAATCGGGAAATGTGATCCGGCGATGTGAGACGAAATCTACGAGACACACGAAGATCGAAAACTGCTCAGCTTAAAGAGCTAAGGCTATAATGAATTTCGCGGCCGCGATTAATTAGCTGCGTGTCATTCACTCGCAGCTCGCGAGATCGAGCATCGGCCCCGAGCTCTTTTACCCTCGTTACCTCTCGAACGAGGCCATTCGATCGCGTTCGGGCACACGCGTGTGTTTCATGCCTCTTGATTTATTCCTGTTCCCGATACATATATGCATCAGCGGTCCTATGTATCGCGAACGGAAAGGACACGATGCCGAGGACGGATAAGTGAGGATAAAGATTGGACAGGACGGGAGTTGTGTAGAGGCGTCGGTGAACGGATCTCTCGATGATCGAACTCGTGCGCTTTGTGCGAAAGGACCGGCGATCTCATTCGATGGAGTCCCTACGAACGAGAGTCATCGCGTAGAGCAAGCACGTACTTGTGACTAGGGATGGGATCAAGTTCAATATGTACTTAAAAATCCTAGTCGAATCTAATAATCAGGTTTCATTTTCTAGGATTCGAATAATACTCATAAGAAATAATATTTTATGAAATATTATTTCTACAATATATGTATTGTACTTGCGAAGTAATCGAATCTAGAACAGTTATATTCGCGAATTTTAGATTGAGTATCTGCAAGGTTCGAAATAGTACTTATAAAGAATCGAATCTTTTATAAGTAGTACTCGAACTCTAAGATAAAAAAAAATCTATTTATAATACTTGCTACACATCCACACACACGCGCACGCACACTCACGCACAATTTCTCATAAGTATTCATAAAAGATTCGAACATACTTGATTCAGGTTTGAATGTGCTTGGAAGTACTGCTTTTTTTTAAAGTAATCAGAGAATTTGAAACCATGCAAACAAATTCGAATCTACTTGTAAGATACTTAATCCCATCGCTACTCGTGACACTGTACACGTACAAAGTAGATGAAGTCTTTTATCATATCTTGCAGTAAAGATACTTATTTAAGATAATGCACACATCACGTTAGAAACGCTTTTGCAACGTCGTCACTCTTTGATAAACTTTGAATGTATAGCAAAGTGGCTCTCGATAGGAGTAACAGCTCGAAATAAGTCTCCTGAATCGCCGCGTCTTCTTTACAACGCTTTTTATAGGCTTGCATTGTTCGGAAACGAACGTAACTTTCGTTAATTCTTGTAGGTGTTAAATGAAGAAAGCGAAAGTGGAATGCGCAGTATTTTCTCAGTCAATGATTGCATCGCTATTGTGCAACGCTGTTCACATTTTCGCGCGCCACGATATTTGCCGTGGACTTTTAAATGGCGATGCCGGCTATTCGATTGCAATCGTTTATTTAGGAGAGACTTCAGGCGTTCGCAAACACGACGCGCTTTTCGCGCGTTTTAAAACGCTGTATAAAGTGTACTTTATTTTTTGTACAAGCTATTTGATTGATGTCAGAACGATTATATACGTGCACAGATCGATATCTTTGTGAACGCGCGATGTTTTCTCTCAATCATTTTAAAAGCCACGTTTACAATTCTATCGCGATTCATTGCGAGAAAAAGTGTAAAAAGATGCACGTTCGCCTTTCTTTATTGCAATTCGATATATGTTCCGTTTCTCTTTAAAAAAATTGTATTCTCATTTTAAGAATTTCCCACTTATTTTTAGAATATCCTATTCTAAAATAGGCGCCAAAAGGATCCTTAAGAGGGGAATTCTCTAAAGATTAATATCGGATATTACTAATTTATAAAAATGTAGACGAAATGGGATTTATTTTTATATTAACAAAAACAAGTACATTATTTTACAACACAGGCAAAGAAAGCATAGATATAGACATATAGATCGAGCATGAGGCACGAGACCTGGGTCCTGAATGATTAAATTACGTTACGTTTCGCGTTACTTACTCGTAAAAACTTCTCTTAAGTCGTTCAAGTCTTCTTTTTCGAGCCACTTATTAACTTCATCCATCTTCCAATAAACTAAAACCATTCAGTGACAAACACTGCACTGCACTGTAAATTGCAACACTATGTAATCATATACATTGCTGCAACAATATGACTATATATAACGCCAAATGTACGATCCGCAAAAAAAAAAAACATATGACCGTTTGTTATTAACAAAGAATATATTCTTAGTTTCGGAGGATGTTCTAGAAACACTTAGGAATATCGGTTAAGAGGGATTTTATAGTATACAGTCCTCTTCGAGAATACAATTTTTTCGGTGTTTATATCAATTTCTCTACATTTTTCGCGTAATACTTTGATATTACATATTTTCTTATAACTATATATGTTTGGCTCTTCATCGTTACATTTTCGCATTATACAATTGCTTTGTGGAACGGGCACAATTTTGGAATAGCGAGTTGGGGAAGCGGGCAAATTTGTTGGTAAAGTGATTAGTCTCCATGAAACTGGCGTCTTCCTCCGCACTCTACTTCATTGTAGACTACATAAAATGAAGTAACAAACGTGCCGGCAGTTGCTATCCCGAGGGTTGGGTGTCTCCCAGAGCTTCCCCCTAAGTACAATTTAAGCGCACAATTACAAGAAATAATGAACCTTTGAAAGAATCAGCATTTAGATGAAGTATTAAGTTGCAAAAGTCTCTTGGTGTTGGACCTCCCTCCCCTTTAAATGTCTTCGTGACGTGATTCTTGCGATGGCAATTCTCGCCAAAATCATTCCAACGATATCACTGGTGAATCCCAATCGAGATTTCATTTGGATTAGAAAATTCTACAAAAATTCCGAAAATCCCGCGAGAGTATTAGACGCGGGTCCGGATATAATCGATCGCATAATCGGCCGCGCGAAAATGACTCGCAAGCGTTCTCTACTGCCGAGTTACGAGTCGTGTCCGGCCAATTTCCGGAAACACGTCGAAAAGTCGAATTTGTTACGCGCGCGCGGGCGTCGTAGAAATCAATCGCGGTTATACGCGTCGGTCGGCGCGGCGGAAATGAAATTGAAACAGCGTCGGTGGTACATACTTTTGTACAGAAGCCTCGTAAAGCGGAGGGCTCTGGTGGCACTGGTGGCCGAACGATATCCACAACGAACGATTCATTTTAACGCCCTCTCTCTTCTCGGTTCCACCTATCGTTACTACCCCCATCCAGCTGTTATGCCGGGGGGGTATATCGAGGGTCCGACATCGTAAGGGCGGCCGTAAGCCTCGAGCGCTCGTATCTCACCGCACTAAAGCACATTTTAGTCTGACACTGTGAAATCCTAGGATTTCATAAAGCATATCACAAGTGCGCCGTAAATATGTATTACATTACGGGGAGAAGGAGGAGGTGCGAGAGGAGAGCGCTCTTAACGACGTATGTGCGCGCGTGGAGCGAGCGAGCATTAAGCTTGCGCGTTCGTGCGGTCTGCGTTTCTTGCAATTAGGCTGAGAAAGGGTCGATTCACGAATTAACGCGATAAGACGAACACGATATAGCGCCGCGCGTGGTCCGTTTTTAATATGTAATAACGGCTTAGGACGCCGGAGGATTATGCGAGTGCTCATATCTAATTTGCAACGGAAAATGGGATCTATTATCTTGGACCGAGATAAGAAACTCGAACGACATTCTCTCCGAGCGTTTTATATTTCTGATAATGGTTATCGATAAGCAAACGGACCCTGGTGCGCGGCTCGCTCACGGAACATTTTCATTCTCTCTGCCTTATGCGAGGGTGCCGTTTAATATTTATGTTTGAAAAGAAATTGCCGCACTTAAAATATTTTTCATACACAGAAAAATATAATTCCTTAGTTTGACTTATAGATCTTGCAATGCAGAAAATTGCAATATGCACATACATATAATAATCTCTCAATGTTTCTCTCTCTCTCTCTCTCTCTCTCTCTCTCTCTCTCTATATATATATATATATATATATATATATATATATATATATATAATATAATTACATTAGTTAAATATTGCATATGCAATATTTAACTAATATAATTGTATTTTAATAACAATATTTTGTTATAATATAACTTTGCTTCCTTCTATTTAAGATAGTAACGAATATCACGCTGTCGTATATTAATATGCAATATTTCACGCCAAAGTGACGTTACGCTGCAATCGTCGTAATTTGCCAAAATGATCGCGCGCTTCGTGTCGCCAATTTCGTGACAATCCATCGTATGAGCGCGTCGCCGCGAGGCACGTGAGTTTCGTTTCGGCTGCTGGATTTTCGGTGATTATCGTGAAACTCAGGTACCCGGCTAACCTACTCGTTACGAGAGAGTCGAACGGATTTGCCGTTCGGGATATTCACGGGAGCGTGCAGCTTTTCGCGATTATTGCGAGACCGAGGTTGTTATCGTTGACTGCATGGGATCCGTCGGCTCCAGTAAAACTAAAAGCGCAAATGCGAACCGCAGAAAGCTATTCAAACAGGCGTCAGTGACAGACAAATTCCAAGCAAAATTAAATATAGTGCTCGGATGGCGGGTCACGAAATCTCGTACGTCTGCCGCGAAATTGATCCTGCACGTGTTCTCTAAAAAAAAAAAAAAGACATGAAAAAGCTTCCAAGTTTATTTACTGTTAGAGTAGATGCAGTGGATGCAGCAGCAAAATAGTGACCACTTAAAACATATTTTTAGATAATTCTATTTTTATCATTTTTTTTTCTTTCTCCTTAATTTTGAGCTTCGTCAGAAGCAAATTCTCTTGCAATAATGATACTATTCTGATGGCAGATATTGGATTCTTTGTGAGAAAAAAAATTTACATGTTTTGTAGTAATTACAATGTTTATCATCGCACATAAAGCGGGATGAAAATTGATGCAAATGCTTGTAATTCTGCAATTATAATTATGGAAGATATACTTCATATTGCATAATAATTCTTCTTTCGCCGCGTTAAATCTTTTTTTTCTGGCGTTTTTATAGATCGCAACATCGAGGCTGAAAATATAATGATAATGCGCAACGATGATAATATATGGTAAACTCAAAACGGCACCGATGTCGTTGTTGATGCATGAGAAGCGTTGCACCTTCGGTAAATGAAATATTAACCGGATGTTCGATTATTGAATACTTTTAAGCGATTTTCATGAGTGCACTACTTCGATTAACTGCTCCTCGCAAATATGTATTTATCACGATTAACGAGAAAACTGCAGAAAAAAAAAGAACAAAAAAGATGTCCATTCAATAAACCATACATTTATTGACTATTTAATTGACTTTTTAATATTTGATGGGTATTGTATAATGGTCAAAAGAAATTGAGATTTCACAAAATATGCACATATAAAAGAGCAATATTTATTTATTATTTATACTATTTATTCTGGTATTACATGAAAGCTTGTAAAATCAGATCAATCATAATAATGTGTAATTATTTTTACGTCCGTTTGCTAATCTGCTGTTATCACGTTAGGAATTGTTTATATTATAAACAGAAGATCGAGAAATTGATGAATCTTTACGACGCGTTTTATATTTTATAATTGACCCAAATGAAAAAAAAAAAAACGTTAAATGCGTTAGCATATTTCCACTTTACAAGTCGCGTTAAAATTACATAGTAGAGGTCGTTAAAAATAGATCAATATTACGATAATAATGTGATACACTCTCGCGTTATTAATCTCTCGGGTTGTTAACGAAAACGCTAAAGAGCGTGCCTTATCGCATCCCATTGTACTTCGTTGAGCAGATTTCATTCTGCATATCTCGCGCTTAGTACAACTATGGGAATACAAAAATAGGAGCAAACACCGTTCTGTTTCAGGCTTCACGTCCTGTCTGGGACAAAGTTTGAGCAGCGAAAAAAAAAATCGAGAAATGTGCGGTTGCACGCATAGAACGCGGACGGATCAGCGATATGGCAACAATAATTTATCGGCCAATTTGCCGGCATTGATATCTCGCGATTAAACGCTCTATGTCCGACGATTGCCGAAACTTCTCTGCTATTCGGTTGAAATTGTTCAAACGCGTCAAGCTTCGCGCAATATCAATGTATTTGTACGACCGTCGTGCACGGTTCGACGAAATATCGTTTTAAAAATTCATAGCGTTATAGAGGCTACATGAAATATCTACAGTGCCGAAAAAAAGAGGCTGATGGCGCGGCGTTGAGTTTAAACTTTACGCGAAAATATGTATATACGCTCGACAGCTAAGAGGATTACAAAATATACTAATCTTTGCCGTTCGACATGTTCAGCTGTATGAATCCGTTTGCATTTGTGTACGAGCTAGAGAAACGTCGATATTTCCCAGACAATCAAATGATAGCCATTAATTCAATTACTTTTACAACGTTTTTCGGTTAAACGCAGTATTGATGTAACGATCGAAAAATATTTTCAACGAATGTTATATAAAAAAGTCAATCGACATCAAATCGAATAAATCGCATGCATGGCAAAATAATTTTATTGCAAAATAAAAAAGAAATATATTATTATTTATGAATATAAATTAGGTATATTAATATATCTCTTTAAATTTTTTTTAAATAAATACATTTGACAGATCGCAATGGACGATTTTTATCGATTTGCATGTAATGGAAGTTCGTATGAAGTTACAGCAACGATGCATGATAAAGTGATAATTATATCGCGGCTAATATTGTTAAAATTATCCGTGTGTAAAACGCTGGCAGTACAAATGCATCATTTTATTAATGCGCGGTTTATTATCATGGTAGAATTCATTAATTAATTTCAATGTGCGGGTCCAAGATGCGGGTTGTTATAACAGATTTACGCGTGTACGGTAAAATTTTGTAAAGCGAGTTATATATATATATACACATATTATATTTGTGTATCCAATAATTCGTTAAAAGTAATGACGCGTAATAAAATCACAAACACAAATTCGCATCCATTTTCTATTCTTTTCCATTATCATAGCGAAATTGATTTTACGGTCATTTTTGCTTCTAAGGTAAATATTGTCGCTATGTATATTATAAACGTAATTATGTGTACGTTTTCAGCTTTATATAGAGAGAGGTATAAAAATATACTATAAAGAATACAAATGTAAGTAACTCTATGTAGCAGCTGCAAAAATAGCTTAAGAAAGAAGATGTATATGTCTACAGAATTTAAACTTAAGATCCGTGCTCGACATAAAGAAAGCGAGCTATGTTATGTGATGAGACAGGTTGCCGTTAAGACAGGAAAATTCGATATAAGTCGCCGCGGAGTTTACAGTGCACTCTTCGGACGCACTTTATGAAATTTACACTAACTGCATTACTGTCTTCCATGCCCAGCTGAATGCAATTTCGCGAAAAATATAAGCTGAAGCGACGTTACATCCCCTCCCCACTGTATATCATTCTCGGACTGAAAAAATTTTTGTGACAAATTCATTTTTTCGTACGCACAGAAATGCAATTTAACTTATTATAATTTTGTACGTGCAACTATGAGATACGGTAGACCTGTATTTCGACATCAGCGTGTAAGTTGAACGAAATTATATATTCGTTATAACCATATCTGGGATAATTTTCTCAATATTTTATTTAAACATGTAATTTTCATGTGCATACATTCTTTTTTACACTTTTCACTATATTTTTTTCGTTGGGATTTCGAATCAGCTCATTTAAGAGATTTGTGCAGTTGTATTTACGGAGACTTAAGGCGCGCGTATCGATTAAATCTGCTGAATGAGTCGGGGGAACGCTTTTATGTTGTGTCGTCCCCGAATTCTTTCAGAATAAGTTAATTGGAAAACTTTCTATAGTAGTTCTCTCTGGATTTTGTTCTGTTCTTCCCTCCTTTCTGAAGGTACACGGATCGCTTGCTTTGGAGATTTCCGTAATGCTGAAATCAGCATCTTCGGACTACACCGAGCTTACATGTGTAAGTTGAATGGTTTTGTTGTACGGTCGATTCTATTATGTCATCGAGAGAAATAGCTTACATACGCTAATGCTCGATATCTTCCGAGATTAGGATATGCTGATAAAGTTGCCAAACGAGTGTACTACTTTTCGAAAAGTCACACGAAGCGACGCGACGCGACGACGGATCGCTAACTTGGCGAGAACGTGCCTAATGCAAAGTAGCAAAGTTTTACCTTAAGCGAGGCATCGATTTTTTTATGAGTTACGCCACGAAGATGCCGAGGAGCGCAAGCACACGGCGGCGAACTTGATGTAAGAAAATTTGAGCTTTCCTCATCAGCGCCAGCGTGCGAAAAAAGCTTGTTTTCGCAGCATTATTCATAATACATTCGAGATCGTTCAACATGCAGCTGTGCATCATTTCTACGTGTTACGTAGAAGACAGCAAAATAAGAATTATGTCTCTAACAATAAGTTTCTATAATCAAATAATTTAAAGTATAATTTGATACACAAAGAGGACAAGGTGCAGAGTAATTTTTAATTATATTATTTGTAAAAGTAACGCACGTATATTAATAATTCATTAATATATGTATCATCTATTGGAAAGCAATACTATAATAAAAGGCGCATATGCAAATGAGATAAGTGAAAAATATAAGATTTAAAATTTTAATTAAAATTAAAAAATTTAAAATAATACGAGATTTAAAATTTCTAGAAAATAATTCAAATGTTTATAACATACTTACGACTAATATACGAAAGAGATTGTATAATGACCCTTGAATATATAATCGGTTGGGCGATAATTCACTCCTTCATTCGATAGGAAACCTCGTACACCTTCATCACGTGATATCGGAGATCGGATAATTGCTATCCGTAAATAATCCCCGCGTAACTTATCACGCAAATGATAAGCCAAACGGCTATTCCGTCCTTCCTGAATGGTCAGCATCAGCCGATAGTGTCGAATCTATGGACGAGCACGTACCACAGAATCGCTCTTCTTCGTAGCCGCGAATTACTTCGCGGGTGTCATTGGTATTTCTATCGGAATTTCCGATAAAGTGGAATTTCGTATGACCTTGATGCGTAGAATGCCTCGGGAGAAGTTTGATATTCGAGGCACGTAATCATCCGGACATTCCTCCCTTTGCATCTGAATAATGTGTTATTGCACACAGTGCAAGCATATTAAAAATTCATAGCAGAACATTGAACGCATATCGAGCCTTATATTAAACCCTTCCTTTGTATTATAATTGACTATCGACGCTGTGCGATAAATTATTGTTACACATTGATAATTGTTTTAATATTATAATCGATAACAATTTTTAATTTTCTTCAGATTCAGATAAATATTTATTGCTTTGTTGTAGGAAACAATTTTAATATTTATTTTACTTTATTTATATTTTATTTTTAATTTTAATTTTAATTAGAAAAAATACTCAGATTTTGTGCAAAAATTTTAGTAAAACGTAGTAATTTTCAACGTCATTTTTTATTAAATTAATTTCTATCTATACGCGTGGTGAGGCGTTCTATAAATTTTTAAATATTTCTACACGGATTATTAATTTTTGATCAAATACTTATTCTGGTTAATTAACCTTAACGTCCCGGTTAATTAACATTAATGTCCCCCGAATTGATAATTCATACTGAGACAGGTGGCACGCGCATAGCGCAATCGGAAATATTCCAGCAATGCGACAGTAGAAATGGAAGTACGAAATTCCGCGGCGATATTTAGTCGAAAAGTTGCAGCGACCCGACTGGTTCGGAAAGCACGATTGGCGCAAAGACTCTTTACGGGAGACGCCCGCGGAGTTTTACGCCGCCAAAGTAGTAACGGGCGAGCTTTGTGCAGACGTAATCTCGAATATTGTCCTGCGCCAAATTGGATTCGGCTGGTCGCAATTGCGGCGTTTTTCGCGCTCGTGGAACAGCCGCTCTAGCTAAAGGAAAAAAGATTGTGGAAGAAGGGGGAGGGGGGCGTAAAATTATGAAACGAGATCCGCGCGACTCGTTAGGAGGAGAACTAGACGGCGTCGTACGTGCTTGCGAAAGTTTGAGAGGTCTGGGCTCGTCGTCGTTCGTCGAGGGGTTACTCACGTCGCGGCGCTCGCTTTCAGACCGATAGAGTGCACGCTCTACAGACTTGTTGATGCATATCTTCCCACGGAAGCATTTTCGCGTGCGACATTATGCAACTTTCGAGATGTCGCGCGCGCGCACGTATTATTGCGGCGGGAGTGCAATATATGCGCGCGCGCGGAATGTGTCCTGATATATTTCATACTCTCTCGCCCGAGTCACTCTACTTTAAGTCATCGTTTGTACATCTTCTCATCGATCTCATCACTGACGGTCGTAGCAGTAGGTGATCGCATTTGTTGAAATTCATCTAGCGCTTGTGCGAATCGAACGTGGAAGCGCGATCTCTATGAAGCAGGAAAACGTGCTTGGATAATATTGATAGGGTATAACAATTGTATTTAACGCGTAAACAATTCCACATACATGTCATTTTATATTTATGATCTTTAGGTAACTTCGATAGAATATTAAATCCAATTTAAATATATTTTAAAATATATATAAATATATATATTAATATGTGTAAATATATATATATCATATTTACATATATTAATATATAATTACATATATTTATTATATGTATATTAATGTATATAAATATATTAAAATTGAATGTAAAATATTTCAAAAATGAAATAAAAATAAAATAATGAGAGGAGAAAAGAAATGATCCTTTAGTATATGTGCTGTCACATTCACGTATATTTGGTTTATTCGAAGGGACAATATTTGTTCTACAAAATTACATGAAAATCACTCGTAACATTCAAAAATATTTTGCGTTCCGTTGTGTGCCTCGAAAGCTCGCATGTTGTTTTAAACCGCAAGTTATATTGTATTTGCACAAAGGAAATGCAACGAGATCGCGAGATATTCACGCGACATCTTACTATATAGATTTACCGTATCTTGGTCGTTATTGATGGTGACTTGAGTGGCTACGAAACTTTGTAGTTTCATTACGTAAACTTCGTAACGTTGCATCGCCATTCGCGTGAATCCGAATGTGACGGTTTTGAATATAGGGTAGAAAGTTTCGCATTGTACGCTCTCTCTTCTCTCTCTTGTGCGCGCCGCACCGGTGCTCGTTAACTTTTCTGCGGTGCACCATTTAAAGCGCGACTCCTATGTACTATATTATCTTGCGAAACAATCGCTACTTTGTTATTCATCGTATTGTATTATGGTATATCCAACTTCTAAACTACAAATGTACTTTGTTGGCGCCAGTCGTCAATCGTCTGGCTAAGTTTCTTGTGAGTTATTTTTATTATATTCATCGTTAAGTTTTGGACAGCGTAACCACGAGTTTA
Source organism: Lasius platythorax (assembly GCA_963971435.1). Taxonomy (NCBI): domain Eukaryota; kingdom Metazoa; phylum Arthropoda; class Insecta; order Hymenoptera; family Formicidae; genus Lasius; species Lasius platythorax. The sequence goes on from OZ020535.1 coordinate 17,258,373, forward strand.
ATATGAATTTAATTATCTTTTAAATTTGGATATTTTGAATCGCGTGTCTGATTTAAAATATTGAAATCTAGATATAATCTGTGTGTGTGTGTGTGTGTGTGTATGTGTATGTGTGTAACACACAGACATATACATATATGATATTATTAGAGCAATTTGATATTTATTTATTGCGATCGCAGTCTGTTTAATAATAGCATAATCCACAATTATACTATTATTGGTGCTGTCTTTGACATCTACTACATGTCGTATCTCTAAAATGTTGAATTGAATTTAAGTTGCTGATATTACATAAATATACTGAAAATGATAACTGACATAAAATGCTTTTCGTTAAAAATTGTGGCCAAGAATAAATGTTTTCGAAGTCTTTCATCTGAATCAAAAAGTATTTATAGCTATTTGTATGGAATATGTTTTCATCCAATTATGTAATCAATTTTCCTTATTCATTTAATTGAAGATATTTAAACTATAAATTCATCTAGATACAACGAAAATCTGAGTTGAAAATATTTTATTCGCGAAGCAGTTTGTGGATTATATTTTGATCTTTGTTGACACCTTTTAAATACCGATATTAAATTCAGACTGATAAAGAAACACGAAAGACGAAACGTAATATTTCTGAAAATAACAGCTATATACATAAATAGCTTTGCTCTGTCCAGAGAAGAAACTGATCAGTGAATAGCAGTCGTGGTTTTAATGCCGCTTTCAAAAGATGCTTTTGTGCAATGTGACACCGCGGAGTGTGAAGGAAATAGAAATACGAAAACTCATAATCAGTAAAAGTATCAATTATCTTTAACATTTTTTTGTACATTCATAAGAATATCTCTCACATATGCGTATAAAATTACTTTAATCCGCAAAAAAATATATGATAAAAAATTAAAGCTAGAATTCATGTCAATGATATAATGCAGGAGAAAGAAGTAGCATAAAATATCGTTTTAATATTATACTCTTTCATAACGTTAAATTTACCTCTGACGTATTATTTTTAAACACCATTAATACTGTAAAGTGTTATTATTGAACATCATATTTAAGATAAAAATATATTATTGTGATATATTCACTTTACATTATTCGTCAATTATAAGTAATTGCAATTAAAAATATTTAAATGAGATTGTTAGATACGATCGAGCTGTGCTTTATATCATTCTAGAACGAGAATATGATATCACGACGTGTGCAAACTATTTCACATATCATAAAGATTTATAGTGAGCTTCTGACAATGCAACCGGTTAAACTATTCGTCACTCGAGTACGCAGTAACCGATCGTGGTCCTTTCAGTTGGCTGCTGGAAAGATGTACTGTGCGAAATGTAAGCTTTTACATAAGATGCACATCTGTCACTTTCCGATTTTTTTTTTACAATATTCAGTTTTCTCACGTGCCTCCTTTTTCCGGGAGTTTCGAGTGAGAATGAGAGCTCGATTCCGGAAGCTATGTGGGGGGGAATGCAGGCGGCTCGTCGATCATCGCTGTAGGTCAGTATAGTCGATCCATCTTTGTAAAGCAACCCTTGTCGATGGTGGTACTGTCACGAACTCCTGTTTATCTCCCATAGGAATACGCATCGTGAATTCTCGCGACAAGGTAAACTCGCATGTTTTTGGCGCAAATTGACAGATTGCAACGTAGACGCGTCGACGATATTCTCACGGCGCATTTCGAATCTGATTTGTCTGACTGTTTGTCGACGGGGAAATAAATATATATATATATAAATTTTGATTTAGATATATATTTTTACATATTATTTATGAAAACTATAAAAATCCCTTATATATATTATATTATATATAACAATTATAATATAATTAGCAATTATATATGAAGAAAAAATTATTTATAGTGCCTATTATTAATTATTATATTATTTATTATAAAATTCATACTTGTTGCGCGTACAAAGTTTATACGCGCTGCAGTTGTGCAATTGAACAATGCGCACATATGCCGAATATATCGCACTAGTAACGACTCGTGTTAGGAAAACGTATCTGGATTTTATCGATATGAGTCTTTTCAGCTGACGCTTACCGAGAAATTTGTATCCAATAAATCCGGATTTGTGCAGAACATTTGCTCCGGGCTATCTCGGCAATACAGCACAGGCGGATTTCAAGCGAGCTAACAGGTATAAGAGACCGCCATCTTGATATTGATCTTGTACCGGTTCCTTGGCATTTCTGGCTTGCTCTACGTGATGTTAGAACTATGTTAGCTGTTCTGAATAGGAATTCGGCGCTAACTACAAGTGCTCTCATGATCACGGGTAGTAGAGCGTTGCTAATGTCGTGTCTCGGAAAGTCTTACATATAATAAGGATGTAATATATACGTAACCATTGTTGCGTAACGCTGACTTTAATCTTTAATAGACATCGTGTCGAGATTAATATCTCTTTGTAGAAGGAAGATTTACAAAGAAACATTTTAAATTGCCTTGCGATATCAACGAGCTGATATTGCGTGACACCTCTTTTAAACAAGATGTTTCAGAATTATCGCTATTCCCTCTCCACTTAAAACTAATTGAACAATTTAAAGTTAACATAGGTAAAATTTTTAATTTTTAATGCCACCTCTTTTTATAATATTCATGATTAAATATTTGTTGAAAAAAAATAAATTGGAAAAAATTAATCAAGGAATCTATAAATATCTTAAAGCTAGTTATGGTTTTTTACATTAAATATCATCTTATGATTGATAACTAAATTGTATCGAAATGTTATGAGAGACTATATATTAATAAAAATAACATCCCATGGAGAGATATGAGTCATCACATTTAAGACAAATTTGCAGGTCAAATTTTTTTGATCGCGTTTCACTGTAGCCACGCTAAAGTTAACGTGACGAAACAGCCTTGGTAAGTGTCGAGAGTTCTTGCTCGTTTGCATGCAAATTAGATATTTCACTTCAAGATAGATGATATCGAACTCTACACGTTCGAAGCACGCGTTCGACTCAATGTCAGGGCCGATATAGCGGAACTTTGAGACAAATGCAACGCGAGACAGATCTGCAATGCAATAAGATTCGTAAAACTTATCTCCGTACCATTAACTTTAATAATAAAGATCTTTCATTTTATATATTTTTTTAATATCTAAGATATATATTAGATGTCTCTAAAAATAAATTAAAAAATCGTGGAGACATACACACAACATACATACAATGTGGCAAACAGTAACAGTAACGAAAGAGAAATGTACAGGTTTGCGCGGTTTGCACATAGTCAATATAGTCGATTCATTTTAAACATTTTATTCTTCATTTCAGTTATAAGCAGCTTATGTCGCGAGCGAGGGATATCGAGGTAACTTTACATCGATAATACCACAGCCGTTTAAACGTAGAGCCAAGTTAGATGAAACCTACACTATTACTTACATATTATACTGATATTATTGAAGTTTGTAGCGCAAGTAATGGCGTGTCGTGGATGATGTAAACAGCTTTGCAATAATCGGCTCTTACAGGAACCGCTTTGTCATATGGCAACACTTATGCCGATATATATATATACATATATTCGCCCAAATTCGATTTACCGTATGTAACCGCGCGGTATGTAACCGCTTTATGGCGCGCGCATTACACACTTACGTTTGCTGAAATTGTGTTTATATATGTGTGTATATATATATATATATATATATATATATATATATATATATATACACACCCTGTTAGAAGCGCGTTCCACGGTCCATACCGCATACCTCGAATAATCGTTTATCCCTATAGCCTTATTACAATTGTCGCAGTATGTCGCGGCGAAGCCCGCATATTTGCGGAAAATTGTTTCGCATTGCCTATAATTATTTCACACAACTGTGGGAAGAAAGGGAGAAAAAAATGGAGTACGCTGCTTTAATTTTATTTTCAAGCATGCACACACTCGATACACATTGTTACTTACATTTATATCTCTTTTAATGCAGTTCTATCCTGTGGAAGATGCGCTGAATCCTTGCCCCCAATCCTAACATTTTATCGGTAAATTTCTTCGAAGCGGACTACGTAATCGAATAATTTCGAGGATTTCGTGCCCGTATTAAATTGCATGCCAACTTGCGGCTTTAACACCGCCTTCTCTCAACGTGGAAATCGAATTACGGGACTTCGGGCACCAGGACCATTTCATACGATTCCTTCGATGACAAAATCTACCTCGTTTGTTCTCGCGATTCTGTGAGAGTGAATCTGATTATTTCGATTCTCATCCTACGTGCTCCCATGTGTGTTCTCGATATCTATGCATGCAAATTCTCGGAATAGCTCGGTTATTGTGGATGCAAATAATACTTTGCGTTTCTCACATTGTTATGATTGACACGTGTATTAATTATGATAATTCATCTAAACATGTATGTATATGTTTTTGAGTGAAAATCAAATTATAGTATTTATAATCCAAATTAGAATTATAAATTTCTAAGATATATATATTAAAATATATATATTAAATATTATACATATATTAAGATATATATTAATTATATATATATATATATATATATTAAGATATATATATATATATTAAATATTATAAATTTTGTTATTGAACATTTTTTAAGAAAATTATTACACACACACACACACTATATACTATATTAATATATAAATTGAGTAGGATAATTCATAATTCTTTCTATTATATCTATTTGCCGTTATTTCTATTTCGAGGAGAAGTGATATCAAATTCCTCGCAGCGAACAAAGTAATATTGGGAATCACTAATCTCGATATATATATAAAAAGTTGTACTACAAAAGTTGTACTACAGCCTGGAGGGGCAAAGAGGAAGTTCGTTTTTAGAAACACCGTCATTCTTCTTCTTTCTTTCGCAAAATTGGAAAACTGCAATGGAGAACCGTTATCCGGGTGCGCCGCTCTTGATTGACCTCAATCGAATATCCGATAGTTTGCCGTTGAGTAAATGTGGAGCCCCATACAATGAATAGTACGCGAGCGTTCAGGCGGCAAGACATATTTATACAGCACGATTCGAATTCATTCAAATCTCTCGTAAATCACTTTGCTGCCGTCTCTGATGTATCACAAACTCGTCAAATTTTAGGGAGATTATAAGTGCATTTCGCAATTCAACATAAATGTTGGTAAAAGATTTTTACGTGAAAATTATTTATAAAAAAATTTATATTTTTAAACTCATATCGAATCAAAAATATAACGAGAATAATTCTTTGATAATAGATACATACATATATCTACTTGTATATATATAGGGTGAGGCATTTAAATTGAGATGTCTAAATATATAAAAAATAAAGCAAAACTCTTTAATTTGACATAATTTTATATAAACTATGAAATATCTTGTAAAATATTTATTTTTCGATGATCTTACCTCAATATTTTTACAAAATAATGAGAGAAATAAATTGGTGTAAAAACAACACATATGTATGTAGTTGTTTTTAAAAAAGTGTGTAATTTGCAACTAGCAGCTACATATTTTTTATTAAAAACAACTATGTGTTTTCTTTACACTAATTGATTTCTCTCATTATTTTGTGCATAAAAGTATTGAGATAAGGTCATCGAAAAATAAATATTTTATAGGTAAAATTATGTCAAATTAAAGTACGAAGAATCGATTTATATAAAAAAGTTAGGGTTTCATTTTAAGAAACTAAGTTTACCTTTAAAGGACCTTAAAAAACACCACTCAAGAGCAATTCTAGATCAGGAAATTATGTCCCCCTCGAAACTCGACAATTTTTGTCTGAAACATTTCTTCTTATTCTGCTTTATTTTTTTTATATATTTAGACGTCACAATTTAAATGCCCCACCCTGTATAATAGCAAAGATGGCTATTCGCGCTTTGACAATTATTATCATAAAGAGATTTTTCGTATATTTCTGTATATATGTATCAATATATATCAATTCTCTCTTGCGTATTTATTTCTTGCTTTTCCGGAATACGGCGATGTAATACTAACTCACCCGAACTCTCTCGCCGCTAATATATTATATATTGCCATTTATATATAAATCAGTGATTTGTAATATGAACGCGAGTCCAGCAATTTCCGTTAGCCCGCTAGCCACGCCGGGCCGACCGAAACAGGCACAAAGGAATTGGGTGTGTGCAATTGAATCACACACGGTTAATCATAAAACCGATTGTGTTTGGAGAACAAAACTAAAAAAAATGATTAACTACAATATATACATTGTTACAAATTTTATTCATATTGCTTCCCTTTCGTACGGTTACATCGGATTACGTACGCTTGCCGAAACATTTTTCAACCTGCGGGCGGGCCAGATGCTACTTTCTGTTGTGTGTGTACAGACACACAGTACTTTTTGTTTAAATAAAAGCTCAAAATTTTTTTTAAACAGTTTTTAATGCCATTCAGCATTTACGTGATATATAGAAAAAAATGCACCAAGAGAGAGATTTTGTGAAATATATTTTTGTTTTACCAGCGCCGTTAAGCTGATTTGTAGATTTCAGGTATTAAAGAGTTAGAAAGCATGGATTTTTCTATTTGAAAACGCTTCATTGAATTTACACAAAATACGGATTAGAATTTGATATTTGATGAGAAATCCAATATACGTAACATTCGAAAATATGGAGATATGTTTTTATTTATAACAGATTCTGTAAGTGTTTTTTTTTTTTTTAAACCTAAGCTTTCTATATAAAAATTCAGAACATTTATTTTAAATGTGATGTTGGAACTATTTTGAAATTACTTCAACAATTCATACTGCTTCATGTCTGGAACTATTTGAGGTCGAAATTCATCGATCGACATAGTGACTAACGCATTACTAAATCAGCATGAAACGCTAAATATATATAATTTTACCGAAGATGCAATAACTATTGCAAAACAGACAACAAATATTTAATAAGAATACTGCAATATATAATATTTCCAATATCTCTAAAAATCAAATTATATCCTAAATTTGTTTCACCTGCATCTATTCTAAGAATAAGGCATTTAAGTCTTATAAAGAAAACATTTCATCACTACTAGATGTGCAACCACCGTACCCTCGTATTTCCACAAAACATTTTCTTCCATATACAACTTGACGGCTGCAGTAACAAGTTTTCTTCCCATCTTTCCGTCTTCCTCGCTCTTACAAAACAAGATGATTTTATTAAATCCCTCTTGGATATCGTGACATTCAATGCAATCTTGCACGTTGCGCGAGACAGGCAAGTTCTTGTACTACTTTGATCTCTTGTACCGCTTTGAGATCGGCTATCGCAAAGCAACTCATTCCAATTGATTTTATCAAATTTTGTCACTCTTTTAAAAAAAGGACAGTATCAAGCAGATGATTATAATGATTATATAGCAATATATCTCTACAAAATTAAATAATATATAAAAAAAATACACATTTTTGCGTCATACAGATCGTCTTTGGAAATCTTCGTGAACAAGTAGTTCCTCTTTTGGAATCATAAAATTTTTATTCTCATTGCTCGAAATGAAGAATTCCGAAAAGATACTATTACGATGAGATATCAGCAGAAGCTCAGAGAATTCGACGACACATCCGCATGATACATACCCTTTGATCTCTGTTCTATTCGCTCCCTTTACCTTTCCCTCCTAACCCTCCCCCCTCCTTCACCCCGTATCTCTTTCTCGCCTTCGCAATCCGATTCGAGCCTCCTCTCAGGAATGCTGTATGAATTCTCCTCGAAAGGCCGAGGCAATCCGGGCCAAGAGCTAAACCACTCGTCCGATAGGCGTGCTTGCGAGCAATGGCACGGCATATTCCCGGCAGCGGTGCAGTGCTCGAGCGCGATAGTACTGCACCACGGAAATGGGAAAACTTTTCAGGCACCTCGGAGTACACAAAGTGCTCTTATGCGCCCTACCTGCGGAAATCGCGCAGGTAACCTCGCGCCTCGCATAACACTTCTCGCGCGGCATCTCGAGGATACGCGAATTTTTCCCCCGCGCACACGAGGCTCCGATGAAAAATGAGGCTCGACGCTTCATCAAAAGTTTGTTCGCTACGAATCGCATGTGTCGGGACGCGAAGCGTCTTGCAGCCGGCGGCATGATGAATCCTTAGAAATCTATCGGAGGAATGTAATGCTACAGATAAATGTCTGTCGCACTTTGCATCAACACGCTTCGAATGCTACAGAATAGATATGCAGCTTTGAAAAAATTTACGATGAAAGATATCGGTATGATGAATTGATATTATACACGGTTATTCAAAATGATCATTTATATTAACAAGTAGTGATTGATAATGATATTTCCTATGACATATAAGCGGATAACGTGATAAATTGCAGCAGCCAAAATATGCAACAACTCTGTAGAAAGCGCGAATTGCGGACTAATGTGCAGACTAAAATGTGATTTAGGATGCACTGAATTCTCTGTGGAAATTTAAACGCTCCGCGTCGTTCTCCTTCTAAAAATCCCTTGCATTTCTCTACTTAAAAAAGCAATTTTTCGACACGTCGGCTTACGCCGAGTAACTTCGGGGGAGAAGAAGGACAAGGGGGAGGGGGGGGGGCAAGTTATGACATTCACGAGAACGCTGAGAGCGCGTTTAAAATATTTCACGGTTTAAGTGGATTCTCCCAAACCCTTTAACTTGTAACCAGAACGGCCATTCGCGCACGCCGACGTAAACTCTCATGAATTCGCCGCCAACTCTCGCCCGAGCATTCGAAACAAGTTTCACTTCTCACCCTCTCCCGCATGATGCTTCTTTTCATCGCGGTCAAAGAGGACCATGAGACATTTCGATTCAGTTTTGCCATCGCGCTTAATGTTGGAAAAGAGAGTGGGAGTTACTGGCGGCGGAAAAGTTTTCACGAGCCGCGTTGTTTCATTACCTCGTAGTGGAGAGACGGAACCCATCGTCTCTCCTTGCGCGTTTACATAAAGACATTATTACGCACTCGCTTGCTCCGAATGGAATAAAATCCGCCGTGGTCCTTCGTTTGTCTCAGTTACATCTCGGTTCTGTGCGACACGGGCGTGAATTAAAGCGGGCGCATAATGGAAGCTTTTTTTATGGAAACGCGTCGTGAGAACGGAATATCATAAACTTCCCCGTCTACCCTTTCGCGCAATCTTATTCTTTTCCCTCTTGTTCCCCGGTTTCTCCCTGTCCCATGATGTCGACATCCATCTCGATTCGATACAATTCGCTGTAAAATATGATTTATCAGTTATTCACGTGAGCGAACACGCGTCGAATCGAGTCCGGTCTTGTCCAAGCTTTTTCTCTCTTACTGAGACAAAAGTATTGACATAAAATATTAAGACCATTTAGTGAGATACGGTGACGTCGATAGATTTTGCCTACGCGTGAAACGTTCGACAAATCGTCGACTGTAAATTGATGAAGAGAAAGGAGCTCTATCTTTACTATGATTAAAAATGACGCTAAAGTGTAATAATTATTAAAAAATAGAACATTATTTAAGATATTAGACATAATATTAACGGCATGTGAAAAATAATGTAATAATCCATAATTTAAAATATTCTATTTGATAATTTCTGGGAATAATATAACTCGCCTTTCAAAAGTATATCAACTATTCTGTCCTTCTGCTATCGTGGATCCAGCATCACTTCTGCATCCACGATTTATATAGACGTTGATGATCTCTAATGATATCTATTATAGAAGCCTGTATTACAAATATTGTAAAACAAATGCGGATAAATCGCGAGCGCGTAATAAGGCCCGACAGCCTTCCCTCCCTCCTTCCTTCTCGGAAGCGAGGCGTGACGATCGGGGATGGACAGTCTCCCCCGATGCGATTCATCCTTGTCCCTTTTTCGATCGGCAAACGACGGAATTAGCCACGTGAGGTTCCGGTTTAACCGCGCACGCGGATGGATTACGCGGCGCACGTATCGCACGAGGGAATTCGGTAATGAAATGTCCAGCCTGTCGGGATAGCAATTTGCGTTTTCCGAGATGAAAAGTCGGATATTTGCCAATTCCCCGCCGCGCGAATTTTCCAGCCGAGCGTTAAACGCGCACACGGACGTACATGCCGGAATTTTAATCGCGAAACATTTTCGCAGCGCCCTCCGCCATTAATTCAACTGTTGTTAATGTTGACAATTAGCTCGGCGTGCGTCGGCTGCAAAATATCGGTATGTATCATTGAATTTCGTTGTTTGTCGCGTTATTTCGGGTTTTCCCGAATAGTGTATATTTCTGGAAACATGATGTATTATCGCGCTCTCATTGTTGTTCCCGGGCGTGTAAATTAGCATTCCGAGTGACTACGCGTAAACGCCCGAAGTCGACATTTAGTGTGCGCCGCTGGTCGTAAACAGGAAACGTCGGACGACGACGGTTAACTGACTTTCTTGAGGACAGCCCGGTATAAACATAGGGAACAATCAAAAGTTCATGACCCACGGCCGGCAACTTGTTGGTCGCGTGGAAAGAAGTACTTATACTTTAATCAGGGAGAATTCATAAGAAGCTTTGATGTTACATAATGCTCCGTAGTTCGAATGCAAACTCAGCCGTCACATGATGACGGGAGGGAATGGAATTTCCGCGTCTTGATCTTCCATCCCTCGCCGCGCTTCTGCGCAAATTCCACCCTCTCTTCACCGCGGGAGAGAAGTTTCAATCGTTGGAATTACAATTTCGATCTTCAAATAGCCGCGCAAACCCCTCCGGGTTAATATTTCATTCCTACTATCTTTAAACAGGCGAATCGATTCCTCAGATATCGAATTTCAGGACCGCATTATATTCAGTCGGATCGGAACCAATTTAACCGGTGGACACACAGTCGTGCTCCTGGTACCGATTCGCTGAGATGAGAATTAAAGCGAAATTTCCATAGTCGTCGAAGATCGAATTTCATTACCTTTCGATGTAATGAATTTTTTGTCACTTTCTTAGAGAATAATATATTCTTAATTCTCTCCGAATTATTAATCTCGTTATTATATCAATCAATATATTGCTATGTATGATAGGAAATGTGAAATATATATGTGTGTGTGTGTGTGTGAGTATGTACATATATATATTTGCATACAACAATTTTTACCGTGCAAATGGACATGTGAATCAATAATTAAAGCAAGATTCGTTTCATTACATATCTAAATGCGCGTGCGTTCTGAGAGAGATATACAATTGCGTCGAGTTAAAACCAACACTGTTTACTCGTGTTCGAAATGATCTTGATTCGATACGCTTCGACAGTGCTAATGAAGTTTACAATATCGCGGCACCCTCGCCTTAATTGACCGATGGAGATCGTGATACAAAGGAAGCTTAATTTCGCGCGAAAGTCACAACCGCGGCGGAAAAGTTTTCCCGGCTATTTGTTTTGAAAATTAAATGTCCACAGCCTACATTGTCGCAAGATGAAAAGCAATTTATACGGCGACGCCACCCTCGAGAGCTATGTTAACACGAAGGCCGCCTTTGAAATCGCGAGTTGTCGCCGACCGACCCAAACTTTCGCAAATTGAAGCCGGAGCGGAATATTCCGTCCGGTAGTCAATGGACGACTTACAACCTCGGCGTTCGCACACACACACACCGATTTACCTTCGTTCCTTCCCTTCGGTTCCGTTCATCGCGCCGAATACTCTGGGGATCGTTATACGAAAACGGATTCGCGGTATTATGAGGACTTGATTCTGGTCGAAATGGTTATGGAGAGTACTGTAGTCAAAGACGTACCGGAAACAACGGTTTTCGGTGAATATCAGACAAACCGAATTTCGAAAGCGCTTGTTTCTCTCCACATGAAGCTCTTGCGCCGAATATTCAGCGCGAGGCGCTTCGCACTGTAATAAGAGGTTGCCGGAGTTTCTGAAGCAAACTGAAGTACACTTTTAAGATAAAAGCGCCGGCGAGTTTCGCGTCCCAATGCGTGAGAAGAGAAAAAAAAGAGAGGAAGCGTAGCTTCGAGACAGGTATAGAAACGATAAACGGATACCGGAAGAAGGATGTAAATTGCTTGGAGCAGTTTCTTCTTTAGATCTCGGAGCGGAAAATGCATCTCGATGCGATTAGTGTCTCTGGTCCGATCTCGTTAGCATTTTTGTTTTTTTCCGACGACAAATTGCACTTTCCCGCACACATAGCGGCGTTACAAAATTTCCTTATTCATATAATATTTTTCATTTCAATCTGTAACGTTGTATGTATAGTTTCGCCGGTTGTCGAGTGGCACCTGTGACGTGCCGGCCGCCCTCGTGAATATTAATTGAATTTCTACGGGTGACAGCTGACTGATCGATATGTACGGCCGGTCGACCGCCGCGGTTTCTGTACGCTCTCGTTAAGCCACGATGAAAGTTGATAGGATAAACGCAAGCTTGACAAATAAGAGGTGACTGGCACGCGCGTCTCGCGCAGCTCCAAAAAAAAAAATAGTTCTGCTAAAGTCATGAGATCATGCGAGGTACTTACCTAGTTCTCCGGTTACGTCGCACTATTGTTCCTCGCACGTCTTTTTCTTCGATTGACTACTCGTCGCTTGATCGAAAATATCCACAAGAATTGCGCTATATCGAACATACACAGAGGAAATGAAGAGTCTCTCGGAATACGAGATTAAATTTCGCGTAATTATGTACGTCAACGCGCAAAATTGGATTTTCATGCCTCGCGTCTCGATCCAGCTCATCCAGTTCGCGAAGGTATCGGTATGTCAATCAGATTACACAGGACATCAGTGTAATGATGACATCGCGGGGACGACTCGCGTTACGTGTTACGTTGCCGTGACGGCGACACTAACCCTCTCTCTCAAGGTTTTCGACCACGCGACTCGAGCTTACGACGCGCAATTGCTTTGCGCATTCGAAAGCACGCCGGAGCCGCGCATCAGCGGAAGCTGAGATTTTGCCGCTCGATGCCCTGCGATGGAAATCGGTCATTCGTCCCGAGAACATTATGCCGGACATATTCCGCGACATATTACTTATCGTACCTTTTCGATCCCTAATTCTCAGCTAGGAATATCAATGTGATTTTTTCGATCGCGCATTTTAATCCTTCTGTCAATGAACGAGTGCCTAAAGCAACTTTAAATGTTAAAAATATGTCGGAATTTTTCTCCGCCCGAAAAAAAAATACAAAGGGCCTTAGTATTCGGAAATCTAAAATATAACAGAAAAGAATATTCGATGCTCAGCAGCTGCTATAAAGGAATTGTCACAATGCAATGTATCATGAAAACACGCAGTTGTGGTACTCGGGTACCTATACATTCATGAAAAGGTAAAAAATTATGCATTGACAGAAGGATCAATCGCGAATAATTTTTATTACAATAATCTGAGACGTATGATAATATAATTGAATATGTAAAAAATTTTTGCGTATTAAATTTCGCGAAATATTTATCAATTTTGTAGAATTGTACAGTTCTCTTTTCTGCAGTATGAATACAATCTATGAGCGTTAAGATACAGGATTTACGATGCGAGAGATTTACGTTGGAAAACTTACGTTCTTCGCGCTAGACTCGCCAGCTTTTGTTCATACAGTCCAATGTATTGATTTATCGAAGAATGTAACTTGTAGTCTTCTTTGGAAAAACCGATGGAAATTAAGTCTAGCAGTTGACACAAAAATTGTTCCCCGATTCTTCTCTCACGGAGTTTCACTCTCGTATCTTTTTAATCTCGTAAATGAAATTCGTTCAGTCTCGAAAGGCAGAATTCCTTTTCGAATGCGATGTATGTATGATGCGCGTGTATGACACTCACGATAGAACGTTGCCGGATACACTAGTAGCCCGCTTCTCGCGTATTAGAGTTCTTCGAAGGAGAGGGCTCTGCCGGAGGGTTTACACAGGATTTTCAGGGATTCGAACGTCGAGCTGTCAGTGCGGCGGAAAAGTTAGCCGACGTGCACCGTCGTTTGGCTTCCGTTTCTCGCGACGGGGATTTCTCAAATGTAAATTTAAAGTCGCGTCTACAGACGGCGCAAATTTCACCGCTTCCGGTAGCGTGTGACACTTGGCCGTCACATTATACATGCATATTACATCTCGAACGAGAAACTTTTTAAGTTGTCCCGCATTAATTATGCGGCGTTACTTTAATCACCGCCTGTCCATCAATTACGCAGCAATGTAAAGTTTCACTAAGATTTCTTCAGATTAAGATTTTCACACTCTTCTTTTCTGCCTAAAGCTATTTTATTAACGTCTGTTAATGTTAATAAAGAATGTTCATACTCTTTGCGAAGATTTAAATTATTCTCAATTTAGTACTCTCTCTCTCTCCCTCTCTCTTTCTCTTTCTCTCTCTCTGTTTGTCCTTGTCTTTCTCTTAAAATCTAATATAACAATTTCTATATTCTATAATTTAATATATAATGTGGAAATTAATTATTTTATCACTTTATTTCTCGTGAATATAATGTTCTTATTATATTTACTCATTGATTTGCTAATTATTCTCATTTAATTATTCAAATTTATTTTGCTTCTTAAGATTCGTGCAAGAAAAAAATCGTTTTAAAAAAATATCCTTCTAACAAATTTGTTCGTCCGAGTGCTGCGTAGAAAGGCAGAATGTGCATATCTGTAGTTTATCCAATGTTGTTTGATATGGATTCTAAACGCTTACAAGGTGGAATTTTCATTTCATAAAGTGACGATATTGCTTACTCGTACAAACGTGTTCATACGAGTCTGTCGCGACACGAAGACACGCGTAAGCTCAGGCATAAACGTATGCATGAGCACGTAAAGCACACGTTTGCGCTCGTATCTACGTACGTATCCGTATCGCTGCGAAGAAAAAGAAGTGGCAGGGGTAGGTCTGTAATAAATGCGAACGCGGAAAGTGGTGAATAGCCGGAACTCTCCCCTTGCCAACCTAGCGCGCGCTCTTCCGCCTCCTCTCGTTGTCGTTTGCTTCATTATTTCCACGCTGAGTTTCTCCCAGGGTTTTCCTCTTCAGAGGATGAATGTTGAAGAGGACGTGGCTGTCGTGTGCTCCTAGCTAGCTTCGGAGTAGCGACGGAGCGAGAAGAAAGGGGGAGGAACGCGACGCCATCCCCGACCTTTCAGAGTCGCGAGAGGATACATCCGCTTTAATGCGACGTCGGACTTGGTCGGTTCCCCCTTTCAGCGGTTTTCATCCAAATTGGCGGTTTTTGTTTCGGCATGACTGACGCTCGCATTAGAGATTTTCGCGGCCTGGTGTCTCGTAGCGCTGACTAATTATAGCAAGGAACTAATCCGGCGACTGCTCCGCGGACGTATCGCTCTAGGGGAAAAATAATCTCGCGTTGAGCGACGACCCATTTACAAACAAGAATTTTATTTTCTTTACTTATTATCTTTACTTTTTATGTGCGTGCCTTTCTCTCCAGACGTTTTAAAATTCTTTCCATCAGTTACATAGCTTTTGCAGTCAGGCGTTAAAGAATGTTCTGTCCTTGAATCAGGATATTATATTTGCATAAGTAAATTATATATATACAGGATGTTTTATTTTAATTAATATAGTGCTGAAACTATGGCTGTAACGAGAAAATATTTAATACAAAAGTTAAAAGGTTTCGAGGAAGAAAAAAGTTGATAATCTTGAATTTTGATCAAGATCATTTTTCAAGATTATTTGAAGATCAACCTAGTTTTCTTAAATGAAACCACCCAAATTTTTTTATATAAATCGAATATATATACATATATGTATGTATATATATATTCAATTTATATAAAAAATTAGGGTGGTTCTATTTAAAAAAACTATATATATATATCAGTATTTTAATCTTTGATTATTCTTAGAATGCGTTTTAAAATTGTTTGCAATCTTAAATTCATAATATCAGGCTTTGCATTATCATTGAAGAGGAACTTTTATCTTACACTGCGCGTTTAGAACATAAAAGAGAGTGAGGTCACCATAAAGCAAACAGTTTGTATACCTGAGATAGCACGATATATGAAATATTTTATATTGTGAATACCAATCTCTCATTCGCTTTACACAAGTAGCTTGCCGTAATATTTCACGATGCGATCAATCGAAGATCGTAAAAACCGCCGCTCTCTTTTATCGTATATTCCGAAAAATCGATCATGCGTCACGAAAGACAAAAGTGCACGGGATTCAACGGCAGATAACCCGGAGCAAGGTATGCTAGGACTTAGAGAACTACGCATATCATTAATCTCAACCTTAATTGTCATGCGTCTCTGCGTGCAGATGTGTGTGCAACCGGTCAGATATCGCGAACCACGAAACACCTAGAATACGCCCTTCTGCACTCAGTCAGTCGGTTACGAGAGAGCGAATACGACGATACCTAGCTACCGTTTCAATGAATAAGAGCGGGTCTTCACTGTCGTGAACGATGGGATATTAGACGCGGTAGTTATCGTCTACTCGAAGAAGATTGACGATCCGTCGAGAACGCGACGGGAATATAAGCTTCGGACCCCTACAGGGTGTAATGTAATGTATAGCAGCATAACCCGTACACACAACGGTATAACGTACAATCTATTGTACCGTGAACAATCCTGACAATCCTTCCGGTGCGTGCATTCCGCAACATGTTAGGCATTATGTGCGCGGCACAGATGTTACTAACCCCGAATATATACGTCGCGCTATTATTATCTCTATAGACAAAAATGGATTAAAAAGTTGCATTGATCTCAAGGGAAAATTAGTCTAAAAAGAAAATTGTATTCTATGTAAAAATGTTTCAGACTGTTAATTAATGAATTTCTTTTTCTTCAGAGATAATGTGTGCATAATATATTTTCGTAAATCATATTTCAACCACTCCTATATATCATGTATCCTGTATTTCATAAATATGTATTACATTCGTTTCTAGATATAATAATGTAACGTAGCGTTATGCAATTATATACGAATTTCTCTTTAACGTTCTGGCACGGACATTCTACAATCGCGCGTATTAATTACCGAGCGCATAAAGCAATTATATGCAACGTTAGCTCCGGGACGATCCTATTAATTTAAAATTCTTAATAATCATTGACGTTTGGATAATTGACCTTCCGCCGTTTGCTGATTAATGGCTGTCATTGCTGCGTTGCTCGTATTCGAGAAATGAAGCGGCACGAATCTGAATTCACAGAGTTAAATTCTCGTAAATTTTGATGGTTTCGCTATTATGTTACGTCGTAACATTTCTAAAGAGGTATATTAACGCGCACGAAATTTCATTTGTAAATTTAATTAATGTATTGATTCATGTTCTTGTTATCAACTCTTGCGAATTAATATTAGGTTTAACAATTAAGAGTACAATGTACTTATTATTAATGTGGAAATTATTGCAAGCTGCCTCTCCGTTAATTAGTTGGCAATATAATATACACAAATAAATTATTTTTTCAAATAATGTATATTTTTTAAATATAAAAGAAAGAGAGAGAGGGAGAGAGAGAAAATTGTAAAGAAGAGAGCTCACAATTTGTTTTCAACTTTGTTTCTAATTATGGATATACTTTTTCTTCGTTTATATTATACAAACGTATAAAAGTTTTACATTTTCGCGATTTTTATATTTTTTATATAGTTAATTAATTGCAATATATATCAAAGGAGAATATAAATTTGCTGATTTAATTCTTATTTGCCGTCGTACAAACGTATATTATAAAAAAAATGCCAGTTAATGATTAAATCGGTCTCGTTGAATACGATCGGTTTTATAAATCAATTTCATATCGACGGCCTAGTACAGCAGTATTAACAGTCCTCGATACCGCAACGTTCTCGTCCGATTATTCGAATCGCGATCGTGCAATCTGCACGACTTAGCTACACCGCCAATATTATTCATAGGGAAGACATATCAGACTGATTGAATTCCAAATGGCAGCGTCGGTTCTGGAGAAGAGGCGAAAGGATATAGAGAGAGGCACAAGAAAGCGGGAGCTCTTCGGGGACCGATTTTGTTGTCGAACACAGGATCAGTGACGAGTGAAAAACTCGACGATAGCGATCGCGAGTGCGTATGCGTAAATGCGCGTGTCGTCGGCGCGAAGGGTGCTCTGTGCTTCGACGAGAAGACTGGTTCCCTTTGCAATTCAATCTGATCGACGATTTCCGTAAAATCCGTCGGTATTTGCAAACGGCGAAAAAGGGATTGTCGCGAACGTCAAACGACGCGCGTTTTCGAGAAAGAATTCCCTCTCCTCGAAGCCTGTAGAAAAATATTTGTTTCATGCGATCGACAACACAATGGCTCGCATCGGCTGTAACCGACGATTTGACTTACGGGAAGAGCAGCTACGGAAAGAGATAAGTGCGCGCGATTGCCATTTTGATGATTTATGTCTATGTGAAAGGGCGATTTTCGGTTTTCTAGCCATGTGCGGAACATTGCGGGGATATATGTATATATATATATACGGTTCGGCTATAATATTCTATCTCTTACAGCACCGCGAGATCGCAAATTTACAAATGAAAGAAATAATAAATGCGGTTAAATTTTTCACAAGTAAGTAAATTTAAAATAAACCAGATGCGCGCCGTATAAAGATTTTGTAAATTTATTCAGAGAGATTTCTCTCCAGAGAGATACCGTGTACCTGATCATAATCTCAATTATCATTCCCAGTTTGTTAAATTTTTTTAAATTATTTCATTTTTGTATGGAACTTAAATTCCAAGAGAAAGATGTGACTTCTCCAAGGAAAAAATTAAGGTTTTAAATACAGCTAACATATCTATAAGTATGACAGGATCATTTGATCGTTTATGATTGATGTACACATGTGTATATATATATATATATATATAGGCAAGTCGACTCATTTGTATTACTATGATTTTCATGTGAGACAGAGTTTACAGGCGACATCGGCTTTCATCGCGTAAGGCTGTATATGATCGATGGCCTCTAGCCTGGCGATAATTACTGGCATTATGAAGCGTTATCAAGCTTGGTTCATGGGGTCGAATGCCGGCTCGATTTCGGCTGTTCCTATATCGGGAATTATGACGCTCCGATGAGGGTGTTGATTGCATTATGCGCTAATCAACTTGACGTTGTGTAACCAAATTCCGTACCGGCTGACGCCTTCGTATGACAAATCCGATAGAGCTCTGATCGCATAGATCTCTGCCAACACACATAGGCTTCGACATAAAGTATCGTCTCCATTTAAATTAGTTATTGGCAAAAAGATGAGACACAACATTTTTACAAGTGTGCCGAAGTATGAACGAATTATTTCCTTTTTTAAAAAAAATATTTTTTTTTCATTGAATTAGAAAATATACGGCATGATAAAAAGATCGTATTTAATTATTGCGAAACAAAAAATATATGTTTCACATTTTCTTGATAAGCTCTCTCTCTTTCTCTCTTTCTCTCTTTCTCTCTCTCCCTCTCTCTCTCTCTCTCTCTCTCTCTCTCTCTCTGTATTTTGCATCTTGCAAACAAATTTATTTGTTTTCAGTGCAAATTTGAATTGTTTTATAATTTATAGAAAATCGCATACACAAAACGATAGAAATACGCAGGAAATTTGACGTCTGATGTTAAATAGATCGTAATTAAAACTGCATAATTTATGAAAATATAGGACGTAGGATACGAGTTGGGGAAATTGCTCTACATTATCTGTGAAATATTTTATCACGCCATTTTATGTCGAAGCACAATTAACAATTAACGCGCTCTCGTAAATACGCGTCAGGTAAACTAGCTGCAAACTTGTTACATCGATAAGGCGCGTGTACACGCCATCGGTGTAATAGCTAGACGTTCCTCGGCGTCAAGCGAGCCGCGAAATGATCGTTCGAAGGATGGGAGAAGGTTTTGAAGGAGAGTCCCGCGTACGAGATAGAGAGGAAGAAGAAATCGCGCATGAAGTGCCTCGCCAACTGGCCGAATTCCTCCGTTTCGTCGACGGTGAAGTATTGCCTGGCTAGCTACGTGTCCCGAATGCTTTTCGCGCGGCCCTTCCGCGACTCCAGAAGGCGCGATACGATCGTAAGGCCAGGCAAGCCTTATAGCTGCTTTGCACATTGGTATTCCCGCTATTTCCAACTTAGCGGACCGGTGTGTCTACCGGAGCGCAATTTCGCCCGTATTTTCCCCCCCGATCGTCTCTTTTTCTCCTATTCGTCCCTTCGCCCTCCCCCGCTTTAAGCAGTCATCCCCCTGCGCGCGCGCGCGAGTACTTTTTGTTGTACATAAATTGTATTCGCCACGCGATCACCGCGCGATCCTTCTTTTGCGATAGCGCGAACAGTTTCCGGGAAGTAGTTCAGCGAATGGTACTGCAGTCGAGAGAGGCTTTTCCTTCACGTTTACGTGGCAAGGAACGATCGGATACCCTCCGCTATGAATTAAAAAGTTAACCGTAGCACGAGGAGCTCCGCAAGCGCGAAGTTACTACTTGATGTTACAGCGGTCTTACATTTCGCGTTTATTATATGCGTATAATCGATATGCGCGTTCTTTCATGGAAAGTATCCACTTTGCCAAACTGTTATACTAATTATAATTAAAGAACATTTGATTCAATCATTCATTAAAAAATATTATAGACTCTACACTCATATCAAATAGTTTTTTGCGTAAAACAAAAATGTTATACAAACATTTTTACTTATTTTCATAAATATTCGCTTTCTATCAAATCGTAACAGATAATATATTCTGATATAGACAATCTGCTCATGTATGATTATAAGTCGATCTAGATTTAATTTCCAATAATTATCCAATAGATACAGGTATGATTATATTCTGGCCAATAGGGTTTTAAGAATTGTCGTTAATTCTTAAACAATTGACGTTTATATTATTCAATAATATTATCGCATATTTATATCGTAGCAAAAATTGATTTCGTTACATTAGACGTGATCTCCGATATAACACGCGTAGAAGAAACACTTTTAACATTTTTTTCATCGGACGATGAAAAAACGAATTCACGGCTAGTCACTTTCGGCGCGAGTTCTCATCCTGAGAAGTTCCGTTGTGCACCATTAAAATACAACGGGATGCAATCGCCGTTTCACCGCGATCGAATATCGGAAGCCATACGCACCGACGCTTCATGTATTCTCGCGGGCGAAAAAAAAAGGACACGAAAGGATGACGGTGATGCCGGTTACACCGCACGATTCGATTTCCGGATGCCCGGATGCCTCTAGCTAGAGACGAAAATGTCATGCGCTCGCTCTGGAATCCGTTACAATCTCTAACTTCGCGCGCGCGTAACCCGCGGCGATATTCGATTGTTGCAACCTAGGATCGCCTCATGAATTTTACATTGCACGGCGACGAACTATTATCAAATTCCGATAGACAATTGGCGTTCTCGAAAGCGAAGGTTAACGGGATTGCGGCACCGATGAAAGGGGTGGAAGGAGGGGGGGGGGGGGCAAAAGGGCTACGAAGGTTTACAGGGAAGGTTTGCGCTGTGTACGAGGATGCGAGCTACCTACCTAATCTCGACTAGGAGAAGTTTAAGGATAGGGGTGATTTCCTCCCCTCTCACCGTCTCGACGATAGGAGGGCGACCTTAAACCGGACGCGGTGAAGCGAGGTAACGTGTACCGCTTCGATAATCGATGTAGCGTGCATCCACCTGAGTCCGATGCCTGCAATCCAGAGAGAGAGAGAGAGTCGAACCCGAGAGAAATTTCTATTTCGAGGTATCGTGCCGTCGTCATAGCGAAACCGACATGCGCAGCTTGTGCATTGTGTCGGGAAAACATAATCGCGGGCTCGATGGAATTCTAATCGAGACTTCTCGCGTGTTGCGAGAATTCGGCGAGCTCATTTTGCGAAAACTTTTTGAAGGCCAACAGCGACAGGCGAACGTGCGCTATTTTGACGGCGAAGTATTATTGAGAAAGAACGATTTTATGGCGAAAATATAAAAATTAAATTTGAAAATACGGAATAGAGAAACGAGAGAAAGATTATATCTTGAATTTATATATATCTTGAAAGATTATATCTTGAATTTATATATATCTTGAAAGATTATATCATGAATAAATAAAAGTGCGCATTACCTACGCGAATTGCTGATTAATTTAACAAATTCGGATTTTACTTAACTTTCAATTTTATACATATATTATGAATATCAGTTATCTTAAAACGACGTAATATACAAATTATTTGCTATTATTTACTATTCATACAAATAATTTTTAAGAAATATTTAGTAAAAAGCTTTATCTCTCGCACAAACTTTATTTTGATCTAAAATACGTATATCATTAATAATTCTACATAAACAAACAATTTTGATGAATATCTTACTCTCTTTAAAATATAAACCGCGAGGTAGAACTACCTAGTATATCTCTTATTCTTCATAATATTTCCCGCAAGTTAATCAATTAAGTTATTTGAGAATAATATTGATGGAGAGAGTTTGTACCGGTTTGTGCAACATTTCCGAGCTGATGCATTCAACACCGAATATTTTACACCACTTAGCCAAGTTAGTTTACGTTACAAATTATGAATGCCTCGCGCTCGAGATAGTAGGGGGAGAGTTGTATCCGGCAAGTGCGCTTCGAGATGGTAACTAAAAGTGTTCTCGCTGTGCTTCTCGCTTTTAACTTTTCTTTTTCGCTCTCTGTCGCCCGATTTCACCGAGGCGCAGCACGCGGAGAGGATCTCATTCATATCTGCTGCTTTAAATTTCTGAGTGAGCTTGCCAACCAAATAAGATTGTCTAAATCAAAGTGACTCGGAGAGAAGTCAGCGCCTGCGGCAAACACGGTCCTCTTTTCATCAGCCTTATAACCGATGAACCAAGAAAGACACGGGATGGTTTCGCTTCTCTCGCGCGCCTCTTGCTAATTTACAAACGGCGCGTGAAAATGTAGCTCTGTTCTGTTTTATATTCTGTTTTATATTCGTAATAGAAATAACGAGCCCCTCTTAAGTCTCTTCTTCGTCTTAATATCGAGAAGTAAAAATATTCAAGCACTTCAATTGCTATATTTTTATGAAATATTTTTTGTTATGCTTTACATAAGTAGATAGACTACTACATTAATTCTAAAATTGTGCGTATATTCGCGTAATACGTATTCTCGCAACGTAAAATCTTCAGCATTTGCGTAATGCTGCATAATAACATGATTCTATATCGATCCTCTAGAATCTCCCGAGGAACGCATTAGACGTTGTTCTTGATTCACTTTAATGATACTAGGCGACTCAAATGTGTCGTGCCACCTCTCATCGATTCAGCTCATTGATCGCCAGCAAGACCGACTGCCACGATCGATGGCTTTAAGCCGGGAAAAACGAACCGTGCGGGACGATTACTTCAGGCATGCCTGTTGCGGAAGTGAGCCGCCGGTAACTGCCTCGAAACACGAGAAAACTGAAGGAAACTCGGCAGAATAACTGCGTGAGGAAAATCAACGCGATAGGCGATGTACCGTTGTCGGACATTGCATGAAAGCATACGCGTACGAGACAATATAATATATTAGGTTGATTCATCAATAAGTTCCGTTTTACTTATAACAAACTGAATTTTTATTTTATTTAATTTTATTCAAAATTATTTACAATAAATTTTATTTTATTTAAATTTTATTTAAAATTATTTACAATAAATTCTAATCTGTTATATATTTCCCATTAAGTACAACTTGTTCCCATTTAGAATTAATTTTTTCCTCGAAGAATTTTGGAGGTTTTGATACAAAAAAGTTCTTTGTAAATTCATCGATCTCAGTATCATTATGAAATTTTTCTTTTTTAATAAAATTTGGAATGACCTAAACAAGTGGAAATCTGATGGCGCAAGGTCGGGAATAAGGAGGATGAGATAGAACTGACCACGAAAACTCTAAAATTTTTTTTGGGGGGTTATTTTAGCTCTCTATGGTCGGGAGTTGTGTAGCAAAATCACATTTTTGCGATTGATGAGGGCTGGTCGCTTTTTTTTTTGCAATTTTTCTTGCATTCGCTGTAGTTTCTGCACGTATACAGCTTCTGTGATTGTTTCATTTCGATTTAAAAACTCATAATTTTTCAGAAGAAGTAATTCAGTAATTATCTATAGCGGAATTTATTTCTGAATCAACCCAATAGTTCTATTCAGGCACATTATCTTAAATTATATGGTAAATATCAATATTTTGATACTAAAAACGTTATGTTGCGACAATACGATCTCTAATTATTATTCTATTAAGAGAACTTTAAAATACGATAAAAGATAGAGTTTATATACTAGAGAGCAACAAACATAATATTGGAATTATGTCGAACCGTATTAAATCTTGCGTGCTGCTTTCTCATTAATTCGAAAGCTAGTTTTGGAGGAACGTTCGTCAAGGAACTCTCGAGTTCTTGTTAAAGAAACTTCACGGTTGCTATTCGCGTAAACTTATGAACAGCTCGGTACGGTTGCGAGTGCATCCGAAACTCGAGTCATTTGTAACTTATGGGTTAAAAGAAGAAGCGGTCTCGAAATCGAAGTGTTTAGTTAGGTTGAAAAACAGACTTTTAGAGGAGTTTTTGGCACGTGTTTATGTACACAAAGTCCATAGGTGGACAAATACACGTAACGGGAATTGGCGTCGAATGTACGTGTGAGCGTATGAGTCTACCCTTTACCCAGGGTAACGTATGACCCGCTCGTATGTTTTCACACATATTGAGGCGAGTATATTTTAGAGAGCGCGCGCGCATGCTCACACACACAGAGAGAGAAACGGCGCACGGGATACCTCGCTACTGGAAGCCTTCCAACTGGTACGAAAAACTAAAACGGTTCGCAAAGTCGGCAGAAATATGGCAACCGTATAGCCCCGGTCTCGTACATCAAATATTACTGCGAGAGATCGTCCGCTCTTTCGCGATGCATGTAGTACGCGCGCGTTGCTCAACCTCTTGCTGAGCCAGGGACTCGTGATAACGCGTATTTTTAAATCCGCTATGCAAGACGGACATAATGCCCGTGAATCGTGGCTGTCAGTCATACTTGGCCGGGATATGATAATCCGAGAAAAGGCGGGAATCGCGACATTTTTCTATCGCAGTCTCTAAGCTCGTCAGACATTATCTTTTACATTTTGAGAGACGTGAGATATATACATATATGCAACATTCTTGTTTATTACCTATTACGCGTACAATTCTATTTATATAATGATACAGAAATAAAGGGTTTCGCTCTCTATATAACATCTATAAAGTAATTTGCTTGTTGCGTGAGTAACGTAAATAAAATGTACGAGAGAAAAGAAAAATAAGAGGAGGAAAATTGTATTCTCTATAATAGAACAGAAGTTTTTCGGATGCATCGTGCCCGTTAGGTAGCACGTAGAAAATGTACTTTCTGAGGGCTGTTGAGCAGCTGAAAAAGTACCGAAAAACGAAGACGAAAGCTTTTCGCAGACTCCATTTACGCAATGGATGTCCAAGAGGTCAGCTGTATCTACGGCGATGATTGAAGGTTATAGAGGGCAGACGTCTTCTACAAGTTTGAGTTGAAGTAGGGCAACCCCGGCCATAGTCAGCAGATTCTCTGTAGATCTCTCAAAGTTCTGATGGATTCTACTCGCGATAATGATACGTGTGACTAGAATGACTAGACGAAAACTCTTGTATTGCTAAATAACATAAAAGGCACACTCCTATATATATAATTTAACATAAATACACATTATTACATAAAATTATTAGCTTAATTTTTACGCTTATTCTAAAAATGTTATAACTTTTAATTGTATATACAACTAAAAGTTATAACATTTTTAGAATGAATGTGAAAATTAAGCTAATAATTTTATGTAATAATGATGTGTATTTATATAAAATTATATTATAACATTTTTTTAGAATAAATATGAAAATTAAGCTAATAATTATATGTAATAATGATGTGTATTTAGAAAATTTTATTTAAAAAATGAGTTTTAAAACTGACTTGTTATAATATTTCTTTGAAAATTTTTTATTGCTTTAGAATTTTATGTTTTACGTAATAAATTGGGTAAGCTCGCTTTTCCGCATATATATGTATTATAGAATGCACGATCGATATTAATATCACATTTATTTTTTTTTATATAGCGTAGAGATCATAAAAGATTGTGTTGTCGTATATTGGTTGTTCTTTCCCCTTTATTTAGTGCCGTACGTGTATATCGATGTTGCAAGGATTATTTATGTACCGTGACCAGGTACGGTATATCGATTTGAGGTTGGCGAACATTCGGGACACCGAATGAAAATTAAGGGACGTCACGAAAATCTATTAGTACAGCTCACAATTGCATAAAAGGAATGTTAAAATACAGACGAATAATTCTACAATAATTTAAGAATATTCAATAATATTACATTTGTAGCATATATACATACGCAAATTAATATCTTTTAATATGTGTGTGTATTGTATATTTTAATACTTTATCTAAATAGGACGATTGTATGAGAAATAACAATCGCACAATGATAGTATAATAAAATAATGAAATTAAGAAGTAAATGTTTTAGAGCAACAATATTTTTCTAACAATATATATGTACTAAAATCTTGTGCCTCTTTAGTATTTCTGGCAAACAGTTGGGATTATCCTTAACCATAATAATGTGCATAATACAAACTTCATGAAGCATTCAAGCAATTTACATTTGGGAGCCCGTTCTCCGCCTTGTATTAACTGTGATATACGTGCGGCGACTAAACATTCGAAACTATTTAGAAATTTTGGGCAGGCAGAATGGTTATATGCCAACCGCATAAATTCGATAAGGAAAGTAAGTTTGCGATATGTACAATATCGTATATTTGTAGAAAAATAAATATTAAAAATTTTCAACTTATGTTATTTAGAGAATTTTTACGTAAATTGTCGAAATAGATATTTTTCACATGCTCGTATTTTTAGCGTTATTAAAATTACGTTAATATATTTATCTTACAATTTGTTTTTTGAATGTTAAACAGCCTTTAACACCCCGTTCGGACCTTATTTGGCGATATTTTTGTCAAAGTTAATGCGATTTTAGAATCGCTCTATTATTTTTTTTACATACGCGAGCGGCACACGATACGTGTACAGCGAACCTAAATTGCGCTTGTGAACAAGCTTCCCGTGGCCAAACAATGTTTGTCACTTTTATCTACGTCAAAATGATATAGCGACACGCCCGGCGATGTATTTCGCCATCGTTCTCCTCTTTATATCGCGAATATATACCGCTTGTTTTTCGCGAACGCGGGGCCAGGCTTATTCGATGGAATTCTAACTGAGTTCAAACTGATTATAATGAAAATTGAAGCTGCTATTGTGGCGCGGCCCAGATTCCGGCGTGTTCTCGGAAAATTGAATTGCAACGCAGAGAGAACTGTCCGGGGAACGAAGCATGGAGGAATCCTCCATGGAAAACAGATAGGTGGGACTAATTTTCAATTTAACCGTTCACATCAGAATGACACACACCGCACGTGAACAAACTCGCGTCGCTTGTTGTTTGTTTTTGCGCTCGACAGATTGCGGCATTATTACCGGTATTCTTTAGTAAATACCGTTTCCGTTACTCGAAGGATCACGTTTGTAAGTGATTACGATGCAATGTGCGGTGAACGAAGATATAGAGAGCATCATTGAACTATATATTTGCACGAAACGGATCTCACCTCTGTTACTAAATGTTAATTCCACGGTCGATATTACCACATTACGTAAGCAAGATTAATTCTCTCGTGTTTTCAGTTACTCCGACTTGTTCGAGAATGCAACTCCGTCTTATTTGTCGCTTTCTCTTGTTTATCGAATTTACCGAACCTCCTTCTCTACGGGTGCATATGGGTTATTTCATGCAAGACTGAATATTGAATATGGAAATTCGCGGCGCGATCTCGGGTTTGTGAAGAAAATCACAATTACGCGCGTGTAAGGTAATGGCATAATGATGTCAGACGTTGATGTAGATGACAGGACGTAAAATTGTACTCGCATCGATGAAGAAAGTTCGTTAACGTTACTGTCGATTCGATCGATGCAGTTTTCGGAAAATCTTTAGCAGTAATTTCGTTACGACCGTTACAGAGAGAGATGCATTTTGATACAGTTATCTTTGTTATCATCTCACTGTGTTCCATTGCTCAATTGCATCCAGAGGAGGAGTGACTTTAGTCGCATCTGCATATGGCATAAATCACAACCCCCGGTATTCGGAATGCATGGTGGACGCGCATAATCGGGATGTATTTGTGTTGCACGCGGCATGCCGCTAATCGCTTAATACAATAATATGATTTCGCGTTCCTAGTCAAGTTCTCCGTCAAGATAAATATACACATGTTTAAGATATACATTTGCGCGATGTTAATTGCGTGCCAACGTGACTAGGTAATATTGCTCCGACATACGACATCCTTTGTGAAATCATTGAATACGGACGTGTTAAAACAACAAGTAAGATTATCGAACGGCAGAAAATTTCCACACAAACTTGTTACATTTCACTGAAAAAATTGTATTCTCATCTTAAGAATTTCCCACTTATTTTTAGAATACTCTGTTTTAAAATAGGCGCCGAAAGGATTCTCTTATCTTAAGAGGGGAATCCTCTAAAGATTAGTATCAGATATTCCTAATTTATAAAAATGTAGACGAAATGAGATTTATTTTTACGTTAACTGTACTTTTTACTATATTTTTATTTTTGTTTAATTTTTACATTAATTATACATTTTTTATTACTTCATTTTTCGTTGCTGCAACAATATAACACTAAATAAACGGTTCGCATAAAAAAATATACGATCGTTTGTTATTAACAAAGAATATATTCTTAGTTTTAGAGGACTTAAGAATATCTGTTAAGAGAGATTTTATAGTATACAGTCCTCTTACTTCGAGAATACAATTTTTTCGGTGTTAAAATCGTGAGACTGCATAATGATTTATATTACACTAAAATTTTAATCTTTTCTATGCAGTTAAAGTTAAAAGTCATTTTTCCCCTGTTAAATCGTTCGTAATCAAGATTTCATGAATAACGCATATTTATTTCGATATTTACGTCATAAACTTACGTATTTCGAGAAACCACAATTTTTCTTTTATTATTTAATCCGAATTGCGCTAACGTTCGACCTCTGAGACTCACGGAGTATCGTATATTTTCTCGATACGATACTCGTTAACTTTAAATGACATATCGCTCGCAGAAAAGGGTCAGTCGTGTTCGCGCAGTCTTCTTTTTGGTTACAGGAAAAACTGGCGGCTGTCAAATCGCGAAAAATGCATATTCCGTGAAATTCCGGCGTTAGCCAGACGCAATTCCGATGGAAATAAGTTTAAACTCGATAATACCTGATATTTTTTTTTTATCCGAAATATTCATGCGTAGCCAATGTGGGAGAGAATATGGAAAGTTAGAGATCGATATACCAGATATGGTTCACGTGTATATGTATATATACATATATATGTATGTATATTTTACTCGAATATATGGCGTTATCGTACGGCGTGACGTTCAACGCAAAATGGTGACGTATTACGTCCGCGATACTGCATAACATGTGTCAACAAGCGTGTAATTCGGCGGCCGTACTTTCCGAATGGCAATCCACGGATTGCAGAACGAGATGATTCTCATTTCATCTATATATACGATGCTAAAATACTACATATGATTCACACAAACGATTGCTCACATCTGATAGAGATACAGATTTCACGCAGTGCATTTGCGGTGCATTTACAAATGCAGGAGATCATCTTACAGATATGAATACACCGAATGAATATTCAGAGGCCTGCTTGAATGCACCTGTACAATCGACGTGTAGCTTTCGTGCGCGTTTTCGAGATGCTGATAACTGATCATCAAGTGTTGATCATGACGTAGGCATGTATTTCCGTACACAGCGTATCGATATGCGGGGACACAACTCACAATCAGTACAGATTTACCCTACGCTAAATCTCGCACGAATCTCAGAGCGAAATCCTCCCCGAGAGTATCCTTACACTCCAGATCCGCATACAAAGTTCTAGCGCATGGCTAATTGTTTACTATTTGCACAGTGTCTGAGCAAGCTAAGGGTGGCAGCTTCTCCGGCCGTACAAACCCTTTGGCTATTCCACAATCGAGAACATACACACTCTCTGAAATTTATCCGATATAGATTGTATTCATGAAACATTTCTCATGCTTATAATTGTACAATGAAAAATGTTTAATAATTTTTAATGTCTATGAGTAATAAAATTAATTATTTGAATTAAATTATAATAAATTAATTAATTTTAAACAATAAATAACAACTAAAGTTATTTAGGAGTCTTTTAAAATTAATTTTAAACCAATAAATAGTACCTAAAATTATTTAGGAGTCTTTTATTCGCGTTTGGCTCTTATTAGCCTTTTTATTATTCATATTGACATATTCAGTGCTTTTTTCAATGTGTTTGAGCGCGTATATATGTAAATAATACAATGTTATGTATATAAGTATATAATATAATAAGTATATATCATAAATCTGAATGTTCATATTTTCAAAAAACTGTTTGAAGAATATTGTATAACGCTTAACGTGAACATTTATTTAATAGTAATCAAAAAATAATGTAGAGAAAATAGCACGCAAACTGCTGACTCTTATTTATTGGAAAATTAATATTCAACTTATCTTCAATTGATAATGAAAAAAGAAAACGGTTTTAAATCATAAGAAGAGAAGCAACGTTTAATTAAAATCTATTTTATAATTTTTTCCTTTTATTTCTAATTTTAATGGAAACGATACTTCATCTTTGTATTGGCAGCCTTAATGCGCGCGTCCATACTTTTTGATTTCACGATACCTTTAATATCCAGATCAATTTGAATATGGCCACTCAAAGCGTCGATAAATGGTAGACAGCTGGATTGAACGGGCGATTCTTGAGTAAATAATGAAAATTTGCTATTTCCATGCTGGGTCGTTATTTCGTCGGTCTCGGGAATTTGCAGAAACAATTTTCAGCGAAGATTAGGTCGAGCGAAATCTCGAAAACCTAGACCTCCGCTATAGACACGGTACGATACGATAATTTTACCGGAGGGCTATATAGAGCCGGAATCCCATAGCAACGAGCTTTAACTGTACCATACCATCGTATGGACGGCTTGATAATCCAGCTGCACCTACCTCTTAATAGTACGCCGTCCGAAGTTATATCAAGGATTTCCACAATCTTCGTTAGGTCCCAGTAGCGCTACATACATAGAATATGCTTGGATGGTTACATATTTAAAGCAACGGTAGACGAACAAAGAAAAAAAAATCTTTAAAGGAAAAATTTTGAAATATTTTGTAACGTAATATTAATAACAATATTACTATAACAATATAAAAATTGCATTACTTGCTAAATAAAATGGAATACAAATTACGATTATCAACTGTATCTGTCATAAATTTTTGGACAGTCAAATTCTCATATTAATTGCAGTAAAGGATTATTATCGATACAAAAATTGTATCTTACTGTTGGTTTCGATTACATTCAACAAATGACATGATTCTATTGTATAACCCATTGATATTAAAATTTTTCTGATTTTTTACAATGAATAAAACTCCCTGTAGCGATTATCTTTTCATAGTTCATATCTCTAGAGACAAAAGATGGATAGAACTCAGAATAGAAAAGAGTGTAACCTTGCGGTCTCCGTGCGATGCCGGATATCTATGTGTCCGATTTTTTTGCTCCGTCCACACGAGAGAAGAAATAAATCGTGACGCGAATTGCTCATCTGGAAACTGAGGGGCAAAGACAGGGGAGGAAGTGCTATTGTTCGCGCGTGGATGACAGTTCCGAAAATAAAAATCCGCCTGCGGTGCTCTATCCAATATCGGAAGAATGCTTTTGAAAGGGAAGAAATGTCGTGTAACGAACACATTCGCGCAGACATTTGCGGAGTCTATGTTAAATACGGTCGTCAGAATTTAATAGATTTAATAATATATTATTTAATAATTTATTATTATATTATCTAAATAAATTAGCGAAAATCTCTAATCGCGCATTTTGCCTTTTGAAACTGCGTTATACGATTTCAGTTGTTTCATGTATAGTTATAAATAAATTCGTGCAGATTTGATTTCGTTATTTATTCAACAGAATTCAATATTTTTAACGTAAAATATACGGAATAAACAATGAGATGGTTTATACATTCCGCATACATCATGAATATTTTATGAAAGGCATAAAATGCTTTTTTGACAATATACAATATTCGTGCTGATTAAATTATTACCCTTGCAGGAAATTTTATGTCAATAGCATCGATTATTATTTAATCGCCGATATGTTTTATTAATAATGTATGTATCGGATCAAAGATCTAGCGTTTTTTCTTTTTTTTTTTATATATATACGAGGCGAATTATCAGCGCATGCTAAATTTATTTCATTAAGATTTCCAGAAGAAAACGCGAAAGCATGCCGGATTAATTACGCGCGTCAACTAAATCGAAAACCGAACTTTCCCGGCTAATGAATAAGTCGATAGCAATCGGCGATGGCAATTATCATTATCCGTCGCTTTTAATTCCGTCGCGAACTTGCTTCCGGCAATTTCTTTTCAGGAATTTATCCCGAGTCCGGGTGAAAATAGCCGCGGATACATCGGGTAAAATACTCCCAACGATCGTTCGATCCAAAGTCGTAAGGAGCAGCATCTCGCCGCAGCAATTTTAATATGCTAAGTGCCTGATATGCCATAACCGTAATGTTAAAACTTCGTGACCTCCTATTGCGCGACGGTATTACGCTTCAGTCGCGATTCGATACGGTAACGTGAGTTCATACGGTATCGCAAACTCTGAAGCTCGAAGACGCGAACGCAGACGCGATCCCCAAGATGTTAAAATGCGCCGCATTTATTACCGCGGGCCGTACTTTCTGATTCTCTGGAAAAACTTTTCGCCGTTTCTCGGTGTCCCAAATAGAGCGAATCGCGGAGGCGTCGAGGTTCCAGGAGAATTGAAATGCCATTTGGTGGGAGTTCGTTGTCTGGGAAAGGGGCACACAATGCGAGAGGGTCCTTAAATTCTCATCGACGGAAAAATCGATATTGTTTCCGGCGCCGTTAAACGTACGCGACCGTAAATTCAAAATAGATGCCGGATATTGAGGGCACTTTCAGACATTGTGCGCTCCATATGACCGCTGTCATGATCGCGTTGCGGAGTCTTGTTAGAATTTCGTTGCCAAGAGTTTCGATCGAATAATCTTCAGCTATATAAGTGTCATCTCTATACATTAAGCATTACGAATAACCAAGTAATATATCAGATGCTTCAGAATGAAAACACGCGATTGGCTAATCTCACAAATTCCTCAAAAGTAATTACATTATTTTATTACAAATGTACTTTGAAGCATGCTTATTTTATCGTTAATTTAATTCAAAGTCGGAAATTCTATTTATTTCTGCTTAATTCGTTTTTATTAAGATATATAAAATCTGAAAAATAAATAATTATTTATTTTTATATATTTATTTTATACATTTTCATATATAATTTATATAAGAATAAATCAAAAGACAAGATTGTAAGAAAAATTAAATCAGATGCTTCAGAATAATATTTTAAAGATTACTTTTTTATTCAATTCTTTAAAAATAAGTTACAAATATTTTAATCTTAAATTTTATTTTATTACCATATGATTTTTATCATTTTAATTAATCATTTATCTGCATCGTGTTGATAAGCATTTATACATATCGATACGTTTGCTACTTTTAGATGATTCCAAAAGTTGCCTTATAGAAACTTTACCAAAATTTTGCAGACACATTAAAAGAAAAAAATAGAAACTTGAAGATTTTAAAAAATGGATTATAATTTTAATAAATGCTTCTGTCTTACATGCATTAAATTCCTATGACCGTTCTCTTGCAACGATCTGACCACGAATGTAATCACGTGCTGAATCGATTTCACAACAGATTTCACAACACACTAGCATTAAGCTGGCATCAAAGGATACTCTCGGGCGATTACATGCTACGTATTTCTTCAAAGAATACCACGTTATCTCGTTTCCTCTTTGTCTTCTCTATTGCAGCTTACAAACCCGAGGTATCCTAAAAACGCGCGATTGGCTAATCTCACAAATTCCTCAAATTTAGTAATTACATTATTTTATTACAAATGTATTACAAATATACTTTGAAGCATGCTTATTTTATCATTAATTTAATTCAAAGTCGGAAATTTTATTTATCTCCTTTTAATTCTTTTATTAAGGATTTAGAAAAATACATATACATGTATATAAAATCTGAAAAATAAATAATTATTTATTTTTATATATTTATTTTATACGGCATTAACATATATAATTTATATAAGAATAAATCAAAAGAAAAGATTGTAAGAAAAATTAAATCTGGAATTCCAGCTGTAGTTTATATTTACGCGATTCTATGTAAGCTTGCGTTATACATAGTTTATAATATATAGTTAACTGCTGTTATATCAAAGTATACATATGTATAAGTAAAAATGGCAAAACAATTTTTAATATATAATCCTTCCTATATTGATACCTCTATTGAGCTGTCGAATGAAAAGTCTTTATTTGAAATTCGGCAGACAATTTTGAATATTCATCTATCTATCTTTGGCTATATGTTTGGCTATATGTTTGGCTAATTCTGGTAATAATGTCCCTTATCTGGCAATTTATCGGTTTGGTATAATAAAATTTGTATATTCTAATATGGTAGTGTCAACTCAATTTACACAGTCATGTATTATAGATACAGAGGTTATAATAGACATTATATTGACGGATTTAGCACAGTTTTAAAGCTCTCACTTTGTTGAATGCTCAATCAGCGATTATCGTATTTGTGGCAGAATAATTAATTTTTAATTCACTGAAAATATCAGTTTTTGCTTCACCGTAATTCCAATGGAAAACATACCTTATTTTTTCATCATGATTGGCAGAAGATTAATAAACAGTAGGAGAAAATGGAATTAAAAACAAAGGGGAACGAAATTTCAATCGCGTTAAAAATCCGTCGTGTTTTATCGACGGGGAACGTAAATACTTTTCTCTATGTGTATTACAAGAAGAAAATAGGAAGCGAGATGATTTGAAACTAAGATTTTCGCTTCGTGGACAACTCATTATCTCTATTGTTACTTCACGTCTAGCCCTCTCGTCCAACGCTACCTTAATAAATTGTTTACGGAAATTGGAAACGCGTTGCTTATCTCAGGTTCCTCGGCTCTATCAAACTTTATCAATCAGTCGTACGATTTCCTCTAGAACTTACGATAGATATTTCTGCAATAATTGAAAGAGAAACTAAAGCTTTTCATTCATTCTTATAAATGTCATTATTTTGAATTGATGGTGAGAACTTTTAAATATGAGATTCGAAGATGAAGTTCTAAAGTCAGGGGCATTAAAACGCGTAATGAAACTGCCTTTCTCTTTCTTTCTTTCTTTCTCTTTTTTTCTCTCGCTCTCACTTTTTCTCTCTCTGTACAGATTTTTCGAGAAAAACTTAATGGCAAAAATGGAATATATTAGTGTGCAGCTTAGTTGAAATGTAATAAATATGTGTTAAATTCTCATTAAGTGAATAATTTTGCTATACAGATCAAGAATTTATTCATATAATTAACGGATTATTTTCTCTTAATTTTTTTTGTTATTAACAAAGAATATATTCTTAGTTTTAGAGGATGTTCTAGAAACATTTAAAAATATCTGTTAAGAGGGATTTTATAGTATACAGACCTCTTACTTCGAGAATACAATTTTTTCGGTGAAACTGTTTGCGAATATCTCGAAGTTGTGAAGACTTTCGGTTTTACGATACTGGATAATGTCGCGCGACAAGCAAAAGTGTGGGATGGAAGAACAGGCGCGAATGCGAGTCACGTTTAGTAGAGGTGCCAAGACACAGGGATATCACGACTGACAGGTAAAGCGGAATTCTTGAAGACGCACGGATAGGAGGCACGTTCCGCCCGTCGATGTGCATTCTACCAGATCTTAGATGAACAACGGAACATAAACCACGTTGTTTTGTTCGACGTAGAAGAGAGTTAGGAAGCTGTCTTGCGGCTCGAGAGTGCCGGGAAATTCAGTGTCGGGTTCTTGTATACATATATACGGCGGAATCTTTTACCGTTAGAGTTCGGAGGGAAATCTTTTTCCACGCCAGGGAAGACTGCCAAAAGTACTTGCGATCCAGTTTAGTCAGGCATTTCTCGCATTAAGCATTTTTCTCGCATTAAATGTAAGACTTACATTTTTTCGAAGAGTGCTTAATAAATTGTACTGTTTTACACTGTGCACAAGATACGCTTTATCATACAACACGCGCATAAATAAAAATTTCATTTTAATTGCACATTTATTATTTAATAAGTGTTATAGAGAGGCAAAGGAGATCTTTGGAATATTTGAATTTTTGAAATATGTAGACTTTGAAATTTTTTGATTTTTGTATGCTTGCACTTCTACGGTGCAAATATTCTTCGACATCCAAGGGACGTTTGTGCAGAGCTCAGTTCCTTAGATCTCTGGATCTTTGTACATTCAAGTCCTTGAATCCCCGAGTACTTGCTGCGTTGCATCCTTTGCGTCTATATCATCTGGAATTCGTATGTTTTTGAGAGAGTTTGTGGAATTTGACTCTCTATATTTTTGACAAAAAATTGCCTTTAGCACTAATAGAAATTTAATTTTAATATGTGATTTTGTAGAGTAATTATTGATTTATAGCTCGAGGCTATGATATAAATAACTGCAAGTTTCGTGCACAACTTTCTATTTTTGATTATAAACAGATGCAATTTGTCAGCAAGTCATGATCGTAAATGGTGAGCGTGTGTATTAGATCGACAACATAGCTGTTGGTGCACGCGATATTCAAGTGATACTAACATCCGACTGCCGGCTGTCAGTTTTCTAGAAACGTTGCTGAAATTCACATATATACGCGAATTAGGAAATTTAACATATGTGCTGTCATCGTGAATGGATTAGCTAAGCATTTCTGTTTTCAAGCATTGATATATAATAAACAGAGAGAAATCAATACACCAAAAGCTTCATCCCCTAATGTATTTTGAATAATATTTTTATATATGATACAACGCGTTTATCAAGGTTTTACATTTGGATTCTTTATCTTTTACAAATAACTTTTAATTGGCCGAATTTTTATACAAGATCTTTTATGCTCATAGTTGTTAATCTTTTCAAACGCATTATTTTCATGCAAGCTCTACGTTATTTATTAGATATTTTCAACGGAAGCATCTATCCTTATTTCATGGTTGTATTTTTATCGATTTTCTGTGAACCGATTGAATTCTATCTTCATGCGTTTAGATGAAATCGTGTTTTCTTATCGACACATTGATCAATACATTCAATTTATGTGCATTTGTCCGATTGATATTTACGACTTGGCGATCGGTGGATCGCCGTCACGCGGTCTCGGCTTTATGACGTAAGCATTCTACGTCACGTAACGTTGACGCGGTATCGTGATATCTCTGTCATACTTTGTCAATGGCGACACGTATCGCCTACGAAATTAGAAATGGAAAAAGAATGACGATGTATTACATCTTTCATATTTCTAGAAGCCGCGAAATGAATCGTTGCACGCCTCGATTTGTCGTAGTGAATTATTGGAACGTTTCCCATGAAGAATCCCGTGATAGGCATACGTCGGCTGGATTGATGTGCTGCAGCTCGTCTGCAAATCATGTCAAAGCGGAAGACTTAATGCTTCGTACAGATCAAATCCGCGTTTTGGAATGCCAATACAAATGCACGTTATAACACGTTGATATGTAAAGCTCGGTTGATCTTTATATGAAACACACGCTAGGTTTTAAGATACTTAACCAGTTCAGCATAATTTAATGCAATACTTTCTCTCGCGTTATATAAATTTTTATAAAAGAAGAATAATATTAATGTTATTTTTTGTTAATTTATATTAAATATTTATTAAGTCTATTATTCGTTTCTCGAGAACAGAAAAGTATACCAATTTAACATTAAATTTGAAAGAGTTTTAATAGATCGGAAAAATTTAAAATGATTAGACAGTTCTATATTTATGTCTATTTTACGGTCTGACAATAGCTTTTTTAAACGTCAAAGATGGAATTAGCTTTCATAATTTACATCGAGTGAAATCATGGAAACAAACACCAAGCATAAAAGAAGTTGCGATTATTTTATTTTTAAATCTATACACACAACGATCGTATATTTCGTTCTTATTCCGTATTTTGTGTTTTTTCCATTTTCCGTCGTTTTCCTCTCTGTTTTATGTTTCTGTTTCTTACCTTTTGTGTAACAAGTTGAGGTGTGCGCATTCTGTTAGTCAAACGATGGAGAAACCAATATCAATCCTGGTAAATCTTTTCGCATTTTCTCTTCTTTTAAAAGGAATATCATTATTTTTTAACAATACAAACAAGTACATCCTGTTACGAGTAAATCCTTAAAATTAATTAAAAATTCCACGTTTTTTATTTGCAATTGCATAGACATGTTATTTACTTTACTTACTTAGTTTACTTTCAAAGATTGCCTTTGACGCGACAAGAAGTGCAATATACGCGAATATGTGTATTCTACATGTAAATATTGTGGCAATTTACAATTGCATTAAAATTTAGATAAATTTCGAGAGAGAGAAAATAATTGAAAAGGGAAATAGCGTTTATGCTATAGAGCCATTTGATCATCACTTACGATTGCAATGTAATGTTTT
Organism: Lasius platythorax; assembly: GCA_963971435.1. Taxonomy (NCBI): domain Eukaryota; kingdom Metazoa; phylum Arthropoda; class Insecta; order Hymenoptera; family Formicidae; genus Lasius; species Lasius platythorax. The sequence continues at coordinate 17,297,219 of OZ020535.1, forward strand.
TCAATATATAAAAAATGTATAACGCGTATTCAATTATTTTTAATGATCTTTTCTTAATTCGAAACTTCGTATAAAATTATCCAAAATCTTTTAGGAATTACATTTGCGCGACAAATAGCAGTCACGGTATGTTTGGACTTTTAAACAATGCGACTATATCGTGACTACAACACGACTCTTGGTATATCTCGTATGCACAACGCGTTTCTATACGTTTACATAAAAGGATGCGACTGGGGTGTCCAACGATAACGTTCATCGAGTTTCGCCGCATCAGATGCAACCATTGTGTGTTGCTGGTTTGCAGATACTATGATCATTTAATGTCGCGACACGACAGATGTGTTTCTCGTGTAGTTGCTGAAATATATATATACCAAAATTTGTCGAAAGCATGATATATGCGAGCGATTCTTCACGAAAAATGGAATTATTAATAATTTATTTTTCTATCTTTTATCGATTTCTTTTTCATCCGGGAGTTTATTGCTGTAAAACCGCTCTCTTCTTATACGAACGTATTGAAAATCGAGGCCATACACCAACGTCATCCAATATAAATTCAAATTTTTCATCACGCTTGCGGTTGCCACCTTTTTTATGCTCGGCATACAACAACTATATAGTGCGCGAAACTTTATTAAATGGTAAAAGAAGCAGATGCGATACGAGTAAGGAACAATTTTATCTACTTATTATTATTTTCAGAAATCAAAAATGATAACTTGCAATTTTCTTCTCGCTCTTGTCAAAAATTCAAAGTTCAAATATCTTAATTCTCGAATTAGAGCCGAACGAGTTATTTTAAAAATAACGATCAAGCTTTCTTTCTCTCTCTCTCTCTCCCTCCGAGACACTCTATATGCAATTCGTACAAATGCAATGAAGATGATTGAAAGGAACGGTAAAAACGGCGAAGTTTGTGTTTGTGACGCATAAAAATTCCTCATGGCCGGCTTCCTAAGTTACGGCGAATGGGTTGATTGAGTACTTTACATTTTCCAGCGGCTACGGGCAGTCGTCGATCGATGCCGGTCCGCGACAATTACAGTTCATTAAGCGGTAGCTTCAATCGACAGTCCCCGCTACGGAGGTGGTTAGCAATGAGGCTGTCCTTCGTCGCAATTTAACTTGGCCGCCGCGCGTCTTCATTCTCAGGGCGTCGGGTGCATTGTGATTTACATCTCAAAGAAAGCTCCGGAAAAGCTTAACTTAACCATCGACCGTCATTTACGCCTTTGCCGCCGGTGCTCTAAATGTAACCATACTTCGCAGCGCGAATAAATCAAGATAGCGCTCCCCGATGAAATCCGAATAGGATTTGAATGTTCGATACGTTTCAGACCCCGCGACAGATCTCTCGCGGGAAGTTTTACAATTGCCGGAAAGTAAAGGAAGTAAGGAAAGTAAGGGATACGCCAACGCGTTACGCTCTTACGAGCGTAATCTCGTAGCGAAGTTTCTAATTAAAACGCGTAGAGCACCGAAAACAATTTACATTAATAAATACCATGGAGCGAGATTCCTTAGATTTTACGTTAAATTAAGCACACATTCCGTCTCTCTCTCTCTCTCTCTCTCTCTCTCTCTCTCTCTCTCTCTCTCTCTCTCTCTCTCTCTCTCTCTTTTGCTCTCCACCGGCTCTGTGCTCTTTGTTTCGATATCTGCGCCTGCTGGCGCATCGTCTCGCTTAATTAATGTTTCCGTATATATTGTAACATCTGTAGCGCATAATGTAACACCGTTACAGGATCATTCCGTAACGCGCAAGTTTCGCGATGACGCGTTTACTTGGCAGTCGCTGCGCAAGGTGCCGCGTGTCCTTAGAGAATCTTCAATGGAATATTATCCCTGGGAACACCTCTAGTTAAATGGCGCTATCATCTTGAGAGACTCGTTTCAGCCCGGCCATTAGCGCATCCACGAACGTCAAACTTTGCATATCCGCCGCGTCGGGTTTGCGAGCAGTCGCTGATAACCACCCTCGGATGGTCGTGTCGAGAGACGAGGAAACTGGCGCTTCGATTCCTCCCGACGACTCTCATCCCCTCAGCATAAGTCACGAGGGATGTATGATTGTTCGGTCTAACGATGCCAGATATCTGGCCACACTAGTCGTCACTGCGTTCAATATGGCTTCTTAAGGAAACCAATTAGTCCCACAAGTGATAGTTCGCGTTTAATTCGAGCGACCAGATCTCCGGAGATACACCATTTACGTAAGTAAGCTGAAGTGAAAATTTTTCTCCATTATCTTGCGAAATTTTTCGCGTAAGGAAACTGAGCCCAATATCGTACACCTTCCTAATATCGTATACTTATATTTCTCTACTGGTAAATGCTTCACTCTCTTGGAAACTGTCTGCACTGCTTCTCCTTTGTGCAGTATAACGTTAGTCTAGTTGTGAAAGTGAACGAAGTAGTCAGTTTGTTGCTGTAAATTATATTATTTCAGTTTTGGTTATCTAGAGAAATTTTTACGTACATATATTTAGTCAGGTGTGTTGAATGAAAAGGTACACGTGAAGGTATTTTTTTCTTAACATGTATGCAGTCTGTAGGTTATAGTCTTTTAATTTCATTAATAAAAGTTAAGTTGTAGACTTTTGTATTCTCGTTCATATAATCATATTTCTTTCACGAATACTTGCCTAATATCGTACACCCATACAACCTGATATTTAGAAATATGTAACTTCAATTTAAAATGTAACCCGTCATTATGATTTTAAATTTTGTATTATTTTGTAATTCATTTGTATTTTGTGTTCGAATTGTAATTTACCAAATTTGTGTGCTATTTTTATGAGACTGACGTTTTTTCTAAAAGATTTTTCACTTGGATTTTTTCTATATATATTGATAATTAAATAAACAATTTTAATGAATTAAAATTAATGTTCTTTTTTAATAATCTAGCCTTTAAAAAATTAAGAATGAGGTGTACGATATTAGGAACATGTGTTCAATATCGGAAATTAATATTTTTTACAACACTTCCACAAAGTATTTTTGTCTAATTCTTTCTTTTTTTAAATAATTCAAATAAACCGAATTAATGCGCGTACGCGATTTATATAACAATTAATATACAAAATAATAAATACTTCAGGATTGCTCCGCCGGTGCCTGATGCCTCTCTTAGGCCTCCTCATCCTCTCAGATTGGCAGGGTTGTTAAAGTTAACTAATACACGCGACACTTTAAACGACACTCCCGCACTTGTACGCGCGATACTTTTAACGTCACTCCCGAATTATACGATCGAAGCCCGTTTCATACGAGATTCACACTTCGAGTAAAACAAAGAAAAACAAAAAATACAACACTTAAAACAAAAAAATGGATTATATTATCGAAAAGGTTTCGTTTATTTATTACAGTTAGACGTCCGTGTAAACCACGTGAGTTTTTCAATTTTTATATTCTAAAAAAAAAATCTTGTCCAAATATGAGGTTTTAAAAATGTGCTCAATATTAGGCACACTTTCCTCGTTGTATGTGATACTTTTTTTAAGTCCCGTTTCGAATCACTTTCCTTCATGGCCAGTGTTCTTTTTGCGTGAGTAAGCAGAAGTTCAGTCTTCACCGCTCGATTCTTTATATTCAATGTCGGCAGCTGTTGAAGTTGCTCGATTTTTTCTATCGATCGGTTGTGTGTGCGCAAAAAACGCTATGCCTGAACATCGCGCCGCCACTCCGAGACAAAAGCCGTTACGAGTGGGGTGTAAATAAATGAGCCGTCCTGCTGTGAAAAATGGTTTCAGCCAAACATCGTGGTATCTGCTAACGATTGGTCACTACAGTTGCACACATTGACGTGTTTTCTCTGGCGCAAGAACACAATAGATCGTTTTGTTTTGTCACGTTGCAATATCTGCGAGCTAAAATATAAAATCTCTGAATATATCAGCATGATTGATTCATCAGTCAAATCAACGCTGCGATTTATGTCTATCTTTTTCATTATCGCGATACTTCGATCATATTAATTGCGTCGATTAATTTGTCTTCATTAACGGCGCCCATTTAACGCATTTAACGATGTATATCAAACGTGTCACTTCATAAACACGATTATCGTTTCAGTCAGTGTGTCAACTTTATTGGCTTATTCTCAGAGAATATTTTAAAAAATATCGCTATAATGTCATTCACTTTATGTATTGGGTGTTGAATGCGATATAGGATTTTACATCAAACTCCGCGTTATTTGATACTGAAAAATTGGCAATAGCTAAAACGTAGAAATTGACTTGAATGAATTGAAATTTTGACTTTTTGAATTGAATAAGCTGCCAGCTATTTTAGGGAATGTTGAAAGCCGAGTGAACCATTGAACCACTTTGAATGCAGTGCAGTAGATTGTCGTAAGATTCCGCAAAGCCGAAACTTTCGAAACGTTTTCTCAAAAGCGAGAAAATTTAAGGGTCAAACTTTGTAATTTTGCCGAGCATTTACCAAATACTCTTCGGAAACGTACTTTCGATGGTCCAAGTGTGCTTTATATACGACATATAAAAAAAATATATATGTATTTTTGTCTATATACAAAAATGCAAGTTTTGTCGAATGTAAAACATATTTTCAAAGAATAACTAGTACAGAAAATATTTCATTTCACAGAACTATCAAGCGAATTTTATCTTGTCTAAAATATAAAAACTTTTACAGTTTATTGAATTTGATAAAAAATATTAGAGAAAGAAAGTTATGTGTGTGTGTGTGTGTAAATATTAGTTTTAAATCAAACTTTCGATTTTACAATTTTCGCAAAAAGTAAAACGATTTGTACTACCAAAAATTCAAGCAATTATTGGATTTTGTCAAAGATATATGATATATTCATACGCGCGACGATGACAAATTATCGAATAAATTGTAACTCTGTAAAAAATAATCTCGCGAAGAGAGAAGACATCGCTTTTCTGTGTACATATCGATCGCGTGTATAGCTTCGTGTACTTTTTTCGCACAAACGACAAATTGCACTCATCGTCAGTTCTGGATGTCTAAAAACACTCGAAGATATAGACAACGACGGATGACACGTAAAACCAAAAGTGAACAAGCACGCATGTTCTATTGTAAATGTGTAAAAAAGAAATGATAGACACGTTTTTTTTTTTTGTTGTCGTACGGTACATGTCAATAAAACGGATCGAATAAAAGTGTTTTGTTTTCAATGGGCTCTATTACTCTCGCTACTTTTCAATAAACAATTGCAACACACGTCGCACCACGTGCCGGTAGACAATAGATGATTCGTTTCTACGCGTCGCCGGATCCACTGCCTGATGTTCGCGCGAATGCAGTTAAATGATTTATTGTGTATCTGTAATAATAGTGCGGAGGTTATTATATTTGCGCAATTATGTCTCTCATGTGTGTATGCGAGATTACGCGCATAATTATATTATTGGGAAAGAGAGAGAGAGAGACGCGCATTCTGCATTATTAAAATTAAGACGTTTATTTGCATTTCAATTGCAAGTAATTTGGAACAGTTGTCGCATTCAGTGCAACGAGAATTGATGATCAGTTTTATTTATCAACAAATTTAACGCGTTTTTAAGTGACACTTCAAATACTTGAATATATCATTCGGATGCGTCTTTTTTTCGCCAGAACCAGTACGCTACGCGTATATTTTAATGAATTTTTTATCCTTCTTTTTCGTACAGCGGCGCTTTGAAAATAACTGATATTGCCCAGATTCTGCTTTTTGCTGTGGATATTATCATAAAACGGTTAAAATATTATGCGGTACCGGTGTATACCTTTTCTCTCTTTACTCATGGCCACGGAATAAGCACACGTTATTGCATCGTACATTTACAGTCGGAGTAATGCGGAATCTCTCTGTAGCTGGGCGCGATACCTACAAATGCTTCTTTTTGCTGCTAATGAAAAGCGTTGAACGTCAAAAGGTGCGCGTCGTAGGGGATTAAGATAGAAAAAAAAAACATTTACGATATAAAGTACGAGAATTCGAACGTCGAAGCACATTGAGAGGCTTACGTGGAAAAGCTCGAGTGGAAGCGACCTAAAAATTGAAACGAACTAATCCACCATCTCCATCCTTTCGCGATCGCGAAAGATCAAAGAAGAAGACGTTATCGCTTTCGTATCTCTAGAACTTTTGTTTCACTTGTCATATTTTATCGCACGATTATCAAAAGATATGTTGATTACTGATAACAGATCGGATGAGTATAATTAAACGACGTAATAAAACATTAGCAAAAAATTTATTAAAATAAAAAATCTTGAGATTTAATTACTTGATATCGGAGCAAGAAAAATGTATGTCCTGTGCACAATTAATCTCAGTTTCGATGAAAAATAATTTTCTTTGAAACTGACGCACTACTATCCGCGTCCAGCTCTTTCTAGCCCGTTGTAATTTAAATTTGTATTTCACAATGAGAGCCTTACTAAAATTCTTCCCCAAAAATATATGTCAATGAAACCATAAACTGAGATGTTGCAATTACTTAGTAATAATATTCTTTCGCGAGAATGAGAATCATGCCGCTATCGTCGTTGAATCGGCGCGTGAAATACTTTTTCGGAAACCTCCACTTAAAAAGTGAAAAGCAAAGAATAAAACTTTAACGTGAGGCCTTAGTTAATCGGGTCTTTGCCGTAATCGGCTTAATTGCACGAAGGAGTTTGCGGGCAGGCTTTGCGAGGAGCGGTCTGAAGCCAAACTGCAAGTACCTACTTTACAGAGAAAGTCGGCTGCGTATCGGTGTTTAAAAATGTCGCAGAGAAGAGACGAATATAGGCTAAACTGCAAAACTCTCAGACTCGAAAAGATAAAGTTATATTACTCTCCTCTATCCTTCCCTTTAGTTCTCGATCGAGAAACTCTTTTTCTTTTCATTGCTGCACACAAAGTTCTTTATTCCTTGATTATACATTCGCATTCTCTCTCGCGAAAAAGATGTTCTATATTCATATTCAAATAAAAAAGGAACAAAATAATTTATGGATTCTAAAATATGAAAGAAAACCGATGGTGTGTACATTAACTCATATACATTATATCTCTTTTTCTTTATTATTTTTAAATTTAAAATTAAATGTGAAGAATTGTCGATATGTATATATTGTTAAAAGTGTATACAATATACAGTGCCATTTATATAAATTTCTCTTCTCTCTGATATAATCGGAAACGCTTAATTTATTTTACCCATATTTCCCATTTTGTTGCATGAGAGATGATGCAACGTAAAAATACGGATAACAACAGATGATATATACCGAGTGTGGAAAAATAATTGAAGAAATTAATCCAACATTGTTATCACGAAGAAACCGAGATTTATGGAACGTTGGTGGTTAAAACTAATAGCGTTTCCTTAGAAACGCGCGGACTTGTCTGTTGTGCTTCGTGAGGATATTTTGCGATACACATTTAACCCGAGAAAATTGTATTTTTGAGCTTATCCTCTTCACAGTATCGATTAGATATAGAAAGGGTACAAATATATAGAAAACAATTTCAAATAGAATTTATCAAAGTAAAGGTAACGAAACTGCAGCGGATTCAAATATTTCTCTATACCAACTTTATATTCATATTTATCCATTAAAATACATAATTTTATTTTTCAAATAAACCCGAGTCTATATCATTTAAGATGAAAATGGGAACAGTTACATAATTGGTATGAAAAATTAAACATGTCATAAATTTACAGATGTCAGCTGATAACGAGTTAAATTTGGTGAATTGTAAAAATTAATTTGCAATTACGGTGACTGCATCTCGAAAAAAATGAATAGAATATTCTATTGAATAAAAGCATGTATAGACTACGCTCTGATTGGTAGGAAGATTTATACTTAGTATTAATTATAAAAATTCTCTGAACGCATAATAAAAGTATAATAAGCATTATTTTATCACAACTTAAACTTTATAGTTACTTTTGCGGACCTTCAATTTTTAATCTTGCATGTCTGAAAATTATTTTTACGAGCACTTTTTCCTTTCTATTGTCTCACTGAGGGAGATGAAAAAAGAAAATAAAAATTAAAAGAAATAAGAAAACGGGTTATCGATAGTCGTACAATTGTTTTAAAAAATTTAATTTTTGATACAAGTACACAACACAGTATCTAACGATTTGTTATTCTATTCTTCAACTTTCCTCGTGCAAAATTTTTCATGCAGGAATACCAGATAGAAACTTGCGATACTAAAAATATCAATTGCGTATAATGTAAATTGCACCTATTTTGTTTTATCTACCTTAGATGAACGCCGACTCATTACTTGCACACACCTTTCCTTGCACGTATGCGAGTATTCCTGCCTGCAGCCTCTTGCATTCTTTCGAAATGTATTCGGTACGTGACTGGTATCAAATTGCTGGACACGAAGGTGCTTGAATCACAGCGTCATGGCACGAACCAGTGTGTACGACTGCTGGCTGTAAAGCGCGGAATGAGAAAACTCCGCAGTGCCGGCGCGACCGAAAGGCAAAGGAAATTAAAACCGATCACTATTGTGCCTCTCTGGAAAATAGCGGATAGACAGGCACGCTGTAAATGTGTCGAAGAAAAATGCCACTCTCCGCCCGTTAGACATGATCGGTGCGATAATCGCGATTGCAACGAGGGCATACGTGACGGAAATGAAACAGATCCCATATTGCGGCGATTCTTTTGTCGCGAAGCTGGAGATTTTGAATAAATGGAATTGCGAAATTTAATTTGCACGCAGATAGATCGAATATAGAGCGTATATAATAAGTAGATACATTTAACACAGAACTAGACTCATTTATAATGCCATCCATATATAACTATCCATTATTTTCTTTTGACTGTATAATTGGCTGTAAAACTATTAGATTACGAATCGGTTCGTATTTCAAAAATTCAAGAACATTTGTTCAGAAATTTTCGGTTAATCGTGATCAAAATCCTTGATGTTCGCGAACATATATTTCTTTAATTGAATCTCTCTCTCTCTTTCAACATTCATATTATTACATTATTCATGTTTCACGACGATCATCTGGCAAATCTCTTGTTTTTTGGAGGTTGATATTACTTTTTTTATTAGATTAATGCTTTTTTCTTTTATTACTATCTATTATAGAAGCGAAAAAATGTCTATAAACTGAAATTTATATAATCTAAAATTGACCGATGCTCTCTGTTCATGGAGCGAACAAAGAGTTGTATAAAGAGAGGGATTTCATAAAGAATTAGCTTGCTTATATAAATGCTTTTTGATAGAAAAGTATAAGGAATATTGAGAAACCGCATCTAAGTTACGTCGTTGCAAAGGAATCGTGGCTCACGATCGCTCGCATGTCGATGATTGCTGGCAGTTCCCTGAAACTGTAAACAGCTGGTCTTCGTTTCATGTTGGAACTGCATGATTATAATAATAATAGAGAAATAAACTGAGAAATCAAAAATATCTTTCAAAAAGTCGCATTCAAGAAACTTGTAGAATTGATTTAATGTTGCTCGATTTTTTTACAATGTTGTACTAGAAAAATGCAATGTTTTACAAAAAAAAAATCCTTTTTAACAATAAGAAAAATCTACAGCTCGGTTTTGTGCATTCTAAAGTAAATTATTTTAAAATTTTAATTTTATCTAATGATGCCACAAGATATTTAATACACATTAAAAAATGAAAAGGATAGCAGCAATTAAATTTCATATTTAATTGCAAGAGAGAAGCTATCGATTCTTACATTTTTTTATCGTATAAAGTTTCAAGAAACTATCGACTCTTATTGTTAGTCGAGGAATATTTCGGAATATATATTGTATTGACGATATTAATTCTAGAAAGAAAAGAATACTATTCTGATTATTCTATATCTCTTTTGACGTAAATTTTTTGCATTCGAAAATTTTGCCGTACCATTATTACGAGACTAAAATCTCAACGTCATGCAATCTGTATACGATTCTAAGTTCGACCATATGTACAGCATGTAACTACGTATAGCACGTATAATGAATAGGATTGCAGTTACCTATCCTCGGAAACGATGATAGCATCGATCGCGGCTTCGTGGTCGGGGCCACTTGCAAATGTACGGAAAGATGGGCCAAATGGCCCGATTCAAAGTGCCAAACTTCGGACGTTGGTCCGGGGCTCTTTTGTAAATGGCAGCTATCACCGCTGTTAAGGGTTGCCGTAGGTTTCGAATTAGAATTGGAGTTATTCCACTGGGGTATGTGATACCATTTCTCTTTAGTTTGCCAGTTTCTGGGAAATAGTACGTCGTTGCTTCGGCAATAAAACAATTTTGCACTTTATTTCCGTACTCGCAGTTCACGCGAATTATTCATACGCTCCGTTCTGTGCAAATATATGTATATATGTATACATATACTGTGTGCTATATCTACACAAAGGAGTTACGTATGTACGGTGAAACCGCAAAGAGATGCACTTTAGGGAATGAGGAAACTTGCAAAATCTTTAATGTCTTATCTGAAAATATTTTATCTTTGATTCAATTAAGAACAAAATTATTTTATTAAATATAGATTTATTAATTATATTTATAATTTTTTCTTTACTTTATTAATTTATTAATTTTATTTATTAATTATATTTTTAACTTTCTCTTTATATATATGTATATATAATTTATAAAGTAAAGATAAATATTTTTATACAAATTCTATATTAACACGAGTTAATTGTTATATTCTATATTGATGTGTATTATATTGTTATTAATATCTATTGAAATGGATATTTCAATAGATATGAATTTTTAATAGAAGTATCAACAATATCAATATAGAGCGGCATAATAAACGTTACACAATTGTGTTTCAGTTATACGTACGTTTCGCTGTAGTCTTTGGCCACATAACATTAAATCATATTTAGGCCACGATATATTTACATAATGGCATATTTTTAAATCTTTCTTTATTTATAATACTTTGATATAAATTGCAAGGCAGATTATATAAAAGTCTTAAGGATGATTTCTTGCCGCAAAGCCATCGCTCTTTGCAGCACAAATCTCGATGTTCCCAAGGCGATGCGAATAACTTTTTCAAGGCATCTTCCGATAGCATGACTCTCAAAAGATAGGTTGTACATCTTCCGAGTAAACATTTTACGGGAATACAAATATAGCGAAGACGAGCGTCGTACAGTTCTCCTCGCAGGTGAAATCAATACCGGTTTTGCAGTAAACTATAATCGTTTCCATATCGATGATATTTATTCAAAGGCATACATAAAACAAAAATGTAATAGTTCCATTTTGTATTACTATTTTATCAGATATAAATCTTTGTTTCTTTTTATTCTTTCCTCTTCTAGATATCAAAGGTATTTTAGTGAGTTATACTTTATGCGAGTGTCATTTTACTGTTATAATTACTGTCAATAAATATAAGAAAGATTAAAGACATAATAATCAATTAACTGACAGCCAGTGGAATTTTTTATACGTACTTATCGCATATATTTTGCGCGTCTACATCTCATGAGCAACAAATCACTCAGATAGACAGGCATTGAAAAAGAAAGTAGGATTACGCGCGGGGCGAAAATTTGTCGCACTGTGAAAAAGCGAGCTGACAATCTGTCTTTTTGCGTTTGAAGTAACGGCGGTACTCGAATAAGGAGCGGAATACATAGAAGAGACGCCATTCTCTCGATTACTTCGTGCGTCAGCCTGACATTTAATTTCGCGCGAGAGCTATTGACATTTCGATCGCCGGTCTGCTAGATATCTGGTATTTGCGTTTTCCGCGCTCATCCTGCTCGAAAGCAGCAAATGGTCTCGCCAACGTGAACGCGTACCATGAATCAAGCAGTGCATTGCTTCCGAGTATTTAATTACTGCATTTGCAGTTTTCATGAGGTTTGCGATATATATATATATATATATATATATATATATATATATGTATCAGTCGCTGGTATATAAATAGCGCGAGAGACATTCAAAATTTTCTGTCTTATATTTCTTAATAATTTAACGATTACGTGTCATAGAGTTTATACCATAAAGCGCTATTACGAAAAAAATAACAGAGAGAGATAAAATATTTGAAAGACAATATATATTTTTTTTTTTTCGACGGCTCTTCAATTGGGCACGAAGTGCAAGCAACACTAAAGCGCGGTGAAAATTTCGTTATCCGGGATAATATGATAAAATGAAGAAAAGTTTAAAAGTTTAGTAGAGTTCGGAGTTTAGTATAAAGGCGTGACTTGAGTTTCAAGGAACCACCGTCCTACCTAGCGCTCAAGATATCACATAATCTTGAAAGATAAGGATTTTACCCCACGCCTGTCTCACTAAAAAGATTTCAGCCTTGCAACGCGTAAGACAAAAGCAATTCATACAACAAACTTTTGGAAAGACAGTAGTCCGTAACATCAGTAGTCTTCAAAGTCTTGTTCGACATAAAAGTTGCAAACAAGTGAAATAGTCGAAAAGTAATGAGAAAAATATAATAGAAGAAATACATATATAAATTTAATATCGCTCATATAAATTAAAATTAATATATCACAATAAAACACACACACACACACAGATAGTCGTCGAGCATTCAAAAGGATGTTCAAATTCAGAGCTAATTATGAAAAATGGTTTGAATTGTACAATCTTAGTTTGCATAGAGCATATATATACATGTATAAAAATATCAGCAAGATATAACTTTATGATATGATTATTAAAATGTATAAGCAATGAAGAGAGAGAGGGGGGAGAAAGGGAGAGAAAGCGTACTTTCGGAAATTTATCGCAGACATTCTTTCAAGATATCCATGTCTGCAAAATTCTGAAACTTTTTCGAGAGGATTATGTAACGCCCGAATTAAAAGAGTAGAGTTGAGAACTTTGGTCCGCTGAATTCATACGATGATCGATGCTTTAAATTTTCGTATATACGTATCTCGGTCATTTCGGCCATTGCTATTGCTCGTGGAAAGTTGGCTCGCAACTTTCGTCCGATATCGAAAATCTAGGTTCAGCATTATCGCGAAAAGTCGAGAAGCGCAATCTTGATACTCCAGTTGTCATTCGTCGAAACGTAACTGTAACAAGGTCTTCTGTGTGCAAGGGAGGCAACCTATGTATGTATGTGTATGTGTGTCCGATTCTTCCTCGACGAAAATTATCCGAAGTTTCTCAAAAACGGCTGAATTGCTATCGCCAATCACCGAAGTTCTTTATAAATTGATGCCACTTGCTCGCGAGACGGGCACTTGTCACTTGAAAATGCGGCAGACATCTCGTTAGCAATGTCTGTGTATACTACGGTTCAAGCTCTCCTATCCTGAGCATCCCCCGAGGCTGTCTTGATGGTAATAACACCTCAGTTTTTCCCTGATATAATTGGACGGCACGAAGCGCTCATAAAATAAGGCGGGCTTGGATTCTCGGATACAGCAATACGCGTACAGACGCAGAGTCCGCCGTGGAGTATGTAATTGAGTTTCAGATAATTTAATAACTCCTTAATGTTATTCATCGCGAGCCGCTTCCGTATCCTCTTCCCACATTTCCACCCGGAGATGTTATATCTCATTGCATTATCTCTACAATTTATTTGAGAAATTATAGAATAAAGAGAGCGGGATACAGGAAACAATCTGGACACAACGCGCTAAATGCATAAATAAATTGAATAATGTATCTTAGTATTGCTTAATCGTGAACAATTATATATATATATATATATATATATATATATATATATATATATATATAATTTGAAGCAAAACACAAACTACACACACACACACACTCACACACACACACACACACATACATATATATATATATATATATATATATATATATAATTACATGCGTATCAAGAATTTGTATAGAAAGTTGCATTAAAAGTAATTCAGTAATTTAATTTATAATATAATATTGGAAAATAATGAATAAAAACAACTAATAGCTTTCTTAGCAAGAAACCATTTTAAGGTTTTTAGCAAGAAACTATTTCAGAAGTACGGCAATAGGGGCGAATCCGTTAATCCTCTCGCACAGTTTACCGATATTGCAATCAATTTTCTTGTATCGATAACGTACATTCTCTTCAAAAAAAGGGCTCTCATAAAATTTCATTTCTGGTTAAATTCTCTCGGTAATCGCGAAGATCGAATTAACCTAGGGATTCTATGGCGCAGAAGTGCGACATAGCTGACGTGTAATATACCGTGTGGAACGTAATTATCGACGGCAATTACGTACCAGCCGCGAGGCGGTAGTTATTTTAATGCAGCCCGGTTCACTGACTCACCTGCACCCGCCCCCGCAATTCAATTAAGAGATCGGAAAGGGAACGGAGCTTATTGTAATTTAATCGCCGCTGTAAGGTCGCCCTATAGCATGATCGTAAAACTCTCGGATAGCCCATTAATCCCCTTGGATCCCTTTCGGTTTCATCGAATTAGCGAACCGTTCCTGCAGAACATGACTATCCGACGGAGAGGGATGCATGCTACTAATCGAAATGTTCTCGGTTTAACCATTTTGTCATCTGCCTAATATCTCTCAAACCCAACTCTTTTTTATCTCCAAAATTTTATCTTGAATTTCTCTGGTGCCACCTTTTTATGCGTTTAAATGCAACTTTAAATGTGCTGTAATTTACATCGATAATTTATATATATATATACATTTGAATAATGAAATCGGATAATTATATGTATGACTATACAAGATAATTATACATACCTATACATATAATTATACAAAGATTAAAAAATGCCGAGATATTTGACGAAAACGAAGACGAACTACGACGATTGTTTGAAATTCAATGTATTCGCGCTTTTGGGATCGCGAGCGCTTTACCTGTGCAGCGGCGATATTACAACCCCGGCTATCGATCATACTTTTGCTACCCTCTGTTGGGGGTGGCGGGTAAACTCCAAGTGAAATTTCTGTTATCCTTCATACAGCAAACCAGCTAGATACCCTTGCTATTTCGCAATTTCACCCCATGATATTCTCTACGCGCTTGGTATCTGTTACGCGTGCTTCAAGTTGAATGGCGTTGCGATCTGTTTCTCGTCGATCTTGATAGTGAAGACTTCTTGATCGACCTACGAATTCTGATTACGGAGAATTACCAATTAATTCCCTCTTTATACAATACTGGAAATATTTAACTAATTTTTCTATAAATTTAGATAAACTATGTATACATTTTTAGTATTTTACATAGAAATATGTTTTATTTTATTTAACATAATATATATGTGTAATGTTTATCATTTTATAAAAAAGTATATAATTAAGCCATTAATCTGCATTAAATCTGCAGTATATTTTTGTTAAAAATTAAATGGCCACAATGGGACCATTTAATGGCATTTAAAGAGTTGTACAATTTATATTCTGCAGCTATTAATGTAAAATGTTGAACGGAAGTGATATATAAATGTGTGCGTGTGTGTGTGTGTATGTGTGTGTGTGAGAGAGAGCGAGAGAGCGAGAGAGACAAAATGAATCAGTGAACAAAAAAAAAACAATCAGTTGAGAAGTTGTAAATTGAAAGCAATACAATATATCTCCAATTTGCATGTGAAGAATAGCGGGAACAAGAACTTGTTAGCATAGAATAGCACACATGATGTACACAAAATTTTGGAGAGAAATAGAGAGCATCAAAGAACAAGATAAAATTTCATTGTTAAAATGTACATTCAATAATATTTTTATTCGTTAGGCAAAACCTTACATGATTTTTATACGATCTAATAATGCTAATTTTGATTATTCTTTAATTGTCTATATTAATTCTTGGACAATTATTAGATGCAATTATTGTATTAGTGCTGATTTTTTGTGACAGGAAAACCGAGCGAAATTACAATTTGGAAATGAAAATACAATTATCGCATACATACAAAACCGGAATATCAAAACGGATAGTAGCAATTTCCGCTTATGGATGAACGCTTTGGGGAGTTTCCGACGAACGCTTTATATTTGTTCACGACTAATAGTTGTTCGGAGATCATAAAACAGAGAGCAAACATTAATCGACGATCAGAGGAGAGAAAGCATCAGAATATTTGCGGGAAAATTCATCCAAAATTTGTGTTTCCGTATTTAAATTCGAACGATAATGAAGAGATGATGAGAACGGAAGTAAAATCGGGAAGCTACTCTTCGAAAAGAATTCCCGATGCACTGCATTTTTTCTCCGTCGCGGTGTTTTTTTCCCCTTTTTTTTCTTTTTTCCCCCCGTTCCTTTCGCGTATCTCGCGAAAATACCGCGCACAGCGAACACGATCGTTGCCGGTGGCAGTTACATTTCGAGCGTAAAGCGCAAAGCCTGCTCGAAATTAAATTTCCCACGGCGCGGCCGACTACTCGGCGTCGATGCAACTGCAGAGAGAGATCCGATGTAACCCGGCGCGGCGGACGCTGCATTGCAGTCGGCGGTTTGGCAATCGAGCTGCGGTCGGATCGATGTACTCCCCGTATATCTCCTCGTATATGAAGTTGCGCGTTCCATCTCCCTCGATCAGCTATCCGGCCTCGGCTGCTCTCGCTTCTTCCGCAGCGCACAAATAATGCAGCGACATCTGACCGAGTGCTCACACGCGCCGTGCTAAAAGTGGCTAGCGCTAGGTGTCCGCACCACGAGAAAGGGTTGATAATCAACCCTCTCGCGCCCCCGGACCTTCCGCTTGTATTCTCCCGGTGTGGTGGTCAGGCTAAGTACAATATAGACGAAATGTGTCCCCGAGTCCGTCTAGACGTTTGTCTGGGTATAAGATATCTCCTGTCAAGATATTAATTCTTATATCACGTGACGCTCTTGTGAAAGATACACATGGATTCACGAGGTGTTGGAGTATTCTATAATAAATATCAAACGCATTTTCTCCTTGCGTGAGAGTTATGTAATATAAAACGCTGCCTAAAGTTTTTAATTCAAGTTTTATAAAATACTTTGTATGTTGCATAAATTTTGTATTACATATTTCATGTATAAATTGCAAAAAGATTGACAACTTAAGTAATATATGTAGAGTTCACTAATGGTTTTTGAATAGATTATACTTTCAGAGATGAAAAATTGCACAATACGTATGTAAAAAATTCTGTTGATTCTCAAATTCGTTTTACACAAACAGAAAGTAGTACAAAAGAGTATTCTATAATAAATATCAAACGCATTTTCCCCTTGCGTGAGAATTATGTAATATAAAACGCTGCCTAAAGTTTAATTCAAGTTTTATAAAATACTTTGTATATCGCATAAATTTCGTATTACATATTCCATGTATAAATTGCAAAAAGATCGAAAACTTAAGTAAGTAATATATATAGAGTTTACTAATGGTTTTTGAATAGATTATACTTTCAGAGATGAAAAATTGCACGAAACGTATATAAAAAATGCTGTTGATTCTCAAATTCGTTTTACGCAGACAAAAAGTAGTACAAGAGCAATGTAAGAAGTCCGTCCTTGGAGGAAAAATCGTAGATTTGCGTAAATTGTTCTTTTTATCTTCTGTAGAGAGGAATCTTCTTTTCGATACAATGTCTTTGACATTTGCGACTCTTTGGACATAAAGAAGGAAAGATAATTCTCTCTAGTATCATCTATTTGCATGCACGCATTTCTGGAAATTCGCGGAAACTGAGATAAAGCCACTGGGATAAAGTGGCTCGAATACGCGGGGATGATGCATCGCTTTAATATCTTGTTTGAATTAAACGGCACCTTGTACTCGTATATCGCGAATGCCGCGGACGATTATCACGTAGTCATAGCATTCGATAATTAACCGACCGCTTTGTTTTTAACGCGCACATTCGCGCCGTTCGCACGAATATACGAACGCGGTTGAATTCGCACACGCGACACCATATATACATACACACACACACACACTGTCGCACTGCCAATAACGGCACAAGGACTCTTAATAATTCGAAGAATGGCATTTACCGTTTTCGCTCCTAATCTCACCGTATAAAGCGTTTCATTATACTTAGCCCGCTCGCGCAGTTTGGTAACTCGAGCAAATATCCTCCGGGTGTGTTTCCGCGCATTATTGCAATACTGAATATGGTTAAAGTGTAATTAACTTGTATAGCTTGCAGACATGTATGCCAATCTTGTTCTCGAGGCGCGCTGTAATTAGCTTTAATAATAAATATACGCCGGTACAAGAGTAACATTACATTTCCGGAAATTCGATCGCCCTCGATTTATTTAACATCGCGACGCGAGCACTATTCGATGCTGACTGAAAATATTTGGCGGCAGTTCCATTCTATATATCACGAATGCGAACTATAAAGGAGATAAATATTTGTCTTCCGGGACGCTTCCGCACTTGCTCGACGGTGAAATCATCCGATTTTCTCGTTTCTCGATATATCTGAAATCGCTCTGGATCAAGGGTAGAGTATTCTGCGCGTTGCAGAATTTACTGAAATAATCTTCGCTTCTTGAAATCTTTTTATTAAGCTGTTGCCCACAATTTGCTCGAGTATATATGATTTTTGTCCTATTAAAACATCGTATTAGCGGGGATAACACATAATGTGATAAAATATAAAATATAATACAATGAATAAATATATAATATAATAAATATAATATAAAATATAAAATTTTTTAAAGTCAACCGAGATAGACGCGCGAGATCGTTTATATGTAATTTATATACACTTTATAGAAATCGACAATTTTAAAGCATCATTACATGTATCATTTTCTTCCACTTGGTTTAACTATCTCGGTGTCCGAGGATGATGCGAGGAGGGAGAGATTTCGTTTGCAATTCGAAAAGAGAATCGTGAATGCAACTTCGTAAATCGAGGCAACGCCGCGTGTGTTCATACGTTATTCAATCTGTCGGCGGGACTAAGCGGAGCGCTCCCATGACGTAAAACGTTTGTCTTCCGAAAGAATTACATTGCAGAGGTGCGAGAAAAGGGGGAGTATTCGCGTGTTCCCTCGAAACACAAAAGCCGGAACTCGTCTCGTCGGCCCGCGTTCCGTGTGCGCTCGAACTTAATACTGCGGATGCATTCGGTTAGCCCGGCGCGTTTGATTCACGCTCCTGGTGCACGTAATCCCGAGCTTTTCGTATGGCAAAGTACGGTCTGGCACTTTGAGCTTACTGATTCGACTGCCGTCTAATCCACGTGCTTCGTTTCGCTCCGGGCCGCTGGTGCCATCGCGTGATAAATATTTGGTTAGACATTGTATATATGTATGTGTGTAGAGGCTTTTACAGAAAATTCCGACACCCGATATACACTCAAGACACTGCAGAGACTGCAGTTACGAAAATAACTCTTTACGCGTGCTTGAAACGGCGCGACTCGTGTTGCATTTTCGCGTGATTGACAGATGAGCGAAGAACGAAAATACATTTTTGACTTTTATGGATTTTTATCGTCAATATATATATATATATATATATATATATATATATATATATATAAAGATATTTGCAAGCAAACATATATACACTATTTTATAAATAAAACTTGATTACACGTATATACAAAAATTATATATCTATGTATACACGATTGAAAGTAGCGATGGGATTAAGTATCTTACAAGTAGGCGCGAATTTGTTTGCATGGTTTCGAACTCTCTATGATTACTTCGAAAAAAACAACAGTAATTATAAGTAGACTCGAACCTGATGAGATATATTCGAATTCTTTATGAGTATCTCAAAAAACAAGAGCATTACTTTCAAGTTCACTCGAATCTGGATTAAGTATGTTCGAATCTTTTATGCGTACTTAGAAATTTTGTTGTTTCAAATCAAAATTTTTGTATAAAGCAAAAACTATTTTAATATATTGCTTTCATTATAATTAAAAATTTTTACAAACAATAAGAAATATAATACGAAATATTTAATATATAATAGTATCATAAATAGATTTTTAAATTTTAGAGTTCGAGTACTACTTGTAAAAGATTCGATCCTTTACGATAGAAAATATTTATAAGTACTATTTCGAATCTTGCAGGTATTCAATCTAAAAGTCGAATATAACTGTTTTAGATTCGATCACTTCGCAAGTACAATATATGAGATATTATTTCTTATTAGTATTATTCGAACCTTAGAAATTGAAACTTGATTATTGCATTCGACTCGGATTTTTAAGTTACATATTGAACTTAATCCCATCCCTAGTTGAAAGACGTAGAGCACAGAAATATATGTATACAGGCTTTTGTAGTACACACTGTGACCTACAATGTCTAATTTACATACTTTTGTCATTAGCCGTTGTCCTCTTCAGTCATTAAACACAAAAAAGCTGTTGTTTCGTCTCGACTACGCTTTTATTCGCTTTCGAGCCGCACACAGAGTCTCTCTTACTGCTCCGTGCATTCATCGGCATCTCTTTTTTTAATTTGTATGGATGTTCGAAGAATGCGACGCGCGTTGGTCGGCGAAAATTCGCAGCCACCCAGTAACCCGGCTGTGTCTACCACGTATTTCTCCCTATTGTTCTTAATTTACGAGTCTCGCGGCTATTCTTCTTTCAGTCGCTAATTAACGGGTCGGTCCGACTGGATTCGAGGCTGTAACTCAGGAAAATTTACCAGTCGCGAGATAACAGCACTCTTCCGTTGCATCGTGCGCGAACAAAGGGTGTCCGGAAACGAGCATTCTCGCTTGCGAATGCTATGATAAAGAAATCTCAATTATAGCGGCACACGGATAGGGAAAATGCGGTAGCTACTGATATATTTTCGCTGAGATATCGCGCTTCTGTATTTAGACGAGATGCTTTGAGATTTCGGGCCACACTAAGAATTTCGCATAAAGTCTCTCGTCGTATCTTTGATTTTTTTTTTAATTTTTTTATTATTATTGCGATAATTTTAAATCGGGTAAATAAGAAGAGTATAACATTTCTTCCGAAATAGTACGTTTACAAAGTAAAATAATTTAATGCGCTTTTATAAGATCTCTTTATACGACTATTCAATGTAAATTGCATGTGGAGATTTCGCGAATTATAAGCCCACCCGATTTTAGAGCTAACGCTCGCAGAATGAGAGGAATTATAGCTGGTTTTAATGGGCATTTAAAAAGTTTCGTCGACCGAACGTTCGTGCGTTCGAACTTTCAGCTGCCAATATATTTTTCCGTCATGCTTTTATTAAGCAAGTCAAACGTGTAGCGCTTTCCTCCGCTAAACGCAGTTTCGCTCTCGTATCTTGTCGAGTTGTTCGAAAGTTTTCATCTTATCGAGAAGTATATTAACTTCTCCGTCTGGAATGGCGCGCATATTCGATGGTCGAATATTTGTTACTGGAAGGAGAGGAGATATTTATCGGCAAGAGTTTCATTGTTTCCAGAAACTTTACGAACGTCATTCATATATCTTCGTAACCTTGGTAACTCTTGGAAAAAGGATATCGAACGGGCAAAAGACCGATGATTTGTTGAGCATCTGTATCATTCTTTTTCTACATGATTCGAAAATTCAATAATTGTTAACTAGCGGTTGTTTATTCACTGAAGACTCTAATTTTTATACGGAGAAAAGTATATGGCAACGTATGTGTGTCGTATTTTCCTCGTCATAATTAAATATACTCTCGCTTGTTGCAACGCACTAACAAAACAATTTTCGCAGCTTTATAAATAACATTTGGCACATACGATAGTGCATTTAGTCGTCGGCGCGATGCAGGTGCAAAAAAAAGACTCACTCCTAAAATGTACATGTTGCAATTTGTAATTACGTTTAGTTGAGCGCATTACGCCAAGCTGTGAGCCGTGATGAAAAGCGCAATACGTCATGCGACATGGCAGTATGTTCAGCTTTTGCTGATTAAACATTTCGCTGTGAAATGCGAAATAATTAAAAGTTTGTCGTTTAATCTCGCGCGATTTCTCGAAACTCCCACAGATATGTCCCGAATTTTCCGAATATCGAACGTGTGTACGTGGGCCGAATTCGTTACCGGTGCGCGAATGTCGAACGAAACATTTCCGATAAAATTATAATCACGAAAGTCAGAGACATAGTCAGCTGAAGAATTGAAAACGTTACGTAATGTTTTCATAACACATTTCGCTGCAATTTTTAAAAATTCAATGCATACAATGCAAAATTCACGTAAATTCCCCCCACGAACGCAATTAGAAAAAAAAAATAGTCGGGCAAAATTAGGAGTGCTATTATTTTTTTCGCATAACGTCTCTTGTAAAACATTTACAGTGTGAAATACGTTCTCCGCGTCGAGCTTTGTAAATGTTTCACATAATTGTCACTTAATTACGACACTACTGGCGAAGTAAAAAACATCGTGTCGTGTACGTACGTGCGAGATGTGTGACAGCGAGAACGAGCAACCTTAATTCTCGCAAAAGCCAATTGGATTAACGGTTAGAGCCATTTTCAACGCTCCCCTTTTTCACACATCTCTGTCTCTCTTTCTTTCTCTCTATCTTCCTCTCTTTCATCTCCCACTGTCGAATCGAAGGAAAGGCCAGCTCCGTCTGCATAAAATTAACGGGATAAAAGCTTTTGCTCCTTCGCCTGGGAAAATGGTCTTGCTATTCTACTCGCTTTCATACTTTATGCCTTCCCTTTTATGGTTCGTCTTATTCTACCGTTTTCCAGACTGCACGCGTACAGTCGTCAACACTACTCGATGGGTTACCTTATTAAGATCCAGCGAAGATTGTCAAGATTTACCGCTACATCTCGTCCTCTCTGCCCGAGTTACTCGAGCTATGCCGTTCGCTTCATACAAACACACACACTTTGCCGCTTCAACAAAGAAAAAAGAGAGAGAGAGAGAGAGAGAAAGAAAGAAAGAACACATCTCTAACATTATCAACGTTTATTTCGAGTAAATACACGAAACATTCCTGTTCATCTCGAGCGCCAGCTCGGCCAACTGCAACGATGCCTCTAGCTACAAGCCAGCTGGTTGAATCCGCAAGCCATACTTTCACACGAGGAATATTTCATTGGAACGATCGCGCGTCTTAGTATCCCCTTACTCTTTTTCTCTTTCTCTCTCTCTTTTAAAACGCGTAAAGTTAAAGCTCGTTAATTGCATTCTTTGCGCAAGATACTTTTTACCGTATACCGGTTTCTGCTTTACGAGAATGGTACCGCTCGTATATATTCACTTGGCGCTTCGTTACTTATAATTAACGTGATACTAGTGGAACGGCGTACTAAAGGGATTAATTGTAGACGCTAGAAACGTAAAACAACGTTTTAAAGTTTTAAAAAGGTTGTTTTAAATAAACTAAGAGAGAAAGAGAGAGAGAACTCTATACACATATAATGGAATAACGTAAATGCATTATGCAATATTGATAGACTTAACACTTATATAGTAGAACGTTAACAATAGGATCAAGTGCGATTGTGATTTATAATTTCTTAATCCACACAATTTCAAAATTATTTAAGTTATCGAACGAAATTATAATATACAGTAAAATTAATATTCATCTTTTTATAATTGTTTTATATATTTTTCCTAGATTGTGATAGTAATATATATTTTGATGGGACGCATCGGCTTTTGTAATCGTTTATTTTCGCTACCGGGGTTATAAGTCTATCGCATATTATCGGTATGAAAGATTGAATGATTAAATAATCGATAATTACCTATGCAGTCTGTAATTAATGCTATTGTCGCATAAATTGATTTCATTCAATGAAATCTACTTCGATGCTTGACTCTAGCGCCGCTATTGATATATGAGAATGGAAGTCGGGACTACCACGTACATATAACGTTGGATCTGCTTCATCGCCTCTAGCGACGAGGGATAACACTTGCTAAACTCATTTTTCCTGCTTTTCTTGTGATGAATGAGGACAGGGCAGAGAGCACGAGACGAGGGTGCGGCATTAAGATCAATAAGCATTTGTCATAAGCATCATTCGCAAGAAGGATAACACAATGTTATAATTACAATCTATGATTGTATTTAATATATAATAATTAACAGTTGAACCAAATCATTACTTTTTTATTTTTATCCAGGAAATTAAGGATTAAAAAAGGCGATATTATCTGATTTTGCTTTTTAATTCGAAGTTATAGAATATTAATATAGGTAATAAAAAAAAAACAAAAGCATTACTTTTAGAATATTTTAGTAAAAATAGAAATATATTTTTTACATTATGCGTGAATAAGTATTTTAATTATATGTTCCTTGTTAAATAAAACGCGTTTTACATGTCTTTTTAATTACTGCGCGCAATCTCATATCTTCCATCTATCATATATACTTCAACAGATATAATTTTCTTAATTGTTCGTTTCGCACGGCGCGTTAAGCGAAACTTGGTAACATCGCGCAAGTTCTCCATCGAGAGAAATGTTATAGTAACTTCAACAAATTGCATGTGCCGGGGCAAGGGAAAGGGTGAAACTTGCGATCGGAGTACGGCTGCGTTATGAAGAAATATTGAGGATTTAATATTCCATGCCTGTGCTGTTGGAAAAAAAAAAAACTTGGCGACCGCTAGTAGCGGTGGCTGTGGAAAAAGTAGCTCCCGGACAGTAGGCGATAAATTATATTGCACCGTTGGTGCGTACGCCGTGGTCTCTTTAACAACCAGTTAATAGTTTTTTTCAGCTCGAGACAAAGTGGGTTTGCTAAGAAATCGAATTTCGGTCGTGCATCGAACTCCTCTTTACTCTCCTTCAACCCCGAAGTAGTTCATCGATATCCCAGAGATCTCTTTGCATCTATTTTTAATCGCCCCTATTTTTTTTATTTAATATATTTCTGTTAAATTTCTCTGATTGGTATACATCTGCTTTCACATGTGCATACGAGATAATAAGCTTTTCGATGGTTTCTCTATCGCAAAATTTGTTTGTATTTCTTGACTCTTAATTACTAATAATTTTACACATTACTATAACCACTCTAAAATAATAATATAAAAACGAAATAAAACTGATGAATTTATATTTTGAATACATATTTTAAATGAGATAAACTGATGTAAATATCTTTCTATCATAACATATCTATCATAATCGTCACAATGTTGTGCATGTTGGATTGAGACATAAAGTCGACCATATAATCTCCTTTTTCTCTCCCAACGGAGCGTTATATTTTCTTATATCAACCAATTCATTATATTGATTTATGATTCGTTCGAGCGAGAGAGAGAGGTAGATAGATAGAGAAAGATAGAGATACTTTGCTCTTCTACATTCGCGCCGAGTTTACTCCAGACCAGAGATCGTTCGTTCAATTCTCTCGACGCCGTACTGAATATCTAAGCAACGGTCTCGATGTACGAGGCTTATGTATACTTTATGATACTTCATCGCACGGGCGATGAAAGTATCATCGCAATAATGATACCTCGCCGATGTGATGTCTTTATATATTCTGGAATCTTAAAACATCGCTCTTGTGTATGGAAAGATTAAAGACTGAAGAAAGAGCTTTTAAAGAGAATGATAATATGTCATCTGTAATCATATAAAGATACAGTATGATACTGTTTAGGTAATAAATCCATTTATTAGGCGTAAAATTAATAATATTCTGTAAATATATTCAAAACCACAAGAACAAGTTTATAAATTTTACGATATTATAGAAGAAAATTGTATTCTATTCTATTATATTATACTTTTTGTAGACTATATTTTTGTAAATGTAGTTATATTTTAGCGTATAGTTTTCCATGGTGCTCAAAGATAGTGTCATTTATTGCATATATATCGTTGGTTGCATATCTGCAGCCGTCACGTGATATATAGGGTGATATATAGTAACATCAATGTCACATAACCGTTTAAAATAAAGCATTGCTTTTCCAAAAGTCAGTAATTTATCGACGGCATTCATCTTTAGTATACATCGGTTCTATAAAAATTGATTGGTGTTCATTATTCTAAAGCAAATTGCACTGCCACAATACGACGGTGAAACAGGAAAATTCTATAGAGGACGTTTATTCAACATTACCATATATATTGAAAATATATAGCGATGCCGGAAGTTTGTATAAAATGAAGCGCATTACTTTAGGAGCGCCATCGGAATATAAATAAAAAAAAATGTAATTCATTAAACGGAGAACGAGCGACGCGCAATTATCGGTAGGGAAGAAGACGCGTGCGTTTTACGTAAAATAGAGAGAGAAAGAAAATCTTCGAATTTACATTATACGTCGCGTTCATTATCCGTTGTATTAATCAGGTCGTGTGAACGTGAACGTGCTACTATGTAGAAAAGCCGGCCGGATACGAAACCGGGAATTCACGCAGACCATATCCCGTGTTCTCGCGGTTTCTCCTTCCGTTTCTCCTCGCCACCGTGTATATACCTTTAACATGTCATGAGGTAGTAGCGTTGCTTGCGTGCGGAGCAGAGCGCACGCCGTGAAGGATGGTATCGTCCGTCGTTGCAACAGATGGAGAAGAGCCAGGCTACATATTCTCGGGAGAGTGATCGCGTGTCCCAGGCCGAGGGCGACGTATAAACTGCATCGCCGTGCGCACTTGACATGGCACCGCTAAAAAATGTTGAACAGGGGAAGATAAAGTTTTCAACCGAGGCAAAAGGGGCGAAGCAGCGACCGTGAAGATCTGGGGTAGAAAGAGGTTGAGAGAATGCGTTACGTAGATAAGGCACTTACCCCCCGTATATATGTACATGTGCGCGAAAAGGATAGCGAAGAGTGAAGAGAAGCGCCCTTCATCTAATGAAGCAATCTTGCGCTCATACCGGTGCAAATTAAATGGCAATTTTCTAATGTACCGACTGCTTCAAAACAAAATCCGCGATGTAACGATATGTATAGAGATATGATGAGGATGACGTGAGTAGAATTATCTTGATATAATTAAACGCGCGCGCAATCGTGGTTTTTTATAGTTTATCAATTGGTTTGTCTTTTTTTAATTGTGAATGATCATTTTGTTTTTTACATAAATATTGTACGAAAAAATAGGAACGAGAAACAGGGAATTGTATAGAATGCAGAGAATGATAAATGAGAGATAAAGAAATTGTATATCAATGTGTGGATAAATTTCAAAAATTATGTATTAATTTTTATATGTAACTGAAAAATTACTGAATTACTATCATATAGGCGAAGGATAACTAAGCATGTAACTGTTGTAGAAGTTAGGATATAGAATCTTCTCCCGATGCGTAATTACACAGAAATCGGCGAGTTAATGTATACCGTTGCAAACTATTGATCCGAGCAAACTTGTATAACGCGATAGTAAAAGTTTCATAAGCAGCGTCCTTATTGATACGCGATATCGCGTCGCGAAGTAACTGCAATTTCGATCATCCTCCGAATACAAGAAGCGGCCCTCTCTCGAGAGAAAAGAAGAGACCGCCAAAGTCTTCCATCAAATCGCACGGCGGATCTCTTCCGGAAGTTTGTCGAGCAAAGCAGGGGCGCGGAATAAAGCGCGCGCGCTCGCGTTCCATTACACTCTTCCTCAGATATCGCCGGGCAGAACGAAGATGAAACACTCGCGTTATCTCTCGCGAGGGGGAGAGGAAGGTGGGGAGGGGGTGGGCGAACTTTAATATGAATTTTTGCTTCCGCTCCCCGAGCAATGGGATACCGGTGCGGTTTTCCCCGGTGACGATCATGGCAACGGTAGTGGCGGCGACGGCGGTTGTGTAAGACGTAGTAGAGCCCGTGATACGTAAGTAACTCGGTTATGAGCCATCCATTACCTTGCTCAACTCCAGCGGCGATCCTCTTCCTCCTCCGCTTGCTCGGCCCGCAGAGTCTCTCCCGCTACCGTCTTCAGGCAGCCTCTCTCCTCCTTCTTACCGTCTCTCCACCCTCCACCCCTGTCGACCGACCGGAATAACTCCGTCGCGCGGCTCTCTCCTAAGTGCACCACCGCGAAAGTCCCGCGTACGCTGTTTACGGAGTTACCCCCGGGCGGTGTCAAAGCGTCGGTCTCCGGCGCTTCTACGACTACTCCCTTGTCCGGTGGATAGTGTCAGAAACAAGCAGCCGTGTTGTCGGAGAATACGCGACCGACTTGCCACCACCACTCCCCCTCCCCCTGTTCCTACCCCTCTCGCCAGAGCTGCTGTCACTCCGTTACATTCGCGTATATACGAAAAATGAGTCGACATTGCGCCCGTCACTTTTCTCCGAGGAAACTTTGCACGCGCGCGCGCGCTTGAAAAATACCAGAAAAGTTCTTTCGCGTTCCGATTGGATATTTCCGTCATTCATTTTTAGCGCGCGCATTTCTTGTATGCGCTTTTTCGTTTGTGTCTATGATATGATTATTGATGAAACGAAGCGAGAGAGAATAATGTAATCAGCGAATAAAAGTCAAATTGGAAAAATTGGTGGGCTAATATACAATACGCGAGAAATTGCGAATTTATTATCGTCCATTCGGCCGTTAAACGCATACATAATGTACGCTGCTTCTGAAGAGTTTATTTACATAATATATAATATATACGTAGAATAAACAAGGGATTAAACGCAAACATTTAGAGTTAAACACGCCGTATGAATAGAGACTATTATCGCTACAGCTGATTGTTCACGTTAATATAAAATCTCTCAAACAAAGGAATGCTGGTCGAATGTTATGATAATAAATAAGGCTAAAGACACAGTTGCTAATATAATCGTTATCTTGATGCTACATAATTACAGAGCGGATAATGTCGCGCAAAAACTAGTGCAAAGTTTTCAAGCAAGTAATTTATTTATTGATATAGTTTTATTTTTTAAACTATTAATTATATAAAATTCATGCATGTTTTAAATATTTTATTATATGTCGGTAGTTTGCTTGAAAGAAAGAGATAAAATCTCGTATCAGAGAATAAGACCAGGAGCATTGATGAAAGTTTGTTTAATCTAATGAACCAACCATTGAAAAATCAACATTTATTGGCATTTATTGACATTGGACATAAACTGAGTCCGCCTTCTCTATCTTTTTAATTGCGAGTAAATTCTTTCGAGTTTTCAGAATGAAAAGAGTCTCTCCCGACTACGATGGTCGGGTTATCTACATCCTCTTCATAATTGCTCTACGAAAACGTTTGCCCTCGTCCGTGTCATTTTAAAGTTTCAGTGAATCTAGTGAAAGAGAGAGAGGGAGAGAGAGATGAGATAGTTGTTTGACAACGTGACTTAGATTAATCGAGCGATAGTAAAATTCGCTTGTGGAATCGCCACATGTAATCCTATTACATTGGCATAGTAATCTCAGAATGGATACTATCTTATAAAATGTTTGAGCGTTCTTTTCCGCAGGGATTTCGCTTTGAAATTACACGGACGCGAGAACGCAAAGTCACGCAGAGTGCATTTGTCCTTTGTCATTTGTCATTTCAGGTCAATTTTTCGCGATCTATGCAAATGCGTGTAATCCAGCGGTGTCGTTTTAGCGCCCACAAATTTTTTTAAACCTCACTTTTCAATTGGGAAATTTGATGTATCCACGTATACAACTCTTACTATTAGTTCTCGCTCCGTTTGAGCGGCAATAATTTATACGAGTATGTACATGTATAATAAAAATTGAACTGTTAGTAAAATTGTGTGGTTGTCCAGATCAAAACGCGCGTAGTGTTCTGTTTGACATAAATTTATTGTCTTTATTGGCACGGTAATGCAGAATTTCATGAATGAGCTCTGATATTTATACATCGTAGACGCTACAAAAAGACAGCTCGAGCTCGTAAATCTTTAACAAACAACAACTCATACATTCAAATCAATTTTATTATATACTTACACGCATATCTCTAATAAATCTCAAGTGATTAATTAGTGCAAAAAATATTTATGTCCCCCGAAAGTGTATGCGATATATATTACCAAAAATGTAATATGGAACTTTTCATTTATTTTTATACAACACGCGAGATATTACAAAATTAAAATTCGCGCTTTAATGAGAATTCGAAATCTACGTTATACAGTCTGAAACATTTCTTCTTATTTTGCTTTTTTTTTTTTATATATATTTAGGCGTCTCAATTTAAATGTCTCACTCTGCATAAAATTTCATAATGCGCATACGTGATACAGTATACTCCGACGAATCAACGCGATGGCTCATGTTTAACGGCGACGATTTTGTTCTCTTTGTATTAGGATATCGGTAAGTGTACCTCCCGGCATTTGTCTCTTAAGCAGCCAATCTCGAAGTACTATCCGCAAACTCGGCAAGTCTCGCATTCGATGAATCCATTGTCTATAGTGGTGCACTTGTTTGCGGAATCGTCCTTCCACTGTGCGATAGTATTCCGCCGGAGGTATTCCTGTATTCCATCGAATATCCTCTTTCACAATCAGCCGTCTGATTTCCCCTCTTCCAATTTTCGACGTTCCAGACGTACATACATAAGCCTATTCGCATCGATTCGTAGCCTCGCTCGAAAATAAATCAAAGGCAAGCGAGATCAAAGTCGGTACATTTCGGTAATCCGCACCTAAATTGCTGCCGTATGTTTGCTTCTATGTCGCACGATATTTCGAGCATATAAATGTTCTGCATCAACTCCCCCCCCTCCCCCCCACTCTCTTTCTCTTTGTTCTCTAGAGTTCAATTTCACATGATTTTATACTGATAAACTCCATTATTGTTTTATGAGAAAAATTTTGAAAATTGTGAAAACACGATATCAAATTGAGAAAATCAATTAAAACTGTGTTATAAAATAATAATAAAGAAACATAGCTTTTTCGTATATGGTGCTCTATAAGTGAAATGATATAATAATATAAATAAATTTTGATTTGTACGAAATAGATTTTAGAAAATGTAAATGTAATTCAATAAATTTTAAAACATTATTTCGCAGAGGTTAAAAATTCATTTATTTATATTAGAATATTTGTATGCAATTTTGAAATGTGTAAATTAAATAGTCGCGACTATTAAGCGACTCTAGAATGTATAATTTGGCTGGCAATTATAGGAGTTTATGTTTTTAGAAATTTTATTACGTTATTAGAGTGATTACATTATTACTATTTAGATAGCGTCTCTTATTAACACATTATATAATCTTTCTGACTGACGTACGAGGAAGGACATTTCGGAGATGCGTTTGCGTTACGCAAATACGTACGTATATAATGCAGTGTATAATGTAGCATACGTCCGAAATCGCGACTGACCTAGTCTCTGTGACAAGCATTCATATGATAAGTGTGTCATTAGCGAAACTACGCTAATGGCTTGCCGTAATTTGAATATCTCGCGGAAACTTGTCGAACGTCCGTATAAACTTCAGGATTTCCCGTTGTAATGCGAAGATGATTAATGTACATTGTAATGAATTATAATATAATTATTACTGGATATAATTCAGCTGATATAATGATAGATATTATGAGACAAATGGACGCTTAATGATTAAAACATTACGTAATAATAATAATTCTAACAATCGTTGTGACACATGCTTGCAGCGTTATATATATTACAATTTTGATGCATTCGAAAATTTCAGTTTTAAAATATCCGTATATTTTTTCGAACATTATATAAAAAATTTTCTAAATAAACTTACTTTTTGTTAAATTTACTATCTATATAACTGTATGAGTAAAATAGCGTAGACATACTTACTTTTGCAATTTTATAAAAAAAAACTTATATTTCTTCATCTAGTTGTTTCACCAACATTAGTATACATTAGTGTGTAGTGAGATGAATAGGATTATGGATTCCCTCAATTAAACATATTCAGAAAACTCCATAGAAACTGGTTTAACGTTATAACCGGCATTATCGAAGATGTGGTCAAAGGTTATCGAGAGAAAGAGCGCTCTACTCGCGAAGTTAGCGCAGCTTATACTAAATGCTAATTTGCATCGCATCTGTATGCGCCATCGCGCATATCCCAGGCTTACGCAGAGTGCTCTGCTCTTAATACTTCGTTAAGCTTTATACATATATTTCGAATATCATGGCGCAGGTAACTGTTTTGTATGTCGTTCTGAGCGCTCGGCATGCATGATCACTGCCCAATAAAAATCTTTGATATCTATTCACATTTTAAAAATATATATAAGAACGTGTAGAGAGAGAGAGAGAGAGAATCTGTTATCAATTACATGTAATTACTCATACAATAAATAATCGGAAAGCTCAACTTACATCATGTATGCCGCACCGTGAAGTGCAAAACCTACATACGGAAGATTAGCATTCCAGTTTATCCGGAAAATTAAATTCCGCATGATTTAAATTCAAAGCGGAAGTTTCGCGCTACAAAGTGATATTCCCTCCCCCCCTCCCCCAAGTTGTATTCAAGTTGTATTCAAGTTGCATTTACGTTTCTCCCATTAGCAATAACTACAAGTTATTTTGCAGAGTTGCCGCTCGAACGATTGCGCCGCCGTGCTTGTTTCATGGAAGTGCGCTAATTAATATGACATTATCCTGCGCGAGCGAAAAGTTTCGAGGAGTTTTGTTCATTCGAGCGGAGGATATGCACGCTAATTGGAACTTCCGTAGAAGTACAGCGTGTCATTTTCGTGCGCACCGCGTGCGATATTTCCGCGTGTTTCCAGATGAGAAGTTTTCATCAAGATTCCGAAGATTTCAACATCGTTCAATGGAAACTTTAAACAAGCGGGGTCTCGCAACACGAGCCTCGACTGCATCCTCCGTTGCATTTCTCGTCATGTCGTCGTGATAGACTAAAATGCGGAATAAGGAGAAAAATATAATTTGCGATCTGTTTGCCCCACAAGAAACCAATGATATGGAAATTATTCTCGAACATTATAACGTTTACTGAACATCGTTTCTTATAAGATTTTGATTTGTTTGATATGACATGAAAAAAATTGTGTAGCGATATAATTAGTCGGTTTCTTTTCGTATATAAAAGAGGAACAAAAATACGAATGAAAGAAATGAGACATATCTAACAATTCTCGAATGGTAGATATAGATTATTTCTTGAATTATATATCTGTGATCTTTTAAGATTTTAGCTGAGATGTGCTATGAAAGGACCCTTTAAACGGCTCCTTCTCGTTGAATCCAAGTGACAGATTTAAATTCTGAATCGACACTATTGAATTTTAGATAAGACAGTACAATGGTAAGACAGTACAATGGTAGAACAGTACAATGTACGTCTAAGAGAACGGAACATCACGACAAATATAAATCAATGCCGGTGACTGCGCACTAAAACATCGACGCATTCAGGAAGCTTAATGAGCTAGCGTGCACAATTCCAGAAATTCATCGAAGTCCATGAAATCGGCACGTCCGGCGCCAACGCGTGCGACATAAAAGCCCTTCTTTTCCATGTAAACGTACGTGCCGACACATTTTGGATGTTTCCTTTTTCTCTCTCTCTCTCTCTGTCCTTTCAACTACCGTTCTCCTGCGGCGCCTTTTTGTGTACATCGGCGATTGTTTATTTCCTGTCTTCGCGACCGAAAAGCGCACTCGCGCGGATATAGAACGCGTAGAGTGTTCCGTGGCGCGTGATATCGACGCCGGTAGATCAAACGTTTTACAGGAACACGACAGCATGTCGTATATAGGCAAGCGTCCGCGCACACTCCACTATAACCACTCGCGCTGTCGCGTCTCGTGGGAGCCTGGTAGAAACGCGCTCGGCGGTAAGTGGAAAAGTCTAACAGACGCCTGGACACGATTCACGGTGTCAACCATCCCTTCCTCCCCCGTCTTTCCACCCGACGATGGAACGTATTGTTCGGAGTTTCCCTTTGTGCGGTGGCACGCCTCGAAGAGCCCTGCCCTGAGGGGGAGAAAGGAAACTGGCAATATTGCGACGCGAAGGCACGCGTGAACGATTAAGAAACTTGTCGAACCAGAGGTTTTCGAGATGCTCCTCTCTCGTTACGGTCCTTCCGACACTGAGAATAATAGACGCAGTTTTTGCAAGAATCTGAGTATTTTTTTGTGCACAGTTGTGCGCTCTACCTGTTTACAGCTCTGTCAGAAACTGCGTGGATCAGAATATAATATCTATAAACGTAAGAGATTTTATTAAAATTACGACATTTTAATAATTTTATAGTTTTACTATTCTTCCTTTTTTTTTATATATATGTATATGATTTTTAATATATATTTTTTGAAATAATTATAAAAAATATATAAATTTTTAGTGGAAGAATATTCTTTCTCGTTATGCATATCTGATAAAATATAATAATATTATACATTTATTGATTATAATATAAATATAATCTCTAATTAATCTCTATTATGTAATTGAGCTATTAATTTAAATTATTATATTCCATATACGTATATTTCATGCGCTTTTATGGTGAAGTTCGTCAATTAGATTTTATAACTAAATCCGGATTAACTTGATACAATAAAGCATGTTCTTTAATATACAGTATCAATTATTGATTCCCGCGTTCTAATTATCGTAAAATTATGAAAATGTCTTTATGTGAGACATATACTTTTTATACGTAACTATTTGTTGTATATCTTTCTTCTCGCAGTTTTTTGCAAATAATATCTCACTCAAAAACTGAAAAAATCCGAATTGTTTCTGAAGCATGTCAGGAACTTTAACAGAATAGGATTTTTTAGGGAAAACAACCAGAGAGAAAGAGAATATTTATCAATTATATCGAAAAATGGAACGCAAACTTTTACGGAGATGAAGACAGAGTATTGTTATAATAGAGTGTTTCTATTTTTTTCGAAATACAATTAATATTCGAAAGCGAGATGCAATTTTGTATTGATCTAGAAATAATCAGTTGATATAATTGTAATTCGACTTATTTCTCCATCATTCTTGCACGTAACTTCGATATCGAGCGTTAATCTCGCCACCAAGCAGAATGCTCACTCATCTTACATGAAAAATGGAATTTTCATGAAACTTAGCATCTATTATAACGCCAGGCAAAACCATTTATCACTCGATACACAGCGCGTTACGTATACCGTCGTATACATGACTGGGGTGGATCCGCCGACATCATGACGACAGTACATAGAACGCGGCACGTTACAATAACCGATAGCACATGTGAGCGTGCGCCTCATAATCCGAGGTAGGTAGATAGGTAGGTACGTGGGTAGGTAGGTAGGTAGCTAGGTAGGTAGGTAGGTAATGGATAGGTATCCTTCTTGTTAATTAATCGCATCCATGAGGAGAGAGAGAGAGAGAGAATTTTCCGTCTAACGACAAGCACGTGCAACATGCCTGATAATAATTCGCGAATTACTGCCCGGGCGGTTTCGCGGAGTGAGCGAGAAACGCGGTATCTCGCGAAGGGAGGTGAAAGTAGAGAGGCGGTAATTATAGTCGAGAGTAAGTAACGTTTCCAACTCTCGAGTTGCAACCCCATGCCGGAATCCATTTACAAAGATTCGATTTAATTCAGAGTGTTGGAAATCGGATAGAACTTTATAAGATTTTAAGCGCGTCAACCGGAATAGCGTTTTCCCACTTTGAAATTTGCACGATGTATACGCGCGGAGAAAGCTTTTGTAATATATGCAAACAACTTTAAAGCAATGTTAAATGGAAGTATTGTACAACGTGATTAATAGTATATATTTCTACTAATAATTTTCGCAGTAAATAAAATATGTGCGAGCTTTCATAGAGGGTAAGCAATTCGAGATATATATATAATATATATGTATATTGTGTGTATATATATATATATATATATATATCTGTATATATAATGCTCCTCTCGTCACTATCTGCCATTTACAACTTGTGCTCGTGCGATCGACTGTGCGACGAGTGCAAATCAATAACGACTGTATGTCATTGCATCTGCAACAGCACGAGTTAAATAGTTACACGCAGAGAGAGACGATTTAGGTTTACGATCATTTGCACGTTCCGTTAAATCAATTTGCGATTGCGTGCTCCCCGAGAATCGTTGAAAATTATTCAATTATTTACTTGATTATTTAAAAAAAAATAGAAACAGCATTACGTTACTTCGAATAAAGAAGCAATTTATAATTTTTTTAACAGCTACAATATTTGTGGAAATATATTCGTTGCATGTGTTTTAGAGCATTCTTAAATTTCTTTTTTTTTTTTTTTTATAATATGAATAAATCGCGTATACCTATTATGCAAGCTCGATAAGGGAAGAGCATTTATTTTAGGAAACAATGTGTGTGCTTCGAGCTACGCATTTGCGTGGTGGAGGGAGGAGAAGCGCATATTTTACCGGTACAATTCAGGCGAACGACATACAGTCGTGTTCGACCCAAACGCGACCCATTATTACCGCGAATATAGTAGAGGCGTCGCCATAAGCTAGGGACAGGCAGACTAACGCTCGCAGGGCACTGTGATAGGACTCTCTCTCTCTCTCTCTCAACCAGACCATGCTAATGAACTTGGCCTGCCATTATCTGAACTGCAGCTAGTGTGTGCCACTTCATCCAATCCTCTGTCGAACTAGGAATAACTAGCTCCATATCTCCGTTTCTCTTCCGGCTCTATCGGCTCTTTAATAACGTAATGCTGATTGCTCAAGCGATTGTGCTTTCGTCTAACAGCTTTTAGCCTTTTAAATCGTAGTATAAAACTGTAATTTGATAATTTCGACAATTTAAATTTTTCTTGATAAAACAATGGAGTTGCGTGCTAACAAGTTTTACGAATTGATCGATAGTAATAATCGTTTATCACTTTTATACTCGTCAATCACGAGCACAAAAATAGAAAAAAAAATAATGAATGAATTTGTAGTATATGTAAGTGTACATGTGTTGCGTGGGCTTTTTGTATAAATTCATTCATGCTTTTTATAGAAAGTTTAGATTTTTTACAAAACGTTGAGTTACAAAGATTCGAAGAGACTGATTTTATGAGAAGCCTGCAATACACACACACAACACACATTTTATATATATATATATATGTGTTGTGTGTGTGTGTATGTATATACCTACTCTTAAATATAATAACTGTTTTATTTAGACGTTAACTATGATGTGGCAGACATTAGAACATTTGAGAAGAGTGGGATAAATCTAACATTTTACAATTTTAATAAATTTCATAGAATTATAATAAGAATAGTACTTTGCTCTCTCTTTGAGAAAATATAAGGAATTATACAGTTACTTAGGAATTGTACAGTTAGTAAAATATTAAACGCGTTCTAAAACTTTTCGGGCATACTTCTCAACCGGAATATCGCGGGCATAAACTCATTTCCACCGTTTTGAGGAGCGAGTTTACGCGCGGAGATAGGCAGTATAAAGTCGCGAAGGAAAACTAAAGACTATGTGTGTGTTTGTGTGATCACACAAGCGATCATCGGAATTCTTTTCCAGGCACAAATTTTCGCCGTTTTCTAATTGTCCGTCGAACCATGCCGCTTTCGCATTTAATCTTTGACCCCACACCGAAGATGTACATCGCGCGGAATTTCACCAGGTGAAATTTCCGAGTGGGTATGGCGGTCTAATTGAAGCTAATTGAAAATCGATCGATCGGATCTGCGGTATGCGGACTATCACCGCGCGCCCGCTGCTATTACTGGCCGCACTTCGCCGAATAACGGATTATCGAAGTATGCAAATGCGAAGTGCACAATACTTTACGGTCGAATTATCAAAAATTAATAAACGCATTCGACGTGATTTTGGTTCCGTTTCTTCGTAGTATTCGACGTCCGCGTAAATAGAAACTGTGCTGCGATTTAGTCTTACTTGTTTATAACGTGTCGCATGATTTGAACAATCTTGAACGATGAAGACATTTCCACTAAAAAAATTGTATTCTCATTTTAAGAATTTCCTACTTATTTTTAGAACATCCTATTTCTAAAATAGGCGCTAAAAGGATCCTCTTACCTTAAGAAGGGAATCCTCTGAAGATTAGTATCAGA
Organism: Lasius platythorax; assembly: GCA_963971435.1. Classification (NCBI taxonomy): domain Eukaryota; kingdom Metazoa; phylum Arthropoda; class Insecta; order Hymenoptera; family Formicidae; genus Lasius; species Lasius platythorax. Next base: position 17,335,114 of record OZ020535.1, read on the forward strand.
TATTCCTAATTTATAAAAATGTAGACGAAATGGGATTTATTTTTACAAATAAAAAAGTACATTATTCTACAGCACACAGGCAAAGAAAGACCATAAAGAAAGCATAGACGTAGTACATATAGATCGAACATGAGGCACGAGACCTGAACGATTAAATTAGGTTATTTTACACGTTACTTATTCGTGAACACTTCTCTTTTTCGAGCCACTTATTAACTCCATTTTTCTAATAAACTAAAACCATTCAGTGACAAATACTGCACTGCATTGTAAATTGCAACACTATATAATCATATACGTTGCTGCAACAATATGACCATATAACGCCGCATAAAAAAAACATATGACCGTTTATTATTAACAAAGAATATATTCTTAGTTTTAGAGGATGTTCTAGAAACACTTAAGAATATTTATTAGGAGAGATTTTATAATCCTCTTACTTCGAAAATACAATTTTTTCGGTGTTATTGTGATGTCTTATTCATGATTTTTTACTGTCACCGTTTATGTGTCTTATCTCGTGACTTCTATTATAGTTTGCAAATGAATCAAGTGTCGCGAGATTTCAAGTAGTACAGCTCAATGTATGCATACTTATAGTGGTTATTTCACAAATATATTATTGCAAAAGTTCGTTTTTAATTCGACTAGAATTGACCGGAAACACGATATCCCGTCACAATTGCAATTACATTTCGATATCGCGATATCCGAGTTCCTTCTCCTTTCGTTATCGATTTCTCAGATCGTCCAATATTAGTGTTCGCAAATGGACAGTGGCGCGTAATCATTAGACCGGAGGCTGATATCGAGCTGTTGGCTAACGATTACACATCATTTATCTATTGCAATAAACACAACGGATTGTACTACGGCAACTGCGCATTGTAAACGTGCAATCGTTATTAACGCGTGACGACCAGCACGCTTTGTGCGATGTCACGCGACTGCCACTTAATTATCTGATTGTATTATTCATCTATATCAAGCGCATGTCCGGTTGTTGTGTAATTATAACGATTGTCGGCTAGCAATATTAACGAGATATCAAGGGAGGAATATGAGCAATTAAATCTACGTACAATCTATATCTTGAATATATATGTGATCTTTCTGGCCAATATACATCTTTAATTCTTTATTCGGGGAATCGTCAAATAAATTCGCAAATTTTGATTTTAATTTGATTATAAATATATTATTTTATACATTCATTTTTAATCTTATACCGTTTTCATAATTTTGAAGCAAGAAAAAAAAATTGGAAATTCTAGGTGACCTAAGTATGCACATCAATCGATACGTATCGATTTTCTTTTGCTATTGGATATCTTACATTCGTTTTACATCGCGTTATTAAATTTGTAGATAATTTTCAGGTATCTAGCCCGCACCATGTTGGCTTTCCCGCAAATTACCCAATGAATAAGATCGTAAATTATTCTTCTCCGAACAGTAACGCATTTTCCTAAACGCAAAAGGAAAACGGATGTCACGTGACGTTCAATATTCATGACACGGAACTTTAAAAATTAAAAAGGGGGAAATGAACACGTGTCTATTAGCATCGAGTAATGAATCCCTAGGAAGTAATTAAAGTTTCCGCAGAGAGAATTTCTCTCGTCTAGGAAGCAAGGCGAATCTCGGATGCAGCGCATTTTTCACCGTCGTCGCGCGTCGCCGTCTTCCTGCATTGCCCGTTTCCGGTTCTCCCTTTTGCATTTGCTGAAACGTAAACTCACACACCCCTCTTCTTGAAAAGAGAAAAAAAAATTCCGTATAAAAAAAAAGATTTAAGTTTGACGCGTGCGCTGCTAATTAAAATACCTTTAAAGTCGCTACGATGAAATTTCTCGGACGAGCAGATCGCGTTTACGTCAATTTTAATATATGTATAACAATTATTATTAAATACTAAAAAAAATATCACGCAATGTTCTAGTTTATCCGGTGAATACTAAATCATGTATATAGCTAGTTCCTTGAAGAAGTATATATTTCTACTAGTAACTAGAGGAAACAGTCATTCCTCACTGGCTACATAAATCATGATGCGAGGCTTCTTACAAACTATACTGTTTAAGTTTCCCGAAATGAATGAATAACGTGGAATCCAGAAGGGGGATGCATTTTTATTAATTACGCAGCATCAAGTAAAGACTAATTGCACACGAAATAAGCAATTTTTTATACAAAATTGACATAATTCGCGTCTCAGTCGGTAGCTCTGCCAACAATCGGTAAATTCAGACTACGCTTTATATTAATTAGAGTGCAAATTGCATTAAACCGTCGACACTGAGCGAAGCGAAAAATTGCTTCTGCTCAGAAGTGAATTTAATCTACGGGTCGCGTCGCTCGTAATTTCGCGCGGGTCGGAAGTTCTTTAAGATCTCGAGTCGAAACGAATCACTCTACCGCAAAAGTATTAAGCGTCTCGAAAACGCGAAGGGACAATCTCGCATGACGCTCTGTATTTTTTCTCTCTTCTTTTTTTTTTCTCTTTATTGATCCGTGGCGCGTCTCCGATGACGACAAGGATGTGAAAGCTCGAGGGATAATTGAGGCTTTAAAAAGGGATATGGCTATGTTATATGACGCGCTATGCGGTACGTCATACGAGAAGGAGAGTATTCTCGGATAGGCGTGGAAAGGACCGGAAGAGGAGAGAAGGACGAGTAAAAGGACGGCAAAGAGCGTAAAGTCCATATTACACAAGGCAGATAACAGAACTGTTGGCGCGTGGTAGGGTGGATGGGCGGTTAAGTAGAACGATCGAAAGGAAAGGGAGGGGGGAGGGGTGAGAAAGGGAGGCTCGACATTTAATCTAGGAGAGAGCACGGGATTGAAATACGTTTTGCTTTTATATTCTATCACGCTTGTCTAAGACCCAGTGGTCCAGAAAACTAGAGAGCCGCGCAGACTCACTCGTGAAAAGGAAGCAGTAGACGGACGGGGGAAAAAACAGACGTAAGGAGGATATTCCTTTAACGGATCCGACGACGTGCAATCTGTCCGTCTCACGCGCCGTAGAATTTCAGAGATTTCCTCTAATAGATATTGCGACAAGTTTCATCGATTGACGCAGCGCCTAAAAGAACGCAAGAAGGAATTAATACTGGTAGAGAACTGATTACACGAGAGAGGGAGAGAGAGAGATTTCGGTAATTCTATCGTATAACTTTGAAGATTCTATTACAACGGAATTTTACAAATTTCATATATATCCGTCGTTACCGAACTATTTGAAATAAATTATGGCATTGGGGATTTCATGGCAAAATGCATATCTGTGTTCTTCTCATTTCAAAACGTGAATGGTATGTCGAGAATTTAGTAACTGATACGTATTACAACGACGCGTATGTGTGCAGAGTAGAGCGCAATATCTACCTCAAATATATCCGAAACGAGTGGTTATTGAAAAGAAATATTTTAGATAAAAGTCACTTTGTTTCAAGAGAAATCTTTTGTATAATTTTTTAGCGTAAAAACAAAAAGTGAAAGAGATCTAATAATTGTTAAGGCGAAAAATATCTAATAATCGTAAAACTGGTAACAACGACAAAGGAACGCGGCAAAACTAGTCGCATATCGTGAATTCGTCATATTTTTCTTTTACATCGCGATGAATAAACCAGAAAGCAATTTCTCAGTGATAAATATTCGAGTTTTTGCTGGAAATCTGCTAGAGCGTCGTACATGATACGATCGCGCGAGGCGTTTTTTGAAAAACCGATTTGTAAATACGCAGTATCATACACCGCAATAATGCACTAGCATTGAGAGAAATAGAAATTTTAAATGGTATGTTACGCGAAATTCTTTACAGCTCAAATATGTTACAGCGAGATAGATACAATGCCGATTTCACGCCAGTTAATTTTAATTGAGAGATTTAATTAATTTTCGAGATAAAATCTAGAATCTCTAGAGCAAAGAATTGGTTAAAATATATGATGAAAGAGAGAAGCGACAGTGATACCGACTTTTATAATTAAGAATATAAGCAAATTAAGAATTTCATCATCATATGAATTGAAATAAATGACGAAATATATAGAGAATTTTTATTAAAATTAAATAATTATTAAATTTTGCATACGTATAAATATTGCACGTGCACATTCTGCACAAAGGAAATATTGATGCGTAGTCGCGAACATTATTTCATGAATATTGAAATGACGGTTACATTGTGTTTCGGAGGTATAGCTATCTATTAAATTTTGCAGACAAGTTTAACTTACGTACACACATACTGTATGTTGCTACGTAAACCGGAGAAATATCTCACATTCGATATAATATACTACATGTTGCCGTTGTGCGCAATAAACGCGTATTATTCCCATTTCTCACGTAAAATGTGCTTACTTTACAGCACAATATGCTGTGGAACAAGGCTTATCCTCTCAGCTTATGTAACAATAACTTCTGGGATAAAACGCAGCTCAACGTGTTTATCGGGCAACAATATCTTTCCTTCAGAGCATAATTGTTTGGTATCGTTCACATGGTTTTTATAAGATTACGGTTATCTCCTTACTCTATACTATAATATTTTTTAACTTACAATTTTATGAAAAATAATAAGATCTTGATAGTGATGTTTGTGCAATGTTTCTTCAAACAATTTTATTGTTCTCATCAGGTATGCTTTATTTTATTGTTCTCATCAAGTATATGCTTATTTCATTCTCAAATATGAGTTTAGATTGTGAGCCAAACTATGCGATTTACTGATATAATATATTAAGATAAAAAATAAAACAATTTTTTTACAAGAGTTTTTTTCGACGTATTTTTTTACATCTCGGTGCGTTTGCACATCGTAATTTAGTCGTTGCCGACAGCCACCGAGTTCTTGTCTGTAGCATTCATCTTTAACCCTTTACTTTCGAACGCATGAACCTGTAAATTTCGCTCGGTCGCTCCTCTGTGACGAAAAAGACCTCTTTTCTCGGAAAAGTACGCTGATATTTTAACGAGCACACGGCTTCTTTAATACAGCTGTTGCTCTCACAAGAGTGCACTTCTATCACGTTTGCGGCATGTCTTTTTTTTCTACGATTATTACAAAATATGTTATGTATATTTCTGAATTTTATATTATTAATTTTATAAAATAAGACATCAATTTAAATATATCCAGAAGAAAGAATATATCTTGTTTTTTTTTTATGATTTATTGCTGATATTTATCAAATGAATTTATATTAGCAAAGAATTTGAGTATTCTTATTTTATGTTTTATGCAAATTTGCAATTAGAGATTATTTTCTAGTTTTAATCTCTTATAATTAACGCGTTATATCTCATTATTTCGACATTAATTATAACGTTCCTTTCAAAGCGATCTGACTAAAAGCTCCCACGGTAGTTCAGCAATGCATTGTTTCTCATTCTCGACCTATGTGCTCTATTTCTCTCTCTCTCTCTCTCTCTCTCTCTCTCTCTCTCTCTCTCTCTCTCTCTCTCTCTCTCTCTTTCTCTCTTGCATGGCTTTTACAACTGATGCGATTCGAGGCTCCATGTAATCCGTGACCGTAAATCGGGATTAAACTTAGTGCCACTTCCGGTGAGACTACGATTGGGTCAGCAAAGTGTGTGTATAATGTACTTTGTACGCTCACTTTGAAACACAGTTTCTTGAAGGGTTCTGTCACTATTGCGAATTGATATTTTGACATTCGAGTATAACTTTTTCACAATATTTTCGAAAGCCAACTAATCTAACAAGAGAGGATGCACAGATGTTTTCGCACAAAATTCATATCATTCGCGCGATTACAGATAATTAATATTTATTAATACAATTGTGCGGAATACTGTATTAGTTGTGCGATTTGTTGTTACAACTTTGGTCATAAACAATTTTCATGATTTCAAACATATTATTTCAAGCTTAATTACACATAGATAATTGATAACATAACAAATTGGATAACGTTTCTATTTATGTAATTGTAATTTCATATTTATTGCTGTGTGTGTGTATGTGTGTGTGTGTGTGTAACTAGTTATTTCTAATTATATATAATGTAATAAAATTTTATCTGGCCCAAGAGCATTACCTGTTTCGGATATTCACGCAAGGCATACATGTATATATTGTATTTTGCAATATGTGAATACTGCAAACGGAACTGCAAACTGCGAGTGCATCTGTTTTGATTTTTACGCCGCAGATTTCGTGTACATACACACCGCAGATAGAACATGAATTTTTACTTCCACTTCATGTTGCTGACACTTTATAGGATTATGCAGGATCATCATGAAGTATATAAACATATTCAAATGTTCCTTTTCTTCTTGTTTTTTTAATAAACTTGGAATTGAAGATATGCACGCGATTAATATTATTTCTATTAATTGTATAGAATTTTTTGTAATATCCTATAATATATTTCTTTTTAGTTTTACATCTTTATGTAATAAAGTTATGTTAAAATTACAAAGCATTTTAAAATGTTTTTAAGAATGCTTTAAAAATAAATTATTTCATAAATAAAATTATAAAATAAATTTAATACTTTGGTTAATGACATTTTTATACTATTAATAATTATGTATAAAAGAGTATGCATGTTATAAAAAAGTGCTACAACAGTAACAGGAGCATATTATAAATAATGTAAAAATATGTTACATTATCAAGGCTTGTTATATGGTAATGATAACTTTATGATGGAAATTAGCGAGGAATAAAGAATATAACACGATCGAACGAAATTAAAAATGCATATTATTACGTCTGTATAATACAAATGCATAATCCAGGCATATTAGCGAAGTATAATTAATTGCCTTGTTTTTAAATTTAATTCATTCAGCATATGTGAAACACATTACCCTTACAGTTCATAATTTACAAAATGAATTCACAACCGATGGTAACCGATAAGTAATTGAACTATTCAATCAAACATTATGTAAACAAATTTATACATTTCGCGCTATAGAATTTTGTGATATAATTATTCTACGCAAATATTCTTCACTGAAAAATCTATTTTTACTCTATTAAAATAACGTCAAAATATTTCAAAAAGAAAAATATCTCTTTTCTCCTATGTTTTTTTGATATTGATTTCGGAAAATCACGGTTAATTAGCGCGTCTGTTGTGATGCGTCTGTCACGATGTTTCAATTCCGATCAAATTGGAAAAGCTCTGAAAAGGCCGTCTGAAAAGCTCATCAGAATCGTAAAAATATCCCGCATGTTGTCTATAGTCGTTCGATCATGTCCGCGAGTTGTTTTATGAACATCTATTGGGACGTGTAGCAACACAAGAGTGTGTTGCAGCGCGCAATGGATACTGTACTGAATGATACATCGAGAGAAAGAGAAGAGGCGTAAAGAAGAAAATACGATTGAATGAAATTCTTTCTTTTCCGGGATTATGATGAAAACGCGTCTAAATGCAATACTATTACAGAGTTGTGTGTGTGTGTGTGCATTGCTCTTTTTTCGTTCAATAAAATTTCTTTATTTAAAGTTGCCATGCATCGAGGATGAAGGTCCCCGATACATGACGATGTAAAGATGTTTCCAAACGTTGCATATATGTATAATATCACATTTCTAATTCGTCCAACCTTACTAATTTTTATTGATATTGATATTTTTATGATAACGCACTTTCTCGGATTTGTGAAACAGATTCTGTTTTAACGACGACATTCGCGAGATAATAGCGAGGACATCCTTTCATTACATCTTGCAATAATTTCCACTCGTCTCCTCGGCTTTTTCCCTTGATCGATCCTGTATTCCTTTGACATGTCTCGAAGCGGGAATTCTTGTATTTAATTTAGCGCGAGGCTTTTAATCAGACCTCGCTTCAGACGCACACTCGGATACTCACTTGGAAACTGAGGGGCCAAACTTAAAAGGAGCTTTTTGAAGATTTAAGACATTCCTCCCTCCCTTCCTTTTCCCTCGTTCTCTCTCTCTCTCTCTCTCTCTCTCTCTCTCTCTCTCTCTCTCTCTCTCTCTCTCTCTCTCTCTCTCTCTCTCATTCATTCTTTTTCTGTCTTGTTAGAAGAACGATGTCTCCGTCGAATCGCGCCTCCTTTAAATTTACCTTAGCTTACCTGTGTCCGTGGTATCTGAAAGGTATTACGCGGGGATGAAAAGCTCGTGTACATAATTTAAATTGAATTTGGATAGCGTGATACAAATTACAAATCCAAGTTTTATCAATTGACCAACGTTAATATTTATTGCGTTAAAATTCTGCAAATGAGATTTTTGATGAAAAGGTTTCTTCTATAAATATCTTATGTTAATAAAACACTTTGATATTTATAATCTTTTACAGTATCATATTTCGCAAATGATAAAATGATCAATATCGAGAATTGATCAATATTCAATCTGAATTAAATTTTTAGGAGAAAAGTATCTTTTTAATAATAATATATGCAGATTATTCAAATATAAATTTAAATTCGAAATTATACAGTAGTACAATTCTGCAAATAAGATTAAAAAGAAAATATGAAATATTATTACATGTGATAAATATGTTGAATAGAATCCTCCGTAAGAAGCACTTAAAAGTATGCATACTTATCTTATTTACCTAAGTTATATATATTCTTTTTAAAACGTGCGATCGCTATACTGAAATGGATATGGGTAAGAAGTTTTCACCTTAACATAATAAAAATGCTTTTCACTGCTGCTTTGCAGCGCACAGAAAACTTACGGATTTTCAAGTCCGCAGCGATCCGAGACTGAAAGTTTCCTCATCCGTACATTCGTCGCTACGTGTAACCTATTCAAGCGCAAGTTCGTCGAATCTGGTCGGGAAATTGTAGAAACGCTGTAACTAACGCACCGCTCGTCAAATTTCACAACTAGTTTCTCTTAGTATCGCGTAATGTTAGCGCAAATTTCCCTAAAATTATCCGCCGTATGTAACGTAATCATCGTAACAGCAATCACCATTCGAAATTATCGTTTATATCAGAATTGAAACAAAACACTTTAACATCCCGATATTTTACACAGGAAACATTTACATCTTCCACGTATTGAAACAAAGAAGAATGTCATAAATGGAAAATGTTTTAATATCAATAGAATATGTCATCAATAGAACAACCATTTCTCGTACGAATTATCTATGCAGGATGAATGCTAATTTGTGATACACCTGAGAATATGCCAACATAATAAATCAATATAATTTAGAAAAATAATATTCTTTTTTTTTCTAAGAAATATCATAACAAACAATAATAAATTGATATTTTTGTTCTTGCAAAAATTTCGCGCAAAGTTCTTCCGAGTATATTGAAGTATACAAACGTTTTCCCGGTATACGCAAGTTCTTTGGGTGTGTGTTCACATAATTTAAATATATTCTAAATATATTGTACGTGCCACGTACGGTGACGTTTGAGTTCCGAATGTCTCCATTTTTCGCGTCGATTGGCGGCAGCTTGTTGCTGGCAGGCAAGGTGTGTGCGCTTTGCATTTTGCGGGCATCCGGCTTCGTGGCGTTCGCACGCGGTGCTGCATAAATTATGCGCGAGCACCGACGGCGGAGTCTGTAGCGCTGTCCGTACGAAAAATTCGAAAATTTAATTTGCACGCTAACCCGTGCACTTTAAATCAACGGTAAACCCCGACAACGCCCGCCGTACATCCCCGAACGCTTATAGAGCATACGCGGCAGATGTTTCAGTTAAATCAACTGCCTTCGAACGCCGCGCCGCAGAAACTATCTGTTCCGGTGTCAAAACAGCTGCGCTTAATTAAACGTATACAATGGGCGTAGTGCGCGGAGAGGGTGGGTAGAACGTCTCGAAACAACACGCTTAATTGCATGCGTAGGCGTTTCGGTCTTAATGCACCTATAATAACATGGAGAAACACGCGAGTTACGCTTCCTGAACAAGTTACGGTTTGCGTGATTTTGCGTTGTATACCAATCTATTTTCTGCTTCAATTTGAGAAAGTTATAAAAATGATAGTAAATAGTTTTTTTGATCATAGAGAGAGAAGAATATTTTTATATCTGGAAATAAAGATTGTATGGTTAGTATGCAACGTATAATAATTAGGTGATTCTCATTAATATAAATATTAATGAAAAGATGAGATCAATTTGTTTAAAAACACAAGAAGTTTCAAATTAGATTTTTATGATTAATAATCTAATCTAATATAATTGCTATTTTTCTTTTAGATATTATTGGCTCCTTTATTTTAAAATCATTTTTATTGTAAGATCGTTTTAAATCTAGAATAAGATAAAATCTCATGATGGTTAAATTCGTTAAATGAGAGAAAGAGAACAAATCAAATATTAACTCATTCCGATCAATGCGAAATATTAATTGTCGAATTAACTAATGGCTAAGAGCGTGATAGCTATAAAAAATATTTTATTATGCGCTACTATTCTCAAATGAATCAAATATTTGATCAAGATATAATAATAAACGGTAGCGAAACAATTCGCATAGTTTACATATAACATATAAGGATGAGGAGAAGCAAATTGTTTCAGTTATCAGTAGTTTGCAGCACTCACATGGTCTAAAATATTCAGAGAGGAGCTGATGGACGATGCATTAATTAATTACGGACCGATTACCCAGACGGACGATGGTCAACATCCTATTTTCGCAACAGTGTCCTCCCTATGCTCTATAATCGTATTACGTTTAATCCCCGCCTCATATATACATTTCTATCACATATTAATATACGCGACTTAAAATAGCTAATATTAAATGAATATAATAAGTAAAAGTAGAGATAAATATCTTCTTTCCACATTATCGGGAATATATTATTTTTTCTTATTTTAATACAATAGAAAAATATAAAAATCTATCTTGAATATGGAAATCTGATCAATTTTTACTGTAAAATATTACAACGGTTCCTAGAATTATTCATATTGCGCACATTTTTTAAGAGATATACTTCGCATATTAATAAGCTAAAAGAATTTAAATTTTAGCTGCAGTTGTTAAGATGCAATAATATTAGGAAATAGAATTTTTATATAAGGGGTCTCTCTAATAACGACAGTTTGGTGATACGAAGAAAATTTTTAAAGAGACATCACCGCTCGTTTATCATAGTCAGTTTTTCCTGCTATAACCGAGCTCACTTGCATCTGGCAGTTGATTCTTCCCCGACGAGTTTTCCGACAAAATTTCAAAGCGCGACAACGGGCAACTTTGAGAATGGCGCAAGTGGTGGACCGCATCCCTCGTAATTCGCGAAAGCGAAATCGCGGAAATTGCGGCGCGGACGGATGTGCAAGCGAAACGAAGACGAAGTGAAACTTTTCGAGAACGCGAGGGGGCTTTGTTTTGTAATTCATTAAAAAGTCCGTAACTCTCGAACGGCAACAACGATGATGCGGTAACCGGTCGAACAGCGGAGGAGAACGAAAGCGACGAAATCCGGCTGAGAGGACTGGTGCGGTTATTGATTATCTAATTATCGTAATTGTTCGCGCGCGGTCGCTCGGCGGTACGGTGAAATAGAAAATGGATCGTACAAAACGATCGCGCTCGATATTCCGAAAGTGCTTCCAGAGGCATATTTGCGTCCAGTTAATTTTCCCGAAAGCTCGACTTCAATCGATCGACTCTGACGCGAAAGCTTACACGGTCGCGTTGGACAAATAATTTCTAGTTTGCGCGGCTCCTGCAAACGCTGATGCAGTATTATTTCTATAAAGCTGTTTAACGATTAATTACATGGAATGGAATCACTTGCAGTGTGTGAATATTAGCCGGTATTATACTAGATTGGACCACAGTTAGTTAGATTTTAAACAGAAAAGCTATATTTGCTTTTTGCGTTTGATGTTAAAGGAAATAAATTTTGATAAAAAGCAATTTCTCTATATAAATTTCTAGTGATTCAATGAAGATATAAAGAAATACATACTTATATATTGTATGATGTATGCGTGGAATAAAAATATATTTTATCAGTAAAATATATAGAAATAAATATACATTTCAATCATATTTTATTATCATGAAATTCACGTATTGGAATATTCAACGGTTTTTTTTATCGAGCGTTATTTCTTCAAAGTTGTCCCATATTTGATATTTTTTCATAGCATATTTGTAAGGAATGATTGCTTTTTAATTAATTAAAAGTTGATTAAACAGAAATTAAGAAATAATAAAACACATTTTAGTTCTTATATTTTATTTATTTGTATCTTATCTCTGTGTGTGAGTATCGATAACAAGTTTTTAAAAACATGTAAAAATAATAAACAAGCTTAAAAGAATAAGCAGTTTAGTTACATTTATTATATATATATATATATATATAATATATCTATTATGTAGGGAGATGCATTTGTATATAATCGATAATACCCGTTGCCTTGGAACAACTTATTCCGATTCTTACGTCACACTCGACTTGTATTTTGCTATGTAAGTCATATACTATTTATATGTTTGTATATATATTTTTACGATTTACTTTCTCCGTATCAAAAAATAACTATAGTGCCAAATGCAATTTGATGCAACGATCAAAAATAGTAAACTGAGACGAGAATAATTTCTATATTTTTACGATTGTTGAAAATACAATTGTATTACAAATTATTAATACCTTCGAAAAAAATTATATCTCTTTTTACAATTGTTATAAACTTTTCTCAAGGAGTAGGATTAGTCTTAAAAGAGGCCAGAGATGGAATTTAAAAAAATAAAATAGTACAATAATTATTTAAAAAATGCAAATAATTTAAAAAAATGGACTTTTTATGTCTCGATAATATTTTCTTTGCTAATTTTATAGATTTTTATAATGATTATAATCTAAACGCAAATTGATAACAGCTACAAAGATATTTATATATCGTGCTATGTATAATATAAATATCAATTAAAATGTTTTATTTTGATATCAATTCATGCAAATGATTATTTTTTTTATTCACATCTTTTATTATGTGTGATTGCATCCGATCATGATAGCGTTTGATTTTATATTTGCAACTTAATTTCCTCTGCAATTTGCAGCTATTACATCTGAGAAATATACTAAGAAAGAGAGAAGCCATGACAATTACAAACATAATTATTTCTATAGTAGGATTACGTACTTGTAGCCTCTTAAAGCGGTTTAATCCGGCCTCCTCCCCAAAGCTGGAACTATACTCATAAGCTTGAGAAAGTTCTCAACTGCCATATGCACAATGTCATTCACCTTTATACTTTAATCCTTAGCAACTTTTGTTTGTCGGAGCAGAAACAATGTGATATGCAAATTTATTTTATCTTTTGATACATATTAGCAATTTTAATTACAGATTATTTATCTCTATTACAATTTCGAATATTACAATTTACAATTACGTATATATTAATTTACATAAATATCTTACATAAGTATCATGACGATATATAAAAAAAAAGAATAATCTATGTGTGTATAATTAAATCAATATTCTGACGATATTTCTTCAAAATATTCGTTGAATGAAATAAAATTAAATATTTTACGTCCCAAGGCCGTCTTATATGTAAACGTGATATTTCCTTTCGAGAGATGTTTCTATAAGTGGGTCAAAATGGCTCTTAAGGGAGTAGTTATATTACGACAAGTATTACCTACATGATATCCTCAAGGGGACTTTGTGTCGCTGCTGTATTAACTTTGCTTCGACTTGTGCAACGTTCCAGAAATATCAGGAAAAGCATTTCTAACTGCTTTAATGAACTCTTCAAGTTATAGCCTCTCAAAGATTGCCGCCTCCAAAGCGGTTGGAAAATAACGTAATTTCATTACATAACTTTTTTACACCCCTCATTTTAGCTAACTTTTGAAGTTAGAATTTATTTGCGGAAAAACTGTATTTTTATATTGAAGAGATTGAAACGCGCGCACGAAATAGAAAATATTTTAAAGAGAGAGATATTAATTATATATACATATATAAAATACGAAACGATATCTTGAAAAACAAGTTTCGTAAAATTCGTAAACATTTGAGAAATTGAAGTGTATAATAATGCTTATATAAAAATTATGTCAAGAGTAGATGAATCATATATTATTTTCGATTTTCATCTTTATATAATATTTTCATCTTTATTTAATATTTATTCACGCCTTTATGCGACGCCAAAAATATTATTCACCTCTCTTATTATCTATTACCTATCGCACCCGAATTAGAGAATGAAATAAATTTGATTTATCGAATATTGGTAAACTGCAATATCCGACCCTAAGTTTATGTTCAGAAGATGAGCGACTTCTAACGAAGGCAAGATCGCCTGAATCTTCCATATAATACAAGGAATTAGAAAGAATATAATGCGTGCCTTAAAACGTGAAACCGCATCTCGCAAATTTTGTTTTATTCTAATTAATTTTGTAATTTCACGATATTCGAATGATTTTTGACGATGACTTATAAATTATATTAGTTTCTCTGTCTACAAATGCGCTCTCAATTTTCCGAGTAATGCGTTTTTCGTAAACAGAGACATAGAAACACCGTTCGGAGCACATCTTGTGTTTTCAAAAGAAAATATTAATTATAAAACAAAATACAAATTAAATTATAATAACAGAAACTCAAGATTTTTCTACGTTGTTATGAAAAAAAGGCATTAAAAATTGTTAATGAAATATATATATATATATATATATATATATATATATATATATAATTTGGAAATGAAAATATACATATTATAAGAGATTATAACAGAAAGAGGGGAGAATGTTTCCCATAAGAACGCTTGAATGAAGAAAGATATGAACTTGTAGAGACAATGTATCGTCATTCATTTTAGGCTGCAGATAATTGGACAAAATTTACCGAATGAGATATCGAACAGTGAATCTCCGGATGGGACCGCGTCGCGGTATAATCTTGCACGTGTGGTTTCGGCCTCGGCGGCGTCTGCTTGCAAATTACACCGCTCGCCCGAAGTGTCCGAGTTTGCTCGTCCGAACTTGAGGGTGCATCCGAGGATGTGTGTGTTACGTATACGTGTATCGCTCTTTTCGCGACCTCCGCACCCGGGAAGAGACGCCCGCCGTGTGTGGCGGGGATGCCCGACGACGACGGTGTTAGTCCCATTTCGCAATTTCCTACACACAACTTCCACAGTTCGTTCCAACTTCCGGGACACTTATAATTGGTTTCCTGATACCGCGGTGCCGAGAGAATGAGGGAGTACGAGATGTGCAGATTACGGACAGGAAAAGAGACAAATTGTGCGCGCGTGTGCGCATACCTGCTGGTAATGGAAGCTCGACAAGCGAAATCTTATGTATGTCCTAACTCTAATGTAAAGCGTCTGCGTGCGCTTTTGAAGAATTTTACATTGAGAAAGCAAAATTAAATTTTCTATACACAACATGGTATAGCTTTAGCTATATAAATTAAGACAATTTGGAATCTCAATTTATCAAGTTCCTATTATTTTTATTATATGTATGCAGTTGCTCAATTTAGATATCTTTTTATCTTATTTTTCTATATGCATTTTTTTTACGACGTTTATCGATTTGCAATTTGTTCTGTCTTTGTCTTAGTGTTGCCGTTAATAATTAAAGAATATAAATTTTGTCCACAACTGTAATGTTGAAATTGATTTTTGTTTTTATTTTTTAAGTCTTTGTGCGCATAATAATACTGATATCAATAAATCTATTTAGTTTGGATTTTTAGCAGTGACGTATATTCCATTGTTGCGTTTTTGAATCATAAATCCGGATTTTACACCAAATGCACTGCAGAGTGACAGGAAAGGAAGAAAATATGAAGTGAAATCAATGATACGACATTGTTGATCTCCTATAATACTTTGTGATTAAATATGGACGTTTCATCTAGTATAATATATCTATTTTTCAAATTTATATGACAAGTTACGCGTCAAAATTCGGCCTTTTCCATTAATATAAAAAAGACATACATTATTAGTTTAAAAAAATATCTTATTAAGCGATAATAAAAGCAGCAGAGTTTTATGAAATATGATTCGTAACTTCCCCATAATGAATATATAAATTCTTTTTAATAATCTGATTTCAAATAACAGACATAGCTGCATAATATTGCACAGGTAAAATATAATTGAATTAATATCCGGAACGTACAGCTATTATAAACGTATACGCGAATAAAAACACGCGCTTTATTATGCAAATTTTAATTAAAACTACTTGAAGAATTTAATAGCAATTCTATAATATCAAATTGGCAATACACGAGTTAGAAAAGCATGTTCATCGATATTGGAATGGCACTTATAGTAGCATATGGTCAACTGTCTACATCAATATGTTTCGAAACCATCTCAGTAAGATCGAAATGTACTTTGCGGCGAAGGAAACAATGCGTTAGGAAACAAAAGCGACGAAACGTGAGGTTTGAGACTATATTTGTTTCAATTGAAGCAATATCATTGATTGTGTTTTCAACCTCTCGCGTTACATAGGCTCTATATCCAATGTAAACTCGATTAAACGATAATCACGAATTCAGGCAAGTATATATATATATATATATATATATATATATCGGCAGGCAATCGAAACAGAATACCGTGGATTATCGCAGATGCATAAACTATCAAGTGACTGAAGTCACAATTGGAAACTTGGCGGCAGCCTCGAATAGAGGTGTCGGATTAATAGTCCGAGAAACACTATGCCGCGATTGAATTCGATTGAATTGATTGCGCTCGCTTTAAACTGTCGCAAGAAGTAAATTGCATGTCGCGCGATTGTCCTCTTCAGCCTCTCCTCAAGTTTCTTCGAATTCCGCACCCGTTCCCGGTTGCGGTCCTCGCATATCCGTACAGTTAAGTCTCTCGATTGCCGTCAAGAGAACGGAATGTTCCGTCTTTCCCTTTGAGAAGACGACATTTAATCATTTCGCTGGCACCGAGTAGATTGGTAAATCAATAAAGTCGCAAAGTCAATACATTGTTAGCAGCGTTTGATAGCCGTGCGAATGCGACACGAATGCGACGACAGACGTTCTGCAGCAAAATTTCGAAGCGTCATCTTGTGTTTGCGAACACTGAGTTTTCTTGGAAGCGGAGGAAGCGCATAAAGTACAGTAAAAAAATCTGTAAGTAAAATATATATATACGCGAGAGGAAGAACGTTGATGACTTATATCTTCAAAAACTTCGTTAAACTTTGTTTGAAGACATGAAAGACGAGAAGAATGGCAAATAATAAAATTAACATTATATCAAAAGGAAGAAGGATGAAAATATCTAATAATTTGTCAGCCGGTCTAATATTCTTCTAACGTATCTTAATATTATTTTTGGACATTACATGATAAAGTAGAAAATTTTTTTTTCACATTCTTAGAGATATTTTTGCACGTTTTGCGAGACGTTTCACCGACATAATTCCCGACGTAAATTGCACGTTAATGGTCGGTGCCGCTGTTAGACAATATAAGATTTCCATTCTCATCTTGCCGTCTCTCACCTTGTTTTGTCGCTCGTTTATATCCCCGGCATCTATCTTTTCTGAGCCCGGTCGACATTTCCCATCAGTGCTACTTCCGGAGGAAGCCGGTGGAAGTACCTCGTCGGCGACGAAAACGACATGCACGTCACGGTGCAGTTAATCGACCACATCCTGCGATTGTCGGCAAGACAATTTTCGCTTCCACCTACGAGCAGAGCGGAGCGACGAAGCCGCAATGTCGTCTCGTTTGTAATAGCGGTACGTTGCATGTAATGAGAGACTCGTCTCGTCGTCGGTCGATAGATGACAAAAGTTAATCCGTCATTTTTAGACGAACGGCGAATGGCGTCTCTGCGTTTCACAACTTTGCGTTATAAAACCAATAGTATTCGCTTCAAGTAACAGTTCCGCATTTCAATCTCGTCGCAAATCTATATCGATATTCTCAGGAATCGAAACAATCAATGTTACGTTGCGGTTAGGAAGAGACAAAGAAAAGAGATACGTATTACGTATAGTATACGTCGTATACGAATAGGGTATGACATTTCCTTCCTTGGATTTCCAAGTTAGAAAATCACATTGACTGTCCCAGTTTCACGAGATATCCATATCCTGTGTGTTTTTAAAAGATTTGGTCAGACTTCAGCTGAAACTTCAAGGAGGAAATAAATTTATATAGACGTACACGCGCGGAAATGTTTTCTATTCGAGTTATAACGCTCGTTTCTTTGAAATGTAACATATACGTTACAAGTTATATATCACACATCACGTAGTAACTATGTGAAAGAATGCGGTCAATATAATATGCTTATATAGAGAAAGCGAGCAAACAAAATTTCCGCTTATGCCCTTCAAGGAGGCCACTTGGAATAGTTCCTCTGATGCGCAAACACAAAGTTTTCAAGTACTATAACTCGGATGGTGTATAAGTATTTCCGGAACCAAGTCTATATAAATTCTTTTTTCTTTCATTTTAACAGTCATGTTGCCAAAGTTTGGCCAAATCTCTCAGAAGGATTAATTTTTTAGAGAAATTAAGGTCGAAAAAGTAACACGCGTATTCATTAAAAAATTTATATTATAACATAAATTTTATTTAATTCTTTATTTGTCAAATATGCTAACTATTATTAGTATATTTTATTAATAAATTATTAATTAATATATTTTATTAATAAATTATAAATTAATATATTTTATTAGTAAATTTTTATTAGAAGAGAGAAAGAATTATTTAATTAAATATTATTTACTTTTCTATTAGAAAGATTTTGTCGGAAGCCTTAATTAATATTAAATTTGAAAATTTTCCAGTTTTCTAATATAAGTAACAATCCTCTATTATATTATTTTCAATTATTCTATTAGTTAACGATTTATATTAAATGTAATTAACAAGAAATTAATTGATCCTGTAACTAATAATATCTCGTACTAATTTCATATCATGTTGTACCGACTAATATTGTACTGAGCATTCTGTCGTCGCATAAACTACGATTCGTAAATTGAACTTCAAGCTTGAAATTGCGTCGATAACTATGGTGAGATCTATAAGCGATTCAATATCGATCGGTATGAACCATGAGGTTCCATTGGATTCGAGTATGAACCACTGGACTTTGCTGACGCACTTAATTAGGCGTTGATTAACGGATGTCCGTGGTGCCAAGGGGTAGCAGAGCCGGCAGGTGTACAGATGCAATTGGTGGGTCCGGCAACGGGAGAGATCGCAGAGATTGCTTGATCGGATTAGTATGTTCGCTAAACCGACTAGTCGCTATCGTATCGATCCACGAACGATTAATTTCCGTTTAGACGTTGGTCTCAGGTGTACGAGTACTCGTTATAATACCAAATATTCACTGTCCGTCGTTGTTCGTTTGTCAATGGACACTGTCAGTATTATTTATTGGTCAACGCGAGCTTCTCCTATACGTGTAACGTAAATAATCTTTCCATTCGATTTATTTCTACAATAAGGGAAATAGTTTCTATGCAGAGTTAACTTTAATCGATGAACGTTACACAAAATTACGTTTTGTATTAATGATAAGTTTAAGATTCAAAAGGAGATTTTTTTTTTATAATAATGGCATTGAAAAGAAAGATTCTGATATTTTTGAAGAAATATTAAAGCGAGAATATTTGGTATAATAATGAAACAATTCGAAAACAATAAAAGGATGGTAGGTACCTGCCGCTGCAAAGGATAAATATGCAATCTTTCACGAAAATATTGTTCGAACGTGCCCATACGGAATTTCATAAAAATTCCGTCCTTCCATTGATTCTTTTCGGCAAAAACTATATGTATATATGTATGACCTGAAAATAATATCTTACTTGTACTCGACTGATCAAAAGCCGGATCTCGGTAGCATAATCTAAAAAAACGTACAACTAAAGGGAACTAAAGAGAAATATGCAGCGAGAAAGAAGGATAAGTATCAAAGGGAATGATAAAATTGCTGAGACGCAGATCGGAAGTGGATCCCATGCGGATTCCAGAATTCTTTCTAAAGGATATAAAGACCTTTGTTTGAATTGGAGCGAATGGAATATGTATTTATACATATCGGAAATATTTAGTTCTGATACGTATGCACTTTATAATACACGGTATTTAAATGCTTTCAACTGGCCATGCATATATATATAGCAGTTTTTATAGTAGTCAACGATGAAACGAGCTAGAAAAAACTGTAAGGATACATATTCATATAGCCATAAAAGCTGTTTTTAACGATAAAATTGTTTTTAAAACTCAAAGAGCTCTCTCTCTCTCTCTCTCTCTCTCTCTCTCTCTCTCTCTCTCTCTCTCTCTCTCTCCCCCCCTCTCTCCCTCCTCTCTGATTTGTTCAAAAATATAGTGTTTTCTGAAACTTGGCAGCGACGCAAACAAAACTGTCAGCTGTCGAAGAATTGGTTGCGAACGATAGGAAATTAAAAATAAAAATTGGTCAAAAATTGCGAGCACTTTTTTTTTACTATGAACGCTGCGACCGCAGTCGCAGATTGATAAACCGCTTTGATTGAAACGCGTATTTCAATCATGCGTGTTGTATCACTGGAGAATCTCTATATCTCCATATTTTGTGAAACGACAGAGAAGATCAATTTTAATCGGTGGTAAAATATGTTCCTTATATTTTATTTACTGCACGTACTTCCCGATGCTAATCGTTAATGTTGTAGTTAAGTTTAAGCGAACTTGTTCTTCCATCGCATTATCGCAATAATCGGGCGCTTAAGTAGTTTTCATTGTTAGAGGCAACTAGTGCGGTGCTCGATCGGGACTATAGGATATTTGCATTTACGAAGCATCTCACTTAGGTACAAGTTTGCATCTCTAGTTTGTACTTGACCTGAATCGCTTACAGGCAAATAGCTGTGATTTCGCGGGAGTGCAAATCGATGCATATATTATGCATAAACGATACATACATTATGCATTGTACTCCGTACAAGGATACTCATATCTTTCAATGTATTTCTATTATCTCTACTTATCTCTCTCAATCATTTGATTTTTTTAATGATTGTATTCTTCCTAGATTTTTGTTTCATTCACGAGGTTACGACAATCAAACATTTAACTCGTGCAACGTGAAATTAAATTTTTGACTATATTTTTATTACTGTTATTTTTATTATTGTTAATTTGATAATATGAGAATACTTACATTTAAAAAAAACGTGTTGGATGTTATGTTCTTTGCCATAATTCACACATAAAACATGGATATAATAGAATAATTGAAACATTAGTAAGATATATGAATTAATAATCATCTCTTATTGATTTTACAATGACTGCCAGTTTTATAAAAATTTATCATATTAATTATATTTTTTTCGATTTATTTATATATATAAATCTTAAATGAAGACACTAAGATATCTACTGAAAAATTATCGCTTGCTGTGCAAACATATTGCAACTCTATCGGGCGCGTAAGAAAATTTCGACACGCTCTCCTAAATGCAGAATGAAGAAAAGCGTCGTCAGTCGCAAGCTTGCGCCGCCGCGCAATCTCCGTTCAGAATTTATGATTACCCTTCCCGACCGTGAGATGCTTTACGTGACTAGGATTTTCAATGGTCACTACCTAATGGCTGTGAAACCTCCGCGTCCCTCGCGCTCTCTCGCCCTTACGATTCATCGTTCGCCGCACGCGGTCATAAGAGGAGAAAACGGTCCTTTTCCATGCGCTCCCTCCCTCCCTTCTCTTCCCTTTCCGTACATCCGCTTTTTGCCGCGGTAAATTTGCCGAGGTTTTCCAATTTCGATACGTTCGCACTTGCATCGACGCTTTTGCCGCACGTACTCGCTTCATCCTCTCTCTTAACCGCGAGATCCTCACCGAAAATATAATACGATCGTCCCCCGGAGCGCAAGGGTTGCGCCAATATTGTAGAAACGGCGAGGAGTTGATAGAGAGAAAGGGAGATGGGACGGGGAACAGGAAGGGTTAAAGCGAGAGAAGACGAGAGGAGGGTGGGAGAAGCGGGGGGGAAGGAGGGCACGAGAAAAAAATTCGATACACCGGGCTCCGCCAACTTTTCCCGCAACCCGTGGATGGTGGGACCCGGGGACGAGCGGCTTTAAACCGCTTTGGAAGAGTTATTGCGATTCCTCCGTTACGATTTCACGCTACATTCGTTGCCACTTCCGCCGACTTACCCCTTTCCCCCTCGTTCTCCTTCCGCGATCGCGTCTCGTCGTCCGCCTTTCGGCCTGCGTCTCATAAAATATTACAGCCTTATAAAAATAATAAATAAAAATTAGTAAAATTAAATTTGTTTTTTAAATCTCGCTACCCTACATTTTCTCCCAAAAATGTATTTCGCATGAGTAACTACAGATATCAAAATTTTCAAAAGTAAGGGGCTTGGTATTTGAAAAATGGGAAATACACAGTTCTTAGCTAATTGGAAATTACTGATTTAGATTATAAGTGTGAGATAGTAAATAAGGTTTTCACGCATTTCACGTATACGATACTTTACGTCTCTCTCTGAGTGTATAATATCATAATCTTTTGTACAAGGCACCTTTGTATCAATATTTGACAGTTAAACGGCGACTTCTTTATACAGATAAATATTGAATTAAAGCAGCAATTTTCAGAATAGCTTTGCTTTATCTGTCGTTACAACGTTATAATGTTATAGAACTTTTCCAAGGATGTATAATCATATTATTTTTAAGCGTACTTATCATAAATACGCGTACATACTTCTTCCTTTATTAAACTCCATTCTGAACGGTAAAATTTCATTCATTCATTTCGCAATCTACGAATGCCTAAAATTGTCGCAAGTTCCGCCAAACAATTTCGAACGCCGTTCAATTTACGAACCTCTTAATTGTCGCGTTATTTCAGATTTACACGGTAATAGCGAATGGGGAAACGGATGGATAACAATGGGGCGCCACGAACGAAACGAGGGTATAATGTTTAAGAATTGGCGAAAAGCGACGTGTAATAACGCGAATTCGACGAAAAACGCTCGTTGGACGTACAATGGTTGAATGCCGAAGCGGAGTTGGAGGCAGGTCGTCGATTACAGTACCGGTAGGGTGCTTAATAATTCGAATAATGCCAACGCCGATAAATGAACCGGATGGAAATACGAGAGGACAGTGTGTATGCGCGCGCGCGCGCCAGTCGGCGTCCACGCAGCTACGCGCGCGTTGCACGGAACACGAGGCAGATAGCCGGAAACTATTTCACGGCTAATGGCAGAGTTATGCACTTACGAATCATAAATTCCGTAATGGGCCGCATTTGCGGCCGTTGCTATCTACGTAACTCTTGCTACCTGGCCGCGTTCTCCGATCCGATCAACTCACTGTCCTTTCTGATATCCATGCATGATTAATACTGCAATCTGCGTACGCGCGTTACTGCATGAGCATTTAATCCATTGAAAGGAATTGCGAGTCAATTTTGTGTCGTCGTGCTAGATGAAAACAGGCAAAGTCGGAAGATGAAAAAGAGTCGATTTATTCGGAAACAAAGCGAGAAAATTGCACAGGTGAACCAATGTAACTTGTGTAATGGTCACATAAAAGTGTGCTAAGTCTCTCCTAATCGAATAATCAGGAATTATTTTGAGTCGCGAGAGATAGATATTTCCAAATATATAGGAGAAAAATAAGAAAAATATGTGATCAATTGATTTAATACATATTTTGGGAGCGATGAAAAAGATTAGTATTTAATTAATATCTAATGATAAAAATATAGTATAGAAATTGCTATTGCATTTTTATATTTTAATTTGAAAGATTATTCTGCACATAGAATCAGGAAATTTTACTTTCTATATTTTGACTAGTGTATAAAACGAAATAACTGTTAACAAAGATAATCAATATGTATTTACGATATTGAAGAGCTTACAGGTAAACAAAAGTTCAATTTTACCAGTTTTACTAGTCAGCTTTTCTGCCAGATTACAGTTAAATCGAATAATTCTCGAAAATTTGTATCGTATCGTGTACAGAGAGAATTAGATAAAGCCATCAGATCAATTTTACAGATTTACACAACAATAAATAATGTAATACTATATCGTATCTTTCTATTATGAAGAATGATTTATCTTTTTCTGTTTCATATTGTTGCTACGATTGCTAAAGTAAATATCGCAGATTTGACATGTTTCATAAAATGATTTGTATAATCTCTTCTTTATTATCTCTACAATATTTTTGAATTAATTAAAAAAATTAAGAAAGGACGTCAAAAAAGGACGTAATTATAATTATAATAACAATTATAATAACAATTTAATAATAAAGAGGCAATATATATATATAAGAATAAATTATCTCAGCACACAGTAATTATTAATTAGCTAATTATTTTACATCGCTTTTATTTTCTTGTGTATATCAAATACGTTTATAATTATTTTTACAATAAAGGTTTTAATTAGGAAGACTATTAATGATATTGATTTTAGACATTAGTGCGTGCATTTTTATAATGTATAATTTTGTAATATCGTGCAGTGTTATCGGAAGTATTAATCAAGATAACAATATTCAATAGAATTCTCATTTATTTTGTTTCTATTAATTCTCTTTTATTACATTTATTTGAACAAAAAATATACTTTTATATATTTCTAGTATATTTCAATATATATATTACCTTTTATTTGAGCAGTAAATTATAATACCGAGAGAGAAGGGGGGAGGGAGGGAAGGAGACAGTAAATTACATATGTACTTAATATCTCAATAAAAACAATTATAAATCTGTTTGATATATATAATATCTACATATCTATTCACAAACGAATTAATAAATGTACATTTTTAAATTGTTATATAATTATGAATATTTTTTTAAATTATATTATTAATATCATAAAACAAAGGTGAATTTTAACACACTTTTGTAGAACCAACTATTGTGATCAACCAACTTTAAACGCGAAGTTTTAAAATTATCGCCCCATAAAAGCCCGCATATTTTATACATATATATACATATATATAAACAGAAATTGATTCTTTGACATTCAACAAAGACCATTGACAATTTCAACATTATAATAGAATACATACTGTTAAGTGTTCAAAATGTTTACAAAATTTATTGTGCAACTTGCAAATATAATATAAAATAATATTCTGAAAATTATCAAATAGAGGTTTGTTATATAACATCATTTGTTATTTTTATGTTCAACTTATTGTGCCATGCAGAGAGCGAGATTATGATTAGAAAGAAATATCACGAAGGCACACACACACACACAAGTGTGAAGGAAAGACGAGAAAAATCTGCCTTGTAATATGTTGTTTCTACTATAATATAGCTTGACGTTTTCTATATGTTGCCGCACGTTGGACACAGGCATGAATTATCATTACAATCCCTCTTTTATTTATATGCTTACTTACAACACATACATACATACAGTAAAAATATATAAATTTACCGTTATGCATTGGCTGTGACAACAATATTATTCACAGCATTCACGCCGTTTCTTTGCAACTTTATTACGAATATTCATGTACGAACACGTTTTGTATTATGTCATATTTCTCATATGTAGTAAACGGTGTCAAGATAAAAATATATTTTCTGTTCTAACACATTCAGGTTCTTTTCAATCTTTTAAAAAAGAAAATAAATAAAATTATACATAAGAATGATTAACAGATATAATATCGAAATAGAGAAAAAAATAATTATAATTGTAATAGGTTTTTTTATGATATTTTAAAGGATTCTGTGCAAGTCGCAGATTTAAGCTTGTAAGTTTGCCAGCTTAAATTAAATTATATTGTTGCAAGTCTTATCCTTAGGAAATTAGAAACCACTAGATTAAACTCTCAACAACTACGACTATATAAGGCCATAAGCCGACTGTGCAATCTGTTTATTAAGAAAAATAATGGAAGTGTTTAATAGTTTAAGATG
This sequence comes from Lasius platythorax, assembly GCA_963971435.1. Taxonomy (NCBI): domain Eukaryota; kingdom Metazoa; phylum Arthropoda; class Insecta; order Hymenoptera; family Formicidae; genus Lasius; species Lasius platythorax. Next base: position 17,361,052 of record OZ020535.1, read on the forward strand.
TTAGTATTATTGTGCAATATTTTTATAAGTCTTTAACTGAAATATTTGAAGGTTCTGTGGCACAGCTTATCCCGCGATATCTTAGATTTTATTTTTAAAAAAATTTGTGTAAAATATATTTTCTGTATAACTTAATGCTTGAAAAGTAAATGTAGACATATAAATAAAAAAAATGTTATTTTATGATTAGATAAATAATCTTGTATCTTTTCTTTACGTCTGAAATACGGTAGATTATATCTCAAATAGACTAGAACTTTATCATAATAACGATAAATCTGCTCTATATCACTGATCCGTGACACGGGAAAGCCCCGATTAAGAAGTAATAGATGCGAAACTATTTCCTAAGTTTCTCCGCAATCCATCTCATTACGTCCAATGGTGGCGGGTATCCAATATCAGTCTCTGTGTTCATCCAAGTTTAATCGTAGCGATTACATTCAGCTTTGAGTCCCCGTGCGGATATTACAGCGAATTACGAAGCAGCTGAACAGATGTACGCTTGCGAAAACGTTCTGTAAATACATGCAATGTCATCTTGATAATGATTAAATGTGTACTTCTGGCATATGATGGTTATTTCCATTAACACGACAAGATGCGCATAAAATTATAAAAATTCTTAAACGCCAGATTTAGATGGCCAATAATAATAATCATAACAGCGTGTATTGTTTAAAGCAATATACATGCTAAAATATGTTAAAAAATTTATTGCTAATAATACATACTTACTGCGTGAGATTTGCGTGTCATTGTAATATATTTACAATATATATCAAATCTTTCTTTTTCTCGAAATATTACACTAAATTATTTAAGGCTTATGCAAATATATCAACTCCTCGTGCGAGATAAAAGACGATAATTATTTTTCCAAAATAAAGCTAATATGCAAGAAATTTTTGCGAGAAATAAATTAATGCGTATCTCATCCGAGGAGAACATCAGCGGCACTTGGAGATATGTTATCGTCTCTGTAACGATATGGCCAAATGGTGCTCGATCGTAATAATCTTTGCGCGATGTGCAATAACTAGATTTTACGACCCTCTTGTATTGCAACGTTCGCGTTAACTATCTCGCCAAAGTGTTAGACGGGTATGGCGGGTATGCAAAGATGGTAGCGTCAGACGCGAAGGCAAGGGAGGAAATTGCTTGTTCCACGACGGCAATCTCTGCTCTAATTTATTGACCGTCAAGTATATCCCCTATTTTATACACAAGAGAAAAAGATGCGACGCGTTAAGTTACTCAATGGCGATGAACGAGAAGCGCGAAAACACATTGCGAAACGTAAAAGAAAACAAATTGTTTAATTAAAAAGCATTTAAACGCCGATTTTACAACCGAATTTGAATAGTAGACAGATAATTCCTAGGGGAAATGGATTGTCATAGTTAGACATTGTGGTGTCACATGTTTTCTTTTTTTTTTTTTTTTTTTTTCAACGAAAATTTAATACACTGAATCAGCCCGCGGCCGCTATACATTCCAACGTAAAATTGCCAATATCCAAAATAAAATTTTCCGTAAACAAACTCTACACTGCAGAAATACACTGCGCAAAGGGCGATGCAAATTCTTTATATAGACGGTTTAGATGTGCATTCAAAAAAATCATTTTGTACAATTTTTTCCTGACACAATGGTGGGAATTGCTATGTTCATTGCATAAATCCGAAATTATAATTTTCGGATAAGTGAACACTTGTGGTTCAAAAGGTAAATCTTTTATTTTGTTTCATAATATAATAAAAGAAATTATCTTTTTCAATAATAACTCAGTGCGGATTCGCAAAATTTCAGCAATCGGTTTAAGAAATAATAATAATAACTGATTCAAGGAACACAGAAGCAGACAATAAAATCCATTAGAAAACGAATACTGATAAGTCAGTGTAATATTAAAGTAGTTTTTTACAAACGAATATAATTATCATAAAAATTTTGTGTTTATAATCGTATATATTTTACTTATGGTTGTGATATTTTTCTTAATTGTTGAGCCCGATGGAAAAAAAATCCCAATTCCCTATTCTGCTGTTAACTCCCACGTTATTCCGTCGCTCGCATACGTCACATCAAAACGTCAATGTCGAAATATGGGTTGCACCAGAGCAATCAGGATCGAACGATGCTTTTGGGAAACGGTGGACGGGCAAGCGCTGGACCGAGCTGTATTTTGGCGACTCGCCGCTATTCGTCGACTTTTCGTTTTTTGCGTCGAGTGTCGCTGGTGCATCCGAATGTTGCCATTGAATAGGAAGAAAACAGCGTTCGCGATGTACGAATCTGGAGTCTCACTTGATTTTTCATCTTTAGGCGCGTCAGCTTCGTCGTTTCATTTTCCATCAGATCTGTTTCTCATTTACTGTTAGTCGTAACCAAACACAGCAACAGCGATATTCGAATTAAAATCGTGTTTGAGCTCGATATATTTAACCATATTTGTTTTTGTGTGTGAAACATCGCTAAACAGATGAATCAAGTGGTTGAAAAGCTTGCGATATTCATATTGTATATGATCGGATTAATTATTAAAATTGATTATTAAAGTGATTCTATTCTCTCGATATGTATGTATGATAGAGATTAAATTAATACAATTTTTGCAACACGTTGACCTTGAATATTTCGCATCGTACACATATCGAATCGATCGAGATAGCAAAATTGCGATTTTATAGTCCATCAAAACTCGATCTCGCACGTCGCAGCCGTAGATTTCGAAATTCGGATTCGCTGGGCGATGGTACCGAAATCCATATGCCTTGGCACATATATGCAGGGCCCATTTGCCCGAAACGCGAAGTTATTGGTTTCAAGCTTCTTCGATGCGCTTATCCGCTCTTTCTCTCTGTCTCTTTCCCGTCTTTATCCTCATTTTCTTACCATCTCTCACCCTGTATTTTTTTTCTCTTTTATTATTTCTTTCCACCCATCATTCTTCCTTCTTCCGTCTCTTCGTCCACCCGTTATTCGCCGTTGTGGCGAATCCATTTTTGTTGCCTCGCTTTTATCATCGAATCCTTCGTAGCCAGTTTGTCGGGCGTCAAATTCAACCCCGTCGCCGTACGCGGAAGGAAGCTCACTTCGCTCTCGGGAAACAGCGTCGAAAAACGATTATAGCGAGATTAACAATAACGATATAACGGCGCGTCGTCGATCGATACGTGCCCGCGGAAATGGTTTTCATCGGTTGACCTGGATTCTCCCGGTGTGTGATGTTTGATGTCCGCATCAAAACTTACACGATGATAAATAACGTCTTTCCCTTCATTTTAAAGACAGCTAACCTGAGATTTCATTTTTCGATCGCAACTGCGATCTTGTTTACAAGCGAAATCGTATTTCAATTGATCAGTTACTTTCATATTATTATAGTTACTATCAACAAAAGAGATATATTCCATTGATGTTGAAAAGCAATATTTTACTTAATTACGATCGTAATTATATGGGAGAGACAAGTTTGCAATTATATATTTAATAATTTATTTTTCTCATAACACAAATATAATAACATTTATTTTATTTTATTTATTTATATGAACGAGAAAAACACACGGGAATTTAACACACATACAAGATTAAAAATAATCATGTTTGCATTCAATTGCATTCATTTCAATTTGTTTCCTCTTCTTTTTCGCCTGCGAAAGTCTTCTATTCAAAGATATATATCTTTTTTTGTATTCCAGATTACAAAAAATTAAATATAAGATACTAATTCGGTTTCTATTAAAATTATATAAATAATTGTAATAATTTCTAAAAAGTATTGTTTCTTAATAACATGAATATTTCAATTTTTAAACTTCACCTAAGACGAAGAGAAACTTGATAAGGAAACACATATAGAGACTTTAAATTCGATTTTAAATTAACATTTTGCCCATGAAATTATACATAAATTAACATAACGATCCATAATAAACGAACAGCTAGTTTTAGCGAGGGACATAAGCGGATCAGAAAGCCAGCGGCTTTCCTTGTAAACGGCTCCTGCTTATCTCGTTCCTGCTCTTTGTTGTCTACTAAATCCTTAAAGGTGCTCTCAAATCGTTACGTAAGATCGATCGATTGTGGCACACAGAGTCGGGCGCGAGGATTCATTTCGGTGGCTAGACGGAAATGCAACACCCCTTTTCGTATTCCCACGGAAGAAGCCATTGGCCGTTCGTTCAGCCGTAAATCGTTTCTCGACCTCGATTCCCCCGTAATTACTGGTTCCTTCAGGCTCCATTATATTAAACCCTGGCGTGTCACGGTGTGTCGAGCACCGTCGAGATTCCCGGTTAGTGTTTAGTACGTTGCCGGCGAATCCTGATGTAAATTGTATTACGGGGCTTGCCTGCCATCGCGCAAATGCAATACTAATGACTTCGGTGCAGATAATTAGCCAGAAGGGCGTAATATCGTAAGAAAATGAGCCGCGCGTAAATCTCTGCTTCCTGACTTTGTTCCTTCCATCGTTTTGCGTCGCTTCTCTGCAATATAATCTCGCCTCTCTCGTTTCTAGAAACGTATACCTTTATTTGCTCCAAGTAATTTTTATTGCAACGTATTATTTTTTCGTGCTCTTGCAATCTTGCAAGCTTTAACGATATGTGTGTGTACGTATACAGCGAAGGAGCAGTAGCAATGTGACGCTATTCTTTATTTCCTATTGCTTACAGGAGGAGCTTTAGAAAGTCCGATGTACGGAACCGATTCGAGTGTTCCTGATTTAATGCCGTCGGCTAATCCCAAATCGGCGACTCTCCAGCTCTGAGATCTCACGCCAGACGACGATAAAGCAAGCTACTTAATCCGCCGAGGTACGTAAGATTTATGGTTCACGGATTGGTGAAATCAGCCGGATACACCAAGAATATCTTTAAGCTTAATCGGGTCTGCATGTACGAGAGCAACATAAGATTTGAAATATATATCCGCTTTTTGCAAGGAGAAAGATATAGATGAATAGATTGTCCAATCGACTGAAATTGATGTCAACATCGTACTGAATCGATGTATTTCCAACTAAATATAATTACGCGATTCTTCTTGTAATTTCATCGATAACAAACTATATTTACGAAGGTAATACGAGATTAAATTTTGTGCGCTATTGACTTCATTATTTATACACAACTTGCAATAATATAGTATGGTATAAAGTTTAACAGCAATTTTTAGTTTCTTTTGATATCTCTTCAATTTATTTCAATTTTATTAGAAGAGATTATGAGAACCGAGATGGAATATAGAACAAGATAATTTTAATCGATAATTATGCGTATTAGGGTCGACTTCACAAATTTCAATGGCCTTGATATATATTGTCAAGGCCCTGAGTAACTTTTAAAAGGTTTTAGCCGTCGCTCATAGTTTATTAAAAAGTTATCAACAAAATAAGCTTAATAAATAGAATGTAATTTTCTGACATTAATACTAAGAAGTATACACACACACACACACACAATATATATATATATATAATGTATGTGTATGTATTATAAAATGAAAGAGGGGCACCGCCCCTCCCCCTGCACCCCCCAAATTTTAACCTAATCCAAACTTAATTTTAATTAAAAATTTTAATTAACTTAGAGCTTCGCCCCTTTTCCTTCCCCGCTTTCTCTTTATAATAAAGTAACACTATAAAATACAGTTAACTCACTGAAGGATTGTCACACTCTAAAAAAAATACAAGACTACACTGTGAATAACTTACGAAAAATACAGCATATTGAACGCGGTATTATGATTACTATGTATTGAACATATTCCATCAAATATATTGCTTCTTAAACGTACATGGTGTCAGAAAATTACGTTCTATTCATTAAACTTATTTTGTTTATAACTTTTTAATAAACTACGAGCGACGGCTAAAACCTTTCGAAAGTTACTCAGGACCGTGTCCTTGATAATATATATCAAGGCTATTGAAATCTGTGAGGTCGGTCCTAATATGCATAATTACGTTTTAATTTTCTTGAATGTTGCAAATAGAATTCTTATCCTTTCGATAGCAGTGAAACTTTATTCCACGCGATCATTGCAAATGCGAAGAAGAAGATGCACTTTCGCGAATCCTTCTCCTCGGATCGTGCACCGAGAATAAACGTATTTTTGGAAAAAAAGAGCGACCACGTCAATCCGAGAGTATCACTGACGTTTAAATCGGCGCACCGCGTTAGCATTATCCGGGGCAAACGGTATTACTTAACACCTTGATGCACAAGCGATTTCTTCGATCGATAACGTGTCGGACGCACAACTCTCCGAGGAAATCTCGGAGGCGACACACGTCTAACCAGAACGCCACGTCGAAGTGACCCCCAGCCGGGTCCTCCACCACTTTTCCTCTACATTTTTGCCAGCTGACGACGACCGTTTCCCGACCTATTTTCCCCCGGGAGATACACCGCGCGGCTTCGGTTCCCGTTAAATGTGTAACCCGCATTTCAAGGGGGATACCGGTAGGACGGCGCCGAGAGTGATAGATGGTGCGAAGAACGGAAGAAAGGATGTATAAAGGATGTATAGAGGATAGAGAGGAAGGAAGGAATAAAGTCGGGCAAAAAGATCGCGAGGGGTGTAGCAGGCGAGACAGGAGAAAAAAAAGGCGACGACGCGGGAATGTTCGCGGCATCTCGTGCCCGGAGGCCTAGTGTCCATTATTTACGTCACTCGCGGTGGAACCCGCCGGGGGGGGGGGAAGGGGGGGTCCAAGCAAATCGTCAAGTCAAACTGTGTCTACGACGGTCTGAAATACGGTCGAGATTGGGAAAAGCGGCATGCGGCTTCATTTTTCCGTCGTTTGTTTTCAACGTCAGTGTCAACGTCGTGTGTGTATGTGTGTGTGTGTGTGTGTGTGTTCTACTTTTCTACTTTGCCGGATAAAAGAGAAAAGAGGAGAAGGCGCGCTTCTCTCTTCGCCCTTTGTTCGACTGGATTTTTACAAAAGGAGGGAAAGATGTCTCGTGTGCTCTTCAAGCCCTCCCAGTATTCTGTTCGAACATGCACTATCATACTCGAGTATCTTTGTTGCGACAAGGAACCAGCAACGACACACTGAAATAACGATTTCCGACGAAGAATGTATTTCCACCTCAAGTGCTTCGCCGAAGATTATTCGACTGTTCGATATCGACAGCAAGAGAATTTATGTAATTTTTTTTACGTGTCCATTTTACATGACTCGACGCGTTTGATCGTTTCAGTTCTGTCTGACCATCTGATAATTTTTAACTACTATAATCTGAGTAATTTTAATTAATGCTTCATCTTTAATCTATATTAAAATTGATAAATAATTTAAAAAAATGAAACGTTAAAATCATCAGTTAATATTTCTCTGTTACTAAACATTTAAACATTCTCAATTTACGATAATATAAGCGGCATAATAGAAAATTATTCTATAGCGATCAAAGCTTAATGATTGACAATTTGCATGCGACACCACGCGTGTGTATCAAGTTCATTAGTCTTCCGAGAAATATACAAAGCCGCTTTATTTTTCTGAAAACGTCAGAATCATGACGACTCGCGCGTTCGCTCATTAATCTCATCTCGTCTTCCCTTTCCGCTCATCCATCAAACATCCGTTTTTCCTTTCCGTCCTTTTCTTCGCGAGTCCGTCGCGACGATTGTCGTGGATTACCGAGAGTTAGCTGTCATTATTCGTCTCTTCCCGAAACCAACGGATACAATTCCACGTCGTTGTCAGTTCAATTTCATTCTACTGGGAAGACCAGCTCTCACGCCTGGCTGGCGTTAAGTCCGGCGCCGTATAACGTACGAAAAAGTTATGCAATTAATTCACCGTTGCATTCCCCGAATCTCGTTCCCGGTGGTCTCGCGCAAATATACAGGCGCGCGCGACTTCGTCTCCTCGGGAATATCTTACACCAGGATAGGGACAAACGGCGGAAAAGAGAGAAAGAGAGAGAGAGAGAGAGAAAATCCCGGGTAATTCCAGCCGGAACGTTAGCTCCGTGGATGAGGCGGGGGTCATCTCGTGTTACGTGTTCGCTTCTACAGCACGGGCCACAGGGAGAAACGCGGATGGCTCGTGGAAAAGTGGAAAGGAATTCTGTCGGGGGCGAGGAGAGGAATTCTCATGTGGCTTGTGTAGGTCGCGACGCCGGCTCCTTACGGGGCTATAAGGTGCGCCCGTGTACACGCGCGGTCCCTTCAGAGATTTTACACGCTCTTTTCTCGAGACAGTCCACACGGACGGACGGGGACAGACGGACGGACGCGTGGGTACACCGCGTATACGTATATGGCGTGTTACACACGCTCGACTCGCCCATTTATATTCGCTTTCTTTCGTTGCTGCTTTCACGAGCACGGGAGAATTTACGTTTAGAATGTTCCGCTGTTTTCTATACCTACTACCACTATATCTCGAGAGTATACCCTCTTCAAGCACTGTAAAATTGGAAACGTTGCGTCGGGATTTTATTATGAGGTTGCAGAAATTTTCAAATTTCGATTAAACATACGAATCATGGAGCAGCATAATGATACGAGTCGATAATAAAAAAGTATATTAAAAACGAAAAGGCTTTGGTATATAAATACAAATTCAGATAGGAAACGGGCTAATAAGAACCAGGCGCAGAAATTAGGCGCAACAAACTTGTTTTTAGATTCTTCTTTATTTAATTTGAAATTTGATTTAATTAAGTTATTAAATAATCAAATAATAAATTAAGTAAAGAAGAATCTAAAGAACAAGTTTGTTACGCTTAATTTCTGCGCCTCTGGCTCTTACTAGCCCGTTTCTTACCTGAAAAGGGAATATCGTACCTTTTAACAGGTATAATATTATCATATTTGTTTTACACGAGAATTTCTCGGACCTTTTTCTCTCTTATAATTTATGACTGTCTTTTCTCTCATACTACAGTTAATATTAATTGAAAGAAAAAATTCGTCGCACGCGATAATAAAATAGCATCAAAGAAACATTTTTCTTACGCGGAATCTTTCAACATCCAATATGCTACCATCTTGCCGTATCGATTTTAATCTTTTTAACTGAGAGTCTTCAAGAGAGCGAGAACGTCTCGTTCCTACCTAGCACAAAGGCAACCAATTATGTCCGGAACATCTCCTAGAAGAAGATTCGCCAGACAGGCAATTATTGGTGTGTGTCTACCGAAAGAAGAGCCCTCCTTCTCCTGCCAAGTACTTTCGTGCACTTCATTGGCCAATGTTCGCTTCGATTCGCAAGACAATAAGCTGTCTTTCAAGAGATGCATGCAAATAATATCATCGTAGTGGTAAATGAATTGCAGTCGATCGGCAATAAAATAATATTTTTCTGAATTAGCTCCTCGTAATATTTATGCATAAAAAAGTTCTTTTTGTAAACAATATTCGCAAAATTTTAAATTAAAAAGAGTCATAATTAGAAGAAACAGGGAGAGAAAGAAAATACAGAGATATAATAATATTAATAAATACAAATTAAATATATACGTGAGGTTAATGTTGTCCATAAATTGCAAATAACGCTTTTCGAGAATTTAATACAACATATGCGATGTCCAACATCACTGAGCCACTACTCGAACTTCGTCACGCTAATCCGTACGATCTGCGGGTTAATCTCGTTTAGAAACTCACCTCGACATTTTATACGATCCTTCCAGCTAGCAAAGTATAACGAGATTACGATATCCAATTACTTCAGCAGCAGCGGTAGCAGGAGCTACAAAATTTCACGTCGTTCATCGCGGGTGTAAAAGGGGTGGACCGGTATCCGTGAAATTGAAAAATTGCAAAGGCAACAATATGTTCCGTACGAACAATGCGGGGCAAAAGAAAAACTATTCGACAAAGTATGACATGGTATCGACCGATAAAATTGTTTAAATACAACTTTGTGTTGCGTTGAAAAAAAATTTCTCGTTTACATTGCGTATGCGTGTACAATAATTTAATGGTAAAGTAAGAATTAAAAATCCAATGTCAAAATATCTTTATTTGCCAGATAAATAAATTAAATCTTATATAATTTAGAAATCCTAAATTATTATTGAGTTTACGAACGAAATGTTTCTACGTTAACAATAAATAAAATTTTATATTTCATAGAAAAAAAGAGTATATCTTTATTTTTATTAAATATTTATTTGTTAATATATATTGCAATAGAAATAGAAATTTGCAACAAATTTTGCCTAAGTTATTTATCAAATTATCCAGGAATATTTATTGAATTACATACTTTATTTAAATATAAATTATCTCGATATATATGCGAGTAATAATTTGCGACTTGTATACTTTAATAACTTAATATTCATATTATTTGCAAAAGCAGATAATTTTCTGCAATATGTAACATATCTCATTAAATTTTTATCTCTTAAATTAGCATATTTCTTCTTCCTTTTATTATTTTTTTTTTGTGTGTGACGTGGATAAAATATAAATACTTGTATGTGTTGTGAAATTTTGTCTGTTTTGTCTGTTTTCACCGCGACTGTATTATTTCATAGCAGCTATTAATCGGTTGGTGACACCATAATAAGCGGTACATCGCGTCGAGCGTTGTTTCACCTATTATGGAAACCTGTATTTATGTCAGCAAGTCAGCGAGAAACAAGAAGCAAATTTATATTGCCTCTCTTCGTGGATTCTAGGCGAACGAGACTTCCAAAAAAGAACGAACAAACGGATATTAGAAAGAAGCGGATACCGACATGTTATTTGCGCCAACAATTTTCTATATACGGTCAATACACACGCGCGTGGATATCGCAAGCGGATCGTAAAACGAAGGAAAAATGGGGACGGACGGTGGTAATATGCGTGAAGCTGGACTAAAATGGGGGCTTGATGAGAGAACTTCGCTTAGAAGTCGCGAGTACGGTCAACGAGGCGTACGGGTCACCCGAAGTAAATTTAAGTTTAAAGCTGCGAAAGTTACGGCGCTTGATGAGGACATAAAGGTAAGGTGAGAGGCCGAGAAGAAGAGGATGCAGGAGAGGACTAAAGGTCAAGTTAGGCAGAAGTTAGGGGTGGATTTCATGCGAGTTCGACGATGGCAGACCACATTTTTCTAAGTTAATTATCGGAACGAGGGCGACATAAGGGTCGAGAAAGTTTGCTCCATCAACCGGCGGGTCCCGAAACTTTCGAATCAGTCCTCCAGTTTGTACGGGGGCTCTCATCTTTGTGGTACGATCGCGAGTATTTCCCATCGCTTCTTCTCTCCATTAAATGCTCTCCTTTGAAACGGAGAAACGAGAGAAGTTTTCCCTTTGTCGAATTATACGCGAGCACCTCTTCTCTTAACACGACTATGACACTTTAGCTCTTTCTCTCTTTCTCTGTCTTTTCGTAGTCATACACAAAAACTTTATATAAACGCGGCAAATAGATTGCAAATAGAAGATATACATATAAGTTATATTTTGTATTAAAGAATGTCGTGAGTGATTTTATCTTATTGTTAAATATGAAGTTGCTTTAATATTGTTGCCCTTGCAGAACTCGAAGCAAGTCGTACAGAAAATACAAATTAATACATTATAATTTTTCACACTCTTTCTAAATCGTGAATCTTGATATTGTTCTTCCTATAATTCTTTTTTATAAAATGATAAAGTTTGCAGTTCGATACATCGATTTTAATAAATGGAACTTTATATTTTTTCAAAAGATATCGCGACCGGATTGTGCATGCTGGCAAAATTTAAAGATACGACCTGACTCATCTCGATCTAATTCAGTGCAGAAAAGTCTCGACTGTGATCCGTAGATCTATAAAATTTTATAGCGTTTCTTTTTCTCTCTCTCTTTCTTTCTCTCTCTCTCTCTTCATCGGTTCTCAGACAATCTGTCATCGTAATTATTTCTAACATACTCTATTTTATCATAAAATAATTATATTGCTGTTATGCAATACATTATTTATTATCTTCACATGTAATGTATATATGATCTTTTCGTCAGTTTCTATTTTTAGTACAATTCAATAATTTCACTATAGTCTGCTAACATAATCATCTCGCTATTTTTCTCTTATGCATACTTATCATTATTCTCTCTCCCCTCCCCTCCCCCCCCTCTCTTTCCCTCTGCTAGTGGGTATATTCAACATACGTTTTATTATCGAAACATGTAGTGCGATCCATCCCGAAATTTGAATCTCTCGGAAAACATATCCGATAGACGTGACATCCTACAGATAAACTCGACGAGTGGGATTTTCACGAAGCAGATTTCGAGATTGCTTTGTATATTCGATAGCATGCGTCGTCTTGATAGGTTCATGTCTCTGCTACCGCGATGCTTCTCGAATATATCCAAAGAAAAAGACGCATGTAGCACAGATGGAGCCCTATAACGAGCTTTTTCGTGTTGCTTGCTATTGGAAATTTTGCAGGTAAATACATGTAGATATCTAGATCAACGAACGAGTCTCTCTCTCGCTCCCTTCGATCTTGTTATTCCCTCGTCCCTTTAAATGCGCTTACAATATTGCGCACCGAATTCCACCGAGATGCGAACGGTGCGCCGGCATATTCAATTATCTCGACCGTCGTCGTCTACTTCGCGCAATTATTCGCATAATTTAAGCGAAGCCCGAGTTGTAATTTTGCAACAGCCGAGCCCCATTGTCTATTTCGCTGTCGCGGAAACGTTATCGCGATCCATCCTCGCGTACCGACTGCGCGGACAATGACAGTTCATCGACGCTGTCATTTTTCCCGGCGACAATAAATTTTGCCGGCCAGCATATTTATCGATACGTCGGAGCGACGTAGCTGTTGACAGCTCTTCTTTAGCTGCTGTTACCGTGGTGAATCATAATGAATGTAAACATAAATAAGTATAGCACCGCGACGTATCTCTTCGATGTTTCACATTCTGTCATTTCTGCATTCGTCTCTGCATCCTTTCTCGATTTTTCCTTTCATGAAGATGTAGGCAACGAAGAAAGATCCGCAAAGCTAAGAGGACGACGGGGCTGCGCGTCATTAAAATTCAAATATAATTTCGATTCAAATGATGAGTTATCCCTATCTGACGATCGGATTCGCAAGATTGCGCGAAGAGATAAAACCAATGAGCTTCTCGTCGAACGTGGAATTGCTCAGGGAATTCGTCGCGCGAATATTACAAGCGGCTCCCGCATTTTTCTCATTTCTCTCGCGCATCGCAAGAACATGCATCGAAGATGTCTATGCAACGCAATCGACATGCGTCTAAAATATGCTTCTTTATGAATACATTCGGTGCCTCAAATCTCGCATGCCGCTTAAACTTCAGGAATGAAAATTTAATTTGTAACATTTTAATTTGCAGACTTATAAAAATATATACTTAAATTTAATGTAAATAATTATATTAAAGAAATTGACATTCGCGAACAAATTTGTGTCAAGACAAAAATTGAGTTTGAATTAACGAAATAATTCGTATATAAAGGAAAATGCGAGGAATTTGCAGCATCGTGTTATAGATCGATTGCGAGCGATATTAAAAGTTTGAGTAAGTGGATAAATAGTTGAGAATTTTGTTTTATACTATCTTGTAGAAACAAATCTCTTAAGGTCGGACTATCGTAAGGATAAACTTTGCTCTCACAACGAGAATGGAGTGCTCAAAGGGAAGGGATTGTTGAAGGAAACAAAAGCCCGGAGATGGGAGTTTGTGTCGCCGCTCGAATTTTGACAGACTACTCGGTCGTATATTTCCACCACGCACTTTTGAAGCCAAGCGTGAAGTCCAATTTCGCTCGCTTGTCCCATGGGAATACACATCACGCTGACGTACTCGGTTACCGCAGTCGCACACCTTGAAAATCACTGTTGACTGATGCCCCTGGCGCAAGGAAAAAAATCTTGGAGCGAAGAAAGTCAACTCTCTCATCCCTCTCGTCTCTTCCACCCTCTTAACGGAATTTCTACGTTTCGCCTTCGAATGCGACGGGCAAATCCTATCGAATTTCGTGAAATGCGAGAAATGACGGACTTTCTATCCGACAAAGGGGTCGATCTATCGATTATTGTTACACAGCTGACGGTCGTGATCGGCCGATCTTCTGTCAAGATAATCCTCTCTCTCTCTCTGTGTTGATCTCTCGGATACTTCGTAAAGTGTGCACTGATAGTACTGATCGTACACGTCTCCGTTTTCTTGTGTTTGATATAGCTATCATCTCCTCTCGGATCGGAAGTACGATACGGAACTGCCGTATGTTCCCATCGTGTTGTGTTTCATAGAAGGTGTATCTCTATCTGTCATCTCTCATGGATATGAGATGAATTAAATAAAAGTACTTGCTTTTATGTACTATAAATGTGCATTTACACATATCTTTTAAAATATTATTTAATATATCTGTAATATATTAATATATACGCGACTGTAATTTTGTGTGAGAGAGAGTGACGTTAATTAGATCTAAATTACAAGAAGATCCTTAACATGAACTGTCTAAATCACTCGCTGGAAATGTCAGGAATAGTATGTTCGATGTCTGTACTAAGTAGAACGCTTTGTCTGATATATAGCAAGAGTTTCCGTTGTAGAGAACACTGACATAACTTGCGTTGTTTCCTAGGAAAGACAGCTTTCAAGCTTAAGCCGTCGAGGTCTATTACATGTTAATCAGTATATTGACGGATTTAACGATAGTGTTCCGCAAATACGCACCTAAATTTGCCATATTATAGGCACAATTATTGTTTTGACTTTCAAAAATATTGCGCTAAATGGATAGAAATTTACATTAAAATAATATAATTATGCGTGTGATATATTATATATAAAAAATAATAAATTTAATAAAAAATTTTATGGGGCTATAAAACGTGCTAGAAAAGTGTTCTAAAAAAGCGTTCTAGAAAATATCTCACTTCACATGGAATAAATTCATTGTTAAAAAAATGCATAGTAAGCGAGCTAAAATTTATTACTTGAACAAAATGAAACACTTTGCGCGGACAGCTTTCGATTACTCACGACAATTTGATTTGATTGAAAGCAATATAATTCGTAATTACAGGGCGTGAAATTTCGTTCCAGCCAGCTAAGAATGTGATGGAATCTCTCTTTTTTTTTTTGCAAACAGACAAAAAGAAACACGAGTTAAGTTTAATGCCGATCACGGACGTCTCTCGGATTATCAGATATTGGAAACTCTTTAGGATTAGACTCGATCAAGAAGGCTGTTACCAAGTCGTCGGAGTGACTTAACTCGCAGACAAGGAGAAGTCGCCTGATGCGTTTTCGATCGTCCATCGATGCGCACGTGACGGCAATTCCATAATAATACGTCAAGCCGAGCTAATACCGAGGATATAGAACGACTTTTCGATTTTATGGTCGGGCTCCGCCGCGAAAAACGATTAATTTTCCGGCCTAGATCTTCTGTCGTAACCGCTGAAGTCGCTTTGTACAGGCGAGCGGAAATGTAAGGAGGAAGCATCTTTTGAATTTCTACGAAAGCAATCGTGCGAACTGCAACTCGCAATCTTGGGATATCCACCTTCAACCATTTGTTAGTCAATAACTTTCGTGCATCGTCTTTGGCTCGAATAATAAAAATCTCGTAGTGTTCGTTAACAGCGAAATATTCTAATAAACATCGTCCTCGAAATCTTAAGCGGGTTATCTGAGAGCGAAAAAGAAAAAGGAACGAGGCGAGGAGAGTCTCGCTGGTAAAATGCATCGTTCCGTTCTCGCGCGGGATAAGTACGAGAGTACAATGGTCGCTGGCAGGGCCCTGATTCATGGCGACGAACTTTTTCAGCAAACAACACATCCGGGATGTAATAAACAATGGGGCCGTGGCACGTGGACTAAGCAGCACGCGCGCGCACATGGCCTGGGAATATTTTAGCGCTACTCACCTCTACGGCGTCGCCCCGTAACTTTGCTTCTCATATTATACCGTAACCAATGGTATGCGCGCTCCTCTCATACCGTGTATCGCCTACGTTTACATCGCGATGCTGCACCCGGGAATTCTGGAGAAATGAAGCTGAAAATGTCATGTAAAACGGTGATTTATTACCGACGTATCACCAGACGAGCGAATGTTTATATATCGCGACGCGCACTGCGCCGCATTAACAATAAATCACGGCGGTAAAATAACGGGAATAACATAATCACGTTGACGTTGCAACGTGATTCGCTCAATTTATCGAAAATCCGCGTTCGAGTGATAACGCGACGTCGTATCAAACGATCAAGCCGAAAAATATTTGTGCGGAATTAAATGTGAACGGAATATTATATCCCCGAGTAAACGAGCGGATTATAAATTCACATGCGTTGCGTTCTGATAATAATTATCGGGAAAATTCTATTTCAATATGAATGTGTACTGCTGGTTGATATACGATAGACTAAATGTTGAATATTTTAAAGAAACAAATACAATGAAAGTTTTGCGATAATTTACATTTATATGATAATATATTCAGATATATGCATACATATACAAATCGCAAATAACGCATCAATGCAATTTCGGATGACCGAATTGATAGGAAACTTACTGAGAAAGTGGAAAATCTAGCTAACGTCAAATTAAAGTGCTAGTTCTCTCAATTTTTCCAATTTTTGCTAACGTTTATTATTCTATATAATAATTATTCTTTGCTGTACGAATATTGTAGTTATCTCGCATCAGCTTGTCTTTTTTTCATTATTCGACATCGCATAAACGTAAATCTACATTGATTAACATATGTAATCAATCGTTTATAGTTCCGAATAACAGGAAAAAAATAATTATTTGCTGATTAAAATTAATGAAAGAAAGGATCGATTATACACACACACACACACACACACATATACATAATGCGATAATATATATATATAACTAAATGTAATTAGAACATACAGTAATTTATTATTATACTCTTATATCTTGAGAGAGAAAGACATCTCAGCGACAAAGCTATTTTTTCGATACTTACACTATACCGTATAAAATTGTTTACTTTATGTTTAATATATTTCTACAGAAATATTATCCGCGTGATATATTTCGAAATTGTTTCACATAATACAAAATATCGCGAGTTGGATCGGTCGGAATATCAATAAAGCGAATTAACAAAACCGATAGAGTAATTCTAAGTTAAGAGCTCGGCAGACCGCATTAACCACTTGCTTTTAGGAAGCTATAGAGTCGGGCTATAGTGTAAATCGCGACCTGACGTCTCGCACACGTTAGAATAGATATGTCACGTTCTCGATAATAAAACGTAAATCTAACGGAATGGAAACCAATATTTACTCAAAGAGGGTTTGAAAATCGCGTGGCACACTGTGTTCAGACGTAGCTGGACCCGCAAGCGGAACGTCCGTTTGAACCTAGTTCCGATTCGCACGGCTACCATCGGTACACACACAGTGGTGCTTTCAACAGAAATTTGATTTTGTCCGAGCCTGCAGACCGCAATTTCATATAATCTCATTTAATGCTACGGCGAAGTGTTAGGTTCATTACTGACGTTTCGCGAAATTTACAAATGCGGTAAATTGAAATGAAGAACCAGAAATTCAAAATAATTGAAATAGATTGTGGTAACATCACTCAAAACATCTGTCTATCTAAGGGAACAAAATGTCACAGCAAAAAATCACTATTTGGTAACATATATTTAACGATTTAATCTTTATTCTTATCACATATATGCGAGTCATCGTCCTTCAAAGTTATAAACGATATAGATAATCGATAAATTTTTCTATTTTATAATACATTTTCTTGATATTTTATTATATTATACATTTCACATTTCTATACTCTCTAGACATTATCTCAGCTCGGTTTAACAAAGTCGATTTTAATTAAAACCATCTCTCATAAATGTGACGTCTAACATTCAAATATTAATTTCCGTAAAAGCGAGAAAAATACTGACGTGGATTAACTTTTACCATTAACTTGTGCGTATGCAGAAAATTATTGTCAGTCAATTTTATTTTTCGACGAGCGAATAACACTGAAATTAGCGATACCGGGATAATAGAAAATGAGAAACACAGTGAGAAAGGGAAATAAAAATAAAAAAAGTCTTGGCTTTCTTCTCTGGTATTTTGCGGTAAAAGCTTACATACGAAACAAGAACTAGCCAATAGATTTTTATTTGCATTCTAGACGGCGTATATGTGTGCATGTGTGTGAAAAGAGATGTGCTTTTCTTGTGATGGAATTGTTCCTGCGGATAGGGATGAACTTTTCCCTGTAAATTGCTCGCGGCGTTCGCGTATATCTTTTTAGAGCAATTGTGTTAAGAGAGATAAAAAATATGCCACCGGGGATATAATAAATAAATATACGAATACTACCTTTCTTTATAGAGGAAAGGATTTCTATGTTATTTATAAACTTGTTTTGCATTGACATACATTTTTATACTTATGATATATTATTTTTTAATATATAATAATTTATGAAAAGAAAATGTTTCTTTATTAAATATTTAAAAAATGCATTATTGAAAAACATATTTTTTTTACTAATAATTATACCATTAAAATCAATAAATGTTTAATATAAAATTTATTTGAAGAATTTTTTAAAAACTTACGTGTATTTTGAGGCGTAAAAATTGAGTATTCTCAAAAAAATTGTCACTGTCGTCTTATTTGTTGTATCATCATGAACGTAGTGATTGTATGTACGCAACATTCCTATAAATTAAAAAGGAGAAAATAATTTGTATGTTATAATAAAATATATTTAGCAATATAAATATACATGTATAAACAATAAATATAATAAGATAATAATATAGTATCTCTGCGCATAATACAATTGTCCGATATTTTTTCTCCCGATAATATATTTTATTTGCAGAACGATATTCTCACTTAAAATCGTAATTTGAATATAATGAGACAAGTGATTTTTATATCGGATTATAATATAATTATGATTACAGCAATTACTATATTAATCAGAGATTAATTTCGTGTTTTAAATACTCACAATGCTCTCAATCACGATTAAATACACAAATATCTCGACGCGATCGCCCGCGATACATGATTAACTGTACATTCCGTTGGAACTAGTCCGATTCCGTTGTTCCGATTCTGACGTTCCGTCATGTCATGGCCATATTAGATTCGCGCACAAGGAATCTCGGACTCGGACCGCAGCGCCCTCCTCCGCTTGCCGCCAAATCAACGGTATAATCGTACATCATGTCCGCGGCTGCACGTTTGTGGTACAGACGTTTTAATATCGCGATCGAACGAAAGAACGGTATCTGACTCTGTAATTAATAGTCATGTAATCAATATTGTGTGATCGTTACAGTGTTATTATTACGGTATGATGTTACGAACTTAACAATCGTTTGTCTCGTCGATTTTAGGTAAGCGAGAATAAATATCGTGCAAGTAAACGCTCTGAATTTCGCGCGAGCTTAGGAAAACGCTGCGTAAAGAAATTACACAGAGGTTATATACGGTGTACCTACTATCTTTTACGATTTAACATTTGCCATTCCGCGAAATATCGCGCTACAGTAAGCGCGGTCAGACCGAATATTAAAACGCATAAATTAAAACCTATATTCTCCCACGCTCACCTTGCAATAGCCGGCCATAATGAAGCCAGCTTTTAACGATCACTCGAACCCTCGCAAATCTCGCTGACCTTTTGCGTTTTCCTTTACAGATTCAAGGAGAGAATACGGCGCATCGACCGAGGAATTAATTCTGAATTAACGAAGTCTAACCTGGCAACCAGCTCGGCATTAGATGCCGCGGACGGAGAGAGAGACAGAGAGAGGGAGAGGAAGAGAGAGGGAGAGAGAGAGAGAGAGAGAGAGAGGGAGGGAGAGAGAGGTTGCAGCCGACTGCACTACTACACGCGCGTGCTGCACCGAAAACTACACTCTCTCACGCGCCCGCGACCTCCGTATATGGCTCAAGTTTCTGCAGAGTGTCTTCCACGGTAAGTTCGACCAGCCTTGCGAGCTTGCGAGTAGCGATAATTGGATATTAACGCAGCGAGAAAGTCGGAGTAGCTCTGCTCTACGTACATCAAAGCAATTTTAAATTAAGAGGAGGCACGTTATTACACACTCTCTGTGCGCGCGCGCATCTTTTTACTATTCTAATTTCTATTATCAAGATAGTAATAACGTAGGTCGATTAATGTTAGAAACTGTACGTAATATTACAGTCTGCCTCTTTAACAGAGTAACACACGCGTAAAGCTATCTATGCACGCATCTTGTAGATATTTCCTTTCGATTCTTCGAATATCACGAACGTCAATTTGTAAAAAATCCTACAGCTATACATATTTTTATTTTAAAAAATTCTTATGTAATAGAAAAATATATATTGACTATATTTCGGGATACTTCGGTAATCTATTGAAAACCTATATAAAATCTATATTAAATACGCATGCAATATATCATCTATTTATCTAGAAAATGACAATTTGAATTCAGGGTTGCATAAATAGGAACGCTGGCTTAAATAAAATCGAATAATGTTTAAAACTGCGTTAAATAAATAGATAATCAACACACGTGAAATTCGTGCAATCGATCAATCGTAATCGGTTGGACTGTATGCAATCTATGCTTTAACTTTAGATTTGATTTATCTTTATTATGTGATATATGTGCGTGTTCGTATCTATTTCGCTTATTTCATCCAAACAGCTTTAATCAATAATGACATCACGTTCGAATAATTATTGACATGATATTAATATTACGCAAAGAGTGCGATATAATTGATGCAGATTGTATTCGACTTTATATTGACTGGAATAATAACACACTGAATAATTAATAATAATTATTCCTATAACGTAATCGTTATTCGTATCATTGTTTGTGAGTCTGATAGCAATATTTTGAGTAAGAAATATACAATTACATGTCATACTATATTTATCGAGTCATTAGTATTACTTTTCGGAATAAGCTTTTACATTCATTGTTCGGCTCGGTTTAAAACCGAGTCGAACAATCAACGTCTTCTGTTGATTGTTTTGCTAAATTGGAGCGAATGTGAGAACGGTAGTTTTCGGTAAAGGAATGCGAAACGGTAGACGGTTGTTGCAGAATAAATGAGAGAACGGAACGATGGAGAAAGCGCGGTGGTATATACAAAATGTTTGCAAGTTGTGGAACTAATTCGAGGAGATATTAATTGGCGTAAAGTAATTATAAGTGCTGGAAGCAGTTGCTCGATAGTTTAAGTATAGCTTCGACAACGATGGTAGTCTATGAGAAGTAGAGGGGAAGAAGCAGTTTTCGAAGGGAAAATATACATATATACGTAAACTCTCCGTAATAGTACGTAATAGCGCAACATTGTTTCGCACAAGATTACTTAATCAAATCAACGAGTAAAAAGATCATTTTCCTTAAGCTTGTGATCGTAGCATTTGTTTGTAAAATATCTTGTAAAATATTATAAATAATATATAAACTTAGAAAAGAGAAATGCTATATTAAACATTAAAAATTGCGTAACATGATTTTATAGAAAAATAAATTTTTAATCAAGTTAAGGAGAGGTATGATACTTATTGCATAGCATATTATAATTTAAATTTTAAAAATCTCTCTTTCTCTCTCTTTTAATAAAGCCTGATTATATATTCTTTAATGTAATGTGTTTAACACGCTTAAAAAAAGTTTCTTTTCTTTTCCAAAAACAATATAATAAAGGAATGTAAGAGTATATAGCTGGTTTAATAAAATTAATGCAAAGTTTTATTTTTCCGAAGAGTAAAAAACAGTTGATCGTGCGATTTTAATAATAATGTGCAATTGCACTTGTGAAAAATCATTTGTACGGGTTACATTAAACGTATTACGTATTGCATTTCGTACTTGAATTATTATTGGCTAAAGTCACGAAGCGCACATATACACCGACAAAATACCTTTAATAAACATTAGGTATCTGATGGCGAAACTCCTAAATACGCATAATACAATTTGGCTAGAATGCACGGTCCAACCTTTCCCGCCGTAATTGAAACACGGTACATCGACGGTGTCTCTCAAAGGCCGGTATTGGAAGTTAATAACAAACATAACAACCCTCTCAATGGTTTGCGAACGGCAAACGTGTACGAGCGCGGATGTATATGGTACTTTGAAAAAATTTCCCAGGAGAACGCGACACGTTAATATCCCTGTGAGAGCGCGAGGGTTGCACGCACGTACGCAACGAATCTCTCTGTAACGAGCATTAATACAATAAATTCTCAAAGGTTGGAATTTACAACGTGCAGAGTTTTGAACGGTAAATCAAATATCATCCTTGTAAAGAAAGAAACAGAAAGATAATGCGATTTGGTTTTTTTTTGTAGCAGACCACGTTCGCAAAATGCATTCTGTGAAATTATTCTCTCTCTCTATATATATATTTAATTTAATTTTTTTTATTTCATTGTAATTCTCAAGGAATTTCTCTAACAGATTAATACCGTTGTTTTTATATACCTACAAATGGATTTAACTCTTTTGAGAATTTTTGAGATTATAAACAATGGAAAATTAAGGAACTACTGCAGAGATACGGATATATTTATAAAATAATATATATAATAATAATTCCATATCTGATTTAATTTCAAGCGAGTACTGATATAACAGGATTTTAATTCGCACTTTAGCTAACGGAATATAAATACTTTAAAGATTTTGAGATATCGCGAGAAAGATAAGAACATCTAAAATTAGATCGTCGTTAAGAGAAAGACAAAATCTCTCCAAATCTATCAAAGAGTCCGCAGAGGAAGCGCAAGTACGCGATCCTGCATCCTCGGATATCCTGCGCGCGTCATACTTCTTTTGCGCGGCGTTTTGTCGCGCGCGACAAGCCTCGTCGGAATTTATTATCCGGCACTTTGAATTATTTGCATGTGCCCCGTAATCCCGCGTTGTGTAATCCCTTAAGTCACTGCAAGCTCGTTGCACAGCCGCTGTCCGAGGGCTGGCGCGATCGGACAACGGACGTTTCGGACTTTTCGCGCTTAGCACACAAACGACGCGAGCGATCGCGCGGAATTTATATTCCAGCAGCTGCCGTGGCTTGTGGCACAGAGGGAGAAGCGGGCTTTCGTCGCCCAAAATTTCATCACGGACGCACCTGTCGCGTTCTCCGTGCCGAGTCGACTCGGGACGAATTAAATGAAACGGTTTAGATTGTCTTTTTCGACGTTCGAGGCGCATTAACGCGACCGAAAATACATAAAAATAACCTGCATTTATGTCTTGGATTTGCTTTCCTAAAATACGCAATTATAGTAAAAATTATAACACGTTCAATAGAACAGATGGCTTTCTTGGAACTATATGCGTTTTATCGAAATTAATTTTAATCGCAATTAACAAAATTGGGTTAGATTGCATTTTTAACATTTAGGGGGTGGAAACCATACTTTGGAACCATTTGTTCTTTTATATTAGAGCTAAAAATAAATTGCTAATAAGCAAAAGTGGTAGTAAATTGCAAGCGAGGCGACGATATTTTCATCATGTGAAAAAAATATTGCTTTAGGAAATATAATTGTCCGCAATATCCTATAGCTTTCTCGTTCAATTTGATTTTTCCAATCTTGTGTATTAGCGCAATTTGTATGCTCGCACTTGCGTTTTCTGGTATTTCGTCGCAAATCTAACGTACATATTTCTAGGGATGCACGAGACCCAAGACAAGACAATATTCGCGAAAATATTGTATTGGTCTTGAAAATTTTAATCTTGTCTTGGTCTTGAGCGGATTTTTGTACCAACGATCTTGTCTTGTCTTGTCTTGTCTTGATTTTTATTAACAATTTTTACTAAATTGTTTAAAATATTATTTAACATAATATAATATAATTTGAGATAATTATTACTATTTATGTAATTTGTTTATTTCCCAAAACAATGTGTGTGTGTGTGTGTGTGTGTGTGTGTGTGTGTGTGTGTGTGAGCCCGCGTGCATGCGTGTGCGTGCGTGCGTGTGCGACGTTGTCGGCTTGATAGAAAACAGGAAATAGTAGATATATCTAATTTCTTCTATTATCCGAAGCGCCAAGCTCATACGATTTTCGCTTGTTTTTTACTGCGTATGCTCACGTCTCGATTGTGTAGACGCAGTTTATACACAGAACAGCGTACACGTGTTGCTGTATGCGTATAAAACAGTTGTTACAATTAGTTCAGACGTGTTCGCGCAGTTTTTATAAAAAAAAATGAAACGCAGTAAATCTAATACACAGTCCATGAAAAGAACTAAACCAAGTTCTTCTGCTGAACATGCAGACATTTCCATTCATTTTTTAAAAACCAAGACTTCTTGACAAGATCAAGAATCTTGAGAATTTTGTCTTGGTATTGTCTTGATAATTAATTTAAAATCTTGTCTTGATCTTGTCTTGAATTTCGAGACAAGACCAAGACAAGACCAAGACTAGTCTTGGTATCTCGTGCATCCCTACATATTTCACTGCCAGCAAATTAAATGAAACGGATCAGTTGATTTTCCAATATTCTGCACTAAAGCGATTTATCACAGATAGAAAATATAAAACGAGCGTATTCCTCATCAATCGGCGTTTTCTGTTTTGCCGCGAGAATTCCATTGTTATACATTTCTCTCTTGCTATGACACGAATCTCAAATGTATAGGTGCCACAAATGTGTTATTGTTATAATGTACGCGCGCACACACAATGTCAGATCACTTGAAAACATTATTGATTTCCTCTTATATAACATAATTTATCGTTTTACATTTCATAACATGTTACATAATTTCAAAATTTCATTAAGGTTTTGGAGAGCTTTTGAAGCAAGAATTTAAAATTATGGCTATATATATATGTCTGTGTGTAAAATAATCAAATTATGATAAAAGCACAAAATAAATAAGAAATATAAAGTCTAAAAAATATCGAGATGTTAACTATATAGTTAATACTGTATACTAGATATTTATTAAGTATAAACCGCGCATGAAATATCTGTTTTGATAAGTAGCTGTCACCTCCGTACGCTTACATTATCGCGGAAGTTATTGAATCGCACGAATGATTAAATTAAATAATAGCGCATTATATATTGCATGAATCGAGAGTCAAACACTGTGTGACAGTTAATTCTGTGTGTGCGTATATGTGTGTGTGTGTGTGTGTGGTACATTGAAATATTTAATGTGTATTACAAAATAAATTCATGCGGTCTCTATTCTGTTCTTTTAACTTCAAATTAATTATTAAATAATAATTGATATATTACACATTTTTGTTACTTCAATCACTTGATTGTGCGATTTGTGTATTATTACGCGTTCTCAATCCGAAAATGATTAGCAAATTACATTTATCGATGATCACAACCGATGAAAAATTCAAAGCGCAAAACGAAAATAATTAAATATTTAAATTTCCAAACACATAGGAAGGAATAATTAAAGGATGATAATTATTGTCCATAAATCGTAATAATGCAAGGCATTTCGCGAGATATATTAATTTGAAGTAAGAATAGAGAATGTAGCGATAGAGAGTGGAAATCATAAATTACTATTTTATTACAATATTTACGAGAGATAATTATTTCTCTAAATTTCGGATTAAATTATATTGTGTCTCGCGCTTTGAATGTTGCATCTATTGTTCTATAAACATAATGTGCTCGCTTTTAAAAGCGCGAAGTAATATAAGAACAACAGGATCGAGTAATTCAAATAACGAAAAGTTATATATCAATTATGTCAAATATATCGTTCGTGACTTGAATATCGCTATGAGAAGTAATTGACAATTCAAGAAATAAAGTATTTCGTATCCATTTATTTTATATCGCGTTAAATATTTTGTAGAGAGAGAGAGCGAATCTCACACACACCACACACCACACACACACACACACACACACACACACACATACACACACAACTATTACGGAGTTGTTTTCGTGCCGTATATAGAGCGCTGTTTGGATTCCGTGGCTTCGTCCTTGGTCGTCATTCGCTCGGCGGGGCTCGAGTAAGCAGGCAGCATTGAGAACCGCTCCGTATGTCATCGTATTATTTCTCGTAATACGATCGCAATAAGTACTACGCGATTATATTTCCTAATAATTAGAGTTTATCAGCCTGCCCGATTAATTAACTATATATCGCGATTGATGATTCGTGCGATTCATATATTTCGAGAAAGAATCGAAATAGGATGGATAGGAATGAAAAATTATCGTTTTATTGTTTACAGATGTATAATTGTTTCTTTAATGCTTGCATTTTAATACATCCTGCATCACCGAGCGTTTTGTACATAATTGTAATTTGTCGTATTTCACGAGATTCACTGAATGGAAATCTATCGTGCGAGAATAATCGGCAAATTATATTTCTAATTATTTTGTCCGCGAATATTTTTCTTTACATTTAACTAATATATTTTCTATTCATATTTATATTATAATGCAAGATAATAATTGTCCTAAAATAAGAATTTTAATAATAAATACTATTTATTGTCAACAGGTATAGTGTCGTCGCGTAACGTGTGAATCGTACGTAATTAATGTCGGGAGTGCCGTGCTCTTAGTGTCGCGCGATCATTATATTCTACTGATTAGTTCGCGTACGATTGTAATTAACCGTGTTTTCGCGAGTGTGATGTGAGTGCCGGGAAGGAATAGCAGAGGACAAACAGGAGGGAAGGAGGAGGAACTGCAGGGTGGCAGCGGGCGACAGCGGAGCAATCGTGAGGTGAGCACTTTACATATTTAATTTATTACTTAGTACTTACGAATTCCTCGCTTATCTCCGCAGTAATGATTTATTTCACATTATTGCACAATATAATGATATAAAATAATATATTCTGGATTTTATATTTTGAAACATTTTAAAAATATATTTACAATATATTAATATTTGTATATAAAGAGAAAGAGAGAGACGTATACAAAAATTTCAATATTGTATTTAGGAGATTTATTAGCTTTATTTAGATTGTTTTTGTGTAAAAAAGTTAGATTTTTATTTATCATGCTTGATAAAAGTTTATCTAAGGAACGCGAATAAAAAATTTAATTGCGCGCAATAATCATTTTTTTAAATTTTGATTATATTAAACTTTTTTTTTTAAATTTAAATACATTTATATTTCATTACATTAACATTGTGTGCAAATCCATTGTTGCACATCGAATCGCGATGATGAGCGTAGGATTATTTTAATCTCAAGATGACAGATTAGAAAAATCAAAAAAATAAATAGTTTGCTAGAGATGTCAGGTAGAAATTCATCAAAAAAATTTATTATAGTTCGAAATTCTTGCTCGTGTGTGCATATACACGATGAACAATTATTAATCACTGCGTTTTATGCTAAAGATACAAATGTAGCATCCTTTAAGATTTTTTATGATATAGAAAAAAGTGATTTGCCAAAAGCCAGGAAAACTGTATATTTCGAAATACTTGCGTGTACATAGTTAAAATTTTCTAGTGATTATCCTTATATTTCGTATCAAAAAATACTGTTCAAGATCTTCCGCGACAGAGAATAATTTGCCAAGAATCAGAATCCGGAAAAGCTTTATTCAGCCCAAAATGTTCGCGCGCGCTTAAATGTATGTTTAAACATTTGTGATCGCCCTCTTGCGTTTCATGCAAAAATATTTGTTGAAGAATTTTATTTTGCATTCATCAAAAAGGCGAGAATTTAATTGGACATGTATTTATGTATATATTTTTCGTATTATTTCTTTTCGATTATACATGTAGTTAGTTTTCCTCAGACTTTTTTAACGAATTTCAAATTTTTGCTCCAAGAACTTGAAATTTTAACGAGATATATTTCAAGTTTAGTTTTTAAACTCTTGCAACAAGAGTTTAGATTTTCGAAACGGCATTGTAATCAAGCCTCTTAGAAAATGTAGCTGCATGAACGAGCACTTCGACGACGCGTTGTATATATGCTACCGTGAACCGGACGTCACGACTTATTGTTAGTACCACAACAATAACGTCAGCGCAACAAACTCAGTACGATTGGTCCCGATGGTAAAAGTCGGCCAGCTTTGCAAACTTTATACTTAGACGCGGTGGGCAGCTCTCGAGTACCAGCGCACAGGATTCGCTGGGTCCTTTTGTGGCATTTCTCTCTCTTTCTCTCCTCTCCTCTCTCTCTCTCTCTCTCCCTCCGCGCAGCGTTCTTTTATTATGTAAATCTATGTCGTCGGTGGAGCACGGAACGTTCGCGGAACATATAAAGGGTTTTAATATTAAGCGCCAGCGCGAGAGAGCGCAGACCAGCGACAGGCCCGCCGCTCTCGCTCGCGAATCCTTCGTCGTATCCTTCCTGGAGGAGACGGCGGCGGATGAATAGGATGGGGAACGCCGGTGTGGTCCATGGTATATACGAGGTACCATCGCTGGGGGAGCTCGTTGGTATGCCACCCTCTTCCCCTTCCCCCCAGCATCTTGCACGCTCCGCGCCGAACATGACGAGACTTCGTAGTGGAACGCTCGATGATACAGGATTCATACCGATCGTTTTCGCTCGGGTCCTTTGCGACGAGATGCGAGTTTCTCTCTTTTACCATCCACCTCCACCGCGACTATCCCCTCGCGACCTGGTCCCTCTCTCTCTCTCTCTCTCTCTCTCTCTCTTTTTCTCTCTCTCTTGTTCCTCTTTTACGTTTGCGTCGTGCAAACGCGCGCGCGTTTCCCATTCGTGAGATGCAGTATGCAGTTATAGCCCGAGAAGAGGTGCACACATAAGTTATGTTCGTCACGCGAAGAAATATCGGCTATTGATTTTTTCATTTCGACAGAATGTATATTGAGATGAAGCGTATCTTGGAACTGCGTATGTTTGAGGCACACATCATCGGTAATCATTGTGTTTCTTAATCAAAACTCAGGCTTTCGAGACGCGTTAATTTTACGGTGAACGCTTGCTCTTATTTTTTCAAATTATTGGTCAAACTATAAAAATCTTCTCTTAATTTAAAAATTCTTTACTCTTAATTTAACGTTTAATCACGCTCTGGAAACCTCACATTGCATTACATTTAAGCGACCTGTCGATTTTCTCTGTTAGAATTTTCAGAAAAAAATTCAGACTTCTACATTTGTAACAATTTTCGAAATGGAATGCATAAATTCCTTATTTCAATCGTGCGTAATAAACAAATTTTATCGTGTCAAAAAATATTACACTTTCTATTTTTGGCAATTTTTATTGTCGATAAAATTATTATAGCTTTTATGATACAATTCTAATTTATCGTTGCACCAGAAATACTTATGACGAAAGTTACCTCCAGAAAATGTTTTCGAAGAAACGCTTTTCCATTATGGTAATGATTCCCTTTACATTATGTCCATCGTGAAGAAATACAAAGCTTGCGAAAATCGTCAGAGAGAAGCGTTTTTATCCGAGATAATGTACATTCATCCGACTCTCTCTCAGGAGAGCGTATCGAGAGTAGTAGTGATTTTTTTTTTTGCAGGGCTAACTCTCCGATTCTCGGTATTTCGCAAGTCGATATACGTTTTTCGCGCGAAAAAGAGAGCTCATAAATTTTCCCAGTTAATCCCCACAACTCTTGATGTGTTTGTCGGGTCTGCAGCCCGACACCGGGCATCACTCGGCATTACTCACCTCCGCCGTTTCCGCGTAACTTCGTTATTGTTGTCCATAGGAAGTAGCGCGAGCGTTAGAGTCCGCGCGCGTTTCTCTCGCGCGTGCATCGAAAAATATACGCGCGATCGAAGGTACCGCGATCACAAATCACGGACCATTTCCATGCTAATGCGCGATGAAATTGGCAACCGGCCAAAATTTGGTCATGCGTCGATCCCCCGCCATCATCTTATCCACGTGTACATATATCCTCCTCTCGTCTTCTTTCCTCTGAACGATTCGCGCCTTATCCGTCAATCGCGAAAGTCAAAGCCGTAAACATTTTTCTTCCTTTGCTCGCGACGGTAAACTTTTTCCAGATTTAGTTTTTAGAGATCTCTCGCGTTATCTTCTATCTCACGTGATTTTTGATAAAAATTCCGTTTTGCAGACTTGATCGCGAAGCTAACGCTGTTCTCTCTTTACGAAATTTTCGGAAAAACTTTTGCAACGTTTTCGCAGAACATTCGTCAACTTTTTTGCCGAATTTAGCTATCGTTATTATAATCAAATTGCGTGTACCGTCAACAAGCAACTGTATACATATAAAAAATGTCTGTAGGAATAAGAAATACATGCCTGCGATACTACAGACGTGTTCAGATTAGACTCAAACATTTTTACTGTTTTAATAATTTATTTGAGGAAGTAACCTTAATTATAACATACCGAATACTCAACATTATATTTTAATATTTAATAAACAAATCACTTTTCTTCTCCAAACTTCAAAATTTTGACGATTGTTCAAAAACACTCTGTGTTGTCAAACAACAATTGTAATTCGATTAAAATAAGATAAATTATTGTCCATAATGTACACAATTATTCAGGTTTATACAAAAAATAGCACCATAAAACCAATCAATATCAGCAATTTCAACATAAAAATTTGTTCGAGTCTAATAATCTGAACACGTTTGTATTATCGTCGTGAATACGTTCCACATTACTCGATAATATTTCGCTCGACCACTGAGATGTGCCATCGAGCCGAATTTATCGAGTCTGTTTCGACTATCCGCGGACCCGCGGAAAAGACGCTGAGTCGATAAGCAATTTAGCGAAAGCCATAGAAAAGTTGGGCTTCACTTAGTAGTTGGCGGCGCGCACGCATCTCTGAGAGAAGCGGGAAGGCGCGGGGGCAGCTTTAGCTTCGTATGGACGAAATTGATTAGGAGCTTCGACATTTACGGCCGACCGACCGCGAGACGGTATAAGAAGTTCGAACGACTCGATCTTCGACGAAGAAGGTGAAACGCCAACGGGATACAACGAGTGGGATACCGCGACGAAACGCGGAGGGATGGGGCTCTATTTCGCCCCAGCATCGTCGCCCCCGATCACCGTTTCCCCCCCTATAAGCATATTTCCCCCGAGTTTCGAGATATCGCTGAACTTCTTACCCCACGGATTCAAAGGGGATTGAGCAGTAATGCAAACGGCCCACCGGCGGCAGTTCCCGCGGAATTGTTTGCCCGGTTACGTTAGGTTGCGGCTTATGTTTGCCTTTAGCCCGTGAAAACTTTTTCACGGGCGTTTTCCTTTCTTTTTTCATGTCGGGGCAAACAATGCCCAAGATGCATCGCATCCCGTCCCTCGGCTTAACCCTGTCTCTCGCTGATAGGGAAATTCGAGCGTGAAGGAGTCACGTCGCACGAACGTCATTAAGTTGTTTATTGACCGCTCGATTCTTGTGTGACTGAACTCATCTCCCTTATTTATTTAAAGTCCCAGGCGAGAAATATAAGACAAAAAAATTATGGTGTATAGGTATCTATACGCACACATACACACAATATACGTTTGAAATATCTTTCTAAACATTCCCTGATTATATAATACATAATTTAAATTAAAAAATATCACATTTGTGTCTAAAATTGACTAAACTCTATGTGCAGTGATATAAAAATGAAGCTGTCAAAATAATAATATCAAAGAGCGGGTTTAAATCGAAATTGTATATTTATGACTGTAATATATATATAAGCATACATACGTGACATATGTGATCGCGAAAGAAGAATCAATTGCTTTTTTCATCATAAAGATATTATTGTTCGATCCGTATCGGTAATATTATATACTATGTCATATACGTTATAAATGCACGCGCGATCGATGTTTCGCGCTGTGCAAATATTTGATCACCAAACGATATGGTTTCCGTCGAAAATATGTTGTCGAGGACACCGTCGGGTACATTATTGCATAATTCTTAATCGGTGACGTCATCGCAACTCGCGATATATCCAAAACATATTCGATCTTTTTCATTGCTCGCGCAATTCGTACATACGTGCTGATACTTTGATAAGCAATATAGTTTTTGATTTGCATATTTTCTATATGAACGAGTACTTTACAGCGAAACGTTCTGCAAATCGCGAATAGCGAATCCTGCTTCATATTTTATATTCGCAGTTTTACATTATATATGAATAGCAATAATAATAGGGTTTATTACCAGCTGTCATTTTTTTAAAATCTATTATTTAAAGGTTCACCGTTGCTTCTCCGACGTTAATCTTTGAGATCGCATTGATGCAATTTTCGCAAGACAACTTTGTGTCGTTGACTAAAATTTAAAACACTATTTTTTACCGTGCTATATTTTAATTTGCATATCATATATAAATACGTGTCTGCAAGAAAGTAATAATTTCGAGCGTTGTTGTTTGTAATTTTTGACGTTGTTTATTCAATTGGGGATGCACATATGGGTTGTGTGCGTCACGACATGCCATTTATGGTCATATCCCCGTGGCCGTGGATCATTTGAAGGTACCGTAACGACTGCGGGATTAATTTATGACGATGATACAGCGGCGGACTATTAGCGCGAGCCCGCTAAAATGAGTCCTACTGGGGATCGATTTCGTACTGTCGAGCACGCCTTGTGACGAATATTTTGAATCTATCAATCAAGTTAATTAACTACGACTAACTACAGGAGAACGCGGAAAAGAAGAAATGACGAATGACAATTGATAGATGTCGCCTAGTTAATTAAATAGCCGACATTGGCGCGTAACCAAACATTCATGGCATCGGGAAAAAGAAAGAGAAGGAGAAAGAGAGAGAGAGAGAGAGAGAGAGAGAGAGAGAGAGAGAGAGAGAGAGAGAGAGAGAGAGAGAGAGAGAGAGGTTTGAGAAAGTTTTGATGATGATTGAATGTGAGAGCGCTGAAGGAACATTTAATCGCAGTAACGTCGAGTTTCAGAATTATTGTATCTGACGTTTAAAATAATGTTAGGAGTTACAATGCGGTTTCGTTCGCGTATCATAATTCATGACAAAGTAACATGTTGCTTTATAAAATTTGCCCTATTTAGTTTAATAACACATGTGCGGCATGTAAATTGCATCTGTTTAGCATAATATGACATGCGTCATGTTTCATATTTACGATAGAATTACCCTATCGCGCGGCGAGATGTAAACGCGTTGCATTTAATCAAATGCAATCTTACGTTTAATCAATATAACAATCTTGGTGTGTATAATTTTAGATTGAATATATTCGTAATAGAGAGAATATATTCTCGACTAAATACGTGTCCGCAAACGGATGGATATATCGCTCTCGATTCGGCATATTCAAGTCAAGATAGGGAAGGAATCCGCTCTTAAAATGTTTCAGTGCCCCTGGGAGGGTACGTAAGCCGTGGATCGATTTGCATACTTTTCTTGTGACCCGGATTTCAAAACAATTTTGTATGTTCTTTTGCAATTCCCTAACAACGGTTCGTAAAGCGTCCTTGTCGTTTAAACTTTTTACTACCGACATTTGGATAATACATCGATACGCGATGTTCTCGGAGAGGAAAAATCTGTGCTTCTTTTTTATAGCTTTGTCTTAAAATCTTTAAACACACACACACACACATTGAAATTTTTATTGGCAAGCTTATTCGATACAATATTATCGTAAATTCGATTCACTAATGATTTATCTGTCAATAATTTGCATAATATTTATACTTCAATAACAGATTTGTAACAGATTAAAGTAAATCTCTTTTTGTCCTAAGTATATTTTTCTACGCTATTTTAACATATAATAGTCTTTTATCAATCTGTGATATAAACTTTTTTTTATAATTCCAAGAGAATCACTTCAAGAAGTAGTCGTTTCACAAAAGTCCATCTTGACGATCTTAGCATAAACTCATGAATGGAGAAACGCGGAAAATAGAAGGATCTTATTTCCTTCAATACTTACCAGAGGGTGACTCGTTACCTGCACCCGGCAGCACTATTGCCTTGCTAAAGTTACTAGTTACTTGGACGGGGCATTCTTAATCAAGCTGGCAAAGAAAGAAAAGTGACTTGTAGAGAAAGAAAGGTCAAGATATGCAAATTAAGAGAGATATATTCGCGTAACAAAGATGTGCAACATGTCCGTAGAAAGTGTGTGTGTGAAGCAGGCGTATCATTTCGTGGAAACTCATAAATAATTAAGAGTTCTGGCTTTATTTTCAATAGTTCTAGAGTTCTTCTAAGGGCATCTTCGTTGGTTTAATGGCCAGAACTATTTGCTTAAATTATCAAGAACTTTAGAACTACTGAAAATAAAGCCAGAACTCTTAATTATTTATGAGTTTCCACGAAATGATAACGCCAGCTTCACAAACACAATTAATTCACAATTAGTCAAACGTTTCTTTGCGAATTATTCCCTGAAAAACAATAATATATTTTACAAGCTGCGCGGAATAGTTTCAGCTTTTTAGTATGCTTTGTTTCAAATCGCTACGATATTTCTAAACGGAGATATCGGCGATTGTATCGATTCACGATCATGTCGCGGCGCTGCGCGGCGATACTGAGCCGGTGTGCATCGCCACTGTGGCAGGCGATCAGCTGATCGCAGCGTGCGCGCGCGCGCGCGCTACGGGCGGATCTTGACCTATCCTTACTTACTCACGCGTGCGTTCCCTACTGCGCGTTCACCTACTGCTATGCGTTACTTAATGAATGTGTCGCAGTTTCTAAAACGTTATAACTTGACGAAAAATCGTCGGATATGCATAAAATAAAGACAGACTTTTTTATTGTTTATCGCGCATACTTGTTAAGGATTATAACACAGGTATATAACATATAATTATAAGAAATTTTAACATGATTAATTCACAAACGTTTTTTTACGTATTATTCCCTGAAAAACAATAATATATTTTACAAGCTGCGCGGAATAGTTTTAGTTTTCTAGTATGTTTCAAATCGCTACGATATTTCTAAACAGAGATATTGGCGATTAAATATTCGATGTGTGTACATTAATTATTAATTTTAATCTGAAAAATGATAAAGCGGCTATGTATACATTCCTCTTTTCTCTCCTTTATAATATTATAAATTAACTCGAGTGAGAAATTTCTTGTAAAAAATATTTTCCGTATTTTATTGTTTGCAATAATATAAATTTATCATAGATCATTACGTGGAAATATGACGTGCATCGTAGCTCTCTCTTTCTGCTTCTCTAATCTTTGATTTACTTGAAAAGACTACATAGAAAACTTCACTGTGTATAATTATGCACAATGAAATGATATCACGTTATCAGTACATTATTAATTAAATCGTCAATTTAAAAATACAATATTCTTTTTTTACTATCAACACTATAATACGCGTACGTGACGAATATAATACTAATATATTCTTATTTTGCAATAACAAATAAATCCAATTTTGTATTTAAATATGTAAGCAATTCTGAAAGTAAATTCTTTGTTGATCACAATTGTTTCCCGTAGCGATTTATCGGATTAATTTCTCGTTATTCCACAAGTTGATTATCCAATCATTCGCCAATACGCGCGTATTCTCTTTTTGGTGAAGAAGTTACCGAAGCGGAATATATCGGAAGAGCACACGCTTGGACCGTAATCAAGTTGAGACAATCAGACACAATAAGTAAACCAGTTAGAGACTTAATGGAAAAAAAGTATCGTGGCTTTTTAAAAATCCTTGTGCCTTCTATGCCAACGTGTTATCAATTGATTATGCGGAACAATTGCTTAATTGCTCGTCAATTGTTTCATAATTGACGGCTCGACAAATTGGCTCCACGGTATAAACGATCGGTGATAAATTAATCGACGTAGCCTCGATACGCAATCGATGTTTCGAAATAGTCCTTATAACATTAATGGCGAACACATTTATCTAATTCATATATACGATATATCACTCACTGAGGAGTTAGGATTACGCTTCTTCACTTTACTCTTTAGAAAGATAAACAAATACATTTTATTAATTTGCTCAATTTTGTTCGTCCTCTCTCTTTCTCTCTCATCATTATAGAAAAAAAAGACGATACAGAAAGCGCTCAGTGGTATGTGCTTTTGATATATCTGCTCAAAGAATGGCAATATGGCATAATTTATTCATTTGCAACGTCATTTGATGTACTTTTTCATCTTGCGCGCTTTACTCGTTATTTCATTAAAAGAGTACGTTTGTGTACGAGTGTGCATAAAAACACCGTATGTACATATATACGGTTATAACGCCACCGGTAGTACCGGTAGTATTCATATTCTTCTAATTGCTTTTCCTCCTAACGCCATTATGCGCCAAACAAAATATAAGCAGAGGGAGAGAAGAACGGCAACATATTTATTATGTAGGGCGCTCGGTATTATACTCCACAGTGATACACACGAGCATACATTTTCTTTATTAGAAAAGTAAAAGTGAATTCATGGTTTTATAGCAATGCTACGATCTCTGCAAGTCGCGATCTATTTAAGGATGTTTTTCGCTTTTTGCTGCTTTGAACAGTGTATTAAGAAATGTAGAAAGGGAAGGAGCAATTTCTTGATTGTTTTCTCTACGATTTATATTCGTTAAAAATAAAATAATAGAGAAAGTTAATGCGCACATAATATCGTCAAAGATATTATATTTGTTGAATATATGTCACATCACACAATTTTCCTTGATATTAAGTCTCTCAAATAAAAATCGAAAATCATCCTTATTCAATCAGCTCGTTTCCGACGCTCATCAATTTCTGCTTTTTTTCGTCGTTTAACGTCTTCGTTAACGTCGACATTTTATACTTCGCTTAACTATATTAAATTAATTACTTTCGTCGCGAAGCGTCCAAGTGTATCGCCTACTGCGAATTAACAATCTCGATAATTATCGAGATCAGCATCAACTTGCGTGACGAGAGGTGAAAGAGAATGACGCGTCCCGAGGAGAGGATCTTAATATTTCG
Organism: Lasius platythorax; assembly: GCA_963971435.1. Lineage (NCBI taxonomy): Eukaryota > Metazoa > Arthropoda > Insecta > Hymenoptera > Formicidae > Lasius > Lasius platythorax. Next base: position 17,397,981 of record OZ020535.1, read on the forward strand.
CTGATATTTAAAATACGAAAAATTATCCAAATGCGCCGTTTCTCTCGCCGGCGGACGTGAACAAATGAAAGAACTGCAGATCCAAAGTTCTCCCCGCGGTAAGAATTTTCCGAGGGTGACGTGCATCTCGGGAAAGAGAGGGAGATCGAAAAAGGTTGAGCTTCGCGAGAGAAAGAGCGGCCGTAAAATCGAGCCCTGTGGGAGATGAGAAGACGAATGGTGGCGGGCCGGTAAGAAATTGTGTAAGAAGCGCGACCTTCCCTTCATTCTCTCGCATCCATGACTCGGCAACCCTTCGATCGTTGTCTATTCGGGCGACATTGCAACGTCTACATCTCGCGAGAACAATCGGAATCGAGGAGCGGGAGAGATTGACGGGCTTTAAATGTCAACTACGGTATTCGGAAAAGAGATCTCCTTTTTCCCCCCTTTTTTTTTGCGTTACACAGTAACAGCGCTCGTTCTCTCGTCCGTAAATGATTCGCAACGAATCTGCATTGATAGATATACGTATAATACGTAAAAATATTTTTCTTTGGCTGTGATTTTATTAAATGAGGAATAAACTTGCAAAATGAATTTTGATGATATTCAAATTTAATGGTATTGTCTGTTTGTTCAAATTTTAATATTGTACGAATGACCGATTAAACTCAATAACACATTTATATAATTTAATTATATAATTGGAAATTATAATATACATATAAATTATGAGCGTTTTATATTTTTTTATAATATTAGGTGTTGTGTGTGTGTGTTGCAATTTTTATAATTGTCATAGGTTATACGAGTCGTAGGTAGAAATCGATGGCCAACATATCAAGCTAAAATATATTCGTTTTTACAAAATGCGATATGCGTCCACGATAAATTACGTGAATATAGCCATGCAATTGTATATGATTTATTGCTCGACCTCAATTACTTGTATCGATATGGTATTTTCTCGCAATCTCTCAATATTCAATGTACAATGTATGTTATGCTTTTTCAAACCAATCACGTTTTTCATATAAAATATCATTCAAACACGCTCTTATTCATATTTTCATCAAACAAATTCCATTTTTCACAAGCTGTAACATTGGTCATGTCATAATATTGCACTCTACGTATCAAAGTAGTCAGCTCTTTCTGACACGTTAATCAGAACGCGTTTTAATCAAGAAATTGTTCCTTCTCCTGTATTTTTTTTTTAATACATCGCAGGAAGCTAAGAACGTCTTTATATCGATCGCGACTTGCATCCCATCGGTCGGAGGTTGCTATCCGAAGTGGAAAATTAAAAGTCACGCGCAACGCTGCATTTTTTTTGGCGCGCAACTAATTGTACATTTCACTTCGATCTGTTCGCTGAGCGACGCTTCTTCTCTTTTTGCTATTTCTCTGGCGAACACTCGGCACTCCGTTTCGCCGATCCATCCACGGGGCCGGAATGTATTGTTTCTCGGGACATACAATCTGTTTTTCTCTTTCCCGCGAGCTACCCGTTCGACCGGCAAATTAAAAACTGCGTGTACCGAGCGCATTTTTAGTTTCGCGCGTTTTAATGCGAATCATTTATCAGCTGCGCGCCGTGTCTTTTGCCCCCGCGAGAATTTCCGAATTCGTCGCGACAAACATCGTGGCTAGAACGTTCGTATTCGTCGGGACGTATACCGCGTCGTTAGTCAGATCGCATCCCACGGTAATTCTGCGACGGTGTTCCTGCGGTGGCGTAAAGAATTAAAATCGCTTTACAACGTGTCGCGGACCATTAAGCCCGTACCGTTTAATTTAGTATTCGCGCGCGGACGAATTGCGCGAGGCGAATAAAAGCGGCGAACGATCCCCGAAGAGAATCGCGATGAGTTTTATTCGCGGGGATTATTTTAGCGAAGGGCGGGGGGGGATATGCTAACAGCGGGAACAAATAGCGCGGCTACACAGCAACAAGTGCACAATAAGGTAATCGACTGTAGTAAGTAGAAATTACGGTCCATTACGCGCCCGCATCTCAAACGTTGCAAGAATTTTTAAGTTCGCTTCGTGCGCTACTTGCTTTTCGCCACGGGCGATGTAGCGTGTTTAGACCGAGCGCAACTGGAGCTCGCAGGCAATTTCTTCGAGGTTATCGAGCATACAAGATTGAATATTTGCAGCATTAACGTAAACAATACATCAATGATGCATCTATTTATTTATCGCTACTCTGAATCTTCAGGATATCGATACGATACAAAATATACCAACGTTGCGCTTCTGTGTTTGAGATACTTTCAACATTCGAGGATTTATTGCAAAGAAAGAGAGAATAAAAAATTGTTTTTTAATAAATAATAAATTACATTTATTATTATTTTTTTTATTTAATTTATATTATATTATATATTTAATTTATATAGTTTGATGCAAAATAAATTCCAAATTTATAAATTTGTCTGGAATCTCGAAGAGAATTATAAGCGCTATGTGCACATTTTAAATTATTTCTCGTGATAAAGATATCGTTTTCCATTATTAAATCATTATGTTAAAAATTAGCTGCTTTTCTGACATTCGTCAAAATGCTGAAAACTGTTTCTTCGGGATTGATAAAAGACAGTTTAAACTGTGACATTAAATTTTTAAATCCTCATTCTCTTTGTGTATCTGTAAAATCATTTGATTTAGAAACCGCTGACTTTTTCCATCCGTGGAATTAAAACTGGCGCGTATTTAAACTTTTTTATTTTTATGAAACTTTTAATGCGTGAATCGCAAACTCTTAAAGTCTTTTTTTCGCATTTTTCAATCGTCCGTCTAAGTGCTGCTCTCTATAAAAATCGATGGGATTTTTATAAGGACTTAAAAAATTTACGAGTACGCAAGAGGACTACCGTCTATGTAATCATCGCAGAAAGCAATCGTCGTTCTTTGATTTTAAAAGTCCGTATCGGGTCCTTCGAAAAACGGCGTCGTTAACGGTGCCGTTCTTCTTGAAAGGGCCCGACTACAATGGTCCGCGTAACGAAGTACTTTCTTTTCTAAACAACTCTTTTACAACGAATCAGGTGGTGCGAGCCCTGCGCGTGGGCTGCTTTTATCGTCGCACTAACCTCGCGAGATAAAGGCGCCATCCTTGAAGAGGCGTAAAAAGAAACGGACGTTCCGTGAGCTTAATGAGATGGCTCGAGGCTCGATAGTTCCCCCCTTTCATCGCGGTTGAGAATAAAATCGTAGGAATGGCGCGTTGACTCCTTTTTCCGCTCCGATCCACAGAATCTAGATAGATCGTCTGTCATGGCTGTTATATATTCACCTAAAGCGGATCCTTATCGAATATTTAGATTTCATGTCTCTTTGCAGAAATCCTCGTAACAATAAATCGGAATTGAGTTAATTAAAAATAAAATTAAAAAAGTGATAGCTAAAAATAGAAAAAAATGAAAGAAAAAAATTCGATAAGTAGCATACTCGAAAGAATTAAGTCGACATCTGGTGTATATCTCTCTATCTAAATAAAAGAAGCGAACGACTATATTTTCTTGAAAACTATTTCAAATGTTATTACATGTATTTGGTTTTTTTTATCTCTTTAAAAATATGAAGAGGGAAGATGCTGCATTAATGTGGTTGCAATTTGCAACATGCTCCAATTGTTGTAGAAAGCAAACATGCCAGATATGATTGATTCTTCCGGTCAAACTTTGCGTCGGTAGATCAATTTTGCTTTTTCTACTATACATGCTATCTAGACACGTCTGTTTGCATCAATCAAACAATCATTATTCACTGAACGTTGCAATAAATAATACATTTGTCGAGAAAAGTGAACATTGTTTGCACATAAACTTACAATCGAGCATCCGCGAGTATGGAAGAATATATTTTTGTATATGAATTTCAAGATATAAAATTATATATATATATATATATATATAATTATTTATATACAAATTTATTTTATATATAATTTATTTATTTATTTATTATAGATTTATTTATATATAAATAATTATATATATGTATATATAAAATAAATTTTCAAAAATGTATAGAATCTTTTGAAAATATTCTCACTGTCTAAATATATAGTTACATATTTGAAACGTGATTTTTGAATATGATATAAAAATCTTGAATCGATGAAGACGACACCGTGTAGAATATTGAAATTTGCGAGGAGGGACGTAACGGTTCTAACATGTCCTGATATCGCACATTGGGATGAAAATCTCATTGAATCTCGTCCGTTGGATCAGCGAAGCACTTTAGCTGGGGCAATTATGCGGGACCTAGAGGCGCTCCTATTTGGTGCAGCTGTATATCTCAATATTATCCGCTTCGCGATTATTAATTTCGCGTACAATGCCGAAACGATCTCACGAACGCTCGTGACCCCAAGTACAAGCTCTCGAACTGTAGAAACCGGAACTCGGAGTTGTTGTCTTGGTCTTAATAGTGCCGCGGGGTAGTTTGCAGCCACCGGAGCGTCGATAACGGTCGACCCTTCGTACTAAGATCTGCGTATCTGCGGGATACGACGAAACGCCATGGTGATACGCCATGTCTCCGTTGTACCATGACGTTCCATGTTAGATAAGAAGTCCTTGGAAATCGGTGAAATTAACGGAAGAGCCCTGATTTCTTGCCCGACGAAATAACCACCGATTTTCACCACGTCGATTAACTCTTTAAATCACTTGTCTCTTCGCAAAATTAGTAAGTAGTATCGGAAGAAAGTCGAAAGATCGGTTAAAGTTAATCGGTCTTTAAATGGAACATTTTCTTGAGAACGTTTGCACTTTTGCAACATTGTAGCCTGTTGCGCGTCTACACGTATAGTCACATATTCGTACTTACCTAAAGTGAGAATCGATAATTTAATCGAGATGCGCAATCGAGTTAAATCCACGGTCGATTGGTGTCGTCTTTAATCCCTCCGGAGACTAAACTTTCTACACGTTTTCTCATTACCAACAACGTCAACGTATTTCTAGCGGGATCTCTTCTGTAAGATATTTATTTGTAACTCACGCGCCCTTCTTCCTGCACACGCTGAAGGCCATATCTTCGAGAAAATTACTTGTCTCCCGCAGACTAAACGCCGTCGTTCAAGCGGCAAACTTTAACCGCATTATGAAATTCACTTAAAACTTTGAATAAGTTTCCCAATTGATACCTGAATGTCCGCGGAATCGATATAACGTTCGTCTTCACCCCCCTCCCCCTCCCCTTTCCCGAGGATAAATACCATCTCGATGGCCGTTATTGATCGGCAACATAAAGTCCACTGTAGATTATTATCTCGCCGGCGCGCATCCATTTTTCCATTGTAGATTATAGATTCCCGGGTCCGTGTTCAATTTTCTCGAACGGCCATCATAAATCTCGCTTGAAAATTGAAGGCTCTCCTCCTTTCGCGTCCGACCGGGCCGAAAGGGGTATTCGCAGATTTTCGCAGTCGGTTTTTTTGCCGCTCGTCAGCGATTCTTGGACTTTTTTTTTTTTTGTTCGGTCCACCACCGCCGTTCTCTCTGCACGTAGTTCCCGTCGAATAATTACTTTGCATGCCAAATCTCCATCGCGACCAACCCCTCTTCGATCCGCGTGACGGATAGCGCCGCGTAAATTAAAGCATCAAGCCGCCCCACGCATCTTCGCGCAACGCGATCCCGAAACGAAATGCCGATATCGACTAGCCTCGACTTGCTCACAAAAGTGCAATTCACGTCGGGGCATTTTTCGGTTTTCCTTCGCCGTGGAAAAAGCCCAGGGAAGTTGTTTCGCGGAATCTACACGCTGCCACCGACAGAATTCAAGCGCCCTTCTTTTCTGTAGAACCTTCCCGAGGAACCTCGAGGCACGAATAGCTTCGAAACTGTCGATTCAGGACGGCTTATCGAGGCAATTAAACTTTCCTCGCTGCAATGCGACGGGAAAAGCTTCGCGTAAATACGTACGTACCACACATATGCACCTGCATACACACATATTGAACGATCAAAGAAAGATGTATGCAAGACATTTATTTTTGTGGCACGTTGTGATTTTCTCTCAGGAAATGTTCAATATAACGATTTATAATACGAAATCTTAAATAATCAAACAAGAGAAAATAATAAGTTTCGTTGTATTAAGAAATTATATGGGATTGCAATATTAATTTTAATTTAATTAATATTAATGTTAATTAACATCAATATCAATTAATTATTATTAAGATTAAGAATAATATTGTATTCAATTAATTTTTTAATTAATATTAATACCCAATCTAATTAATATTAATACATATTTTGTACGACCATATTTCCATCGATGTGAACTGCGGGTTTCTTATCGCGGGATAGTAATAATTCAGAGCGGATAGATAATGCCAGATCAGAGGAAACTGCATGGCGGCTCAGACTCGCGGACGACCGGGTCGTGTTGATTGCGAATCGATGATCGAACGCGCGTGTTGAATCAATTATAAGGCCGCGGCTACGGTGATTATTGGCCGACCGGCCGCGGGTTCATATCGGATGCGGATCGAAGCTGCATATGTCACACGTGCATCACGTCCACGTCCCCGGGTCTCCCGGCCGGCTACATCCTCTCGACCGTCACCCTCCACTCGACGGAGGTCAAGTCGTGTTTGACAGCGACACGTTTCGAGGGTCATTACACGCCGGACGTGCGTGTTAAGCGTGCGCCGTGCCGCGCGAGACTCACTATCAAAATTCTGACGTACGGTCGGAATATCTGAATTCGTTAACCGCGCATATCGCGCGGCTGTGGTCAAGACTCGGTGCGCCTTTTTTTTTTAGCCATTAGATACATATATCCCGACCCATATTTCCGCTTTCTACATTTAGATGAAAGAACTATTAGTTCTCTCAGGAATGTAACTCATTTCATAAATTTTATCAAAATAAATACATGAAATTCTGTCAGCATATATGATATATGTAGGTATATTGCAATATTTGTATTTATAACGTTATCATGTAAATATGTGTGTTAATAATTCGATAAATAATTTGTGTAGAATAATTTATACCTTAAAGAGCACACACATACACATGACATTTAAATTGTAACACTTTATTATAGATCCAAGTATTACTATACAGTACATCACGTCGTAATAAATATTTCAGAAATATTAAACTGTTAAATAATTTAATTATTACAATTAATATTACAGAATATTTGAATTATAACATATAATTGTAATATTGTTTGCATAATATGAATATTGTAAATCCATAATTATAACACAGCATTAACTCTTGTATATTATAATAATAATAATATTTATGCTATACAATTCTGCTTACTCCTTATGAGCAATGAAGATCGGGATAAAACGTTTATATGTATATACGGTTATATACGATGATTTATATCGTGTGTTCCAAGTAATTTATTTAAGAAAATACGCATTAATAATTATTAATCATATCTGTTGCACAGCAAACAAGTTTTATTCCACTTTATCTTAATCTATTTATACTTATCGGTAATTTAACTTTATTTAACTTAAAACAAAGTAAAATGACATGATTAATTCATAAATATTTTATAGCAGAAAAATTCTTTATATAAATTATTTCGGGATTGATTAGTTATATATAAATATTAAAATATGTGATATTTTTGGAATAAAAATATAATTCTTAATAGATTTTAATAAATTTATGATGGTAATTTATTTATTTGTATATAAGTTATTTATTAATTGCGTACGCGAGATTTAAGTTAAGCAATTAATTGCGTAATTTGTGATTTTTTATTTAGATGATTTAAACAAGAGAGAGAAGTAGGGAAAAAGATTTTTATATAAAAATATAATAATCTTGCGAAAGTTTCTACTTTTAGAGGATTATAGATTTTATATAGAGTTATTAGAAAGTTATTAATAATCTTTTCAAAATTTATAAAATTATTTTATTAATCTGCTTATTATTATATGCATTGAATATAAAATTCAATGCGTACAATAATAATTTTTAAAAATATGATTTATTTTGGACGCTGCTGTAATGTGGCTTTTATTTATATGTTACAGATCAACGTCAGCTGACTACCCTGTCAACCTGAGAGGAGGAGGAGGCCTAGGAGAGGCATCGGCGGAGCAACCCTGGGGTGAATATTTATTATTTGTTTATTACTTATTATAAATCGCGTACGCGGATTAATTTGGTTCGTTTATTTGAACGATTCAAACAAACGAGAATCAGAAAATATTTTACATAAGTATTGTAAAAATTTCTACTTAATAAGAAGTAGTGTCTCTTCAGAATTTATAAAATTAATCCATTAAATATTTGCTTATTATTATGCGCATTGGATATAAAATTTAATACATATAATAATAATTTTTCGAATATTAATTATTTTGGATGCTGCTACAATTTGGATCTTTTATTTATATGTTACAGATCAACGTAGTTTCAACGTAGTCAACTCCGCTGTTGCGCATCGGCCGGTGAGTGAGAAACTTTTATTTTGTGATAAAAAAGGCCAAGTACAATACATATAAGTATGTCTTAATTTTTTATTTCTTTAAATTTTTATTTCTTGCACACAAATGTGTGAATTTGGACGCTTTTTATATATTTGGCGTTTTTTATCTCTTTTGGAAAATTTTTTCTACTATAATTAAATATTTTCTCGAAATTATACGTGATGCGGATAAATCAAATATTTCATGTTTTTCTTAAATTTTTTTTGTCGGGCGCATGCCATATGCCCTAGATGGGGATAATTATAGTTCGATCGCGAGCGACGCGCGCTAAACTCAATTTAGTCCAGCAGACACAAAGGCGCGACATAGCGAGGATTTATAGCCGCGAGAAAGTTCCGCGCGGGAATTCGCGGCCTATACGAATTAACATTATAATAAGCTAACATAAATTCATTTCGGCAAACGCAGGATGACAATCGAGAGCGGTGTTTAATCGACGTTTCGTAGTGCGGCGATAGTAGGTCATAGCACGCCGGAGTGCATTTGTTTATTCAACGAACGAGCTGTCGCGCTTTATGATACGGCGACGCTCTACACTCCTCTCGTTTGGAAAATTGCCTATGCAATCAATAAATTTGACATACAGCGATTACGGCAATACTATGGACGATTTACGGAAAAATTATACGCGATGAATAATTAGAGTGCAATAAAGCGTAAATTGCGCACGTATATATCGAAATTTTCACAAAGCCGGCTTTATATAATAAAAATATTTTTTTATGAGAGTATATATAGGGGTGTGTCATATAATAGAACACTTTTTTTTAATGTTTATTCGCAGTATTATTTCGCGCTAAATTAATATATATACAATCAAAATCAAAATTGGAAGCGGCGTGTATCGCGTAACTGTTATGAATGGCATGAAAATGGAGCGGCTATCACAATCGGCCGTAACGATACGCTCAAAAACGTGTACGTGATACATAAGCTTCGTATGCTTTATATATTTCATAGAATACACCCGCCACACACGCGAGAAAGTTATATCTTATTGTTAGTCAATAACGCAAGGATATAATAATACTACTTAAATCGCTTAATTTTCATATAGTTTCATGTCTAATAAAGTCATCCTTTAAAAATTATTTTACACATAAATTTTGATTTTCAATAGACTTATAATAAGGAGATCTAATAAACAAATATGTGATGAACATATTATTCAATTTCGTTTTATATTACTTGTTATTTACTTATAATAATTATTTAAAAATTAACATTAAATTAAAACATACACACGTAGCTTTTCCATCATAGAATTCATCTTTTTTCCTCTCGCGTATATTGGCAAAAATTGACGTTTTCTATCAATCAGAAAGTTATAATGAAGACAATTAGTATGTCTTCGCAGACAATATATCGACATATCGACTAAGCCATTACTTTACTAGCTGCACTTCATTTATGAGTAAGGTCGAAGGACGCGACGTGGTGATGACAATAGAGGTTCCTCTCAGTAAGATATTTTCCGTACGACTGCCTTCAGAAAAATGTGGTAAGTCAGGAGAGAATTATGCGAGCACACGAAAGAGCAAGTCACCAGGTATGCTAAGAGGAAAGGCGCGAAGGAAAAGATGAAAACAGACTGAACGTTATTCAAATGGAATGTCAATCCGTCGTTGAAACTGCACCGTCCGCGAACCAACAAAAGACATTCCTTTCGACCACGTTTGAATATACGACTCTTACTCCATTTTTATCTCATCGCTATGTACAGCATTGCCGCTGACACCATCATCCTCTATTTGTCTTCTCTCCTCTTCGTCTTTCGCGTCTTCTTTTATCAGATTCGTCGATGTCTTCTCGATCATTTTATGAGTGACGAATAACTCTGCAAAAGCCAAAACAAAAATCTTATAACGAATATGTCAGTAAACGAGATTTTCTACAAATTTTCTATAGCAATAATTTAACGATAAAAAGCGCATAAATGTACATAATGTTTTTAAATTTAAAGTATACTGCTGGCTGAATCATTTCTCAGGTTGTCTTGCTGAAGATACATTCAAAATTATATTCAAAACTGTACGGTCAGGATATTTCAGAAATATTTTTGAAAAGAATTTTTCTAAAATGGTGCTCTCACACCGCTATTTAGTCAGATAGAATTATTTTTTTCTTAATTACTGCTAAAACAAATGTTACTGATGAACTTTGGACGGATTCACTAATTACACATTGTTATAAAAAAATGCAATTTGTTCCCCGTCAATTGAATTATATTCTTTTATTCTCGCAACTTTATGCAGTTTATTCGTATGCAAATATTTTATTGATTGCGCTTTCTCTTTACAATAGCGATTCCGAAGATTTCTATCATTTTTTCTTTCTCATTTGTTTCTCGACATAAATTCATTCGATTTGTCCAAGCTAGATTCAAATGTCCAATTCATGAATATTGAAGTTACTCGTTACTTCACACATTCAGCGTAAATCCAGGGGGATCTTTAAATATGCATCAGAAGGATTCTTCCTCATCATGCGACGACGCGTAATATTCGTATCGAAGGAAAATAATTAGTACGGGCATTATATCGCTAAAATATATCGGACAAAATCTTATGAGTTATTTCTGCTTTTTAACCACACGATTATTTTCTGATTTACACGCTAACAATGTAGAAACTACGGGGAATATCTACGTGCGGACATTACATTTGCGTTGAATCATCCGTATATAAAACCGAGTCTCTTATCTAAGTAGGAAACGTTACATTCCTCTTCGCGCACTGCATTCACGCCACGAAAAGCGCATAAACCAACCGCCTACTCCTCCTTTTCATGAATGTTTCTTATCCAGACTTATCACTTTGTCACCGTCCTTTCTATTTGGCGCATTCAATCGCATCCGCGAATTTGTCGCGCAGATATATACGCGTTATATTTAATCTAACCGATATGAAATGAGTTTTTTTGATCATTTTTTCTCTCTCAGTTACACGTAGGAAAGTAAAAGATTTAGTTTGCCCCTTTCGACGAAAGAAATATCGTAAAAAATTAAAAGCACTCGCGGTAGCCGAGAGATTTTACTGAGTGTCGTAAAACATGGAGATTTTGTACCGCCCTATAAAGTCGTTTACGCTGGCGGCCAGCCTGGGGGATGAATAATAATTCGTGATTAGTAATGTCCGTGGAACAGAGAAACTGCAAATGGCAGTGACGAGTTTGAAATTCTCGCTCGTTCTGACACGAATGAGAATTTTTAATATGACCTGGAATTGAAAAGTAGCGCAACTTTTGAATAATGCGGCTGTAGCTTGGTAGGAAATCTCATGTCTTTAATACGTTCATGTCAAGGAAATAATTTATGCGTCCGTCATTTGTAATTCTCAATTAAGGCTTGTCAAAGATAGGCAAAAACTTTTACAAAAGTTATTACAGAATAATATAAAATTGACATTTATTTATTTAAGAAGTAAGTAATATATATATAAGATAATTTAGTAATTTACAGTACTATTGTTAAATTATATGAATTTTATCGATAGTTTCATCGATAAACGTAATTATTTTATCAAACAATTTAATTGGTTTTAATGATACATATTTTGTCTAAGCGAGTGAATTTTGACAGATTTAAAAAAAAAACTTCAAAGTTTTTTTGTGAAATAGAAATTTACAAAAACTCATCGCGCGACAATTCCGATCGTAATATTATTTAATTAATATACCGAGACACACACACACACACACACATAATCGAGACGATTATATATCAGCTACCTAGAAAAATAATTTCCTATTTTATATAGAGAACGAAGCAAGACTTGATTTTTAATCAATGAGAAAGCAATGTGCTTTCACAATTTGCATTATGAATATTAAATACTCAAAGACGAGTGATTATAAAGTACTTATCGTTGCTTAAAATTGTCTCTCCTATCAGGTTCCCACTAAGTAAAGATAATCTATTAAATACCGATTTACGGGCTAATGCACACATTAATCGATAAAAACAGCCGCCCGTTATCGGCGCGCAAACGACCGTTCTCTATTTTTCCTAAAACCATCTTAACCGCACGACGACCGAGACATCCCCTTAATCCCAATACACCCGTCGTCTCCCTCCTGGGAACGAAATCCGGACGCGTTGAAGCATACTTCGTTTATCGCCCGTGGAAACGAGATCTTCGCTTCTTTACCCACCACGTCCTCCCCCCCCCCCCCCCCCCCCCGATTCTCTCGCTCGTAACGGCGAACGTAGCGAACGTTAATCTCCCCGCTAATGTCCGCAGCTCGTACGACGGTGCCCGCGGAAGGATCTTAATCGCGATTGTTAACTGGAGCGGTGCCGAATTTTCGACGTAGCCGACCGAGGACGACGGTAACGACGACCAGGATGACGGCGAGGATGACGATGTCGAAAGAGGACGGCGGATATTCGCGGGAGGGTAGAGCCCGCGCGCGGCGCTTTCCTCTTTCCGTCTTACAAAAACCTTCCAGCCGACTACTTCTGGTCGAAAGTTTCCGGAATGGCGCGTCGCGTCCATCCCATGCTCGCATTATCCTTCTTCCTCCTAGATTTCTCTTCCTCGCCACATGCCTTCCTCTTCGTCGCTCTGGCCCGGCTAGAGCGCGCATCAGCGAGATGAACGACGAGACGAAGTTAGTGGATGGTTGCGACGAAGAGGTACATTGGCGAGCGATGCGAGGGAGAAGAAGGGGGTTTGTTCCCCGAAAAGTGCGCGCGGGCTAAAACGTAGAGGCTTGGAAGAAGTAATAATAGTAACGACTCTCCGCGCCAGTCTCTCCCGGTAAAACCGTCTCGGTTTAACCTTTATATTCGTGACTTATATCGGTCCTATTTTCTATCCAGAATCTCGCGTAAATTCCGTCTCGGGACTAGCTTCATCTCTGTCTCTCTTCCTCGCCCCGGGGTTTTTATTGTCCGCGAAACGGACGGACGCGCGCATATAACTCGGTTATGGACGATGTCTTGGGCGTTGGTCGGGGATATTTGCGACCAAAGGCGACGGGCATTTGCATGAAAGTTAAATAGTCGACTGACTCGACTCATTCAGGCTCGACGCTGACCATTCTAAACGGAGGGCAACAACGAATAACGTTGATAGTAACGTTGCGTCTCAAGTTTAATGCACTTTTGTCCATGAAAGTTACATACGCTGGTCGGACACACAATACGTTATACATGTTACAAGTGCAACATAGAGCATGTCCTGTATGAACAGTGCAAAAGCGTAAAATCTATATTTGAATGAAACGCTTGTACATCATTTATCCTCTTGAATTTATTTTTATTTTGATTTTCATCTGATTTTTAATCTTTTATTTATGGGTTATTTAATTAGGAAAGAATATCGAGAATATATTATGCATATTTCCTATATTATTAACAATATTTCTCGATTCTTCGAAACAATTAGTCAGAGATCTCACAGTTTTGAGATAAATTTATTCATATCCGGCATATACGCGAATCAATCTGCGAAATGAGACAACTCAGCTGGGAACCACGACAATTCGTCGTCATATTGTTGGATTGGCATCGAATCCTCGACGATCCGTCACGGTCAGATGCATCATATCATTCTCCTCGTTTTTATCGTACAGGTATTGATTCATTTCCATAGACGGTTGTAAAAAAAAAAATTCACCGGCATCGACATGGTGATACGAGGCCATTGTGTCACTGGATCAAGAGTTCTTCGAGCGTGCATCGTCGTTGTTTCTCTATTTCATATACACGTACAAAGACAGGAATATTGTCGAGACAAAGATAAAGGAAAAAGACATTCTTCCCCGACGTGCGTTTCGCTGTTTGAATAGTGAATTGAATTCAGATCTGATTACTATCTCCGAAAAACAAGGTTTCTTACCTGGATTATTTCGACACGACCCTCCCTGTTAGAGGAGAGAAAGAGAGAGAGAGAGAGAGCGAAAGGTTCTATCGCGGGAAAATAGGTTTCTCGCCAAGAGAGGAGGGCGTAGAAGAAATGAAAAGGAGTTATTTCGAGAAGTCGCCGACACGCTCGGCAGAGAAAGCTCTCGTTGACTAAGTGCACTTTACAGAATTCAAGTACACTATTCAACGTTCTCCGATGAAGTAACGTCGCCGCGGCCGGTTAACACGGCTACGCACTTGATAAATATTTTTACACCAACTGACCCTACGCGCCGAAGAAACGTCGAAGACCGTGGACCTCGTTGTGGTTCACGTCGGTGAAATCGAAGTGGAGCACCCAAGATGACAAGATGACGACGGGAGAGACGGGCGGACGGACAACGAGGGTGAGAGGTTTTCTTGCGCGCGGCACACGTTTTCCAATGGAGATCCCAGCTGTGTGATAAAGTTCATTTCGCTCGCCCGACCGGCTGGTGACGACAGTATCTTCCTTCTTTTCTACCCCGTAGAAGATAGCGCAGACATCCAATCTCGTAACGGCGCGGTACGAAGACGACAACGATTATCGCGGGTAGCCGTGTGAAAATTGAACCGCCGCTGATGATCCAGTGGACTTCGCAACGGGATTGCTTCGAGGGTTGTGTAACATAGATAATACATGATTCGCCGAACCTCGTTTCGTTTTGAAAAATCGAGAGAAGATAAGGAATTACACGTTAACAAGAAAGAATACGTTAACGAGAAAATTACGTCAACAAAGAAGTTGTATGCTAAATCCGATTGATATTAACCAAGGTTTTTCGTCAAAAATTTAATTAACATTTTAATCAAGGATCTGAAGAATACAAGAATCGAGAAACAACCCTATTATTCGGTAAATGATAAATAATACATTTATTTAAAAAATTTATTTTATTCTTACAAGCACTGAATTAGGAAAAAAAAGCGCATTTCTAAATATTTTCTGCAAACGTCATGCATCACCTCTGATAATACATGATTCGCCAAACCTCGTTTCGTTTTGAAAAATCGAGAAAAGATAAGGAATTACACGTTAACAAGAAAAGATTTAACAACAAAATTACGTCAACAAAGAAGTTGTATGCTAATTCCGTCTGATATTAACCAAGGTCTTTCTTCAAAAATTCAATTAGCATTTCAATCAAGGATCTGAATACAAGAATCGTGAAACAACCATATTATTCGGTAAATGATAAATAATACATTTATTCAAAAAAAATTATTTTATTCTCACAAGCGCCGAATTAGGAAAAAGCGTATTTCTAAATATTCTCCGTGCGTCACCTCTGATTTCGCGGTACGAATAATCCGCACGTAATTGGAGATACAAACGCGAGGAATTATTTTCGATTCAATTCTCGGACTGCACGCGAGTCGGTTAAGCCATATTTTCCGATATTATTCCGACAGATCGCCGTGTACCGTGTGCCGGCTGCCACCGAAAATACGATGCGCATTCGTAAAAACGGCGCTGCACTTTCAAGTTTTACCACGATCGGATTCGGGACGAGCGTACCAATATCTTCCGGCGAGAGCGAGAGTTGCCGCTGGTGCCTCGCCGCCTTCCGTCAGACGCGAGATAAGGGTGCAGAAATCCGACGAGGCGTGAAAATACCGCGCACGGCGAAATCGTAAATTCGCAAAAGGTATTTTCAGGAGAAAGGAACGCGCGGGGGAGAAAGGGACGTGCAGACTGATCCGTCTATACGCTTTTCGCAACGCTCGACACCTTTTCGCGCGCTCGCAAAGCAAAACTTAAACTGCCGGCTTCCCTTCCTTTACCGCGTACACCCTCGTAAAGTAGCGCGAAGCTTTCGCAAGCCCTCTCTTCGTTCTTGCAGCAACGTCGAGAGACGCGTTGCCAAATTGAACGTCGTAAATACAGAGGCGATCGCTACCCCAGTCTGTCTGCGATATTTTCTCGATCGGGCTTCGAGTGTCTTTTATCGATTGACGAATGTTTACGATTGCGGTCAATTTTTTTTCGCAGGAAAGACAGAACGTCGAAACTTGTGTTCCCGATTCATTAACAGGGTGCTTGTCATTCTGTGATCAAATCCGTTTATATGGAAAGAAATTTATGCGAAAAGTGACGGGCAGATTTTTCCAATCGTTTTGCAAAATTAACATTAACTTTAGAGTGGTCGCGCTGTTAAATGGGACGTTAGAGGTCGCATGGATGACATCTGTCATGCATTTTTAAAAGACGAATTAAAATATAAAGACATGTTATTAGCATATTGTTTATTTAAATACATGTATTAATCATTAAACTTAAATTTTTATTAATTAAAATTAACTTTATTACGTTTTTTTAATAAAATTTATATAAGAAAGCAACAAAGGAACTAAAAAAATTTCTTTGAGATCAACTTATCTTTGGAAATATTTAAAAATATATATATTTTAATTATTTTGAAAAAATTACAGATTTGTGCACGTAGATGACTAATGTCATCCGCGCGACCACTCCACGATTAAATATTTATTTCTTTCTCTCAAGGGATTTTAAAAAAGAATGCATATTTTTAATTACATACAGTGACTTTTAAATATTTCAAGCGTCTCTACAATTTTCGTTGAATTTTCGGCATCGTGCGCGCGGTAACCAAATCATATTCATTGATTGTAACACCGATTGTAACAGCGAGAAGATCACGTCAACCCGACGTGCTCCGCGACGACAACTGCTTCGTTTATGCGGATCGTCGCATACTCTTTGAAGGGATTGAAATACAGCATCACGGCAGTTCGCGATCCTTACTCGCACAATCATTCATTCCGGAAGAAGAAACGTGAGATACTCGGGACCACGACGATTGTTTCTGGGAAACGGATTCTACCCGCAGTCTCATTATTTTCCACTTCGCGACGGATGACTAAATCCTTCGGATAAAAATCGCGAGGACCCGAGACAACAGGAGAAGAAGATCCATCTCGTAATCGCGAGCGCGACAAATGCGTGAGCTTTAAACGATCGGATATTCCCGATATTGCATCCAACAAAAGAAGCTTGCAATTGTCGATTGGTTGATAAATAGAAAGATTTAGATCGACCACCTTACTCGAAGACAGAGATATACAGAGAAAGAAGGAAACAGAAGTACAGACGTACCAGACGTACCAGATTATGGAGAACGACGAAGTTTTCTTTGGACAGATCGTATATATATTTTTTTAGCAAAATCTGTTGAATAGTTAAGTTAAATTTATATAATCCGAATAATCTTTTATTATTTGCCTGTCAGTTGCCAGCCAATGTTTTAACATTCTATTCTTTATAAGTCAAAAGCCATCGTTGTCTCGACGTTAAAGCAACTAACCATTCGTCTTATTTTATATCGCAGTATCTGCAGTTGATAGGAGTGGCGATATTTTTGCGACGGCCTGTAGGTTACATGATATAATACAGTATAAATAGAATGGATCAAGAGAGAGAGGGAGAGGGATATGTGTTACTACGAATTACGAAAATTTTTAAAAGAATCGCAGCCGAGGCGTGAGATTTTTATAAGCACGTGTATGACATAAATCAGAGTTAAAACGAAAGAAAATGAGATTAAGACAAGAAACGAGAGGGTGCTGCAAAAAGTAAAGAGGGAAAGGTAACTGTCGGCGGAAGTGCCGGGAGGAGAGTGTAAAAATAACTCCCTTCTCCCCGTCCGCTCTTCTCACTTATTTACGGTAGTAAAGCAAGCGCCCCTCCATAATTTTCACGGTAATTATTATTAAGTGCCCTAGCCTCTTGTCCTTTTAAGTGATTGTAATTCATACGCGATCTCGTATTTAATGCGAAATAAAGCCAAATTAGGATGAAATGCATATTAATCGCTACGTATACGGTAAACGAGGAAACTCTAAATCTCGTTTACAGCAACTCTCTTCCAACGGGTCATTCAAACGTAAATTCATCACCTCGCAACTCTTTTCGATACACTTTACGAATACTTGAGAACGATGATAATACTAAAAAAAAAAAAGAAACAAAAGTGAACTCTGCCTATAGCAATATCTTATCGAATCAATTGCCTTTGCCAGAATTTCCCAATCGAATTCAGCGCGTCACGAATCGACCATCGTAAAATCCGCTGCAACGTGTGCCCGAGCGAGCTTAATAGGCGCCGGCGCAGCTGCGTTTCCTCTCGTGAACGATACGATAAAATCTTGACACGTACTCTCATAATTATTTCCTCATTACTTCGCGCCGAGGGGCCTCTCCGTCCCACCCACCCCCTCACCCCAGCGGGTGGCATAAGTCAGTTAACGTTGGCGCCAGCTAACTGGCAAACGTATCCCTCGTACGTAAGCCACGTACCTGCTGCAACGTACGAGCGCCAACGCCCCTCGCGGTGGATCACCACCACCACCCCGTTCACCACCTATTCACCCCCTCGTTCGCCTCCTCTCCCCATCTACATCAACTCGTCGTCTTACTTTCGCTCGTTTAATCCCCTTGGCTCAGCCTGTGAGAGGGCGACGAGAATGGAGCACGCCTCGAGCACGGAACCTTCCCCCTCGACGGGGTGCAACGCTTTATGAAGCATTTGCAGACGTGCTCAGCGTGCAAGCAACCGGGACTAACCGCTAATTGTAGACGCCAAAAGAGTTATTACGAAGAAACCGACGAGGGTCAACTCTCCTCGACTTTGCGATATTCAGAGAGAGAGAGTAGCTGCGCGCCATCCTTTACCCTCTTCGTCGCGATTTTTCTGTTTAATAGGTTTTCGTGGAGTAGTAGCTATGTGGAAATGATTGGCTATCTGGTATGGGTCTCTGTATTAAGTTGAAAATGAAAGAAAGCCTTTTTAGATCTCTTATATTGAATAAATTGCATGATAACGAAAAGTAGTTCTTGGCATTTTATAGCGAATATCTTGCGACGAATGTCTTATACGAAGCTAATAAAAGTAATGAAATGAAGATAGATAATGAAGAGCTAATAAAGTGGAAAATCAAAGAGAATATATAATATATATAAAGCGCTACCAGAGCACAAGTAATCGCAAATATATATATATAAATTGTTAATATATATTTTTGCTTGTAATATTCAATATTTAATACATCTCTTATTCGTATATATATATAATATTTATTTAGTATTACTTATATACTTAATATTATTTCTTGCATACAATCCGAGGAAATATTTCCATGCTTATCTTTTTCTACAAACTATAAGACAATAGTGTAGACCACTAATTTCGCTTTTCTGCAAATGGAACAAAAAGTTCTGTGCGGTATGAGCGTGTATACTACTACGAAACTTTTATCATAAATCTCTTCGCCAGACAGAAAAAAAACTAAAAAAAATAATCGTCCGCGCACTGTTTCAGTGAATCAATCGTTTTTTTTTTATTTTTTCCAAAACAAATATATTATATAACAAAGATAATATAACATTTCATGAAAGATTTACGGAAACAATTTTAATAAGAAAAATTTAAGAATTTAATTGTAGATTGCAATTTCATAAATTTCCTCTCATTTATTTCGTAATTATTTTTATAATTTAAAAAAATGTTCTTATTTAATATTTTACAATCAGTACATTTTATAACTAATTTTTTCATTATCTAAAATTCTGTAAAAAACTACTAAAAATTATGGAAAAGGCAAACTCTTATTATCAGTTTGTACTTAGCTTGAAATCATTAATGCTTAGTCGTTTATAATTAAGAAACTGCGTGGGGAAAAAAGCATTCAAAATACAGTCCACTATTAAAAGCTTTATAAAAATGGGCAGCCCCATCGTATCTGTGTATCAGGACGTCGGTATATAAAACCAAGATGACGTAAAAACGCGAAATGCGTTGTGAATGCTTCAATTAACTTGTCAAAGTAGCCCCCGGTAACGGCGCGTTCGTAAAAACCTGCAGCCGCCATGGCTCGAATCGCTCCTTTTCCTTCGTTTTACAGCCATCCACTGTCATTCACCCCGGACCTTTTCCCTGCTTCGCCCGTCCTGCTCGCCCTGTCAGGACGAGCCCGAAACCCCGCGCGTTGATTCTCGCAGCGAGGCTCGAACGATCGCGCCGCCGGAACAGAAGCGCGTAACCATGACAGAACAGAAACCACCGGAACCGCGTCAACCATCGGCCGTGCGGAGTGAAATTCGCGTTTACAAAGCGGCCGTTTGTCCTGGCTCCGCGTGCACGCATGAACGACCGAAGGCCGCGAACGGGATAGACGAGTGTAACGCAGTTTCGCTCAGTTCGCACGCTATCCGGCGTGCACTATCGAACCGAGGCCGATTCGAAGCGACGCGCATCCGTAACTTCGTAATACGCAAAACGGAATTGCAAAACGGCAGAGAAATCCGAGCGATATCGTTTGTGACAATGCACCACGCAGTACGGGGAATTCAATGAGTATGCAATGCATCTTCATCACATCGGTATTATGAGATCTCTAACTTTGTGATATTTACAGAAATCCATGTGTGAACGAAGGATATACTTGTTTGACGTTTCTTATTAATGACTCGTATTAATAACGTAGTATAGCTCGCAGATATGAAATATTTGTATAATGGAAAATTTTATATAATCTGTTTGATATAAAAAGCAAAATTATTTTTTTTCGTATAAAAAGAGAAAACATGCAGTTTAACGTTTAGGCGTGTAATATAATAGGATTTATGTACTACTAAAACTAATCAGCTCAATTTTATCGGGTAAAATTAATTTTCCGGAAGTGCCGTAATATCAATATATACAATGTAAGCCATAAGCTACAAAGCATCATGATACTCTTTAAGAACTTTACTGCGTTGGTTTAAACTAGTCAGCTATTCAGCTATGCGCGATCTCTCGAAACGCGATCCGCATAATCGCATAATATGGTATAAAATATTCTATCGAGGTATCTCTCAGATGGGACACAATAGCTATTTAAAGTCAGAGAATACTTACGCAAGAGAATTCCTATGTGGGCAAATGAAATTGATATTTACAATGAAATATTATGCGATCGCGAGTTTAATCTCTAGCAGACTGCATCGCCGAACGCATTATTTGCGGACGTATCGCAATGTTGTCGCGAATGAGGCAGAGAGAAAAGGGAGACTCGATTACGCGCGACCATCCGACAGAAGCGAAAAGGGAGAGCAGTATAATGCATCATTGCTTCCAGGCATTGCGCTTGATACGCATCAGAGTGATTGTGTGATTTCGTCTTCCGATGAGCTTGCCTATGCGAGCGCATATATATATGCGTTTAACAATAAATTATACGGTTTGTGCGGTTTATAGGAACACAACTGCACTCTCTGCTCGCACAATCACGCGCGTATATTATTATTTATAGGACGCGAGCGGTAAAAATATTTTACACAAATGTCATGATATATTTGTATTGCTTTTAATTTATTACTTTAAAAAAGGTGTACGCGCCGTTGCATTTTGCAAAAAAAATAATAAATTTAAATGCACGATAAAGTCATTGTTTCGAAAATTTCGAAGTCTCGATACGATCCGCCACAACTTTTGTCTATCGAAAATATATTTCCAGGCATATAATATAGTAACATTTCTTCTTTTTATAAATCCTCCGTATATATCTTTGCTGCAAATGCCACTTAAGGTAGTTGTATCGCAATAGGCACTTTCTTTTCCAAGAATTCAAAAGCTATTATTCTCCTGTTCTATGTGGTCAATAATTTTTTTATTTTTGCCGTTGTCTTCAGAAAACTTTAAATAATAATTACTCGAAATTTCAAAAAGAAGAAAGTGCCTATTGCGATACAACTACCTTAAACGATTCGTTCGCCCTTACAAGTACAACCGCATCCGTGGGGCTCCTAATTCGCGAGGAAACTCGGATGTGTGCTTGCACGGCCGGAAACTTAGCTTCGCGAACGACGAGAGAGTACGGCGCGCGGAGTCGTAGGCGCTTTGGGAAATTTCGAACAGCGGGTGTAGTCGGCCACGATAAGCCGCCCTTCGAGCGAGACGACCCGTTTAAGTAAAGGAACTTGGCAGATGAGGAGCAAGCGCGTTATCTACCACACGATCCGACGTAATATTACGCCGGCGCTTTCGGCTGCTTATTATTCGACATTGTGCTGTATACGTGGAGGTGAAGAAGTGAAATAGGAGGGGTAGCATCGTGCGGTTTCGCCCTTACGAAGTAAGGGCGAAGCGTGCAGCTATCTCGAGGCGAAGGATTAAAATAGAAAAAAGTAAGCTTTCAAAAAAATGTAAGCTGCAGAAGAGAAGCATATTGTCTTAAAAAGATTACTTTTAAAAGTAAGACTCTTATCTCTTATATTTACTTATCCAGATGTAAAGCTAACAAATGGATAAACTATAAGAATTTATATTATGAAAATCGGAGATTAGAGATCGCGACGAGTAGAGGAGACAAGTGAGAGTAACAGTTCTTGAAATTTTACTCTCGACTTTGTTATTAAACTCCACACGGAACGGCTTTGTTGCAAAGATAGAGGAAGTACGTCTCGACCTGCCACAGGACTTTTAAGATCCACTCGGTAATCTGGTCGAGCGACGAAAAGTATCTCGCACGATACGCGAGACAAGTAGGCAACGTGATAAAGGATACGTGAGACGACGATAAAAGCGTGTGAAGTCGAGGACAGGAAGAATGCGACGTATCATTAAACTCGAGAGAGCAGAGAGTCGTGCTTATCGTTCTTTCGGACGCGCGGTAACAATGATCGGCGTCGTCGAAGGGCTTGTTTTAATTTTTCGACGACGAAGGAAACTCTGATGCTTTTAATATCTCGCGTCATCTCCCGTTAACTGCCTATTTTTTTTTTATTTTTATTTTTTTTTTTTACGGCGACATGCAATTTTGTAAACGTGTAAAACGACGCGTGAAAGCATGACCTACTTGAAATGACAGCTTCGCGCATCATCCCCCGTAGCGTTTACGACGCCTAGTATTTGATAGATGACCGGTACATTAGTAACAAATTTTTCACGGAGCTCTTGACCTGGTACGCGTTTACCTATCATAATGTTGCGAAACGAGATGAGATCCACGTCGGGGGGTTCCCGGGACGCAACGCGCCGTTACAGGGGTAATAACCCGCGTCGTTTATTATCTCATTTGGTGAGCTTTCTACATTTCGACCGACGCGAGCCGATTCCTTACCGAATAAAAGAAACCTTTACACGACTACACGGCATTAAAATGTAACGATGCCGTTACTTCCGGAGTAGCGTCGTTACCTTACCTCTAGTGTTCCAAGCATTATACGTAATTGTCCGTTTCATCCGCTGGTGGGAAATGAAAATGGACTTCTTTTGCGATGATGCTGTGCGGTATAAATGAATTATATTAGGAGGAGGGAGTGGGATCGCGCATAATTCTTCTTTCACGTCTAATGCCAGTTTTATTTAAGACACAAGACTCACAAAGGCTATCTGATAATTAGATAGACCAGCTTTTTCTGCGTGTCCCTTGTAATTAATTTACATTAAATCATCTGTATGGGAACCACATAAGATTATTGCACTGAAAAAATTGTATTCTCATTTTAAGAATTTTCCACTTATTTTTGGCATACCTTGTTCTAAAATAGGTGCCAAAAGGATTCTCTCATCTTAAGAGGGGAATTCTCTAAAGATTAGTATCAGATATTCCTAATTTATAAAAATGTAGACGAAATGGGATATTTATTTTTACTTTTACTGTATATTTTTATTCTTTTTTAATTTTTACATTAATTATACATTTTTCATTACTTAATTTTTCGTTGCTGCAACAATATGACTATATAACACCAAATGAACGGTTTGCATAAAAAAAAACATACGATTGTTTGTTATTAACAAAGAATATATTTTTATATAGTTAGAATATATAGTTTCAGAGAATGTTCTAGAAATACTTAAGAATATCTGTTAAGAGAGATTTTATAGTATACACACAGTCTACTTCGAGAATACAATTTTTTCGATGTGATTGATAATAAATTAGGGTTAATTGCGAAGTCGGTGAAATCAATCCTCTTAATCGACGGATCGAACACGTAAATCGGCACGTTCTTTCACCGTGACGAGCGAGCTCTCGCCGTGACGTTCCGTTCGACGACACACAATGTTACATCAATATTCAACTGGGGTGGCTTGCCTGCGAGACGCGATCGGGGAGGAGTTAGATCGGCGAAATTTTATCGGTCTGATTTCAGCGAACGGTGAAATACATTCATGAAGTAGCTTGCGAAAATATTGTGCGAGTTAATATTCGCTTTGTAGTACGCGGACGCACCAACAATTTTGCATACTGACTGTTGCAAAACAGAGCTAAACAATCGCTGCTCTTTCCTCGCACGTTCGCAACGTTTACAATGGCTCGCAATTATCGACAACAAGTCTGGCGATACTGATGGAGCTCGATGGTTATGTAGAACGGCCGGCAATAGAATCTCCATATGTCAACTCGTTGTGTTGTCGGGATCATTCTGAGACCAAAAGTTCAAATAAAACGTGGATCCAATTTATAACAATGGTCACATAGCTATAGAGTTTTGATATTGAATAAATAATCGAGAAGAATTCCTTGCAATCGCAACTATTAGGAAGCTTGCATATGAATATAAATGGATCAACCTTATATTTTTAAGTGTCATCTTAATAATTGTTCACTAATTCATACTTGAACTCTTTTGCATAATCTTTGCTAATCGGATCTGTTTTTATTCAAAATTACCAAGGCGCAGCAATTAAAAAAAAACTGTAATTGAGTTATAGACGTTCGCCATATCCAATCAAACTTTGAATGATCGATTGCATTTAGCAAAGAATTCATAGTAACGGTATGTTCTCGTTTATGAGTTGGAATTTATAAAAATTCTCCAGCTAATATTCGACTTAATGGTACATTTCGGATAAAATTGTGTAACGCGATTTTCTACTTTTCTCACTTTAACGTAAATGGCGAATACTCAAGTGATTACGGGGACGCCTCTGTCTGGTCGATCCTGATTTCTTTCGCGCGTTTTCTTTCATCACTCCTGTTTTCCACGGGGAATCGAACATTATATAGAGGTGAGGAAAAATGGGAAAAAAAGAGCGCGATGTCTGGCCCCGAACAATGCAGCACGCGTCGGTCGTTGGTGTGAAAATGCTCGTGAACGCGCGGAAAGGACGCGAACGAGCGAAACGTGGAAAACGATCGGTCGAACACTATCGCGTTCGTCCGTTTCTCCGTCGTTTTCCGACGGTCGTTTTTAATGCACTCTCTCTCGCGCATCGTCTCTCATCGCCCTCTCCCCATCGCTCCCCCATCGCTCCTAGCGAGAATTGTCACGCCGCGCGCTCTCGGATTTATAGATACGTTTAATATATGTTCTCGTTCATTGTGTTATTCATCGTCCCGACG
Source organism: Lasius platythorax (assembly GCA_963971435.1). NCBI lineage: Eukaryota > Metazoa > Arthropoda > Insecta > Hymenoptera > Formicidae > Lasius > Lasius platythorax. The sequence continues at coordinate 17,423,699 of OZ020535.1, forward strand.
ACGACGTAAATAACAACCGTGCGAGAGCCACCCGTGATATCCGGGTTAGACAAAGGCGGGAAGGGGAAAATGTGTGCAAGTGCAGCTCCATGCATCTCTCTCTTTCTTCTCCTCTCTCTCTCTCTCTTTCCCGTTCCCTCATTCGACCCCTTACAACCTCAACCCTCCGATATTCCGCGATTCCGCGTTTCCATTCTTCCCATTCGCCGTACGTTCGCCGGTGCGCAATCGTATTTCACCCGATGTGTCCGGTACTTCCGGCCGAATGAGCCCGTGGCCGCTCCCGGTGGGCATAAGTTTTTGCGTGCACGTGACGCGTACGTGACTGCGACGGGCACGAAGACGGGAAAAAGTCATGGTCGCTTAATACTGCGAGAGATAAGCGTGAAATGCCGCCTGTGTGCAACCCCGGGGGCGACGGACGTTTGCTTTTGTAACTTTCGAACGATTCTCTCTGTTCCGCGAGCGTTTCAGTAATTTCCTTGATTGTGTCAAGCGCGATGCAATATTTTTATATGGTTTATACGCGGGCTTTACGTCGGTTTTCAATCGCGTCACGTTGAAGCACAAAAGGGTGTTTTGTAAAAAGATCAACAATCTTTGTTGCCGTGGAAGAGCTATAAACCAACGAACGAAGGTATATAAACCAACGACAAAAATGTTATTGCATTTCCTTACGGAAAAGATTTATAAAGGGCTCTTTAACTGAAAAGGAACTTTCATCCACAATATTTTATCGACATAATCCATCGTGTAATGTTCTTTTTGCCGTTTTTTTTTTTTTTTTTACTTTTACTTTTACTACTTTTGTTAATAACATAAATACGCGTGATACATATATCAAACATGTATTGTTGCCAAGGACGTAGAATAATAATCATTATCATTAGCTTTTAACGATGCTTTGATGATTTTAGCTATACATTATTTACAATATCGGATTGACGTAGCAAATGTTGTATTAGCATATTAATGAATTTGATAGATCCTCTAATATTTATGAGAATTTATAATTTATGAGGATTTATTGATATTTTCCAAATACAAAACGCACACACGCAAGATGCGCATTATTGATATTAATGTCTCTAACACCGACTAAAGATGTTAGAATCTCCTTCAAACTTAAACGCCTGCAGTACGAATTTCCTTTCGGGCACTAAAGAAAGTACGGAAATTGGCCACCGACCTAATCTTAGCCAAGCTTTTCAGTCAACCCGCGTTTCACGGAAAATTCGTGCCGGGAACTCACCGACGTTCTTGTCTTTGATAGTTCGCGGCGCGCATTTCCACGTCGGCAGGCTACAACGGGGAGAGAGAGAGAGAGAGAGAAAGAGAGAGAGAGAGAGGCCCTGTATATACATATATACTATATATATTCCGTAAGCCAGAAAGTGTCTGCCTTGCAGTGCTTCCTAAAAGCTTCCACCTCATTCGTCCCGATGTGAGCATACTCTTGTATATCGAGAAGGGTGAGTTTGGTAGCCAAAAATCTCGAGAGGAGAGCATCGGCCCGCGTCGGATTTTTCTATCGGCTGCGGTTGAAGCGAAGGGAACACACTTCGAGATGCTCGAAACATTTTTGGAATAATAACACCGCGACGCGCGTGGAATGCAAAGCGTGTTAGCGCGAACAAAGCCGTGTTCGTGTAATAAGGATCAAGATATGGAGGGGAGAGTTTCTCAAACGGGAAACAAATATTATGTAATTCAAAGATCAATATTCACACACAAATGTGTGAAAAAGCCTAGATAAAGAGGGTTACGTTTCTATCTCTCATTTTTTTTTTATTACATTACTAATTGTGTTATTTAATCTAGACTGGTGCATAGTTTGGCTAATTAAGAGAACAATCTAGCTCTAATTTTGCCTCTATTCTCCTAAGCAAATGGCCCATTTTATTATCTGACTAAAGCATTTCTTTCTCATAATATTTTTTGATACTTTCTTTTCTAATTAACACTTTTAATTCCGTTTATCTTTCTATTACTAAAGCTAACAGAGATTAAAAGAGAATAAAGCGCGAGTATAATACTAATGGACTAAAGAAATTAAAAGTCTCGAAATTGAGAGAATCTACTGAGTGCAACATTATAGAATAACGTGAAAAGTTTCTATTAGATTCTCATTAGGATTAAATCAGATCTAAAACATCGTTTTGAAAAATTTCAATCACCATTTCTAAAATCTTGCTAAGATGGAACTTTATAAAACTGTATTTAATAGAAATGGTTAACAACGAATCTATTTTCAACAAAGTTTTATCTAAAATGCAGCAACAATTAATGATAATTGTTTGCATTTATATCGTATGAATAATTAAGACCATGATGGTTAAAATTAACATTTGGATAATAGTTTACTACTCTGCCAATCCCAATAGAACTGAGTTTAATCAAAATGCTTATTTATGTAATGGAACTGAGTTTGTATAATGAGAGAGGGAAAGAGAGATGAATATTTCCTATAGAATTCAAGTAAACTTTTATCGAGAAAACTTATTTAAATTTAGAAAAAAGCTTATATTATTTTAGAATCTGAATTATTAATTAAAAATTGTAATCAAAATAATATGTTATTAATAGCTATTTTTCTCACGCAATATATATACAGCGGACAGTACGTTGTTGCTTTCCGAATCTTGAAATTGTACTTGTAAGTCTTTTACTAACTTTTTCGTAATATCGTCCATCCCTGTTGGCCCACTTTGAACTACCCTCATGAACCGAAGCAAGCTGGCGTGTTGAGTGGAAAACTCAATCTGCGTTATCGAATTTCATGAGATATTACACATAAGTCGTTTCATTGCACATTGATCGCCTTTATAAACTGCGGAAAAATAAACTGCGATTCGAAAAAAAATATATAGAAGATTACCAAAGAGATTTTTTACGCGCTTTTTTTCAATATTTTTATTTAATAATATCCATTATCTGCATGTAAGTCTTTTATCTTTTCTATTTTTGACATTTTTTTAGTTTAATTTCTAATTACTTTAATTTTAATACGCCCAATAGACTATATTGTGATTACAACTTTGCTTACAGTTTTATAAACTATAAATTATCGACATTAGGAATAACATGCATGTACGATAATAATCGATTTTTGTTAGTTTATCGTGATTTCAAAAGCATTCTGTTCACGAACCTCTCAAAAGTTCTCAAAGCTATTTGACAGTTGTTAAAGATTGTATTGTTTATTCGTCGTATAAGTTAAGTATAGTAAATTCGATACATATCCATCATACACGCTGCGTAATAGATTATATAGCAATAAAATCTTACATGTGAATGAATATTCTTTATCCTAACAAGAAAAACTTTCAAATTTCCAAACATTTGAAATAATATCGTATTCGAGAAGCAACTTTTTTTATTTCGATTTATTTTTGTGTGTAATTAAAAATTGAATGAATAAACGTTTATTTATTTTACCAATAAAATTATTTTCTGCAAGATTAACAAATCATTTATTTTAAATGTTTGATATATACTACTAATACTTTCTCTCTTCACACTAAAAATATAAGAATAAAAAACACTAAATTAAAATAATGAAATTATCAATAAATAATTATTAGAGTACCAGCAAATTATTGCTGTAATATGTCTAATAATAAAAAATAAGATTATTTTAAAATATATAATTATATATTCTCACGCGAGGATAACACTCTTAATACTGAAATACCAAGAGGTAGACTTGGTAGAATTGGTCCACTCGCAATTTGAAACATCCGTACACAGTATGATTGCAGGAATGCATTATAATTTGCATTATTTCCATGGAAACGTTGTTACAAAATACAGTAATTGAGTAAATACAGAACAATATTCGGGAAGGGATAAAAATGTTTAAAGTCTCTTATCCAAGAACCTATATGTAAAAAAATTCAAAATAAAGAAAATGGGAAAGAATGTTGAATAATATTATTTTTTATTATAAGCACGATTGTTCAAAAATAAAGAATATTTCATAATAACTTGTCGCTAAAAATGCGATAAATTTTATTCGGGACGTAAAATATCAAGTCGAATTGATCACTCTTGAGAATTAAAAGAAAAGCCCTTTCTAAATATTCCTAAGATTAAACGTTTATATATATTTTGTCAGAAGTAGCCAATTTCTGCATGAAATTCGTCACCGCCCTAAGTTTTGCGCGACGTGAGCGCAATCAAAGAACGCACGAGCTTCTTTCAAAAGATGTCTTCCGGCGGTAATCGCGACGTTTCGTGATGCAAATAATCCTTTCGCGTGCAGTAGTCTATGCGCGCCCGAGCATGTTACCGTTGAAGAGACGCATAAAGTAAGAAGGATGGGCCGAGACTCGTGCGAGGACGAGCCGAGAGAAGATCGCAAAATGTGTCTAAAGAGCGAGTCTGGTGGAGAAAAAAATGGCGTGTATAAGGTGCAGGAAACGGAGGGTGCGAACTGTCAGATACGAGCGAGAAGAATGAAACGCGAGAGAAAGCGAGCGGTGTTGGAAGGATGGAGGAAGTAGAGAAGGGTTGCATATAGAGAAAGAGGTGAAGAAGTAGAGAGAGAGAGAGAAGTCGGAGTATAGAGAGGTGTACCGCACATTCGCCAACTCTCTCTCTTTCTCTCTTTCTCTCTCCTGCAGTTATCCGAATGATCGTCCTTGTCCGCTCTCTATCTCTCTCTCTCTCTAGTCACGTTTTCTCCTCTCATCCCTTTCTTGTTTCTACTTCCATCCTTCTTTTTTCTCCTCGTCTCCCAGGTACTTTGGGCATTCGCGTTTCTTCGTCGCCCGTTGCCCGCCGATCGCTCTTTCTTCGTTTCTCATGCCTTCTCTCTTTCTCACATTCCCGAACGCGATGCTTTCGCTCGTTCTCCGTCTGGTCCACCTTCTCTCCAACTGCATCCATCTCCGTTCTCTCGCATCGTCACACTCTCCCTCCCATTCCTTCTCTCTTTCTCGCCTTGCATCTCGCTCTCGCTCTCTCCATCCCCTGTGTACTCAGGGTCGACTCTCTCTCTCTCTCTCTCTCTCTCTCTCCCACCCGTCGAACGCAGTACTACATCCCCCTTGGTCCCGCGTCTCCCACGCTTCCACCACTCCCATATCTCGACATGGTGCGAGCTCGCAGTCCGCCGGCGACTCTTGAATGAGAGCGACGGGTTCACAGTTCCCGAGTGTGCAGCGGGTGTCACGTTTCCGTAGACGGAAATAAACTTACGTCGCGCGTGGCGTCGGTGTCCTCGTGCGTGCGTGCGTGCGTGTATACTGCACGACGTGTATACGATATCCGGCGATACCGCTTGTATTTGCTCCGAACTCGTCAGGATGCAGTGCGCCTCGTCGGAATGCGGAATAAATTTCTGTGTGAGTTCTTGAATGAGAATTATCCGCAGAGTGAAGGGGATGATCGGTAACGATGGGGGCTTCTCATTAGATCGAGCGCGCGAACAACAAAGCAACAGCGGAATTTCCGTTGGCGCGAAATCAAAGTCGATGGATGAGGGAGAAAAAAAAGAGAAAGAGAGAGAAACAGACATATCATGATATATCATGTTTTAATTATTCGTTTGAACATTTATTTTTTCTCTCAAGGAGGGAAATTATTTGTATCTTTCACTGTAATATATATGTAGTGTATGATTACCGTATAATAATGTTCGCGCAAAATTGTTTCTTACAAATTATTGAAAGACCAATCGCGATACACTTGTGAGTTTTTTTATATACGTAGACAAAGTATCTCATCTCCATTTTACTATGCGTCATTAAAGTTTATACACGCAAGAAAGCTAAATTTTTTTTACCGTAAGTTTTAATGGAATTGGATATTGCATCGCATTGCGCGAAGAAAGGCAAAGTTCACCACAAATGGAGATACAATAGAGTAAGATGTGACTAGATTTCACCGAGTAAGAGATTACATGGAACGGGAAGCTACTCGGCAAAGTTAGCGCGTCAAGAATATAAAGCGTCACGCACATTTGTAAAGAGGGCAGATTCAAATACCCTCTATAACAAAGTACATTAATGATGTGTCAATTGGACGCTAACATGTAATCTCAAATTATATACATCTGCACAAAACGTGACATTTGACAGTACGAATATAATTATCTTCGACAACAAGTTCGATATAAATAGTTTGACGGAAGCGATGCGAATGCAAATAGATTATTGGTGCGCATAAAAGACACAGCAACGCGCGTTGTAAGAGTGTTTCTGCCAAAGTGGCCCGATAAAATTGCGCGCGGCATGAAAAATTCAAAGTTTCATGAATGAACCGTCGACGGTTTACGATTCGCGTAACTTTCGCGAACGATGCACGTCGCGTTACGATCTATAATTTCGTGTCGATTGCCAGTTTACTTTAACACGCCGGGATTTCGTGGGTATTACGCGTTTCAACGCAATCGCGCAGTAGCCGGATTGTGTATACATATACATATACATATATCGGGCGTGTATATGTCGCGCGTTAATCGCCCCGATAACGTGAAAAATTAAAGCGCTCCCGGGTTCCCGGGTTCTGTCACGCGATAAAGACATCCTGTATCGTTGACTCCAATTATACGGCGACTCGCGTGTGAATCGACAGATAAACTTACGACAGTTCCCCTACTACGTCTGGCTAGAGGAGAAGTTCTGAAATTAGAACGTCGTAAAAAAAACTTTAATCAGTCCCGACGTTTATAAAATCCGAGCGCGCGCTCCGGCTAAAACAGTATTCAAATATTTTTTCGGTCCCTTCTCCTTCCATTCCCATTATAACGGCGATTTTATCGGTACGATACCTACAGTAGCATATAAATATGCATACGCATTGTTTGCATAGTACATCGCAACGCACGGCGGACGATCTTCGTATATCGTTATAGAAAAAAATGTACAGAGAGAGAGGCAAAAAGAGAACTTATATATGACGACAGCACGCAAAATCCGACCGAGCTACATTTTCAAACGAAACATCGAAATGCATATCTGGTCCGACTAGAAATACTACTTTTGCATTAAACTTGCAGTATTAAACATATATTCAGACCGATATTTGCTCGACGTTTTGCTTTTTCGACGTACGCACAAAAGCTTCTTTTAACATAGTACAGGGACATACACATTATTATGCATAAAATGCGATAGATTTCTCATTTTAAGGGAGAGATTTTATTTTCTCCTACATATTACACATATTCTCACTACTACGCTCAGAATTGTTAAATGATCGCGAAAATGTTTCTAACATTTTTACACAATTGCGTTTTCAAACTCAATTACCACAAAATAATTTAAATCATTTTAACATTGAATGTTACACGCGTTTATATTATATATATATTTATCATTACATCTATCAATTTATTAAAAATAACGATTGAATATTCTGAAAGTGAGTGCTAGAAGAATTGGAGTAAAATGTGTGTGTGTGTCTGATCTCACTGCTTCAGTAGTCACTGTACGAGCATCAATATTTTGACACGTTTCACCTTCATTACAGTGAAGTCCCTGTCGTTATTAAATTTACGTACCTATATCATAAACATTTATGCACATTGTTTGCATTGTAAACGCACTGACGTTTATCTTTCTCGTGGAAAGCATCGCACGTCACTACGACGTAGTTGAACTTGAACCTAGGTTATACACGGTGATTAAGGACACTGCTGTTACAGTAACCTTAATCCTCTTAAACAAGGTATTGACGAGAATAAATTGAAACGTATCGCTTTTTACCAATATTTTTCGTACAATATTATCGCGCATGAAATAATACATAGTAAATGAAACAATATCTCACCTCAGAAATTTTAATCTACAAACGATTTTTTTTTTTTTTTTTGCATAACGATACGTTTAATCTAGACTAAATGTATCGATATGCTAATTAAGATTTGTTGGCATGTCTATATCAACATATTCGTCAAGTCTAAAAAAAATTTCTGGCAATTGCATTTTGTTGGTAATTAGACGGTATATGATATTAAGTCAATGCATATATAACGTACGTTCTATTATGATTATCTTATTACGATGAAAAATATTGAATGCTCATACTTTTCAATGAGAGTTTTTGCAATATTGAACTTATAAAAGCCTTCTTCGGATTTTACAGTATATCTTGCGAAAAGTTTAACAGTCTTTAATTTAATTTTGCATGAAGCTATATATTTTAAATTTACCGAAGAAATATACGTTTTATATAACCATTCAAATTGTGAAGTTTTAATTAATATATAAATTTCTATGCATTTTTACATGTCTTTAGTTAAACGAACATAATTCCAGATTATTGCAAATACAATTCCAAATATTTGAATATAAATCTCAGATTCCCGTTTAAATAATTTGCTAATGTTAATATAATCATAGCTGATAGTGTGACTTTAATGTGCAACTGAATCTTTAATATATAGCACACAAGCGGATTCCACAGAAAAACGAGATTAACATTTTTTTGTGATATTCACTACATGTAGTAGTAAATGCAATTCAAATGTAATTCTGTGTTGTTTTTAGTTTAATTATTATCACAGTTCCTATCAGATTCAAACATAAATGGCACTCATTCTTACGTATATGTATGTATATCTATATATGCTTTGAAAGGTAGTAGTTTGCCGATACTGCTCGCTACGAGCTTCCTGAAGTTCAGCTTCAACTTTATACCGAATCCGACATCGCATCTGCATCCGATAGTCGCGTCTAACAAATTAAAATCTTGATATCGGTACGCTATCCGCAGACCATTATCCCCTCTCGCTTGCCTCGCTTAAATCGATCTCTGCCTGTCGGCTTTACGAAACGACGGCGGTACGTCTCGGAAGAGAAAAATTATTAGTAACGATCGTTAAACCACGCGCGATGTTCATAAATCGACGCGGTTTATCGTAAGGGGTACACTATATAAGCGCACACTTTGTTCGCTCCGCGGTATCTAGCTCGTAACGGCGCCTTAATGAAGTCGTAAAAGAGCGGCGAAGTATGCAGGCGGGGGTCTCCCTCTCGAGCGCAATTTTATAGTTTCGATCGGATCGCCGGAAGTGCATTATTTTGTCTCGCGTTAATGTTCGAGTCTCGAGTATAACCGAGCACCTATAGATTTTATTGGGTATCAGCCACGTTATAAATATACGAAGAGTATAATCGTGCGAAAATATAATTATATACATTACAGACACGTAGAACATATTGATACACGCGTGGATGATAATATTTTCGCAATGGCCAATTTTTCACAATAGTTTTTCTGAGATGAAATGAGACGAAAATATTAAACGGTAATAAAGCACTATCTGTCAAGTGAAGAATCTCTCTCTATATCGAAATATTTTTTAAAATTCAACGAAAGAGCTCGCACATCGAAAGAGTTTGCACGTAGTTTACTAAACTTTGACATTATTTCAACAATTTCTTTTTCCAAAATTGTACAGATTATCTGTATTTTTTTCTTAAACACTGCACGCGCACGGATATAAAGTACAACGTTGTATGCATTTTATTTTAAACGATATGCCAATTAATATAACGGTTTTGTTTACGAAAACCGTTTTCATATATGTCCGTGAATCGGATAAAACTACAAATTAAAGCGGATGGAACTCATGGCGCAGCAACTCCACGATTCTATGGATCCGTGGATGGACCAGATATGCTCTGAGCAATTACAGACCACAGCTCTGTTTATATAACCATACTATTCAACCATGAATCATGCAAAGAGAGACGCTCTGACGAATTTTCCCTCTTCCCCCTATCAATATATACATATGAATTTGGTATAATCCGCCACAATGCAAATTCATGCTATGATCGCGAATATTCAAGCGGCAGGGCCTCTCTTAGCTTTCAGTGTTATCGCTTTGATGGTTTTAACGGTAATCGTAATTGAATTTGAGCGAACCATTTTAACCCGAAACATATTACACATGTAACAATAAATTGTCGTATTAGTCGAAAAATCAATACTAAAAGACAAAATCGATAAAAATTGGCATGTTTCTATAGCCTCTAATTTCAAAACTAATTTTTACAAACTGTATTTTTATTAGATCTAAATATTATTCAATTATTTTAGGAGATATATTTATTTATTTCGACGACTGAATATATGTCAAACTTTTGTATAAAAAAATTTTGCTTTTTGCAGCTTACTTTATACAAATTTAATATACACGTTCTCGGTATACAAGATTCATCTCTCTCTATACCGTTATGCTCTTTTACGTAAGTCTACGTGTGTATCAGCTTTTAATAATATTGACCAATACACATCCTCGAAATCGAAGAATGCATACGCATTCCATCACGTTTGTCTCGGAAAGATTGTATAAACGAATAGAAGGAACACTCACAGAGACATTGATGAAAATAACTTTTCAAAGCTCTTCGGCGCGGACTTTTGTGCGCGCGCGCGCTCGATTTGCACAATCGAGGCGAGGGGGAGGCCACCCCTGACGAGTTTCCCCGCGCTTTGTCGGCCGTCGCGTCCGTATGCACCGCGTATAATTCGCGCCCGATGTAAATGCGCGCAGTTTGCCGCAGACAATCGCGTAACGAAGTAGCCAACACGGCTATATACGAACCGCTCTGCGGCCGCGCCGTATGATAACGCCCGACTGTTTCCGACGTGGCGTATAGCGCTTCCATAGACTGCTGAGAATCCGTGACCGAAAAGTCCGGCCCCGTGCATCGCGCACGAACTTCAATTAGCGACCAGCGGCAATTAACAGAGTACACGAGGCTCTCTCGCTTACCGCACCGAAAATTCTCTCGTGCAACGTGGGAGATGCGGTTGTTAGGCGCCCTACGCAAATTAATGGTTTGGTCTTCTCCTTCCGTTTTCTTTCGTTCCTGTATACTTCATTCTTTCTTTCTCTCTCTCTCTCTTTCTCTCAAAAGCTCCTCGTTTTCGCGCTGGATCGTGAGCTTTTTCGTGAGCCGTTTCGATGAGTACAATACTAAAGTCCTAAAAAGAAAGGAAAAGCAAAAGCTGTTCTCTTGTACAGTTAATATTGAATGCCAGGCAAGAGCAAACGCGTGTTGTCGCTATAGAAAGTTTAACTTTTTGATAATGAGAGTTTTTTTTTCAAAAAATTTAGTCGGCGCGAAATAAATAGATAAATACATTTTAATGTTTGAAGTGTGATAAAAAATTAATGCTATTACATTATTATAAGTGAATCTCTTATCGTAGCAAAATATTTTATGCGTGCACGACAATTGATTATTGAGATTGCAGGGATGCTTGTTCCCAAAACAAATTGCAATTAGTAATTAATAACATGTGTACATACAATGCTCGTTTAGCGATTTGTAAAGCAATTATTTTTGCGAAAAGTATTTTAATAAGTTTTCTCTCATTCCCCCCGTTACTCTTCGCTATAAACATTGCTCGCTTCTGCTAGTGATAAATAACAGCATTAAAGTGCCATGTAGCACATCGATATTCAACCTTAATCCTTCTGTCAATGAACGGGTATCCAGATATCCAAAGCAATTTCAAATATTAAAAATGTGTCGGACTTTTTTCCGCCCGAAATAAAATACAAAGGGCCTTTGTATTCGCAAACCTCTTAAAATATAACGGGAAAGAATGTTTGATGTCCAGCAACTGCTATAAAGATTTCTGTCAATTTCACAATTTTGTCACAGTATAATGTGTCGAAAATACGTAGTGGGTATCTATACATTGATGAGAAGGTGAAAAATTATGCATTGACAGAAGGGTTAAATTCGTTCGCAGCGCGGCTAAATAGGATTGATCGACCGGCTTGATACTCCGATTTCGTGAATAAGACTGCCGGCGGTTAGCAGAGACACGTAGAAGATATTTGAGGGCGCTTATCACACATACTCTCCAAACACAACAGATGTATCCGCAGTAAGTACCTGTAGTCGTAGTGGGCGTCACAACGACTGACATGTACAATGACAATCTCGTGCGACAACATATCGAGGTTCCGTAATCCTCGCTGACGGAAATGCACACATTGAAGGTGACACCGTGAACCGAAAGCGTAAACCGAGGACCGGCCGGAGAGTGTGTTCTTGTGTTTTCGAGTGTCGTCGTGGCTGACTTGTCTTGGGCTAGTTAAAAATCGCTCGTGTGTCCGTTTCGGAGTTGCCGTTGAGAAGTCGACGACGAGTGTCCTACGCGACGTCAACGACGCGATAATGCCACGTGATCGTGCAGGCCGAATGGGGTAATTGTCGACGGAGGAAACAGAAGAGTGATGGCACGTCGAGGTACGATTCATCTCGACGTGCATGTGCACGTGTGACTTAGCAGTGCCGTGGAAGTGCGAGGGAAGATTAGGAATCGTGTCGGATCACCCCTGACTTGGCTTGGTTTGGTAAATCGACTTCGACAACGTTGCGAGATTCGTATGCACAGGCAAGTTATTAATTTTTGAACGACGATCCTGTTTATCCCTTATTTATGTAGAGAATTGGAAATTTCTATTTCTTCCACGATTTCTTGGTCAAACTTGTTGGATATATAAGGATCGCTGAGTTTAAATGTCGGAATTCTAGAGAAAATAAAACTGAAAAATGAGAACGCGCTATATCGCGAAGATAAACAAAAGATATACAATTAAATCTGCACGTGAATAATATTATGAGAAAACTGGAAATGTAATTTTTTTCTGTTTGGATGTATAATACACATACGAGTAAAATTTGCATTAGAAGATTATGCGTAATTCATGCAATAGTAATCCACTTACTAAGAAACTATACAGCTACGTCACGCGTAAGTTTCAACTTTACTCAGTCTTCAGGTTGATGCACGCGAAGTTGATGACATTATTGATACAAGATCTGCGAAACTTTATAATATGTATACGTTATAATATGTATGTGCTGAATACATAAAATTAGATTAAAACTGTATTGAAACATAGTGAAAAAATTTGAAAAAAATTGAGAAACTTCTCTTATATACATATGTATATAACGATAGCTGTAATATTAATTTCATTCACATAATTACAATCTCACAATTTTCTCTTACAATGCAAGATTTCATCCGGCAGTAAAAAGAATACAAGGGTATAAAAGAAATTTTTAATTAAAATGTTTGCTCCTCTGAAGGGAAGTGTTTACGTATAGTTTTTATTCTACTTTTTATCAACTTCCATGCGATACTTATGAGTACCGCGTAAAAATCGGCTGAGTGTAGAATGTGTCATAACTTTAATAATCTATCCTACAGCGGTTTTTTGACGCAAACTACTAAAAACTTTTGGATCTTATGAGCAAGAGCTCAAAGAATTTTTATGAATATTCTTACAGTCTTCAGGAATGACTACTAACCCCCTTTCTATTTTAAATGAAATATCTTATAAAATATTAACATGCAAACACACGTGCTTGCTTTGAGAATTTCTATTAGACTTTAAGATCGCAAAAATTAATTCAGATATTATTAAATTGTCTCAGATACGTGCGTATATTATAGAGCAATTTGCATTTTTTATCAGTCGCGACTTCTGACAACATAATGACAAAAAGACTCGTACTTAAATCATACAATTGCATGATAGATAGCAATTCTCGTTAACGAGGCAATTTAAGATTACTCTTCACGTTTGCAAAAATCTATGCTTTGATTTCCCATATTTTTACTGGACGTGATGTACAAATCAATAAAATATTTCTATATTCTTTAATCCGACAACTAACACATCATAAACAATAATTTTAATCGCAGTACATATGAATATACGCTAGCCGAATCGATTTTTAAATTCGGTTTCGCAGAAATGGCAGCACCGTACTTTTGTCTAGTCAGTTTCGTCGTTATTTTCTAGAAAATACGCTTTCGCAACCTTATAGTCGTTAATATGTCGCCGCGCAAAAGATATTGCGCGTCATATGCGGTGAAGTACATACGTGTCGCATACGCGTTCCACGCATTAAAACTGTTCCACCAAATAAATGTAAGTCCACAAAAAAAATGACCATGCATTACATCGGTGACACGAAAAATGTAACGCAACATTGTACAACCACAAATGTTTTCTCATAAAAATATACTTTAATTATGTGGCGCACCTTCTACTTTCTTAACATAACATTGCTTTCATTAAAAAAATAACGTTTTCTGTAAATATCAGACATGAGAGAAATCATAATATTATATAAAACGACGACGACCATTTATATTTTAGTCATAATTCTTGTTCAACAGCGAAACTGCGCTACGCGGCACGATGCAATTTTACTGCAATTAAAATCTTGCAGAGGATTTTTACGATATATACGTAAACACGATATTATCCCCCCGTGTAATCCATGACTTTAATTAATGCGACAACTCAGCGTAATTACTTCGCAATGATATTTTTAGTATATTCATACATGAACACAATCTCAGCATGTTGCATATATAACGCTTTAATATCAAAATTTTGCGCACCAGTTGCTTCTCTTTATCAAATGCGTTTATTGCAAAAAAAAGTAATATATTTCGGAATAAATAAAAAAAAAGGAATAGAAGGGGCGAAAAAACGCATACAAAATAATTTTTTTATATTATCTAGATTGATGTTGTTTTAAAATTTTTATAGAAATATGTTAAAAATGCTTGGCTTGAAGCAGTTTTAATTAATTGAAAGTATAAGCAAAGTTGTGCTGAGTCGAAAACTTGAAAGTATTCACGGTAATCTTGGTATTTAAATTTTAACACTGAAAAATTTAAGACTTTATATTAAATAGTTTCTAGATATATTCGTGCGACACTATAGTTTCATGCATCTCTTTTCCACTGCATAATTAATTTCGAAGTGCTGCTTCAGACAACAAGTGCAATATTACAGTTTCGGAATGTACAGAATGTCTGCTTTGCGGTATCCGCGCGGTCTAACCGACACGAGAGCTGCGATCTGACGAGCAAATCCCGGCCGCAAATTCGACTTGCACTTTCACAAGGGCGGATCCGTTAGTTGGACCGTAATATTTGTGGCCACCGTAGAATGCGCTTAGACAACTCTTTAAAGTGCCACTCTCTCTTTCTCTCTCTCTCTCTCTCTCTCTCTGCTGATTGTCGACGCACGACGAACGAGAACCTTTTCGAGAGATCGACTCTCGTACGATTTGTGTTTCCCCCTTTAGCAATTCTCGCGAACAGTTCTCCGCCGCCAAAGAATGTCATTAAAGCAATACCGGAAGTTCGTTGCTGAATACCGCAACTCAGATTGTTACGAAATTGCGTGGAAGTGATTTTCTCGAAACGCGGAAGATAATGAGAACGACTCTGTTCATTTGTTAAGCGGAATAACCGACGAGATTATTAGAATTCTGTGCAATAATAGCGGCAAAGCGACAGTGTCTCTGTGAATGTACTTGGTCTCAAATTCCAGAGTAATACAATTGTAAAATGACGCGATGTGCATTATATTTAATATTAATACGATATTTTTTTAATGTTACAATCTGGCCATTCACATCTCTTTCTCTTAAACAGGTGCGATTTATATATTTCATATTATAAAATTTATATTATATATTAATTATATACATATATAAATCCCCCCCTTTTTTTCGCCAAGAGAGAGACGTTATCTTTCGTAAAAGAATGCGCGAAGATTTGTGATGAAAGAGTTTGAGAAATAATTCAGGCGAATACTTCCAATAAATCGAGTCAAAACAACGACGACTGCCGGTCTGCCGTTGACACCTGCAAGGCAAATTAATTCGCGACAGCTGACTCGGTTGTCAGTTCGATTAAGTGGAGCTGGGTGGAGCTGAGTGATTGTGTAACAAATTAGGTCTGACTGTGCCGACTAGTTTATAGACTGCGTGCTTGAGACTATGTAATATTGCACATGAGAGATCTAAGCCATAAACTATTATTATCGCAATATCAATATTCAATATAGCAAATCTCATTTTGGCAAGTTATAGAGATACGTATTGAGTGCACTAATATTGAGAGTTCCAGATTGAAACGTGTACTTGGACAGTGGTTGAATTGCGATAAAAGTTTTATTTTTCTCCCTCTTTATTTCTCTAGCGTAGACAATTTGTTGACAGGCTTTCGATAACTTGGAGAGAAATAAAAAAGAAATGAATGCCTAAGTTTTATAGTTAAATATATCTGTACCAAAATATTATTATTAATTTATTATTTTTACTGCAGAAGATTAATTGCGTGTAAGCAGAACAATACTGCTATTATACAATACTTGTTTTAAGCAAAAAGAGATAATCCGTGTCATTAATCAGTGATGTCAACATATTACACAAACGTTATTTGTTTACGCGCGATATTTATTCTCTTTTATAATTTTATCAAACCAATTAACGTGAAATTACTTCCACATTATTATACTTTCCGAGCAATTGATATCTTCTTATCACTTCAAAGTCTTTGTCTGTAATCAAATGTGACAATTATGATTAGTATATCAATACAAAAATTAATATGTGAATTATCTGTTTGTGAAAGAGAAGAGAACTTTTGCATTAATTATATTTATGTGACACTTTATATTTCGCATTTATCGTGCATATTACGTTACATATTTCATTTTGCCGATATAATTTAGTTATTTAAATAATCGTTAAAGCTATTTTCCGCGCAATTATCATACCATTTAAATCAATTTTATTCTTCTTTAATGTTATTCAATCTTGCGATGAAATATATCATTGACTCATTATAGGTTTTTATTGATACAGTTAATGGCAAGGGACGAGTGAACATAAATATGTTTATCTACATTTGCATTAAACACGATTGCTTGACAGCTCTGTCAAATATTTCTGCTCGATAAAACAAAGATATAAATTTCAAGAAGATTTAATAAAATATATCTTGCATATTATTATAATTTATGAATTTAAAAAGCAATGTGAGATGTTTTGATATTAATAATAGATAAATCGCAATTATTTATTCTTAAATCCGTAATTAATGTTATGCACGAATCAAATTATATGTGAAGAATAGTCCGAGGAAATATAAACACAAAACACTTTTTCGATTTTTGACATGGATGGAAAGATTTTTTTTTTTTTCATATTTCGTAGTCAATTCTATATTTAAGAACCTAACGATTTCGTAAAACTTTAACGATTTCGCGTCCATCATCGTCAGCCAAAGTATTTACTTCACACTAGCGAGAGTTTGCACGGGATAAAGGAAGGAAGGAAGTACCGAAGGAAGGAAGAAAGCTAGGGAGAAAACGTTACGAGAGAAAAGGGCGATCCATCAAAATCAAAAGAGCGCCGCCGCAAGCGCCAAAGGTCGTTTACTTTCTCTGCTTCTCGCAGGTACTTCGTTATTTTTCGAGACACTTCTTATCTTTTTTTTCTCTCTTTGTCCTCTCCGTTTATGTCATTATTCCTATACCTATATATGACTGGCGAAGTGACCAGATAAATGATATAACAAATAACTATGGATAAGGAGGATAGTCTTCATCTCATATCCGAGATCTTAGAAACATCTTAGAAAGCTATGAAGAAAAAAAAAAGAGAAAGAGAGAGAGGATGCTTGAATACACATTCTGAATTGTGGAATTTTAAAAAATGCATGAAAGAATTATTTTAAAGAATAGATTAACCCTTCTGTCAATGCATAATTTTTCACGTTTTCATTAATATATGAGTATCAACTGTGTGTTTTCGACATATTGCATTGCGACAATTTTTTTATAGCAGCTGCTGGATATCGAACATTCTTTCCCGTTATATTTTAGGAGGTTTCCGAATACAAAAGCCCTTTGTATTTTATTTCGGGCGGAGAAAAGTTCCGACACATTTTTAACATTTAAAGTCGCTTTGGATATCCGGGTATCCGTTCATTGACAGAAGGGTTAATATATATTGCAAGTGATACCCGTCAACTCTTTCACCGAAACTTCGATATTGTACATCAAGATTGTTGAGTTGTTTACTGTGCATTACAAAGTTTTCTTGACTGGAGACACAATTCTACCGTTATGTATACCGTGGATATGAAGGGGATCTTTATAAAAATTAGGCGGAACTAATTAGATAAGACATCAATGTGGCAAGTTTAATACAAATATTGTGCCGGAAACTGTCTCACGCGCTTGACTATATCAGATCGCATCGCGGTGTCACGCTTGATGTAGACGTCGCGAATTTTCACCAGCCGAATGCCTGAATAATTGGAAATTCAATAACTCGACGTACGCGGTGTAACTTGAGGGTGACTGCTGTAAGCAGCATGCTAAGTAACACTATCGCCGCGCGCCGGCAAGCAGATGATGATTTAGTAGCGCGGAAGGAAATACGTACGAGAGCAGAGAGAGAGAGAGAGAGAGAGCGAGGCCCGACTGAGGGGTGCCGAGACTGCGAGGGGCGAAACTGCGCGCGCGGGCGCGTGAATCTATTTAAGCGCGACACTGAGAGAATCACGAAGTGAAGGGTGAAGAGAGGAGAGAATAATGGATGGTATACCCGTAATGTCACGTGCAGCATGCCGAAACCACGCCGTCCGCACTCTCGACGCTGTGTGTTAATCAAATGGCGTACGTGATAACGTACGGGAAAAGGCGACTACACACGCGGTGGCCAGGAACGCCCGGGATAAGAGATGAACGTAAGGGCATAAGGTCCTCCTCTCTCGTCGGCGCGGATACCTGTATGGAGACACGCTAGAAATCACACGCGCGAGCGATGCAATTGTCGCATACCTGACGCTATGGTTTCGGAGTCGGTGTCGCGTAATTTAGCGGCCAACTCTGCCGTTAATCGACGACCGATATTCCGGCCGGAGATCGATTTTCAGCACGCGAATTATCGCCGTTGTGAGCCACGCCCGGACGGGAAATCGTGTTGATGAATTCGCATTAAAATTTAACTTCAATTAGATTTGCAATAATTATGAGAGTTACTACACGCGCGGCGAATGGAGCGTTCGTATACTTAGCGCGCGTATGCGCGGGGCATCATTCATTTGCGCGATGAAAAAATGGATATATAGGAAATTACACGCATCTCAATTTTGTATGCATAGCATTCTGCATAATCTCACACAAAACGGTGGAATTTATTCTTCGCATTTCTTTGTCTCACACAGAGATTTGCCTTTTTTATATTTTTATATTCTTTTTATCTAGTACTGTCTAACATACATCAAGTATTGTTAAATTATTCGAGACAAACTACTTCTATATAGAGAATATATACATATTCGAACGCATTATAAATGCATCAAAAATAATATTTTTTATGTTGCGTGCAATATGTGTATATATAATATAATAATATTATTTATGTTTTTACTATTTTTTTAATACAAATTTTTCTAAAGAATTTGATAAATGTTTTTACGCGTCAAAGAACCAGTACATTGATGCATTTTTATAAAAATTAATTCATATTTATTTTTTTATAATAAATACGTTAAATATATATATACTCGAGTATTAAAAATATATTTATTTTGTTTTTTTAAAAAGAAAAAAAATTCCAGAAATATTCTCCATTACATATCGGTGATCTCTAGTACAATATAATTACACATGTTTTTTCTATTGATCCTGATTAATCGCACCGGACGCGATGTTTCAAGTGTCCACAAGCTCCAGTGAATATATCGAGAGGTTGCCGTGTGTTTTGTAGGCTATCAGACCGGTCGATTGGCCCGAAGAAGCTTTGGAAAACTGCCAGCGAGTTCCCGAAGTCGTAAGCTTTAGCTGACCTCGGCTCGTCTATCCTACAGAGATGGATTCTTTTTTTTTCTCTTAGGACCTTTATGTCCCCGCGAAGTAGCTTCACGGTTGTATCCGCGCACCGATGTGACAGATGCTCGTTTGTGTATACGCACACACACACTTACGATCGGTACACGCTTGAGCTTGCATTTTACGAGCCGGCATCGTCAGCGTTTCTACCTCGAACAATGGTAGAACTGCTGTTAAAATTGCCTCTTAATATTGGATCACATACTTGTTCGTAAACTACATGTATTTTACAATTCGTAATCTCGGTAAGCGTGAAGGAAACATCAACAACTTAATTCTCGCGCCCCGCGAGTTTGTTTTTAACAATTTACATTCCTTTGATATTTATTTCAAATGACATAAATGTGAATTCTCAATAAGAGATAATCATTATCCTTTATATACGTCCCATTAACTCATCTTATATTATTTCTCTCATAAACTTCTCTCGGAGACAAGTCATTCGTTAAGCTCTCTCGACGATTGAATCGATCAAAGCGACTTGACAATTACGAAATCTTTGAAGAGGTGGCCGAATGGAAATGTAACAGTTACGCTTGAGATCGTAAGCTCTTTGCTGCTTTTCAGGAAATTACATTCCATTCATAACAGCTTCTACAACGCTTATCGTGAGCGGCATTTAAATAAATTTACACTGTCTATGTTTCCATGAACTGAGAAACGACAGAGTCCGCTTCAGTGGTTCTGAGGAGGGTATCTGCGAGAATGCTTCAGATAACTTTTAATTGGGATGAACATAAATTTCCCCGCGCTAGAAATGCTTGTGAGCTTTATTATTAAGGCTGAAACGCTTACGAGACGATGATATTCATCGTCTGAAATGATACAAAACGCTCCGCGAATAATTTATTATATTATCAGGGT
Organism: Lasius platythorax; assembly: GCA_963971435.1. Lineage (NCBI taxonomy): Eukaryota > Metazoa > Arthropoda > Insecta > Hymenoptera > Formicidae > Lasius > Lasius platythorax. Next base: position 17,444,265 of record OZ020535.1, read on the forward strand.
GTCTACTCCCTGGAAACATCGGGAAAACCGGAGATTGTCAGAGATTTTTTTTACCTTAAAAAATCCGGGGATTCTCATGGAATTTTATTGAGACTCAGGGAATTTTTTTTTTAAATTGTGTCTTTGATAATTTTATTGACGATCTCTTTTTAGTATCAAGGTCTAATGTAAATTTCATAGAAAATTGTTCAATTTTTTAATAATATTTAAATAAATTAATATTCCTTAGGACGTTTATAATTAATTCATTTTTTGTTTTATATTTTTATTTTATATTTTTGCATATATCTTTGGCGTTTAGATATAGTGATATATTGCACTTTGTTAGTGTCCAAATTAATTTTACGATTAATAAATCAATATTAAATGCTAGAAAAACTGCAATGGTAACTTTCTTTGTAATCGTGTGAATAGAAAACATTAAAAAATGCATACAATAAAAAGACTTATTTTAAAAAGCTACATCTACAAATTTTCTTATTTTATCTGCAATTTTAAACGAAATATCTGGAAGATATAAGATCAGAGAATTTTTAGACAATTTTTTTACAAGATTTGAGTAGATACCCTGATTATAGAACGCTATCATTTATTACAACACACGCTTGCGCGGATGTGTTAGATAATTTTATTTTGCAATTAACGGGAGCATCGATATGATTTGAACGACGAAACAAAAACGCTACATTGACACATTCGTCATGATATCTCTCCTCCTTGTATGAATGTTACATGATGCGCTAAATGCGCATCGCGCTACGGGTCAACGGGTTTAGCCTCGAATTTCTACACCCGCCCTGTTCGCTCGAATGGCTTGTGCGATTATTTGCATAACACAATGGACATTTTGGTATTGACACTACGTAGTTTCTATTAGCGCGGGCAATATTTGAAGTTGTACAACGCAAGCGCCTGAGTTTCGTTGAAATGCCAAACACATTTTCCGATATCAGAAAAGAGACTCGAGTTTTTTTTTTTTTTTCAAACCTACACGGTTGTTGCACAAATATGTAAAAAATGTCGAATGAAAAAAAGATCTGTACGAGTTAACATGTCGAGAGGGATCTAAACACAGAACGTCACGGTTTTGATGCAAAACGACAAATTAATTACAAGTTCGTAACGAAGCGGTAACTACAAATTAATATCCAACAATACGATACAACGAAAATTCATAATGTAAATCGCGACGAAGTACTAGAAATTGCAATTTTACATTTTACAGCAAAGTTTGCGATTAAAATCTTATAAATTACTGTATTATTGTTTAATATTGGTTATGTATTCACAAGTTTTTCCTCGTTACTTCTCTCTCTCTTTCTCTCAATTATATAAAATATTATAAAATCTGTAAAAGAATTTAATGTATATTATTATGTGAACAAATTTATTAGAAATCTCAAAATACGTTTATTTTAAACAATAATAACAATAATAGAATAAGGACAACAATAATATAATAATAATACATATAATTTTCGTATCTTGGGGAGGGGAAAGGAGGGAAAAATAAAGTAATGACATTCTTAATTGAATTATTTATTATACACAATATTACCGCTCAATTGATGTCAATATCAAGTCTTATTTTCGCGACAGTCGGTTCGACGATTTTGTTCTAAATGACATAATACCAGGATGCGCACCATATTCTTCAATTACAGATACAATTTTTTCATCCGCCTGATCCCTTTATTCTGATTGCTCGTACGCGATGGACATTTCCTCTTCAACTCGCACGTATGTCGATACTTTAACTTGCAGTATCTTTCAAACTTGTCAATTTCCTGGATGAATGTTGGAGTAGCGTGTACTTTATCGCTTGCAAGGAAGCATGGATCGATCGACATTCATTCTTAATGAAGACTCATTATAAAACTACCCCGAGAGCGCGCTTCATCGATGGAAGTTGGCGCAATTACGGACGTATCGTTACGTCGCACACAATGTACTACATATAATACTCTTTACATGCCTAAACTAATTCCAAACTGCAATAAAAGCACGTGACTTATATTGGATGGAATGTATGCCATAAACCATTAACGGTAACGATATTGTTCTTGCAACAGTAATAGCAGTAATGTTAACGATAACGAGCCGGAGACACGACGGTACCTCGTATTCATTATCTTAACTTATTAAAGCGAATAATGAGAATGGCGATTGCTCAACAGGTTAGATAAAATGGCGGGGTAAAACGTTGTGTTGCAATTATACGCTTCTTCTATACACAAAGAAATGTAAGATTGATAAATTGATGCGGAGAAATGTACAAACGAAATTGAAAATGCTACTATTGACATCTCTAATCGAGTTGAGTAGATGATAAATATAATAAGATAACGATTTAATAATCTCAGAGAGAGAGATTTAATTCCATCACGCGAATGTGTCACGGAGTTAATGAACTAATGGACGCGAGGTTGATGAATGTGTAATGTGCAATGTCGCGACTGAGATTAGAGCATAACACAATGCGTTGACGAGACAGCCCCTGCTCTCTCCCCTCTCTCTCTTTTTCTCTTTGATATCATTCTTCTTCATAGCAATTTAAATTAATCTTCTCTATCTAAACATAAGGCAATGTATGTAGTAAAAAATATAAGCGAACAAGCCCAAAGAAACTATTATTAAAATTAAACAAATAGTTAGAACGTGGAATATCTTAAACAAATATCTGAAACGTATCACATTAACCAAAATGAAAAGAAAGAATTATTATTTCAAGAAGAGATAAACCTATATGTTTTACAAAACCGTATCATGCGCTTAAGATTGACTTTAAATTTGCCTTCTATGTAACATTTAAATATAAAATGCGTTTATTATGGGCAACAATATATGAGATAATATGCAGCACGGGGAGAGTTGCAAAATTTTTAAATTACATAAAACCGAAAAACACACCGTATATCGCCTTGTGTAGGACGTACGCGGAAAGATGCGGGCGCGCGGAGCAGAGCTACGGAAATAAAGACGGGGGGAGGCAAAGGTTTCGCGTTCTTTGTGCCGGCAATATTATACATGCAAATGTGGGCTATGTTATGAAGACACGGAGAAAACACGGAGAAGTAAAGGGTATATGAGGAAATCCAATTTGTCGTCGCGCTGCTGCCTGTGTATTAAAACGAAAATCAAATAGCTCCGAGATAGAATGAAAGACTAATAGAATGACGCGGGTCGCGCTATGATATCTCGGGGAATGTCTCGTTCAAGTGTGGACTCGTTTCCTAGCAATTATGTTACTCTTGAGACGCGATTTGTGGCGCGTATTTATTCAGACGCTCGTGTGTCCACAGCACGGATGCTGAAATTAGAAACCTGATGAAACTAATTGCTTTTCAAAGAGACAACATACTAACAGACTTCGTTTCTGTAACGCAAAAAAGGACGTTCTTTTTTCTTTTTTTTTCTTTTTTCTTTTTTTCTTTTTTTTTTCTTTTTTTTTTAGATTTTCTTAGATATCTGCACGCGCATTTGCGCTAGTCGTGCATAAACTTGTTGAAATATAAATGCGCGCTGTCGTTAATCGTTGAAATTATCAGCGTTCCAGATCGAAACAGCCTCGATTGTACCGGCATCGTGTTTACACGGAATTTACATTAATGTACGCGCATATGGGACATTATATCGCGCGGCGCGAAACATGGCACATTATTACATTATGTTTCGTTACACGTTGCATCTACATCTCTTCTGCGTGTAAATCATATTGTTTAAATAATACGCGCGAAATGCGCAACAGATAGAGGGATAAATGAGAGATGTAATTAATTTAATTTCTATACGATTCTCGTCGTATCACGTTATTTATGTATGTATTGTGCGCCGAGTCGCGATCCGAGAGAAGAAGGCATTCTCGATTCGGCGGCGTCTTACATGCGTGTAATCTCACCGCCATCGAATCGGCTCGGGGATTGGCGTAACCACGACGGTATGTAATGCTCGATTTATCGTTTCGCGAACCGACGGCGAGGCAGTAAAGTAGGCTAAAGGAAGCAATGGCCCGAGACGAAATCTAATGGCGCTCCTAGGCGCGCCCTCCGCGTAGATACTGCCGCGTCGTGTAATGAACATGCTCACGAGTAATTACCATGATTGCTCCGGGTTGATTCTACCCTTTCCGCTGCTACTACTGCCCGCTACCTCCCCCTTTCCCCCCCATCTCTCTGTTTCAACCGCTATCGCTGCCACCGCCGCAACCATCATTTCGCCCTCATGCGCACCCCTCGTTCTTACAATTATCGCTCTAATTACGGCGTTTTGTCCGCTGGCGCTACTTTCGCCGGCTGACGCAGTTAACAGCAGTTAACTGAAATGCAACGACGGGGACGCACGCGATGTCTGCTTGTCGCCGACCGAGCTTTTAATTTGCGACAAACGACGATAAACACACTCGAAAATATCCGCGTTCGTTCGCTCGAGACGAATTCTCGTCCAACGGCAGATTCATTTATTGTTATTTAAAGTGTAAAGATGTTGAATCTAAAGATTCTACAGCTCATTCGCTGCCTCCGGTGTTCTGGTGATTACGAGATTTCTTGTGATCCATCATGCGGAAAAATTAATATTTTTCGTTGTAGATACTTGAATGGCAACTAAAATGATTTGCGATATATTTTGAAGCTTCAACGGAAGCGCCATATTAGAGAGATATACAGGGTTCATTATAATTAATATATAATTGCTAAAATTGTGGCTGTAACGAGAAGATATTTCATACAAAAATTAAAAGGTTTCGAGGGGGAGAAAAGTTGATAATCTTGAATTTTAACTAACAATAAGGTCATTTTTCAAGATCATTGGAAAGTCAACCTAAGTTTTTAAGAAAAAATATGTAGCTACTAGTTGCAAATTACATACTTTTTCTTTACAAAGTAGTTTATATTTTCCACACTGAAGTAATACGAGCAGATCCAACACTGGCTTAAGCTATAATTATGTTTCATCCTAGAAGATGGAGGAGGAGCTGGAGATTATTTCTATACACGAATTCAAGCGAGATGAAGCGCGTTCCATAGATTGGCATATGTATGCATATGTGTGTGTACACATACGTCGCGATGTTAGTTTTTAATTACACGTTAAGCGTTTGTATAATCGAGTATTAGCATCTCGCGGGTATTTCAATCACCAGTCTCTCGTTTCTTGAAAAAATTGTTTCCAGAGTACCAGCAATTTCCTCCCATATTTACATCGCCTCGTGGTTTTCACATACATATTTTTCCTTGTTTTTTTTTCTTTTTTTATCATTCGAGATCCTCTCTTAGAATTTTGCCGCGCTCCCAGGGGAGTGTTCCGCGGAATTTAATCCCGAAGGGATAGAGTAGTAACGACAGCGTGTTATCTGTGACTCTGTGAGAGAAGAGAATCTATAGAGATAGTTCGGATATAACTTATATAAGAGAAAAAAATTGTATGGAAAATATTACATGTATCTTGTTGGACGGCTCGAATTTTTACGCATATATGATTTGTACGAGAGAGATGAGTTCGATATTTTAATTTAAACAAACAAAATGTTTGAAGCGTGTATTACGTATTGGGTGGTCCGCGGATCAATTCTTCTATTTACGTTGCAAAAAACCTGTAGCGTGCATGACAGAACATAATGGTCGCACTCGTTCGAGAACACAAAAAGCCACTCTGAACTTTGGCCGGAAAAAGGTGTTATTCATCGTTATCTCATCTTTACTTTTATTTTCACGCCCGCTATGATTTTTTTGTTATACAGTAATAATAGAAATCTTTGCTTTATATTTAATATTTGTCATAGCACATTGTGATATTGAAATGCGATACTGAATAGCGATCGTTATTCTTTGTCGCAAAATTTATCATTACATTATACAGAATTGTGATAAAAAACATGCAAACTAACAAAGTATTACAGTCACAGTTGAAGCAAAAGAAGCGTTGTAACTTTTATTAGAAAAGTTCATATTAAATTATGCAACTTAGCGCTGCATAAAAATCCTATAGTTTAACATACAAAGATACATTTATCAGTAGTAGGTTGTAAAATAAGTAGATTGTAAAATAAGTAGATTGTAAAATAGCACATCAAGATGTCTTAATAGTCGCGTGCTTTCTCTCATAAGATTCCCTGCAGAATTTTTCTCCAACATTTCTTTATTAAGCATACAATTAGCATACTGTTATTATGATTATAAAATTGTGGAATGTAATAGTAATTTATAAATAATTTAATTTTAATTTGTATCCAAGAGTTTGTTTATTAAAAGTCAGTAATTTTCAAGGGTTTATAAAATCGCATAAAAGATACAGATTCTGTGTTGTATAAATTTCACGATATTTGACAGAAATTAATAATGTCAATTTTTTTGCTTTATAAATATTGCATTGGAAGGATTTTTTATTTAGCCTTGGTGTTTCAGGAGAAGCTTAAACGTTAAGCTTGCTCTGAATTTAAAGAGCAGGTCGTGGCCGTTTGCGGATAAAACCTGTGCTTAAACCTGATTAAGCCCTGACGGAAATGCCGAGCCGTAAGCGGATATAGTATCGCGAAAAAAAGTAGTAAGCCAACTTCGTTAAAAATGTACTGGCGAATGAAACGGCAACGAGAACGGGCTTAGCAAGGGCGATTTGAGACTAACTAGATTTAAAGCGTAATGTAACGCATTAGTTTAGAGAAACCTGCATTTTCCAAGATCTTTATACGGGAATGTATTACCATGTTAACGGCTTTTCGAAACAAAAATATATGCATTCCTAGATATTTTCCTAAAAAAATACAGAAATCTGTATTGTACGTTTTGTAATATTTGAGATGATGTGTACGATAGAGAGTTAGAGAAAGGATATATATAAACGAAAATATGTTTCGAGAAAAACATGCGTTTAAAGTTTTATCTCCTGAAATATTTATAGCTAATCATTATTAATTGTTAAGAAATTAATTGCATTCAAACATTTTAGTGGATGAAACAAAATTTTTAATTAGAAATTTTATTAAGAACATTAAAATTGCCTCTTATTTCATACATATACATGATAATGATCGATTTGCGACGCAATGTCTCATACCAGCCAATCGAAGGTACGTAGTTGCGATGATCCGAAAAAACGAGTTTGACGAGCGTGAAAAAAAAAATAGCGTAAAACGCAATCTCAAATCTGCGTGTTAAATCTGACTCTTATCTTGAATCAGATCCGTGAAATAATACCGATACGCGCCCGCACGCAATCCGATGTTGCCGCGTCAGTCTTGTATGTAAATATTGAGATAAAATTCCAGCTTCATTGTAATCGCGCGCGCGCAACAAAATGCGCATTCGAAACTAAAGTATTTTCATGGGCGTTGTTCGTGTCGTTCGGCCGCGAGAATCACAATATTCCTCATGCGAGTGCATCGCCCGTTTGAGGATTAAATTTCGAATACGCGCACACATCGGTATGTATGATGATCGAGCGTGCAACAAGTTTTCGCTGTGTCCGCGATCGCTCGAGCGAGTTTTCATCGGTTCTGGCTGCAATCCCATCGCGAAGGTGGCATAAGCTCGAAGCATCGGGTTTCGCGATCGGAATCACGCGGCTATATCTCGGAATATAGCTCATCTCCTACACGAGACTCCATTCTTGAAAGGGGCGTAAATATAAATATTTATTTAGCTACGTTAATTATCAAAGTCTTCAATTGAGAATATATCGTAGTCGAATTTTTAATCTCGATCAAAATGCTATTTCTTATCCCTGGTACATTATTCGTCGACACAGAAAATAATAAATTTGTGAAATCGAGATATCTCGACAAGACACTCTTTCTTCAATAAACTTGCATTCGTGAGAATGTAGATGGAAGTTATCTCATTTACAATTTTTTTTTTTAAGATAAAATTATCGAGTAATTTCCTTCGACAAATACCTAGCTAGTCATCAAATTCCTCGCGCTTCATCAACGTAGATCGGGGCAAAGGTATCGATATATCGAGGGAAGCGCCACCGTAGCCCGATACATCTGGGCTTTGGGGTTCGGGTTCGGTTATAAATCCCGGCTTAAACGATGGTTACCGCCATTTATAAAGCGGTAGCACGGTCGCCTCCAAGTGCCTGCGCCGTCGATTAATGGAATTCCTCGGCGACGTGCCGGGCGTTCGTGCGAATAAATTCACGGAGGATCGTCGGAGGGGGAGAGAACTTCGGGGGAAAAGCACCCGCACGCAATCCACACCACTCGCTATTCTAACACATACTTACCCGAGCGCGCGCGCGTGCACACACACATACACACACACACACGTGTACATACATATCCGACCGTTAATGGGACTTCGTGCGGAAATTGATTCGACGGGCAAGGACGGATCCAAGGGTGGCCGCGAGTCTCATGCGGCGGATCTCGCGGTAGGTTCGGGAGATCGAGGAAACACGAAAACCCATCGGGTTTAAAATTGCGAGAGCCCGATGAGACGACAGGGTGCGTCGGCCAATTTAATACTCTGGCGAACAGCCCCCCTCGTTGCACGCGCGCGCGCTTCTCGAAGCGTGTCGATGTCGTTACGTGCGCGCGCGAATCCGGCAAATAAGATTGTCGAATTTGCCGAATTGATTGCCGCCGCGATGTCGTGGCTCGTGCAAATTGATTTTTACGACCCCCGCCGATTCTTAATGTCCCGGAGCGCGATTCTCGCCGGAGGATCTACAGACGCCGGGGTAATTTGGGTGAAAGAATACGTCGTCGGCGGAAATTGCACGATTTACGATTACTGCGAGGGCTGATCAGAAACCGGAAAAATGTGACAGTCTACGCCGTCAGTTCTGTCAAAAATTGGCAATCTATGTTATTACTTTACATAAACTATATAATGCTCAATAACTTGCTCAATCAAAGTGATTAAAGATGTTTACAATGATTGGCCTAATAAAGTAAATCTAGGAACAATCGCGTTTAATTGAAAGGGAAATGACTTGTTTTTATATGATTAATATCATATTGAAGAAAGTAGACAGAGAGAAAGAAAGAGAGAAGGAATACAATTTAATCTTAAAAATGTGCTACAAGAACATATTTTTCAATATAAACTTAAAATTTATTATTAATCTTGCTCTTTGTACTTGATCTTTCATCTTTGGTTCGCGAGATGCAGTTGGAAATCACGATGCATAAATGACTTGGCATCTCTTCCTTTTATTGACCATGATGTCTGATATAAACCACACGTGTACATAAGTTAAGTAATATTCTCTCTCTTATATAGGATATATCTCATGCCACTTTAGAGTGCTGGCATGCACGTACACGTGTCATATCGTGTTGTTTCTTGCGTGAAGTGTTCATAAGTGCTCGTAAAGTGCGCAGGCCGTATCGCGAGAGAGAGAGAGAGAGAGGAGGCAGCACATATAACGCCAAATTTCTTGTTTATTTTCCGAGTGGCTGCGTCCCAGCCGCCAAAGAAAGCGGAATGCCTTGGGTTATTAAGGCCGCTCGCTACGTCGATAAAGACAATTAACCGAACGAATTAATGAAATGCCCTTTAATAATTATCCTTGTTTTCTTACGTCCCGGCTAATGGACTCTTGCGAAAAACATAGTACGTGACTCGAGTGACTTCTGCCATGTGCTTTAACCATGTTGCGAACTTTGCTCTCTTTATTTACAGGAGAAAAGACATTGCAAAAATGCACGTCACGTAATTCATAGCGGTATATATATCTTAAATTTTTTAAGTATATATTAAAAAGTTGAATATTTTCTCCCTCTTGTCCGAAGTATTTGTTAATTACTGTCCTATTTGCATGAACATATTACATAATGTTATTATATATACCTTTTACGTTGATTGCCATTCACTCGCGATTGAGGATAGAAAGAGATACACTGATTTAATGGAGATACGCAAACTCCATTTCGTTTCTCATGCAAAGTTTATGCGTTAACTAAAATGTAAATGAGCCTTCCGAGGCTTCATAGTACAGTCAAGAGAATATCTAGGAGAACTTCTGCAAGTTTCTATGCATTACACGGATACGTTAAGAATATATACTCGAAGCAATAATCAAATTAATGGAAAAAGAAAACACGCACGCGAGAAATATTAAAAAAAAAAAATACGTAAAAATTGAATAATGATATATTTTGTATAAGGCTTTACCAGAGTAATCTTATAATTATATAAAATATCGATCGAATTGCCGTATATATAAAAAGCAAAACCGACCGATTTGCATACAATCTTAATTCCATGTCACGCGCTCGCAGATATATATCGCTGTATAAGAGACTTCCGCTTAAGCGAGAAGTTATCCGTAAGATCCCGCACGAAGAAAATTCCACGTACGCTGTCTCCGGGACAATACCTAGTAATCGGAAACAGACATCGCTTACGCATTATGCAAATAATACGTTCAGACCGTCGTCCCCGCGTACGTTAATCTCGGCGCACGTGAACGTCGGATGAATACCCATATAAGAGCGCTAAACCGTTACTCGGGGTGGGTCTCTAACGTTACGTCTCTCTTGTAACGGTCCGCACCTTGCGCACCCGGACACGTAAGAGCATTACCGTTCGCCATTCGGTAGACAAAACAAAGGGAGCACAAGGAACGCAGCGCGGCAGTGCTAACGCCGGCTGCTAACCGTTTCTATAAATACGTCGACTTTTTGCGAGCCGCGGGTTAAAAATACGCGACGCTTCCTCCATCGGCCCTTATACCTCGTTCCTTCCTCCCGACCCCGTCGTCTCCCGCGCATTTATGGGAAACCACGAATAGCCCGTAAGTTCCCTGAAGTTCCTCTTCTATGAATATCTCCTCGGGCGAGACGGCACGAGATGGCCGCGCGCAGCGAAACGACGTCGACGACGACGACGACGACGACGACGACGACGACGACGACGACGACGACGACGACGACGACGACGACGACGACGACGGAGACGATGCGCCCGGAGGGCACTGCACTCCGTCATCATCGCTAACGGACCAACAAGAGTGTCACCATATCTTGGTTTAAACAAGCGCACGTTCGCCTCCTCCACGCGCGTTTCCCATTACACTGACAGATAATGTCATAGTCATCCCGCCAAATGTCAAACGCGAGCAGGCAAGAATTCGACCGCATCACCGCACGAATTCTCGATCCCTCTCAAAATTATGCGATCTTCGATACGCTGCGCCCTTTGAACTTCAAAGTGATCGCGAACTGAAACTTTTTGCTCCACATGCGTTTTGCAACGAGGAGGACAGGACGACGTGATGGGGAGACTAGAGATTTGGGTCAAAGAGATTTGCGATCGGTCGGTATATGATGTATACGATGCATATATAACAGTGATGATTCATCACTTAACAAAATTGATGCATTCACTGCTGCTGCAAAAAGCTCTAAGCAAGAAATTTACAATAATTTATATTCGCGCGAGAAATATTTTATTGTTAGGTAATATAAAATCAATATAAAATTTTTACGCTAAATGCTCTGATGACTTTTCATTAACGAAAGTGTTTACACATAGGTCCAGCAGCTTGTACATTTAATTTTTTGAACATTAAAATGGTTGTATAATTAATCCACTGGGATTAAAAAATACCAGTAAAATTCAGTTGAAATTTAGTGACGAATACAGTTTTATTCCATCTATTTGCATTTTCTTGAAACTCTGTAGAGAATTCTTCACTTTCAACCGTTTACAATTTAAAAGCTATTAGTGATAATTTTGTTAACAAAATATTAATTCTAGATTAATGAAAAATCTGTCATTGAAATGTAATTCGATAAAAGTGGAGCACAGGCTCAGCGTTACGGCTACGCTATATGGTATGCGTAAAGAATAAAAATGGAAAATTGTATATACATAGAAGAGAATCAATTTTTAAAATTGTTTCCGTTCCCCGGCCGATCCATCATTTCGCGACGTTAGAAATATTCAATATCACATTGACGCGGAAAAGTGTCTCGCGCGCCGTAATTGCACGTTTAAACCGCTCTTTTTAAAACCGCGATATTATTATCGCGCGATATCGACCATAACTAGTATTTAACCCTTCTGTCAATGAACGAGTACCCGGGTACCCGAAGCAACTTTAAATGTTAAACTAAAAATGTGTCGGGACTTTTCTCTGCCCGAAACAAAATACATAGGATCTTTGTATTCGGAAACCTCCTAAAATATAATGAGAAAAAATGTTTGATGCCCAGCAGCTGCTGGGCATTGAACATTTTTTAAATCAGATATTATGGCACGATTACGTGTGCTATATCGCGAATAAATACAAAATAGTTCGCGGATAAGACCCCCGTCGTCCATATAACTGAAACTCCTGCATCTGGTTCTGCGCGCGACGAATCAAAAGCAAAACCGTTTGTATGTATAACGGAACAATTTTACAAGACATACATCAGGAAGACATACATCTGCTGTATCTCTTTGCTCATATATATTCATTTTCACATTTACCTCGCAGAAGCGCTCGAGTATACCAGAACTTCTTTTTAGTACCCGTATTAATCAACTCTCCCGACAATGGATTCTTATTACGAGGGAAAATACGTGTACTTATCTGCTTTGCTTGCACATAAGGGGATTTAACGTCCGCTAAATCCGTCATATTTTATTCAGGAGAGTCCGGTTGTGATGCTGCTCGCGTAACACTCGAGTCTTAATACCGTTCTATAGCTGCGCGTTTGCGCGTACAAGGTGCATCTTGTATCATTAATGAGGGTCCCTTTCAAACAAATAAAATGCATGTCACATGCACCTTACTTGTGTCGTTTTGTATCTTTTATCGTTATGTTTTACATAAACGCGTTACAGAAAGCTGCATTATTCTAATAAAATATACATGAATTATTAATAAACTCAGGCTATCATAGGTATAATTTTAATATGAATCAAGTTTCTCGAATATATATTGTTCTACATGTATTTAATATCTCTATTTACATACATTAAATATAATTTTCAAAATATAAATAAATATATATATAAAATATAAATTGAAAAAGGCTCTGTATATAAACTTAGAAAAAACCCTTCTTTACGCATTCAAGCGAAATAAGCGTCCGAAGTGATGCACTAGCAGTGTCAGGATTATATAATGTTGACAACGTAAACACGCGCGCCATCCATCGAATTTCTCACGGGTTGCAACAGCCTTAAGTTGTGTACTTTCAGGAGCGTGAAATCATTTATCACGAGCGACGGAGATTAAGCTCCGTCGTTTATCGGCGCGTTAGACTGCAAAATTATCAGGGCACCGTCGTTTCACGAGCGGATGTACTCCAACCCCCCTCCAACCCCCCTCCCCCTCCCCCTCCCCCCGAGATATAAATCAGGTATCGAAGCGCGTACGTTAAAGAAATTATATTAATCGGATATGATACGTCTTTCCGTCGAGCCGGAGGTCTCTCTTCTAAACCCGACGCTTTTTAAGCAAAAGTGTCCGCGCAAGTGTGGAGTCGGGAGACGACATTGAAAAGTTTCCCAGAACTCGGGACACGCATAACGAGCGGACTGCGAAACTCGCGAGGTCGAAGCCGAGCCAGCCCCGGCTAGAAGGGACATACCTCGCGAGGCATAAGCGGATTTAAAATCCGCATAAATTTACCCGGCTACACGTTTTCGCGAGAGTTTTCAAACAAAATTCTCTCTTTCTCTCTCTCTCTCTCTCTCTCTCTCTCTTTCTCGGCCTCTCGTTTATTTCACGAAGCACTCTGACATTGCACAGATACCGAGGAAAAGTTTTCGAAAGAGCGCGAAACCACAAAGGTTTCCGCGAGTTGCGCGCAGATTTTTGACGAAGTAAAGTCAAGCATACGAGAGCCAACGAGCAGCAGAAGGATAAGTGCAGAGAAAATAATGGCGAAAGATGCAAGAGAGATAATGGTAGTTTGAGAGCCGCTCTCTCCGACGAGGGCGTTCTTTGACAGACGAGTTTATCGTTGGCGCGATATTTTAAGATCGCATTACACGGCATGCTCTGTCGCGAAAAAATAATTCAAAGAAAATACGCCCTGCGGAAACGCATTCGCACTGTAGATTGAAGAGTCGAGCTCGTTTGTCGTTACGGCAAGTACGCGTGATATCTGTTGTTGGACGGTATGAGTTTTAATTTGCGGCGTAAGAGGGTGAACAGGGATCTCCCCCGCAACGTCAAAAGCGGATTATTTTCTCGACTCTCAGGCTAGAAGCCCATTGACAGGGATTCCGTTTTTCCATACATCGCGTCATTCTGCTCGCATCGCGAAATGTGCTTAGCAAGATTGACATTTCAGACTACATTTGACTGCGTCTAATAAAGCACTTGTATAGTCGTTGTTATTTCTCGTGCAAAGTTCGAAATTCAGTGCTTCGGGGAGAAAATTTTGTATTTGAAAAAAATCTCGCGGAATGTATCGTATAATGCTATTATTTTCTATTGACGGCAAATTAAAAAAAGAAAAGAAACTGGACTTGAAAACTTTGCGCCATCTCTAGCCACAAGTCGCGAGGAATTTCACGACGCAACTCGACGCGCTGTATTTTAAAAATGCGCGTATATTATTCTCGCGATGGAATACATTCCGTTCCGCATTAAACGCTCTTACGCCTCTCTGCTCGTAAATTCTTTAACGCGAGAAAATATCCCGGTGAATCCTAAAAAGCAACCAAAGCCGACGCCGGTGGTTTAAACCATGAACTCATTATCTCAGTTTTAAAGTTTGATTACTGAACGAAAGAGCTTTCTATTATACGATGCCGCGATCGCGCGAGTTAACACGAGTACGAGCAATATTGACGTTGGAAGTCTATAACGCGGGCGCGATGACGGAGGGTGACGAGCAAAACAAAAGGGGGTAGCGAGGGGGTGCGAAAGAGGATTTAATGCATAATCATTTTGTTTTATGAATGTCGCCAGTATATTCGTAATGAGAGTAGCGATGGAATTAAGTATCTTACAAGTAGAACAAGTTCGAATTTGTTTGCATGGTTTCGAACTCTCTATAAGTACCTCGAGAAACAAGAGCAGTACTTCCAAATACATTCGATTACTTCGCAAGTAAAATATGTGAAATATTATTTCTTATGAGTACTATTCGAATCCTAGAAAATGAAACTTGATTATTGGATTCGACTCGGATTTTTAAGTACATACTGAACTTGATTCCATCCCTAAGTAAGAGATGATTACTACGCTCGCGGACGCACCGCCGTTTCTTCCGTCTCCCTTTTCTTTTTATCGTGACGTCACTTGTGTCCCGAGAGATTGATTTTACGCCACCCATAATAATAATCTATAATACCGCATGTCCTGACATGGATGCAATGCTATATCAGGCTCGTTTGTTCCCTTTGTCCGAACAGTTGAGACGGATCGGCTCTTTGTGTTCGCGATCGCTGCCTCTGTGTATACGCGATATGTGAAGACCACGCAAAGCTCTCTCGTGCGATCATTGATCATCAATACCGCGTTCCTTATCAATCGATATTACGGTGTTTTTTATTTCACGCACCATGAAATCCAATCTCGATATCTCGGATTTGATTTTAGGAAAATTTATGATTAATCGGATAATGATAAAGTATGTGACTTCTGTAAAATAACTCTAAAATAATTGTTAATTAACTACTTTATACATGACAACACACAATTACACACAATTATCAAAAATTTCGGTCAGCTAAACGCTAGCGTATAATTAAAAAAAAATGACTTCGAAGGATATATAGATATAAAATTTTAAAGTTTTCCTTCCAATTCGCGCGTTTATTTGGCGTTAATGAAAGAGGAGACAAAGAGAGTATCCGTTTCATAAAAGTTACGCCTCGTTGAAAGTTTCGAGCAAGGCAAAGGCGATGCTGTTAAACCATCGGCAGTTTATTGGAATTAAATTACTGAATAGAGTCTTTTGAGAAGACGACGTAGAAAGAGCCAGAAAAGAATAGCAGGACACAAGAGTTAGCGCGCCCGAATCCTGCTATACATGTATAAAATCTATTGATGTAACAGATAATCGAAGAATAGTTTGGGAAAACTTTAAATAAAGAAGAATTTTTAATCGTTAAAATTTTTTTTGACCTTAATTTTTTTTAAAACGTCCGTTTACACTCAATATATCGCGAAATTTGTTCCGTTTTTTGCATGAGCGCAATTAAATTTCGGAAACTCGCGAAATAAAAATCGCGCGTACGTGACAATTGTTGTATCCGGATGTCGCAACGTTTATCAGTTTACCGATATACGGCGACTTCGCACGATCAAATACGATAATGAAGTGGCGTTTATACGTTCCCCGGCTGTATTTGCTCCGCATCTTCTAGGCACATAAGCAGTGGACGTGCCCGGATGAGAAACGAAGCAAATCAAACACAATGTTGCACGCATGCGTTCTCTCTTGTATGAACGCTGCTTGCGTTCCAGCGATCCGCAATTGCAGTCGTTTGTCAGCATCAGACCGCAATCATGAACGCGGGCTCCTTTAGTTACCTCTCGTTCGATTCGTGATCAAAGGGGCGAAATGGTCAAATGTATTTCCGCCGTCGTAAGTATACTACTCTTTTGCGCGTGCGCGTTTTATCTTTAAAAGCATATCTCTGCAACGGCGACGTGAATATTTCAATAACAACAAAAATATTTTACGTTTCAGAAAAAATATCTCTCGGATTTATAACAAAGTGTGTTCATCAACACTTTCGCGTTTCTGTTTTTATTGTATATATATGTGTGTGTATTTAATATTCATGTATATATTTTTGTTTCACGTATTTGCAAGTCATATACAATTTACACATATTTTATTCCATATTTTCTGTAACTAATATATTTACATATATTTTACGAGAATATTGGAGCTTTAATGCGCGATTTATATAGAAAAATATTTACAGATATTACGTTAGTATATAATTGTACTTTTTACGAGGTATTATACGATATATTAATTTCGTTGCCAGAGAGAGACGAGTTTCTCGTCTTAAGATTAGAGGAAGTGAAATCTCGAGTGAAACGCGGGTTGACGTATAACGGAGCAGACAGAGAGCGAAAAGCCATATGTATATAGCATTATGTCTTCAAGGTTTAACATCGCTGACGTTAACTTTTGCCATGTTGCTGCAAACGTTCGTGCTGCATCTGCTGTTCGCTGTGCCTTGTGTGTCGTTATTCGAAGACAGGTGATCATAAAATTTCTTTGCTAAATATTTGACGTTTATTTTGCCGCTCAAAGAAAAAAAAAGAGAAACATCCGTTAGTAAAACAATTTTTTAATTCAACGATGATAAGACATTTCGAATAAAAAGTAAGAAAATCCATAAGGAGTATTGTAATCAAGTTTTTAATAATGTTACATTTTTTTTCGCAATCTGTTTGGCTGTTTACACGTCAATTACGGAGTGTCATCGATCGAGTAAACGAATGCCGGGGCGCACAAGCGGCTTTCTCGTCCCCTTTACGTTTATTACTTTGTTAGGTGTTGTTAAAACTCGTATTAAGGCTCTTCCCTCGCGCCTCGACCGCTTAGAGCCCCTCGTTCAAGAAACGGGCGGTCACTAATTATTTCTCGTCTCTCGGCCGGTTTTATCGGGTATTTCCGCGGCGGCATACGACTACATATAGAAGCGTAGTTAACGAACTCCCCTTTCCATCAGATATCGCGTCTTCTATTAACGGCATATCGTTATATACGCCGGCGGGCGTACAACCCTTCATTGACGATAAGACAGATTTGCGCGAGAAGAGGGAAGGGAGGAGAAACGCGCGGGAACACGACGAGAGGAACGACTTTCTTCTTCGTATTTCGCCCCGACGATGCAAAAACTTAATGCCCGCAAACTTCCTGCTCGTCAGCCTCTTCCGTTGCACTTTTTCCGACAACTCGACCAATCGTCGGTCTCGTTATTCTGCTCGTTCCTTCATCGTGTCTACGCGCGCGAGATGTGTGTGTGTGTGTGTGTGTGTGTGTGTGTGTGTGTGTGTGTGTGTGTGTGTGTGTGTGTGTGTGTGTGTCTGTGTGTGTGCGCGCGTGCGTCTACGACCTCATCAATTTCGAGTCACAATGAGCTTCAAGTAATTTGCGGACGATCGCTTTGAAAGGTACCTCATCGATTTTCCCAGGAATTCGCGCGCTATCTATTGCATTCTCTTCGTTCCTCCTTTCTGGACAGCGGCGGCTGCATTCAATGCATAATATTTCCAATATTGATAGATGTGCGCGATCCAGAATGCACGCTTATCCTAAGGAAGTGCCGCGTAAGCCGTTGTGTGTCGAACTATAGCGTTGAAAATCGTATAACAATCTAGATGATGCAATACGGCGATAATAGAATAATCTGCAATTCATAGACGGACAATGGACACAGCTTCTTTCTAGGAGATAGCAAACATTTTCCGTATCCGTATCAGGAGATTAAAAGCGATAACTCTGTTACTTTATGCAAAATGTTAGGTTTCCACCGCCGTTTTTTCTTTTCTTCTATTAATTATATATTTATATATTTATACAATTATTTTATTATTTATTATTATTATATTTATACAATTATTTATATCATTTATTTATTACTTATTATATTTTTAATATTTATTATACCTAATTAGCTAATGCAAAAATATTTCTCTCGGACTTATAAATTGTCTTATATTATATTTTCCGTTAAAGAAAAGATAGAATTCATAATGGAGAGAGAAATTCTTAGGAAGGTTGCCCAAACATGCTTATTATAGAAGAACGAACGTTATTTCAGGAAACTAAAGCCGCGCACGACTAAAGTATATAACTACACGGAGAATAATATGCGGGCGCATCATTAATTAAAACAGGCAGATAAACATTTGTGTTACGACGCACTAATTAGACTCATCCTCATGCGCAGCTCTTGCAGCGCCGTGTAACCCGCTATCACGTAGTCCAATTTTGTAAAAAAAAGAATCAGATATCTGATTTTTACATTGCTATAAATTCCACCGGATTCTAGATATCCGGTACCACAAAATTTATCGCAACTGCTTTTAGCGGCGCGCGGGCAAATGTACAATGCAATACCCGCTATACAAACAGACAATGGCACGCAACTGCATTCAAGATATATATGTATATGTTCGTACTATGATCCTCTTTCAGCGAATATCGCGCGCGGTCATCATCTGAGTCTATGTTAAAAAATTTCTCGTAAGCGTATTCGCACTCGCGTTATTTGAACGCACACAACGATGCGTACTCCGCGTACGATTATATAAAAATGCAAAAGTATAACGTTCAGGCGCTTGATTAGGATCTTAAAAACTGCGTACGAGATTGAAGCGATTTATTGCTACGTAAGCGCGGTGCATAAAATCTCGATAGATTCTCACAGCGGTTGTATATATCGTATATTAGTGCACTTTAGGGGAAGTTCAAAGTAGTGCGAGTTGCATTTGAAGTATATGGCCGACACGTTATCATAATGAATCTGGTTCTAGTTTCGAATTTACAAAGAGCGCCTCGAATTACCGTTCTCTTCGAGCTCGCTCTTGAAATGTATCGTTAAAGTCATTATCGCTTTCATCTCGTGGCACATTCTATAATCTCAAACATTCTTATAAAAGCTGAGAGAAGAAAGAGAGAGAGAGAGAGAGAGAAATTTTCAGTATCGTAAAATATAAGCATCAAAGATTAAAAAATCGTGCAAAAAAAAGCAATGTCCGATGAAAATTATCGTATTATCAGAAATCAAATTGACTAATTAGGAGATTTGCAGGTAAAAGGCAAGAAAAGGCAAGAAAAGCACCGAAAAAATTGTATTCTCATTTTAAGAATTTCCCACTTTTATTTTTAGAATACCCTAGGTATTCTGAAATAGGCGCCAAAAGGATCCTTTTACCTTAAGAGGGGAATCCTCTAAAGATTAGCATCAGATATTCCGAATTTATAAAAATGTAGACGAAATGGGATTTATTTTTATATTAACTGTACTTTTTACTGTATATATTTATATTTTTTTATTTTTACATTAATTATACATTTTTCATTACTTCATTTTTCCTTGCTGCAACAATATGACCATATAACATCAAATGAATGGTCCGCATAAAAAATCATACAACCGTTTGTTATTAACAAAGATATTCTTAGTTTTAGAAGATGATCTGGAAATACTTAAAAATATCTGTTAAGAGGGATTTTATAGTGTACAGTCCTCTTACTTCGAGAATACAATTTTTTCGGTGCAGCTCCTGTATGTAGTTGTATACCAGTTCGAGCTTTAATAAATATTCATTACAATAAAATTTTTAATTTCCGAATAAAGCCTTCTGAATGTCGGAGAAAATCTCGTTAACCTCGGGTTTAAGAGCATATCGGAATTATCATTCACAAAATGTCCGCCCGGAACGCCGCGTTAGAAACGTCTGAATGCGGTGTATGCAACGGTGCAATCTGCGCGTGCTGGTTCAGAGATGCTACGTCCATGTCCGCTCGTACAGATCACTCTGTACAGATCTCCATTTGTAGCATTCGGCTGTTCTCTAACGTGGCGTTCCCGACTGCCGCGCTTCACGAACACTACGTATATAAATGGGCTTAAGGCCGCGACTAGATTGCGGCCGATCTGATTCACTCGAATTATTCGCGGTCCGATTATGCCGAACCGACAGAAAATCCATTGGATCGTAGCACGTTTGTTCCTTGTGCATTATGCGATCGAATTTCGCTGTATAAAATTTGTGCCTAGATATATAGAATACATAAAAAATTCTGTACTCTTAACGCGCGCTGTTTTATCGCGAATATATATGATGTTTGCTTTCATATATATGTAATTCGAATTTTGTTTGAATGCTTCTAATTGCTGCGATAAAACAGGAATTTCAATCTTCATATTCGCGTATATTTTAAACGTAATTGGAACGAAAAATTTTGTAAAAGCTTTCTCCCTTATTTTTTTCCCCTGAAATTATGTAAGATATTTAATGGATATGAATACAATAAATTTGCGGTTGTATTAACAATGATACATTATTTCTCTGCGTGTATTAAACTTATTAATATATTACACAATATTTATAAATATTAGGTAATATTTTAAAATATTACATAATATTATAATTAGGAGGAGATCACGAATTATAATATCTGAATAATCTATAATACGTAAAACGATTTTCTATACCGTTCTCATTATCGATATATTTTACACACATGTATCATGAACGTGCATGACGTTACGAGAGAACACATAATTTCCCCCGAGGCTAGTCATGCATGCAGATAATACCGCAACTGCCTAAGTTATTTTCGCAATTTTCCAATGCCACACATAGTCTCTGCAATATCGAATTTTATCGACATTTTAACATGATAGTATCTTATAGCTTTTGAGAATAATAAAATTATTCCACTAAATGTGATATATCACAATTGCGAAAGAAAAAGAGAAAGAATTTCATCAAAATAATAATTCAAATAAGCGCATTCAGATCAAAATGTTAAGTTACACGAATGTACAAGTAACAAACAGCGTTTCACAAAGAATTGCGTCAACAAGTTCGCAATTCGGAATTTTTTGCTTGTCACTTATTTTTTATTGTGCGATGCAAATAAAGCAAATGTTTCAAATTACACAAAGATAGAAACGCCTGGGGATAATGATACGGTTTACGAATATTTTTCTGCCTCCTTAATTCGGGATCAGCTACAGTATAATCCAAGCTCAAAGTCGTTTGCATCGTTGTTTAATATCACGGCCCAATTACATAGAAATCAAAGGAAATAAACAGTGATTAAATTTGCGATTGAAAGCTATTAACGGGCTCGATCGCGCGTAGTGATTGAACAAATTGTTAACGGACCAGAAATTCGTAAAAGAGAACCCTCGAAAAAGATTCGATCTGTCGCTGATAATCGGAATTGCGATCGATTGTGTGCACGCTTTAAATCTCAATTCCATCGAATAAATTCTACTTTCAATAATCGAAATTATTATTTGTGAGCGAACGGGTTATCATTTCATGGGCTATGCTCGACCAATGCGCATGGTGGCATTATATGGAAATTATATTTTAATATGTTAAACACACGGGGGATTAGAGAGAATTCGCGAGCGCAAAGCGTAATTCATTTTCGACATGCTTGCGCGAAAATAACGCGGACTAGCCATTACTACTATTGAATTAATGTCAAAGTTTATCAGAGATTTACTCGCGCTAGTATCATTACAATCTCTATTTCACTTTGCAGCATTGTGTTCCTTCTCTCACATTGTGTGTTCCATTATGCATTATACGCAGGTGAATAGATGAAAATATCGTTGCATGTACAATATAATAAATTAAAAGATATATATATATATATATATAAAGTAACAATAATGGCTGAATTATGTCCGATGAATTATGTGTTGTAGTGTGTGTACAATAAAAGTGTTGCGACTCGATCAATTGGCGATCGAGCAATGTTCCATTTAATTCAAGAGAAGTTTATTTGAAATTGTCACTCTCACACATTCTATGCGTATATTATTGATTTATAAAAAAGAAAAAATTGTAACAATGCGCGCATAGTGACATTAATATTTCGATCTGATTGAAAAATTTGCCTTAATCTTATTTCAAGAAACTTGATATACGCATGTCTCTCAAATCATTGAAATCAGATATACAATGAGCGCACAGTATGCAGATTGATTTTTACGGTAAAAGCCCTTCATCTCGCGATATGAGTTAATTCGAACCGCTGAGAAAATAATGAAAAAGGCAGGACGAGAACGCGTCCCAGGATGCTGTGCTTATTAATTATAAATTATCGTGTGCAACGCGCGAGAAAAAAAAAACTCTATAGCCGAACTTCTGTATTCGAAATCGCAATTTTGAAGGAAGGTGGGAGAGAATAACGGCATTGCGCTTTCTGCACTAATTAACTCTACGACTTCTTCTTTTACCTCGCTCTCGTTCGCATGCCCGCGCGGAAATTTAAGCCCCAATTTTCCGTCTGCGTTCGCGCGCAAAAGTAGCTGCCGGAAGGTAGAGACGATTAAGACATGGTCGAGAAATTAAACGTTGCGTCCATGCTGACGTAAAGCTCCTATATCAGGAAATTCTCGAGTCTCTCTGCGAGCTGCTGCGTTTGTATATTACGAAAATTAATGTGATATTGTCCGTCTAAAAATAAACGGTTAATAAGTTTTCTCCGCTGCTTCTCTGTACTATACGAAAATTATGCAAAGACGCGATGATTAGTAATAGAATATGAGAGTAAGATAATTTGCGCTCTGCATATGATTTTTTGTTATGGTTTATATTATCTTTTAGAATGTCTTTAATATTTATTTATTATAACATTTATTATTTATAAAATTACTTGTAACGTAATAAAATTTCAAGTCTCAGGTTTTCCTATTTTTCTCAAGTTTGAGTTTAAAATAATATCAAAATTATATATATATATATTGTGTAATATGTGGAAATCTAAAATTTTTATAAAACATGTGTATATACACAATATGTTATTTACTTATTTAATTAAATATGTTTAATTATAATTGTCATATATATGTACACTATAATAATTACATATAGTAACATGCTTTAAATATCAACGCACAGTTGATTTAATGATGTTTGTACTGATATTTATACTGGTAGTACACGAAGCATCTTTAAATATTTGAAAGAATACCAACAACACATTATTCTGTTGACACTCTGTTACCCGCCAAATATTGATTTTTGAACGCGCCATGCGCTCTGCCTCCAGATTTTCAATTTAGCGCTCCGCGAAATGGAGAGAATCGATATCGGCGATCGTGCGGTGGAGTATTTTGTTAATATTTTCGTTGCAGCTCATCCGCGAAGATAGAGGCCGGAATGGCGGCTTTGGGACCATATTGAATCGTCTGTCATAACCGTTCACCACTTCAATACGTTCCGACGTGCGACAGATATAGTACACGCGCGATGAAAAAGAGCTTTGTGAGAGATTCGCGCGGCTTATCGCCGCGGGGAAATCTCTGCGAGCGCGAACGCGTGGGCGAGAAACTGCCGAGAAATTCGCACTAAATATACGTGACAAAAATGTGGCTACGCGCGCGAGAAAGAGAGAGAGAGAGAAAGAGAGAGGTCTTCGACGCCAGACGTGTCGCGGCAACGCTTTTGGAAGGGACAAGAGAGAAGAACGTGCGTCCTGGGTCCCGTCTCCGGAGGCAGATTATTCTCGGTTTGCGCGAGGAGACGATGGAGCTTGTCCCATTAGAACGCGAATGGCGTTAAAGCGCGGTTTCATTAACGGAAAATGTTCGTGAGAGCCATTATAGCAAACTCGCGACACACGGTGACAAGATTGTGAGAAATTTGAGAAGATCGTTCAACTAACACACGCACACAAATTTTCATGCATTAAAACTTGAGAAATCGCAAATTAAATATTTTATTCTTTTAAATTCCATCTATTCTATTATTTCAAATGAATTTTCGCAGAGTTAATGAAGGGAATTTTTACAAAATTTCGAGTTATAATATTTAAAAAATCTCGATAAAATGTGGAGCGTCAAGTTTTTATTAAAAAAAAAAAAAATTACTAAGATATTTCTGTAAATTTTGCAAAACTGAAAGACATTTATAAAAATTACTCGATATGAATTTATTATTTAAAAAAAGTATTTGATCGCCCCGCGCTTCTCTATTCATAGCAGAAGAATCAATCTTTGGCAAACGTGACACTTGTAATATCTGTGAACCAAATTTCTATCTGTCGTTTTGCATTTTCAAATCGACAATTCTTCGAAAGTTGTGGAATCGCTATTGGCACGTTACGATACCAGCGTTTTATCCGATGCGGAGTATTGCGCAACAGTTTTCGTCGCGCGCGAAATATAAAATATAGGGAACGTCCGACATGCACCGGTTATGCAATGCATCAACCTGTCCCGTATATTTTCGAAATGATCGAGCAAAAGCCAATGTTACAGGAACCGTCGATGGAACGTATACGATTGCGTCATTTAAACTTTAAAACACGATCGACTTGCGCGAGTCTATTAAATTAAGTTTCAGAGAATTCAAAGAAAAATATTATCCAGAACGTAACGGATCTGCTCGCGCTAAAACCACACGAAGAATGAACAGTGTGAGTCGAATAAAATTATATTCGATAATTGTATTAAATCGACATATTTCGCGCTATATCCTCCATTTTTTTTTTTTTTTGCAAATGGGATTCCCTCAGTTGCAAAATATTAATGGAGCAAACGCCAGAAAGGATATATGATTTAAAAAAGCTACGCGGACCATCTATTCAATTTCGCGCGGCACAGATGTCGCATTTTCCGGCCGCGTATAACCCCCCAAATGTGACGAACACGTCATACGGTTCCGCCATTCGAATTAATCCCCTTCCGTCGCATTTGACGGAATTATCGGGAATCCCAAAAAATTATCCGGATGCTCCTCTCTCTGGTAATCTGGAGTAATACTCGCGAAATTGGAAATTCTGATCGGACGGGAGGAAACAGACCGCGCCGCACACATGTCCAAGATTCTTTCAATTTTCTTTTCGAACTTGTCGATGTGACGATGCAAAAAAACGGTAATTGATATTGGCGGATTACAAGCAAGATCAAAGGCAACGTTTTTTTTCTCCGAAGTGATATTGACGCTCGCGGAATTGTTGCACGAACGAACCTTCTACACGCACGAACTATCAGTGGAAAGTATACAAGTTAAAAACTTCTTTTGCTATGAAGTATATGATTATTTACTGCTTTTCTCTTTTAAACTCTGGCCATTAGCTTTTTCCACAGCGGCTGAGAATAGAACATTTTAAAAAAGAAAATAATGGCATGAATAACTTATGGTTAAAAAATGGTTGAATATTATCATTTTATTTTTATTTTAAGTATCAAATATTTAGCATACTTATCCGTTTCTTTAACTTGGAAGATGATGGACAGGAAAAAAGTAAATTATTTGATATATTTGATAAATTATATTTTATGACATACGAATAATTAAAAAGGAATCATTTCTTCGTATCTTTGTGAAAAAATATTTCCTATGTTACACATGCCGTGCAATATTCTCATGCAATAAAATCTTTCACAATTGTCCAGCAGTCGCGAACTTTTTTTTTTGCACCAATTCTAATTTTCAATCTTTAATTCGCAAAACTTTATGCTCAAAATAACTCGGCGATTCGTCGCGAATGGTTAAACTGCTCGCGCTATTATCGCAAACAGTTTATCCAGGATCGTCGGCAACTTCAGCGTCAAGGGGCGTAATCCCGTCGTGCGGGAGATGCTCCAGCATCTCGCTCTCGATCCCTATCGACGGAGTCTGCGCGAGAGAGCACGTTACACTGCGACGAGGAAACGGCGGCGCGCGATTCCCCTGGGCGCGATAATTTATTTCCTTTACAATTCCGTCAGTACAATGCGAGAACTAAAATATGACCTGACCTTTATAGCATCGTGCATCCTCTCCGCGCGAAACACGAATCGCGTATACAAGCGCGCTTAATTCATCTCGCGCAATCCGAGCCGTCGTCCAATGAATAGAGATACAGTATCGATGAACGGAAGTTTCGAGGATGCTGCGGCTATTTCAGTCTCTCCTCTCCCTCCCTCCCTCCCTCTAACTCTCTCTCGCACAAAGTGTTCTCCGGAGAGATTTATTCGGTCTATCGCTTTCTTGACGGTTTACGGGAAAGCCGGGATAGAGACAGAGAGAGAGGTATGTCGGAGTGTGAGATAATGACGAGGCATATTGCCGCGCGCCAACTTGGTCAAACTTTGCATAAGTCACTTGCTCGTGACCTATTAATGCCGGCGGTGCTCCGACGACACTTTGTCCTTCCTAAAGCACCGGGGAGTTAAGGAGCAGACCTGCTGCGAAACAGCCCCCGACGCGGCTCAGACCGCCCGCGGAAGATCGGTGTAATAACTCAGTGCACCCTCTCCCTTCCCCCTCTCCCTCCCCCGATTGCTGGCTCGGAAGAACAAACGAGCGGAAGGCTCGAAAGTATCCTCCTCGTTCAACGTGCTTGGGATTCCGGTGGAAAAATTGCAAGCCGGTATGAAATAAGATCGAGGGTAAGAAACGGATCCCCCTCGACTTTTTCCACGGTAAATTCCGATTTCCGAGTTCGTGGCGAGAGAGAAACACGGGGAGAAAAGACGTCGCGACGAGGTGGAACGGGACGGAAGGCCATCCGTGACGATCAGAACCCGTGACGCGCGATGCGTGGAATACTAATCGAACCGCTCTCACCTATGCCGTGGAATTAAATTGCGTTTTTTTTTTTTTTTTTCGGGAGCGGGAAGTGAAAGGGGTAGGGGAGGAAAAGGGATTGTGGGCGAGCGACGAGAATAAAAAATAGATCGCCGCGCTTCCTCGTGCTCTTCGTAGCGGAAAGCGTCAATGGCTTCATTTGCGAGAGATGCGTAGTCGGTTTATCGACGTGTTTTGCTCGAACCGTCAGTTGAGCTCGATTTGCGACGCTTTATTTGCGCAGCATCTGCAATTAGAGTAAAATGTCGGTGCTCTCAATGTTTCTACCGTACGGATGGAGTTTACCGATGTTAGCAAAAACGGAAATAGAGAAATCCATTATATCAATATTTTGAAAATATATTTTTATATTTTTTGTAATTTTATTTATTCTCAATAATTGTGGAGAACGCGGAATACAAACATGCGATAATAACATTAATGTCTCAATTTAAAACCAAAATTGAAAATTTTTACGCTAATGGTATATTTCAGAAATAAACTGATTAATAAACTAATGTAAATAATTTGAATGCAGTAGTAGAAAATCTTAAAAAATGCTAGGAAAAACACACAGCGATTATTTTATTTACAAAATATAGCTAAAAAAATAATTGCAGCATTCATAGTTGCGATAGTTATACTGCAATGTAACATCAGTAATCTCTGCTCTCTAGGTGGTAAATGAGATGACCATAAAGTAATGCCGCATCTCGATGTTATATAATGCAAGTGGGAAAACACTGCAGCTAGCGCCGAATGCAAATAAGTAAAATGTAATCTGATGAACGCAAGAGCATTTCGCATATATTATTTTGTTTTCCTTCCTGCCCCATATTCTTTCAGAATACGTATATCAATCTTAATATAAGCGATAAAAACGGCAGTTAATTCCATCAGTTTAACCGAATAATTCGACAATAATTTGGTACAAACGTATTATTAATTTACTAACAGAAATAATTTTTCGATTTCTTCTTGTATTTATATTATTAATTTTGCCTCATATCAATAAGAGAGGATCATTTTGTTTAACGGAACCGAGTACCTACCTACTTGATCATTCATAAATATATAATGTAAATTGGAATATTGCAACAGAATCGATACCATTCGATATATAATCCGATGTATTCGAAATACTCGAATACTTTTGTAAAACTAGTAATTAATTATGTATTAGCTTATGAGCCCCAAATTGACGTGTCATGAACAATCGTTTATAAACAATAGCGTTAATATATTGTCAAGCACAGGATGGCACTTCGGTAAATTCTCGTTTAACGGGGAACGAAATAATTATCACGATATAGCTATCGAAGAGAAACGTTATTGCCGATTTATGCCTTCTGGGCTTTCGAATACGGAGAAATTAATGTGTTTTGACGTTGGAGCGCTTCTAAAAAAAACTCACAGAAGAATATTTTAAATATTTTAAATTAAAAACCGTCTATCGTTCCGTCGCAGGCTTTATGTGTGTCGCATGCTTTGACACTTTAATCGCTATATAACCTTTTGCGATCGTGTCAGCTTGTTATATTTCGCTTGAATTAATAGAGAAGGATAGCTTTTTGTAGCAGTTTTTTTCCGGAGCACTTTCAAATGAAGAATGATTATTTTTTTTTTTTTTCGGAAAAAAATTGTACCGACTACAGAATACTCATATTTCGAAACCACAGTTATAGCTTTGTCCGAAAAACTGGTAATTCAAAACTCACACACAAACAATATTGTTATTATTATATCTCATATTCAAAACTACTTTTCTCTTTTCTATTATTATACAGATGAATAATCTATTTATAATATTTAAAAAATTCTTATTACACATATATATATGTAATAAGAATTTTTTTTTAATATTATAAATATATCATTTATTACGACTTTTTTTATATAATAGTTATTATTATTATTATAGTATTTAGCAATTTTTTTCATAACAAGGAACCTAAATTAATAAATGTGATTGTTTATTATACTTGATTTCTCTTTGGATTTTATTCGATTTTATTTTGATCGTTCCAATTCTTATTATTACAGGTATTTAAATCGGCAACTGAAAGTCATTTACACGATAATCGCCGCTCAATTAATCTCAATCAATATAATTGTCCATCACCAAATTTTCAGGTCGTAGCAGTATAATTTTGTTCATAAAAGTGGGAGGATAGTTTTGAACCGCCCATTGTAATTATACCCACGTTATGGTCACATTTACGACTTTAACGCTTCAACTTCTACGTGACAAATTGCAATAATGTGCAATTAACATACTGATTGACGTATGGGTAAATTTATAGCAAACCAGAATATTTTTCGCAAAAAATAAAATTTTATTTGCAATTTTATTGCACTTGCGTTCAAAATATAAAGTTTCCAAATAAAACAATAAATCACAATAAATGTTTTATAATTATTCACATTAAATTATTTATATATACATATGTATATGTAATTTTGTTAATAAAATACATGCCTGGGAATTAATGAGTACCAGGTTTTCCAATCAGATTATATTAATTGGATTTTCAATCCAATCAAGCGTTTAGTCAAATCACTAAAAACAAATAAATTTGTATTCAGATGTATGCGTACGTATATCTCTAATATTTGTATTCGAATTATATAAAAATATTTTTTTATACGAGTATATATTTGCAGAGGAAGATGGAGTTATTTTTCTTTCTATTAATTTCTCCCTTTTTTATTTGAATAAAATATTTCACGCTTATCAATATATCCTAAAATGAAATCTATTTTGTATCAGGGAGATACACTTGGATGTATTTTATATTAATATGAGAAAAATGGTATTTGTATAACAGAATTTATATTTAGTTCTATACATAAACAATTTATTTATATTGTATATACGAGGTATATGATAGATAAATTTTGTGTGATTTAACGCCTTACATTCTTTGATGTGAGTTTTATGCTACTTTTGTGTATGAGAGAGAATAAAATTTATTCTAGAGTCAAACGCACAACACATGTATACACACTTACAAGCGCATATATCACACACTTACAAGCGCATATATCACATACTGCTCTGGTAAGCGTTTTAATAAAATATTATTGCACGGGCCATGAGAAGTTCTCTAAAATTCACAATTGAGTTGCTACTAATTCAATGCGCTTTGCAAACGCAGATCATAAGAGGAGAAACGGAATCGTATTGAATATTACCAACGTACATGCACTCGTAGGACGTAGCAAGGAATTAACGACGAATATTACCGGATACCACGGCTGCCTCGTTAATTAATTACGTACCGCTTGAATCAATTATGTATCGCGAGATAATATTACGGACTACACGTAATCGATGCAATCACAAGCGAAATCAAAAGTTAGACGAGAGAACACGAACACGGTAGAAATGAGCCCGCAGTTAATAAACGATGCCGTTTCAATCTTATTCTTCCCTCATCGGACAAATTGGCTCTTAATTACTGTGAATTATATTGAAACGTGGGAATAAAAAAATCTCTTTAAATATGAACCGTATTTTTCATAAATATTACAGAGATCATAGTGTTGATCTTTTGATAACATTTTTTATCTTTCATAATATTTTACTTATTGTTATTTGCATGCATTGGTATGCACTTTACATCGTGCGTCTATTCGTTAATATAAATTAAATTATCTCCTATATGGCGTTCCAACTTTTCTTACGATCTTTACATAAATTTCAATGAGAGAAGCCGGGCGGCTTGTAAATGGAGTGATTGATGTGGCCACTCCGAATAATATATTACCCGACAAATGGGCTTCCTGATCAGCCGGAGGCGAGCAATCGGGAGCGGCAATTCGTTCAATGACACTGATTCGGTGGAGGGTACGTCGTAGAGCGTGGTTTCTAAATGGCAGCGATTTTCCGATGTGTTTTAAGAAAATTACTTTTATTCACCGTCATATACTCTTTCACTTTTATCCAGGCAAGTAGAGTACATTGTTGGTGTATTTCGCAAATTTTTGAATAAAAGATAATTTTTTTTTTTACGTAACACTAATTTTTATTCTACGCCGACCACTGATTTAATACACAAATGTTGTCAGTGATGAACGGGAGAGATGATAATACCCCGCGTGATGTATATGCAACGCTTTCTCTCAGTTCTTTCCAATTTTTTTCGTGCCGGCCGCTCTAAAGAGCTTAGAGCAACGTCTGCGAGAGCTCGGAGGCATCATTACGAATCGCAAGAACAATGCACTTTGTAGAAGGCATTTTCATTGCTCGCCGCCCGTACGTCACTCGTGCATACGAAAACGAAAGGTCGGAAGCAAATTATACTCCCAGCTGTGTGGAAAGGGATTCATCGAGCGGGATGAAATCGTGAGGGAGTGCAAATGTGGGAAGTTGTGCGCTGATGCGAAATATATGAAAAAATATTCGAATGGACGTACAGATTATAATGGAATATTTCAGAGCTTACAAAAATGCATTTTATAAGAAATACATATGAAAATGTATATTCGCGCGAACGTACAACATACAACATAATAGCCAACTTTTCTTTCGATGTTATAGTGAAGAAACAATGTCAACATTATATATGTTTTACAATGCAAACATAATATAATACTGAGTTTAGCCTCTCATTGCAGTAAAATATATTTTCCTTAAACAAGCAATTTTATTTGTAATATATGATTTTGTAACAAATTTGCTCCACAATTATTGCCTTTATTATATTATTGTGTTGCCTTTGTCATATTATCGCGCAACTTTGAATAACTTTTACGAATTATTCTACGGTCTCTAAGAGAAGAAAATTCAATTGGGGCAAATTTGTTTCAAGTTTGCTTTGAAAATACGCGAAAATACAGTTTCGTACGTTTACGTCCGTCTGTAATGTCTGTAGAATTCGAGCCACAATTCGACTAGCTGCACCGAGCAGGGATTGTAGACATTGTAAAAGGCAGTAAGCAATTTCGTGAAATTCCGTTCTGCCGTGATATATCGAGCGGTATCTCGATGTACAGCGAGAAACTCTCAACAATCGACGTTTCGAAAAGCTTTTTGAATCCGTAAATTCCATTAAAATAATGCGCTGAATAATATGGTCTTTATTTGTGATGTTGCAGTGAGAAAATATTTGTAACATATTATCAAGCATGATATACGAAATTACACAAAATGAATTTTTCCGTTTGACTCAGGTAAAGCATTCCGCGCCCTATATAATTTGTATCAAACTTACGCGTATCTTTTTCTCTTTCTTTCTGATGTTGAAAAAAAATGCACATTTATATATAAAAATATATATATTAGATATTATAGATATCGGGAACATATGTTTCTATAAGCAAGACTGTGTAGAAAAATACATTTTTAATTTCTCATTATAAGAATAAAAAATTCATTTATTTCTTATAAAATATATTAGATATTAGATATCAGAAACATATGTTTTGTAAGCAAGACTCTGTCTAAGAGAAAAACACATTTTTAATTTCTCATCATAAGAATAAAAAAAATTGATTTATTTATTCTTCTATTTGAAATGTTATAGCCTAAATATTCATATTATTATTCGTGCCGTTTTTACATTTTGCATATCATTATCCTCCTCCATTATTGACGTTTCTTGGCATTCGGAAAGATAGCTGACGAATCGGTAATCAATCGCAGCTTCCTTACAGTTTTCTCCCTGCTTTTCTCAGCAAAGTTATTGGAAACAGAGACGCAGCTCACTGCAAGTTATTTGCGGAATGTCTGACAGCGATGTTTCAGAAAATTGAATTTTTAGAATTCTTCGCCAAGATTCCAGCAGGAGTGTAAATTACGGCGTGTCAAATGCAGAAAGACTTCCTCGGCGCAGTATAAAGTGCACATGCGGTACACGTTCAACGTATATATCAATTAAATACCGCGATGAAACGTGTTTTTTAAAACACACATTTGAGAATCATTCTCCTCTCTCCGCTGGCGTAAATAAATTAGGAAATCTCCTTGATTTATGCGCGCGTATAAATTTAAGGCTCGGGTGTCCGCGTGTTAAAATGACAGTCCCGTGTAAAAAATCAGCCCTAACGACTCGTTTAGCAGTTCGTTGGTGGCAAGAAGTGGCGAAGCGAGAGAGAAGGGGGAGAAGGGTAGAGCCGAAAGAGCGAGCTGTCCCATTTGTTTCCGGCGCAGCCGGCGGTGAGCCGGTTTAGAGCGCGAATATCCGAGCCCTATTTGTCATATTAACGAATAGAAAGTAAAAATGACGACATGTACAAATATCTTCCTTGATTATCGCGAATTTTTCGAACGTCTGCTCCGCAAGAGCGCGCACTCGTACGTGACAAGAAGGTGTTCTTCACGCGAGGTTTGATAAAACTCTTACTAGCGTAAGAGACGGATCCCTTATGCGCGATACACTGAATTATTGCTGCATTTTATCAATTTCTTCTTCTTTTACGTTATTAATTATGTAAAAATTACGTAATGTAAATTACGTAATTATGTAAATATTACGTATTTATGTAAAAAGTAAAAATTGTGTATCTCTTGGTTTTTCTCGTAAAAATTGCAGATATTTTAATTTTCTCGCTATTCTAATCGTAAACAAAGAAACATTGTCAGTTCGATAAATGTCATCGCGAGGCATGAAATGTCGGAAATTATCCGACCGTTCAATTTCGATTCTAAAGATCGTAAAAAGATCGGGCATGTGAACGAGAAAGTACAGAAATATTACATCCGTTCTCTCATGACCGTAAGTCGGTGCAACGTTAGTGACGTGACGAGGCAGTTACGAAAATTTGAAAATAGTGGCTGCACGGCGCGGCGGCCAAACAGCAATAAAGTAACGCGATATATGCTCGGCCGGCTGCAACTTACTGCAATTGCTGACGCTAACGGAATCGTAATGAGAAACTCCGACGATCGGCGTGACCGGCGTAGCAAAGTCGGTCGATGGAGCGTCGCTCCGCTGCAGTTTTGGAGTTAGAAATCAGCGACGGCGGCGCAAACAGAGAGCCTCGAGTAAATTGCGCAGCGAGCCGAAAACATACCGGCAAATTTATGCCGTTGTCGGAGGATATTTCAGATAACGCGATGACTGAGAATGCGGAAACTGCACGCGACGAATACTTACGATTACGCGGATGTGAGCTCGCGATTATTTAGTCCGCGTGCGCTTCCGCTTTGATTTCGAGTTGAGATGTAAGATGCGGCATATATATATATATTTTTTTTTTTAAGAAATGCGACGAATTTTGTTATTATCCAATATTCAATTAAATCTTCTCTTCGATTTCATGCAATTTATGTTGATGAAAATTACATTTTGTTTCTCCAAGAGTAAAATAAAAAAAATACCAAGCAAGTGCGAAATAAATTAAACTTTGGGAAAAAAGATCGATGCGAAGAATTTTATAAATTTCGTATAGATTTAAAACTTATCTCATTTATACTTTGTCAAACAATGTTACATTAACTTGCCTAATTAACGTTGTTAATAAGCTACCTCAAGTTAAACTATTCAAAATCTTAGAAAAACTGTGTACTTAGCTATTCTATTATTCAGCGGTTTTCATCTCCCATCTTGTTCTAATTTATGGATCGCACAAATCGCATTTTCATTGAAGTACGTACATATGTTCGCGTCGTTAGATTATAAGCTTCGCATATATATAGAACATAATTACAACAGTTTCCAAGCCCAGCGAGATAGCACGAGGCATCGTAATTAGCGGTGATATGCATCACCCGATATTCAGCTTTTACGAACAAACGTGCCCAAAAGTTTTTGTAGCTTTCATCACAATCATAACTGTGCAACCAATGCACAAGAGAGCGTTACGCTGATTGCAGCTATGCCAATTTAACGCAATGTATCTATATAATCGCGTGTATTCTGTGTGTGACTGTTAGTATGCACATACTATTACAAATACATTAAAAATTAGATGGTCGCGCTATTTGACAGTAATTTTTATCAAATAATTTTTTTTTTTAGTAATAGCATATCATTAAGATTGGTATCTCATTAAGATGAACAAAAATCGTAAAGTGTTTCTCCTGAGATCTATAAATCTTTGTGTGTCTGTGTGTATTTATATCTATATAAATTCTTAAACATTAGCATTTTTTTATATTTTATTATGAACGCAATATCAGATATTACCGATACTTTTGTTGTGAAAAATGCAATAACATTCTTGTTAGATTAACCGCGTATCTATCTTAATGACGGTTCCTTTTTCCTCGGAATTCTCGTTTCTATCGACGTGATTCCGTAAATATTGAAGCTTTTCATCTCGAATGTATCGTCCGTATCCTATGTGGTCAGTGGTAAATATTGCAAGAAATATGCTATATACAACTTTCTCTTCCCGTAATCCCATCTAACTTAATTCGCAATAATCGGATTAAGACTCTTACACAAACATTTGTATAACCGTGCAACTGCAAGTGAATGCGAATCTACTTGTCAGACTTCTAAAAGCTTTTTAAGAATGCTCTTAACACATATCTAAAAAAAACAATTTACCCAACTTAAATTAATAGAAGAAGCTGCTAGAATCTGTCGCGATTTATAAAATCGATTTGTATAAATATTAAATATATAGACACGTCCAATTATACCTTTTTAGCTATTATTTATAAATCTTATCTTTTTATCGTTAGAACTTTTCAAGAATTCTTAAAAAGAAAGTGCTCTTGAAATATATAATTGAAAATGATTTATCCTCATCAATTAAAGTTACCGAAGAAATTATTTTTCAAATAATCCATCGCGAGAAAGTCAATTTATTTATTTTAAAGTTTGTCTGTCATTATATATGTATATACTGTGTTACATTTAAAAAGAGAAGGAGAGAGATACAATATTTTATTCGATACAATATTATAAAGCAGTAAGATATAATATTGCTTTAAAATATACATTGATTCAAACGCGGTAGAAAAAGAGAGAGAGATACGTGGATTATTGTAATTAACTGAAAAGTAGCGATGTACTTTCTTACGAATTTGTGTCTACTTCACAAGTTTCATTGATCGTTTCACTATCGAATTGTACGATATATATATCTAATCGATAGGACGATTGAGGGAAAGAGACGGTCCACTATTTGCATTCGCCTTTCATTGGCGACGATTAAATTAAATTAAGAAGGTCCGCACTTTAATCGAGATTGCGGTCCGCGCGGCACACAATGGTCTTCCTTTGCGCCTCGCAATGAAGGCACGAAATGTTCGTTTCGTCTTTTCTACGTCGTTATCGCGAACGGTAAGCGTCGGCAACGCCTTGGGAGCCGTCATTATTGCGGCGCAATGCGCTATTTCATTACTCGCACCCGAGCTTACGCGTCGCCATTGCGCATTGTATTCCCCACGTTATGCAGATGCACCCCTGCATTACAATGTCAACGAAAAGCCGGGGGAATCTGTATTAACCACGGAAATTCCAGAAACGTGATTACGCAGTGCGCCTTTCGCAATATCGGCGATATTCCCGTGAAATACTACGGGAACGTGTGTATAGAAAGAAGCCGATAGAAAAGTCGAAAGAGTAAAAAGACGGATTTTCGATATTTACCGAAATAAGCGTTCCGAAAAACACGTTCGAAGCATCGTATGAACGGCTTGTCTCTTTTCAGAGAAAAAAAAAATCTGAGATGGAATATAACTGGAATAACTTGGAACTTGAAACCTTTGGTAGATGGCATACGTAATATCAGAGATGGACATTTATTATTCTTTAATAATTATCAATTTTCTCATCGTTTTATAAATATAATTTTATTGGCCCACTTATTCAGTCTTAATTATTCCACGTTATCAGAAATTTTATGATGATGAAGAGTAATGAGATCGTTACCACTCGTTAATTACAGAGATCGTCGAACAGTATTTCATACAATGTAATTAAATTAAACTCACATTTAATTGAGAAGAAAAGAATTTCAATTTTTATTCTCTATTTTTCTACATTATTATGAAATATTAGCAGAATTTACGATCGAGTAATAAAACAAGTACAAGCAGAAATTTAACGAGTATTCTAAAGCCGTGGGTGATACTTTTTCCATAATATTAAAAATGCGCTATAAATTTAATTGGTCTGTAATTAATCGCATAAATTCTGAAACTCGAAATTGTGAATAGAGTGAAAGGGAAAAAAGAGAGAGAAAGAGAGACAGAGATGGCATAATATTCTCTGGAGTAACTCGTTTAAAGCACTGCCGCGACAATCGTCTCTCTCGGAAAATATCCATCATTTCCCGTCTACGCGAACAACTCGGGATTATTCTCTCGCGTTTCGACTGCTCGCTCGCGCCGAGAGTAGGAAGTGCATTCTACGCATATTGCGAGCCAGCGACTTGCCGCACGCGAAACGCATTCTTCGCAAGAATTCCAGCGGGAGCGAAGACGAGAACAGCCGCCGCTGCCGAGTCATGAATTTAACATAAGAAAGTAGATAAAGAATCGCGCGAAGAGAGAGTGAGAGAGAGAGAAAGAGAGTGTGTGTACCTGGGTGTCGAGAATCGCCGGGCAAAACGGGTGCGAATTCGAAATACGCGACGCGAGACAAGATGTACACGCCTTTCGCGGATGCCAGATACTTCTGCGCGAAGATATTCGCGTTTATGTCGAAGAAATACGGGTTATTTTTCACGGCGGACGCGCTTTTGGAAAAACTCCGAACAAAGTCGGCGATCGTTTCGAACTTGAACGGGGGATTCGTTTATCAGATTTCACTTGGCTAAACTCGTTACGAGTCGCGAATCGTTTGCATTTCGCAGAGAAACGCGGCGCCTCGAAATATCTTTTCCGGTTGTCCGATTCGAGCTCTAACGAATATCCACGACTGCTCGTATATACCTTCGTTGTTCGAAAAAGCATGGCAAATCGCTTTCTTTATGCCAGATAATACGAGCCACGATATTTTGTTCCGATAATATGTTCCAAGTATAGACGGATCCTAAGTACTGTGATATATTCATGTGGAAATATATGAAGATGCGGAAATGGAGAATGTATATGTTACATATATACGAGTTTTTTGTGATGACTGCTCGAAAGTCGGATGTACAAGCTGGGAAGAGATATCATATGTAATATAACTAGAACATATATCTCGATGAAAATGATTCTTATCAATAATTTAAAAATGTCACTGTAATACCTGTTTATTTCACTGCGCCGTGATGCAATATTTGCGTTCATCTTTTCTTCCATTGCAAGTAACTAGATGCATTTTCTTATAAGATGTAATATACAATATAAAAGTGTATAATATATAATGTATAATATAAAATACACATTTATTATCACGAATAACTAAAAAAAAACAGAGATAGTATTGAAAGATTAGTTCCAACGATGTGTTGTTTCGTGCGCTGTTTGTTATTTATAACATTTTTGATTAAAAAATGTATTGTTGACAAATATTTATAACTTCACAAAAATTTACAACTTCATAAAATCCGTTAAATAAATAAATAACGTAAAATCTCTCGTGTGCATGCACGTGTGTATATATATATATATATATACGTTATTATAAAATATTTTTCGCTTTCAAGAAGGAAGTTTTCGCGGGTTATACGTGAGATGTTCCATTACACCTGAATCATTCGAAAGCCACCAGACGGCACGACGACGATTCCAATTTGGCATTTACGCGCAAGATGTCGAACATAACGGCGGCATAAAAGTCCCTTGAGTGAGCTTAGCTCATAAAGGTTCCATCGATGACGTACGGCGATGACAAGCACGACGTGCTCCATTCTTCGTACGTCGACGGGCTATAGATTCGCGAAATCATACCGACCCCCCCGGTATGACAGTCGAATAGGCGGATTATTAAGATATCGAAAAGCCTGTCTCCGATCAAGTCAAGAGAACGTCGAAGGGTGAGAGAAAAGAGCGGAGGGGGAGGGGAGACCGGAGGGTGGCTGGGAGAGTTCAATAAATTTTCAATGCCTGGCAACTGGCGGATAGAAGAGGTGAAAGAGAAGAGGAGGAAGAGGCTGAGGATCGGATCTTCTCTCGACGGCGGATGGAACTGGTAACCCCGAAGAACCCGAACAGACTCACCCCTGATTACCATCGTATTAGGTTTTCGATGAGACCTTTTCCTCTCGCTCCCCCCTCCCTTCTATCTCACGGAAAATTCTCTCCATCGCTTGGAAGAGTAATAATGAAAGCCCCTTTTGCGCGCGACATACAAGGGCTTATGTCCTTCGACAGATCTCGTTCGCCAACAAAATATTCCATCTTCGACTTTGCTATTTCTCACCTCGGTAACTTCGATCGTGTTCCTTCCGCGTCGGACGAGGGATCTCATTCATGTATGTACAAAAAAAGAATGTAAAAGAAAAAAGATTATCAACCTTAACGCGAGAAAAAAAGGTTGCACGTGTCACAAAAACGGCGGTTATAATAATCTATAATAAATATAAATATAAATATATTGCGATAAAAAAATCGAAGCAAAATGTCGAATAAGTAAAGAAAATATATAGAATATCGTGAGATCTCATCAGCATTTCTCTTATGTATGTATTCCTTCCATACACTTGGAATGTATTCCTCGCGAAGCAATAGAACTTGGGTGAATAACAGAAAGTATCAGAAAACGAAGCTGTGCGACATAAAA
This sequence comes from Lasius platythorax, assembly GCA_963971435.1. Lineage (NCBI taxonomy): Eukaryota > Metazoa > Arthropoda > Insecta > Hymenoptera > Formicidae > Lasius > Lasius platythorax. The sequence continues at coordinate 17,484,053 of OZ020535.1, forward strand.
TAGGCACGAATATAAAGAAAGCTTATCGTATAGAGTGGCACGCTATTTTTCGGATTAGATCTCTCGCGCATATTGTTAAATTGGATCTTGCTTTGCCGATAAAAATTTGAAGTAAAGAACCTGAGTAGACGCTGCGAATCGTGACATGGTACGTTTAACTGCATCTAAGGGACTCGATAGAAAGCATTTCAGTCATCTCAGATGAACGAAAGACCTAGAAAATTTATAAGGAAAAAAAACAAGTGAATGTAGGATAAGATTGCTCTTATATGAAGGATCAAATGGATTGGATCGGATGCTATCGACGGAGCTAAACTGACGGAATGTACGTATATTTGCCTATATTGTGCGATTCACGTGAATTTCGATGATCTGCGTTATATTATGCGTTATATTATATCATATTACAAAAGTGACGAAATCTTAGATGCTTATATCTTATGCGATCTAGGAGGATGCTTGTGCAAAAGCAGAGTTATTTAAATTAATAGAGCTACATGAAAAATAACATGAAAACGAAACGTTTAACGAGATAGGTTTAAAGGAATCTCCCACAAGACAATATATTTACGGAGGACTTATTTCCCAAGAGGGCAAGATTTAATATTTTTGTTTAAGACACGATGTAGTGGAGATAACAAGTTTTTTTCACCTTTTTCTAGATTTAACGCGCAGATACTTTTTAATTTATAGCATTCAAACGTCGCCGAGGATTTATATACCGCTCACAATACCATTGCCAAGCAAGAATATAAACGGCGTGCAAAGCGCCCCGGGGACCGTCAGAACATCACGCGCGAATTTGTGAAGATAACTCTTGCACGTTCATATTACATTCTCTCGCGTAAAACGCTCTTACAAAAGAATGTTTCGCGCAACATTATGAAAATCTCAATCTCGCTTTTATCGGTTTAGATACATAGACAGTACCGCTTATACATGCAGCGCAGGGTATTTTGGCCGTTTCTATTAAGTCATTAAGTGAATCGCATACGATCGAACCTATTGGAGGTTTGCAACGGACCGTAACGTACCACATAGCGATAATTCAATGCGATTAATCGCGTCCATTGCGTCCTTCCTGTACTTGAGTGTCGTGCTGAACGGAGAACGTAATTCTCTTTCTAGCTCTCCCGATTGAAATAACATGTATTTTATTTGCAGAATGTTAATTTATTCATTTATTCGCGTCTATATGTTATTCCAACGATCTTGAATGTAAGATAAATTATATATGAGCGCATCAAAGAATTTTAATGATGCTAGTGCATTGTTTTAATCCTTCTGTGTCAATGAACGGTTATCCGGGTAACCGAAGCAACTTTAAATGTTAAAAATGTGTCGAAACTTTTCTCCGCTCGAAACAAAATACAAACGGCCTTTGTATTCGGAAATCTCCTAAAATTTAACGAGAAAGAATGCTCGATACCCAGCAGCTGTTATAAAGCAATTGTCACAGTGCAATGTATCGAATACACGCAACTACTATCCATTGATGAAAACGTGAAAAATTATACAGAAGGGTTAAATATGCAAATTTCAGATTAGACAAAAATCTCTCAAATAAACGACAAACATAAAGATTTTTCTAATGCGCACACCCACACACATACACACTATTAAACCGATGAAATACGATCAAGTTAAACTGTCATATACCATACAGGGAATAGAAACTGCAGAGTAATCGAGTACATAAGAGTCATTTATTCGTAGCCAGTGCGCGATTGTATCACCGCAATGCTATTTTATCATATCCACGTGTTCGCGTATATTACAAATGGCGAATTTGCGGTGCCAACGCCAGTCTCGCAATATCCCGCGTATGTGTCGTAAGAAAGTCCAACAAGGGAGTTAGACGCTCGCCAGCAGTCTAGGGTGTAATCTAGAGGTATGCGAGTGTGTGCATCGGAGGGTTAATGACGCCCCGTCCACCCCCGTCGAATTGCAACTCGATTCGAAGTTTGCGCGCAACCGATGGGAGTAACGATTTCGCGAACGCGAACCCCGTTACGGGAAGCAACGTAGATTGGTACCGACATAAATGATACCGTGCGTCGTAAGCCAGGGAATTCCAGGATTCGCCCCCACGAGCAAACGTCACGTTACAGCGTAACTGTAATATAACGAAGTAGCGCGTTACTTCGTTTTGATGTTCATTGAATTTCAATGGTGCCCGCGTTCTCTCGAAACGACTCCGGAAACTTTCCTATTCGCTATTCGTCTTGCGTGTGTGTGTGTGTACGTGTAGGAACATTTACTTAATGTAATGTTTCGCTTTAAAGTGTATTTACAATCTTCTTTATCTCTCTCGATAGCGCGTTACCGTATAAACGAAGGATAGATTGGCTCATAAACGTGCGCTATAAAGAGAAGGAAGCCGTATTATCGCGACGCATCCTTGACAAAGGCCAGAGAACGGCTTCGTTCCTCGTAAGGGCAACGACACGCGCTGTACAGGGAATTGTGTACGCGTCGCAATTGCGAAAGGTTAATTAATCTTAACAAGCGCGAGGCGCAACAACCGCGCGATCAAGTCGGACACGCAAACACGTGACACCGCACGCAACCCTTATCTATATGTCAGATCCAAACTGGTAAGGATTATAGAGAATAGCTTCTCTCTCTCTCTCTCTCTCTCTCTCTCTCTCTCTCTCTCTCTCTCTCTCTCTCTCTCTCTCTCGCGTGCGCATCCGAGTCCTTATTAATGCGTCTGTGATTGATTTACCGATCGCTCGAGATGTCAATTCGATGGTTCGAGACCATTGAGGCCTCGTCACACAGGCGGCGGCCGCATAGAGCTTCCGGACGGCGAGTTGTCGCCGTGCCTGATGTATCCATTGTTATACGCTGACACGACCTGTACACGCGCGCGTGTTGCAAATTGCAATACATCAGTGTGGATATACGCGACGTCGAACCTGCGAGGCGTTAGAAACGCGCGGCCCCGTCACTTACGAGGCGATGTAATTTCGGTATAAGCTCTCGCCGCATGGCGTTCTGTAACGAAAGCGTTCGCGTTGTCGTGTGACAAATGACGTGCCCATTGAGCGAGTTGAAACACGTTTTTATGTAAAACAACGGAACCTGTTGGTTTCCCCATTTTTCGCGTGAAATAGACGTCGGTTTTAATCCTCTGTGTTTATCAATACCATTTATATAAAAATCTATCTCTTTTTATTAAAGCTAGAATAATGGCATAAGCCAGTGATTATATCTTGTTGAACCGTAATAAGTTCAAGAATATATATTTGATCAATTAAATGCTTACAGAAATGAGGAGCAAGTACAGAATAAAATTAATGCGATCGATGTTAAATTATGAGAATACAGAATAAAATAGACTTAATTGATGAAAATTTGAATCGAAAATATTCGCGTTTGGAGATTATCATATTAATGTTATTATTAGATTAACAGCAGCGAAATATTAAATTACCGACAGCCGTGTAATATATTTTTCATATGCAATTATTTTGCGTATTTAAATTCGGATTCATATAAAATATAATATATGTGTGTGTGTGTGTGTATGTGTGTTCACACATTTGTACGATTATTTTAACACATTTATCTCATATTAATAGATGAAATTGACGTACGATATCTTCAATTTGTATGCACAAAGGCTCGATTTAAAAAACGAAAAAAAAAAATAATAATAATAATAATAACGCGGAAACTAGTGGATTGCGTTAAAGTAAACCGAAAACTTTATGCAAGCTAAGGGAAAAGTAAACCACAATGTACAAGCTTCGCGAGATGAGATCGGACGTGAGGCTGTTATCATCTGCAAGGTAGCTGCACACTTTCCGCTCGAGCGACTGTGATATGACCATGTTGAATAATCCACTGAATAATCCACAGTTTACACTCTATACAGGATGTCGCAGATTTCCCGCAGTTTCTTTCATCCATAAATTCTTGACAATTTTAGAGTAGATTTTTGCTAACAAAGATATTAAAATAATAGTAAATTTTACTTTATATAAGTAGCATTAAAAATCCAAAGATTTCCAGGAATTTATTGTTAAGAATGCAAATATATAAAACAAAATCTTATTCTTCGTTTATTGTTAAGCTCTCTGCTTTAACAAAATATTGATGCCTGTCATATAATATTAAGTTAAAACATCTCTCTCTCTCTCTCTCTGTCTTTTTTTAAAATTTAATGCAAAAAATACGAGATTCATTTTTGAATGTCAATTTTTAACAACTTATTTCATTATTTATATATGATATCTGCCATTGCTTGAACGAAAGTAAAAGTGCACTTTGATCTTATTTTTTAACATCTACGATTGTTAAAGCTTTTTTATTGTTAATAAAGGTTAAAGAGTAATGGATCGGCAATTGAACTCGAAAAAGGTAGAATTAACTATCGCGGCTCTTTGTATGCAATTATCCTTTGTTCTCTTTTGAGGAACGAAGGATTCAGCGCAATAGGGGTATTAGCGTCGAAACAAGGATACTTTCATGAATAAATTCGTGGCCGATGTAACGATATTCACACCTTGATCTCTCATTTTCTACTCATACACGCATGAACGAGTACCTTGATCGTTGTCCAACGATATCACAGGCAGATGGGCAAAGCAAAAATATGGCTGCATTTCGTGCGAATTCAATTATAAAATGTAGTAATATCATTTTTATCGAAATTTACATTATCAGAGGGGGGGGGAGGGTAGCATGGAATCGTGTAATATACTGCGCATGCAACAGCTCGTAAAATAATCGCCAACAATGTTTGTAGTAATTGCATCACTTATTCATGAAATGCTCTGCGCTCTTGGCCGTCACAAAGGCAGTTCAGCTTTTGATAATCTCTCTGTTAACGAAAAATCTAACGGGAATAATGTCGACCAACTGTATTAGTCTCTACGTTCGGTTTTCGTGCTAATCACAAGTGCGTTGAGAGTTTAGATGCATAGATCAGCTAGCTAATTACTTTTATAATACGTAACGGTGCTGAGAATATTAAACAGAATTATTGATAGAATTGATGAAATTTTATGAATCTCTAGAATTTCTCACATAAATAATATATCTGCAAAATTAATTGTAATCTTTATTCTCTCATTAGTTCGCGTTGGCGTGTAATAAACTTCGAGAAATGTCTGATATATTTTAACAATTACATATATCTGACGCGCGAAAATAAAATGAAATATAATACTACAAAAATATTATACAACTTTTTAAATTGCATATAGGATAATCGATAAAAAGATATCAACATAATGTTGTTCTGATCCTCGATATAGTGTATTACTTTAACAATATTTTATATCTCTAAGAATTTTTCTCATTACGCGATAAGAGCTGTGATTTACGAGAGTTTTGCTCAAAACTTCCACTATGAATTACGATTTATCTCAACTTCATCCTACAATTGGTTTTATTTGTACGCGCGTGGTTGCCGGGGGAAAAAAAAAAAAATTACGAGGCAATTCGGTGCGGGAGCAAATTTGCGCTTTCACTGCATTCGGGAGATGTAAATGAATGCTCATACCGTTCCATGGGGGCCAAATTTATTCGCGTCATGAAAATTATTTCACTCTCGCCGTTACTGCCCACTCGATCCATCGTCGGCACCTGTGCTGCTTCAATGGAATCACTCGGTCGCAGTAAATCGAAAGATTGCACCGGGTTCTCTATTTTACCTCGTTTATCGACGTGTCGACCCTCCTTTCTTTCCCTCACACATACGCAGACTTTTTCTTCCCCCCCCCCCCCTCTCTTTCTCTCTTTTCATACCCTTCGGGACTTTTTTTCAAAAACTAGCCCCATTTCGCTTCTCGCGCGGAAGAATCGATCCGCGTGCGTGCCTCCAACGCTTATTCACGCCCAACGACTCCACTTCTTACAGATCTCTCGTTCAATTTTTTATTACGATCATCGGAGAATCTTCGCGGCTGGTATCAAAGTGAAGTGTTAATTCGCACAGATAAAACTGGGGGTAAGGGTGGAAATGGGGCGCTCGCGAACTTGAGAGTAAAAGAAATTAAAGAGTCCCGGAGAGTTCGCGGAGGCTCATAAAGTCGAACACCGGATAGAAATGCCAGAAAGCGGAGCGAAAGGGAAGTGGAGAATATAGCAATAAAGTGGAAAGAAAAAGAACGAAAATCGAATGAAGCAGAAGAGGATCGTTGGAGAAAAGTGCAAAGAGTGAAACTGGCGGCGAGATGATGAACGATCCAAAGTTAATTTCTTCGCGTTTTAATTATAAAACGACGTTGATAATAATATTATACGGGCTTGATATCCGACGATGCGTGAAATCCCTTCGCCGCCAGTCTGAGGCAAAGTTACGACCAATGGATCGTAATTGTGGAACGCGAAGTAGGACGAACACTCGAAAGAAGGAGGAATATATGCGCGCGATGTGCGGTGTATTAATTAAATTAATATTTCCGTAACCGCGTCTCGCACCGCGCGTATGACGCCATTAGCTGTATAAGTATGCGGATACCTATCCGAGGACTTTCGAAAAGATCGCTAGGTCGAGCATATAGTAAAACATATTTGTGTTAACGTGACACGCGTGACGTGATGGTTAAATTTTCGCTAACAAGAAAGAGAGTTTGCCAACAAACGTGCTTTGGAGAATATGCGACTTCCGGTGTTGAAACTGAAAGCAGCATCGAGGCACATTTGGGATACGACTTCGAGACCAGGCAAATCTAAATCGAAATTCACGGTTCTAATCGTACATTATATATCATATTCACCGTCTATTTTCTTGCGAGGTTTTTTTACTCTTTCGTCTGTGCTTTTGATAGCAGACGGTTTCTCGGCAAAGTCCACTTGTACCTTCCAAACGATATTTTCTTGAAAGTGCTGAACGGCTTCAGCTTCTTTGTACTATGTCGTATTTTAAGCCATCCGCGAGAATTCTTTGTCCTCTTGTAAGGATAAGGAAGAAGACTTGAAAGAGAGCTATTCCGGGGCGAACCTGATCTTCTAAGCAGCGAATGAAGGCTGTCGATAGACAACCTCTTGGTTTTCGATCGTGATAATTGAGATTGTAATATGAGCACTATTTTAATGAGACGATCGATTGATGTTGCCAGCAATTGCGGATTATTTCTCGTATAATGAGCGGATGCAATTAAGCACGAGTAATATTATTTTTGCAAAGCTTGATTGTCGAATGTCTAATGACTTTTATGTTCGAAATCTGGCGTACGAAGTTCTAATGAAGGCTATGATGCAGTAACGAATTCAATACATGTATAGTATCTTTGATGATTTTAAAAGAGATATATCTTACCAATTTTACCGAGAAAACTAAATTATATTATCAGTATCTTTTATATATAAAATGTGTATATTTATAAAATAGATTGCTGCACAAAAAGTGCGGCCAAGTCTCCATAGAAAAATCTCCCTTTTTTTCACCCCTTTCAATTTAACTAAAAATGATGGCTTATAAATAAAAGTTTATGATTAGTAGATTAATTCTAAAAATATTATGTTGAGGCGAGCAGCGTTCCAAAGAAATAAGCAATCCAACAAATTCGTTAGCAACAGATGGCGACATTTAAAATTACTACAAATCGAACAAAAATATCATTCAAACTTTTCACTAAAATGTGCTTGTTCAAGCAAATTCAATGCTTTTAATGTAGAAGTTCTATTTCTTTTTTTTTTTGTTTTTTTGTTCGATTTGTTGTAATTTTAAGTGTCGCCATCTGTTGCTAAATAGCTTTTTTGGATCGCTTATTTCTTTGGAAATAATTAATTTGGAAATAATTGGAAATAAATAATTTATTTTAATTCTTGCTCGGCCTCAACATAATATTTTTTAGGATTAATCTACTAGTCATAAACTTTCATTTTAAGCCATTATTTAGCTCAATTGGAAATGATGAAAAAAAAGAGGAGAAATTTTGCTGCACTCTTTTCATTTACGTGTGAACCTTTTACAGTTTTATCAACGTGTAGCATTGCACAACATTATAAATTCATATATATAGAGTTTTATATTTGATATATCTACTTTATAGTAATAATAAAGTTTTTAAAATATACATTTCGCAAAGTATTTCTCTGCACATTATGACGTAACTCTCGCCAACTCCGTCACTGTAATAACGAGAAAAGAGCTGTGATACGTTCCATTTAACACTATCGCTATGCGGCTCTTTTCACGCGGTCGCCAAGAAAGACCCTTTCAAGACCCTTCGCGGGGAACGAGGTTTTGAAAAGTTCGCGCGAAAGCGCACTTTTGGACGAGCGATAATCGAACGGCGTGTCCGAGCGAATTTCGCTCTCGAGCGGGTGTCGCAAAAATTTCCTCGATCGCGCCCTGTGATTCGCGTACCGCGAAATATCCGGAGAGTCGAGAAAATCGTCCGAGGCACTTTGCTCTCTTTCCCGTCTCGGAGAATCGAAGGGGGTCCGCGAAGATATATAACCCGAATCCATTACGGTATCCTTGAAACTCGCGAGAATTTATCACGAGGTCGATAGTCATTCGGCCGTAATCTTGCTCGAGTAACCCCGCTTTGCCGAGGCTAGACACCGTCCGATCGATCCTTAGAGGGGGGAGCAATCTTTGCTACTTCCGTTCATCGATCTAGGAATCACTCTCACCTCGCTAGCGCTATTTTCGATAGTAGCGAAAGTATGTACGGACACGCACGTATCGTGATAGATAGATTCATCCTGCAACGCGCAGGTTATCGGTGTTACGGCGGAAGCTTCCGAAGCTTTCGGAAGCTTACACGGGATAAATCCACATGTCGGCCCACTTTTTATATGCTTTCCAAAAATCTTTGAAGAATTTGGTACTTTATCAGGCAATTGTACGAAAGATCGTTACACTTGCGAATCAACGATCGACGATGTCACTATGTCAGTTATGGAAAATTGATAGAAATATTTTGTTCTATATATTTTTCGCATTCTTTACACTTTGCATATTTGGTTTTACTATCTCTTATGATTATTTTAAATTATTAAAAATTGATTATTATTAAAAATTATTATTGAAAATTATTATTTAAAAACAGATATTGCCAAAGGTAGTAGCAAAGCGCATAATGAAAAATTGCAAATAGTCGCTTCGCCGCGCGAATAGAATACAGATAAAATCTTACATCAGAGAATAATATAACTGTTATTTAAAATTCTTGAAATATTATTGAAGCAGCAAGCTGAAGAGAGAAGTTCAAAACATATCCCGTAAAACGCCCGATAAGCCGACACAGTGCTTGTTTCTATGTTACACGCGTAACGTAAACCATGGGATGCATTTATACCTGCGGATAGATACGATAAAGAGAAACGACATTCTCGCCGGGAATCCCGGGAAGAGTCATCGCCCCGGAATCGAGAGGGGACTCTTCAACTTTAAATCGACGCGACGGGGAGTACGTTTTCCCCCGCTTTTCCCTGCGAGTGTGTCTTCCCAGACCTTCCCCTAAGTTACTGCACGTACGACGAGGGCAGTAAATTTTCGGGAGCTATCTCGCCGAAGCGCCGCGAAACTATTCCACGTAAGGATCCCCGTCGCCGGTTTAGGCGACCGGAACGTAGGAAGGAATGCTTTCCTGGAAGATCAGCGATTTCCGGAAACGAGGCCGAAAGGAGATTACGTATGTGCCAATACTCGCGGAATTCAGAGAGAGGACCCGGGGTGGCCTTTGCCATCCCCCTCGTTCTCTCCTCTTTGCAGCGCAGCGAATGCCCCCAGACGTAGCAGTTTCGTTGATCGAGGCTCTCGCTTCTCGCTGGAATATCTCACATTTGTTTCCGCAAGAACCGATCGTCTCTATCCGGGAGTTACGACGCATCGCCCGAACTCATGTGACATAACGAATGTACTTGGTATTCGATACACAGCGGATATCGAATCGGCTTTCTCTATATTATACACGAAACATATATATTTCCGGTCGGAATTAGTTCTATTACTGACGCGTAATCATAAAGAAAAAGAGAGAGAGAGAGAGAGAGAGAGAGAAATGATGGCATAAACGGATCTTGCCATAAATGATCTCAGAGATAAAGTACTGTAAAATATAAGTATACGAAATTTGGTAGACAAAATTACATTTATTACAATCAGTATATTTGCGCAAAGTGAAATAATTTGACAAATATTCCGGTTATATAAATTCGAATTCAGATTATTTCAATAGATTCAACGATGCCGAAAATAATTCATGGTATGTCAGATACGCTGAAAACTTCCCGGCCCTCGCTATTGGCGCTTGAAATATTCAAATCACGTTTACACTCGTCTGGGGTCCCTTAAATCGAAGTATTCCAGACGAATGCCGCGTTCTCGGAGTAGAAGAAACAAGCGAAACGTATTCTCGTCTCGGTTAATTCAACCGGCAGGAATCCCCCCAAGCCAAGAGTTTCGTGTAATGTGACTTTTGTTATCTTTTCGTATCAGAAAAATAGCTTAACTGTCACACATTTGTCGTTTTAGCGGACATTTTTATTTGCACGCATGATTAACTCTTCTGTCAATGAACGGGTACCCGGGCAACCGTAAAACAGCTTTAAATGTTAAAAATGTATTGAAACTTTTCTCCGCCCGAAACAAAATACAAAGGGCCTTTGTATTCGGAAACCTCCTAAAATTTAACGAGAAAGAATGCTCGATGTCCAGCAGCTGCTATAAAAAAAGTTTTCGCAATATGTCGAAAACACGCAGTTGTACCCGGGTATTCATACATTTATGGAAAGGTGGAAAATTATGCATTGATAGAAGGATTAAAAACAAACGTCAAACAAAATATATCGCACTCTTGACATTCCTAGAGAATATTTATCTAATATAAATAATCGCAAAGATCGTCGAAATTCAACGTCGCATCGTAAGTAATGTGTGAATTTATATACTGAGTCATGTGCGGAATATCGTAACACATTTCCGCATAATTTCGGAGCGAACAGATCAGAACTTGTTTGAAACTACGCCTACGATGTGAATATGTAACGCAAGACATCGCTTCGGTTCGCGTCAGCTTGAAAGCCGCATCTAAATTTCTAAAGTTTGTTCCAACTATATTACTTGACGCTAATCCCTAATATAAGGCCTAATTACACTAATAATTACCGTAATTTATTTGTAGAAATAACTATAAATACACGTAATTTTCTTAAATGCATAATCAATGCATATACAATCAAAAAATAATTACAATAAATTGATTAGTCTTCGTGTCGCGAAGACGATAATAAAAAATACGATTAAAAAAACATTTATGACCAATTCGACTACATAAAACATAAAATCACAAAAAGTAATATTACAAAATATTGTATTAAAAATAGAGCAATTTATGCGCGAAGCACTTTGCGGGATTCCATTATCTCAAAACACAAATTATTCATGAAAGGATAAGTGCTTTCGATTCTAGAGCGATCGAGTGTACCGGCAGAAAGGAAGCTCTAGGAGGAATCTTCCGCGAATGCGCGATCTTCTTTTTCAAGATCAGACCGCGTAAGCCTGGCTGATAATGCAAAGTTAGATAGACTCTGCCTTTCTCGAGATCACGCAAATCTCGCGGGCGATCGCGGTCCTAGATCTAAAGCGAATTCGTGCCTCCCCGTTAACTATCGAAGACGGCAAAATTGGAAGGTGGTAATCCGAACCAGGACACCTCGAATTCACTTAACCCACCAGTTTCAGAGATTCTTCGCAGCCACTTCTAACGGAGATCCTCGAAGTGAAAACGTTGGAAAGAGGATAGGCGTTGCGGAAATTGGTAGCTTCTTCGATGCTAGCAAACCTGGCTTTGCTTTCCTCTCGCGAAGGAACAAGGTAAACCGGTTAAAAGGCGATGCACAGAGAAGCAATATCCGCAAGCAGTCGGATTCTGTGAACGAAAGAGATCCTGCCAGGGAGATCAACCATTTTAAAGAAAGTCCGTCCGTCTGACGAAATAAACGTGATGTGCGCTTCAACTAAATAGTTTTCTCTATTTAATACTGTATTCATCCGACGAGCGATTCTGACAGATATATATTCTTTTATATTCATCCCTTTAAATTCGTATTTAATCTGACATTACGCAATTACTTTTATTAGGATTGATTGATAAATTCTCGCGTAAACGCCCATTGAAATCTTTAATTGTTAGTGGTTTATGCATTGGGATTTATTTATAAATGTATAAATGAAAGCGCGGTTCATATCAAAATAAAAAATTTATATAAATGTCATGATAAAATTAAATTTTTTTACATTTTAAAAACAAGAGAATCAACGTATATTTATTCGAGATCTATTTAAATCTAAAAAAAAAACAGCGTAGGAAACGTAGAAACGTATTTTCAAGATTACATTTTACCTCTGTAGATAAAGAAAACGATTAGATTAAGTTTAATTGCTTTTTTTTCGTAGTCAAATTTATTTCAAGATAATATTTCCCATAGATAAGTACGTGTGTGATATACAAAGTATGTAAAACATACTGTCAGATACGAGCAAGTTTTCTGCTACACGACTGAAAAGATACTCTATGTAACACATCCCTGAGGCAATGCCGTCTTATCATTCAACATGTACAAAGAAAATATACTTGAATAAGAGGAGACATAAGAGGATACTCTACTATCGGCATAAATTGTAAATATCATTACGAACAAGAGAAGATAAAAATATAATCATTTTGAAAAAATTCTTTCTCTCTCTCTCGCTCTCTCTCTCGCTCTCTCTCTCTCTCTCTCTCTCTCTCGCTCTCTCGCTCTTTCGCTCTCTCTTCTAAGAAAATTACATGTCTAACAGTAAATTTTGCATATATCGATGCGTTCCTTTTACTATACCAACATTTGTCATATCTTCTCGATTTTATTCGGGTTTTTGGTTTTGGTCACGAATAAAATTCTTTTTACCCGTGCGATTTCACGTGACTGATTGTACGTTTTCCCTGATTATTTGTGGCCATAATAGATTTCGAGCTTTTATTAAATTTTTTAAATTTATTTATTTTTTCCGAATACTTTTTTATATAAGTTTGAGAAATATTATAGTAAACAATATTTATGATTATGCTGTGTAGAGGTTTAATTGATCAAAGACGAATATTATAGCAAACAAAATGCAATTGAACAGCATGGAAATTAATTAATCGAAAAGCGACGTTAAAAGTTAATACTGGGGAAAATTAAATCATAATTGCACTACAATGAAAACATAATTGCAATTAAGGCAAGTCTAATGATAGATATACATAGTAAATTTAACTGCCAGAATGATTGTGTTAGTGCCAATCAAACTTAACGAGGGTTGTTATCGCATCGTCCCAGCAAACGTGCCCGTCTGACCTTAATACCCCGTGTAAAGCGCTATTCGTGCCTACGACAGCTTACGCACTATTACATAGATTTCTATCAATTACGATCGGATAAGCAGTTGTCGCGATATAGATATCTTCCAATAAATTTATCCATCCCATAATTTATTTCTGATATCGTTCATTATCCGTTCATTTACTATGTATTTCTCATATTGTTGTTTCGTATTCTTCCGCGCGTTATATTACTTTTGTTCATTACTTTTGTTATATTGTATTTAATCTCCAATTCCGATATTAAAATGAGAAACGCATATGTGTTTACGTACATTCTCACGTATAGAGTTACACGACAAAACATCCTCCAAAGAGAGCTTTGCGCGCGCGATTTACAATCAAATCGTTTCGAATGCTCTGATAAACGAACTGGATTCACGGTACATTTAACCGTCAAATGTAATATGTGGCGAACAAGTTTCGCGAATGCACAAAATACGGCGTGGCGTTCCGGATAAGTCGTGCCGCACATGGGTGAAGCTACTACAGGAAGGGGTAGGTAATCTTTCAAGGAGCAGTCAGGGGATTCGTAAGGAAGAAACGTATCGCGGGTACTCGCAGTGTACTGGTTTTACGATACTGCCTATCTGCATATCGTGTACCGTTTCGCGGTTTTATATGCCGCAACTGTATAGCGGCGTATTCTTGAAATTATGCGCAGTTTACGACGGGAAACGCGATACAAAAGCCGTTATAAGCCGTAAAAACAGTGCTGAGTTCAGTTTCGACTGATGCTGCCAGAGTGTGCAGAAAATTAATCACCCTCTGCCTTAAATGACGTAGAAACGGAGAATCATAAACATACGAATTAATATCGCGTCGCGATATTTTATGTGTTATTTTACAGCATTGCTCGAATATTTAAAATTTATTAAATAAATTATAATGCGAATTTTATTTGGAATAAATTAAATAAATTTGGAATAAATTGATTTATGTCAATGCAATAATTTTCTCGTTTACTCTAGCAGTTATATTACATCAGTATATTACTGATTAGAGAGCAAGCCTTCACAGTAATTGATCATAGTGTAACTACAGGATATCAAAGCTCTTCGTCAAGTAATTAATATGCATGCGCATACATGTTGTTGACACGGCGGTGTGTCGAAAAGAGCGACTGCTAATTGAACCATGAAGTTCACAAGTCGTGTCGTATAAATGCCTGGCTAATGGGAAAGCAAGGCAGCATTACCTTATCAAAACAGTAGTTTCGAAATTACAACGTGTTGTCATGAAATCGATTTGATGTAAATCACGAAATTCAGAAACTGTTTGCTCGACAAATGGTAGCACCGCGATGGAATAAATTATTAAAACATTGTAAAGTAATATGTGAAAATTTTTTTCATAGAATCGAAATTATTACGACATATATCGAATATCGTTCGTTGACAATATATTCTCTTTAGCAAAAATACATTCCTCAACAGCAAAAATTATAAAACTAAAATTTAAAATTAATATTTGTGAAAAAGATGTTTATAATAGAAAAGTTTTGTTGCTTATAAAATAAAAATATAAATAACTACGTTATTATCGTACATTATTTCGTAACGAATATAATATTTCGCAACATTTTCATAACTTGAATCTCTAACAAAGTTACTTTCAAAAATTATCTTTGAAACATTTATATTCTGTATCTCATACATACGAATAATATATGTATGTACGCGTGTATCAATGCATCTGTATGTTTGTATTTTTTATCAGAAATATTCATTTCAGGTCGCAGTATAACTCGATGCAAAACACGACAGAGTGGGAAATAAATAATTTAACAAAAAATCGAGAAGAGACGAAAAAGGCAGGACGTTTTTAGTACGCGTAAAGCTTTTAATTCCATTGGTGAAATTTCTTTCGGGAAAGGCGAGAGGTTCTGACGAGGAAATGGACGCGCTGAAAGAGACACACGTTTCGTTTTTCCTCGCGCGGAAGTGCGCCGACTGTTTTCATCGCGTTAAAACACGGCGGAGAAACGTTTTCGCGCTTTATTACCGTTGGTGTTGCATGAAGCGCTGAGTACGCTCTCGAGGAGTAGTACGTATATAGCCGTACACTTGGATCGAAACGATGTATGTCTCGTAAAGCGCATTTTCCACTGAATTCTCAACTACTTTCTTCTTTTCGCAAGTTATAATCCTCCACTGCGTCGATTTCACAGAAGAGCGTGCTTTGAACCTCTCTCGTCCGATTAAACAAACTCTTTTTCTTCGCGTACATTCATACATCGATATCCTTTAATAAAGGATAAAAGGTGCCAATCGATATAGTTGTGTCGAACGTACGGGGTAAAGAAAATTTTTTTCGCATTATCTTAGTAATATAAAATATTTTTAAAATATCGAAATAGGAATATATACGTGTACGGAATAAAGACAAATATTATCAAGTATAATAATTAGAATTTTGCACGAGTTATATTTAGTCTTATGGATAATAACACATGATAGAACATTCATCTCCATAAATGCCGTTGCGTGTCAGGCGCCGTCTGTTGTTGCTAAAATTGATCGCCCGCTAATCCATTTGTCATCCCGTGTGTGGCTTAATTCTATCAATACCAGGTGCCAATAATCCAAATCGAGGAGCTTCACGTAATCGCGATATCTTAGTTTACTAATGGCGCGTCGTACACCAGATTCCTGGAGCACGGAGCATTTATGGCGATCGTGCCAGGAATGCGGCGTATGTCCTACGAACAACATATTTCCCCGGGATCGGTATAGAGCGAATAGAAGTAGAAGAACCCGATATACATATACGTATATCGGGCGCGCCAAGTTTGCCCAGTCACTCGATCGAAATACTTAAGGAGAAAGATAGCTTTCGGATTCCGATATAATGCTGAACCGACATTTCTCTCTACGAAGATTAATGTTTAAATTGAAAACGTTTCTTGAATTCCAAGTGAATCCGCCCTTAATCGCTCGCTGCGAAATAATCGGAGTACGTTGACTCCTTCGCTTCTTCAATGGCAAACGGGGATGAGAGAAGGGATCCGATACGATTACCCTCCGAATCGGAGATTCATTTACCTTGCTGTCACGATACCTTCGTGCGTTAATGCACGTACGTTTATGTGTGTTAGCGGAATTGCTATTTGTTCGCTTATATCATTTTAACCCTTCTGTCAATGAACGAGTACCCGGGTACTCGAAGCAACTTTAAATGTTAAAAATGTGTCGGGACTTTTCTCCGCCCGAAACAAAATACAAAGGGCCATTGTATTCGAAAACTTCCTAAAATACAACGGGAAAGAATGTTTGATGCTTAGCAGCTGCAAAAATAAAATTGTCGCAGTGCAATGTGTCCAAAACATGCAGTTGGTATCCATACATTGATCGAAAGGGTGAAATATTATGCATTGACGGAAGGGTTAACACATGTTTTATTTGTCAAGTAATTCTACGTCGAAAGAACCTGAAAATATCTGCGTCAAATGAATACCGAGCTTATGAAAGAAATTTCCACAATAATTTTCAATGTAGATCTAGGTTGTATATAACTGGATTTTATATACATAAAACGCGTTCGGTCTAATTCGCACAGCCAGCTCTTTTCAGAGTTTGTTAATTTCGTATTTCGCGAAAGATCCTTTCAAGGATCTCCTCCTCCGAGAGTGCTCTCTCCGGTAAGGCACGCGCGCCTTTTGCTAGATTCGAATTTAAAACCTTTGGCACGCACGTCTCGTGAAACGCCGCTGTGTGTTTTATCGCCCGATCGTAAAGGCGGTATACGGTATCGTCGCTTTACGGAAGCGCGAATGTAAATGTAGGCGAGAATGGTGCGCCGTTATTGAGGCTTCTCGTGCCGCGATTCTCGAGCGGGGGTCAAAAGGAAGAGAGGCATTCGTCGATTCAGTTGAGCGTGAATGGCGCGATATCGCGGTTTGGTGCTCGCGAAAAATCGATTCGGTCTAGACGTCTTTGTGATACAGATTTCTGAACCGGCCATTGCCGCTCGATTACGCGTAAAGAACTTTGTAAATGTTTGCCCTTTCTCTGCACGACGTATGTGTATATATATATATCATATTTGAAGCTGTAAGAAGAACGCGCGTTTGTTGTAATATTCTTATAATAAGAAAGCAATTGTATAATTTTGATATCTATTTTGATATCTATTTTCTCTTCAATATTACGAAATCTCAATATTCACTGAGCGAGAAATATTATTGGTACACAGGAAACGCCCTTCACAGATGACAATTCATGAAGCATATATATTTAGCGTATCAAAACCAAATGTCATCGAGATAAGAACTTGTTAACGTGCTTGACAAACGCCATTGCCACCGATGATTACTTGAATAGTATTTTCTTGGTGGATAATTTCAAATTAAAAACGTCATCTTTATACAAGTTCGTCATGTTATATTCACCATCTGCAGTAAGTATGTGTTACGGACTTTTTTTCTGCTGTAAAATTTTTATGTACTATATAAGATCCAAATTATTTTCAATGTATATTTATAATATATAATACATTCTCGCATATATTACAAAGACATATTATATAGAAGTTGTTCTAACAAGAGAAAGAGAAACTTTCTTCGCTATCGTGAAAAATAGATGTGTCTCAAGCAACTACAAAGGAAACACAATTTCTTTTTATACGAGTCAAATAATTTTTATGTCCTCGTGTATTCGTATGCACCTCCGTCTTAGTGAGACGTGGACTCTTTGTTATTCAAGGAAGCTATTCGCACTATTCTGAGAGCTCGGCCGTACTTTTTCGTAAACATGCTTCAACATGCGCTGTATAGTGCCTGGCAGACGAAGTTTAACTTTACTCGTGGATTTATTCAAACAAGAATCTCTCATGGCAAAGGCAGCCGTAAATATTTGTCAGTGAAATAGGAAAATTTTAACAAAAGCTATAACATTTTAATTTATTACCTCATACGACTATAAAAATGAAATAATTGTGACTGATAAAAAAGTATAATTTTTATCAGTTCAAGAAGAGAGAGTAGAATTCGTAACATCTCTAAAATAAAGAAGAAAAAATTACTGATGCAGTTTTCTTATCATGTAAACTAAAATATGTATTTATGAAAACCTCTTATACGCAATGAAAATCAAATCATTTGCAATGTTTGGATTTGCAATTTATAGAATATTGTGATTGCATTACTAGATAGTGAAAGTGTTAGGAAAAACTATATCGAGCTGCATCTATTGAATGTAATTCACTTATTTCAATTTTTCGTAACTTTTATATTTCAGGAAGCTCCTTGCGGTCTGTCAGGCGAGAAACGGGATTACGGATGTGACGATACGATGACGCGAGATCCGCAACGACGGAGAGATCATTCTCGCGCTGTAAATCGGTGGATCCCGAGGATGGTCCTCCAGATCCTGTTAATACAGAATTTCGTTACATTTAAAGCCGTAGCTCAAATAGCCGAATGTCCGCCGTCCGAGACAATTCCGGGTTGTCCTTGCTATAACTTTGAAGACGGTCTCTTTCTAGAATGCGCTGGCGCTACGGAAGAAACTCTAAGAAGTACATTACAAGGCGTACTAAGTATAAGCGGTAAGTATGCGATATTTTAGAGTGTTCAAGAGAGATTGTAATCTTGTTAAATATATTTAAAACAACGATAATAAAAACAGGCACCTATCGAGAATTCGCATAACATTCGTATAACATTTTCTCTATTAAATAATTATAAATAACGATAAATGTACAATATATATTTGCAGTCATATGGGTTTTGAAATGTATTTCTCTGTAAAAGTAGAAAAGAAAAAGAGTTAAAAAAATATATTCGAAATGTAAATTAAACTTATCTCAACATGCATATTAATGGTGTATTGCATAATTGCTACAAAAAAAAATAACTTTTATGATATAAATTAAATTAAAAATATGTGATTAAAAATACGTTTAGCAATATCCGTAAAAGCATCGGCTCTATCGATTGCGCGCTATTAAATTCGTCACATTTCATTTAATATCAAACTACTTGAAAAGTGTGCGCACAAAAGTTTTCTTACATTTTCATGCAGTTTCAATGTAAGGTGAATAACGCGGCTGAGGGAAAACCATTTTCTACAACACGTCTCATAAAACTAATGAAACGTGCAATTAGCCATTGCTGCCAAACTCAGAGTTCATGTTATAGTCTCAAATTAATGTTCGTGCCCTTTACGACCATTTCCAGGCACGGACACGATGGTACAGTCTTTGAGCGTTTACGAGCTTGACAAGAGCATCGAGGAACTGAGAGAGGACGCCTTTCCGCCCGGATCGCAAATCAGGCATCTTCAAATATCACATTCATTTTTACGGGAAGTAAGCGAGGGCGCCTTCACGAATCTGAAGGACAGCCTGGAATCTTTGGCACTGGTTTCCGGTCGTTTACCTCACGTGCCTCAAAAGTCATTGGCCGACCTACGAAAACTTGCTGCTCTGGATCTCGAGACGAATTTGATACAGGATCTTTCGTCCTACTGCTTTTACGGCTTGAAGCTAATGAAGTTGACCTTGAAGGGTAATCAAATATCGAAGATTTCCGAATACGCGTTTGCGGGTCTCGAAGATAGTCTCAGCGATCTGGATCTAGCCGAAAATAAGCTGAAGCTATTTCCTATGGCTCCCATGAGAAGACTCGAGAGCTTGGCTTCGCTCAGACTGGCGTGGAACGAAATATCGGAACTACCCGACGACGGTTACAGCCTCCTTAGCTCTCTGTTGATCCTCGATCTGAGCAGCAACAATTTTGAGAAACTGGCTGAAGACTGCTTCAGGCCTTGCCCGATCCTTCACACTCTATCTCTCTACTACAATTCCATCGAGAGCATTCACAAGGACGCCTTCGTGTCGTTGAAGGATCTAGAGTCGATCGACTTGAGCCACAATAAAATCGTTTTCCTCGACGTGGCAACGTTTAAAGGGAACGAACGGCTGCGCACGATCGAGCTCAGTCATAACCACATTCACTACATCGGCGGTGTGTTTGCGAGGCTGCCCGAGCTGAGGGAACTTTATCTGGCGGAAAACAATATTCTTGAGATCCCGGGAGATGCGTTCGCCGGCAGCGTCAGTCTCGCAGTGGTGTATCTACAGCAGAATGCCATCCGAAGGATCGACGCCAAGGGTCTCACGAGTCTCACGCAGCTGGCCCAATTGCATTTGAGTAACAACTACATCGAGAAGGTGCCACGGGAATTCCTCGAGCACTGCGAGAACCTCTCGTCGCTCTCTCTGGATGGTAACAAGATCCGCGAGTTACAACCGGGCACCTTTGTCAAGCTGCATCAGCTGCGCGAGCTGCGGCTACAGGATAATCATATAACGGAGGTGAAGCGTGGCGTTTTCACGCCGCTTCCGGCGCTCCTCGAGCTTCATCTGCAAAACAACGCCATCACATCCATGGAGACGGGCGCGCTGAGAACGCTGAATAGTCTCCAGCATGTTAATCTACAGGGCAATCAATTGACCATGCTCGGCGACGTCTTTCAGCTATCCGCCTCGGAATCGTCTTCCGGCGGAAGCTCTTTGGTGTCCATTCAGTTGGACAGCAACGGCCTGGCGGTGTTGCACAACGACTCTCTGCGCGGCCAAGCGTCCGTCAGAATCATGTGGCTTGGTCACAACAAGTTGACACATCTACAAGCGCCTCTCTTTAGAGATCTCCTTTTAGTGGAGCGCCTTTATCTGACGAACAATTCCATATCCAGAATCGAGGACGCCGCCTTTCAGCCGATGCAGGCTTTGAAATTTCTCGAGCTCAGCATGAACAAGCTGAGTCACGTAACGGCAAGGACGTTCTCGGAATTACACGAGCTCGAGGAACTATATTTACAAGATAACGGTTTGAGGCGGCTCGATCCTTACGCGTTGACGGCACTCAAGAAGCTGAAAGTACTGGATCTGGCGAATAATTATCTCACCGTTTTGCAAGACGCAATTTTTCAAGAGGACCTACCGATCAGAACGTTGAACTTGAAAAACTGCTCAATAATCACGATAGAGAATGGTGCCTTTCGCGGACTCAACAACTTGTTCGATCTCAATTTGAACGACAATCTTCTCACAGCTTCGGCGCTTTTGCATTTGCACATTCCCGGTCTTCGAATACTGGCGGCATCCGGCAACAACTTCAGTCAGATCACGGAACACTGCTTCAACGGACTGCCGTCTCTGCAAGAGCTGCTCCTGGACGATTCGCAGATAGGTCAGCTGCCGGAGAGTATCTTTGTGTTGAATCGGAATCTTGCGCGTCTACATTTGAATCATAATCATCTGCGCGCTCTACCGCCGGGAATCTTTGACAGATTGCTATCGTTGCGGGAGATACGTCTGGATCACAATCGATTGCAAGACATCCCGTACTCGGCGCTGGCGAGTGCTCTTAATCTCGAAATTCTCACACTGTCCACCAACGAAATCGTAAACGTCGATATGGCTAGTTTCGCCAGCCTAAAGCATCTGAGAGAGCTGGATCTGAGCCACAATAAAATCGAGACGATGTCAGGCTTCGCGATGGCCAATTTATCACGTTTGATATCCGTGGATCTCAGTCACAATAATTTGAACGCGCTACCGGCGAATTTCTTCGCGCATTCGTCTTTGTTGCGAAGAGTCGACCTATCGGAAAATAAATTTCGACAAATACCCGCGGTGGCTCTCTCAGGTCAAAATCTTCCCAGTCTTGCGTGGCTGAATCTCACCCGGAATCCTCTAAACAGGATCCACGAACTGCCGTCGGAGGCGATGTATCCTATCCTCCAGGAGGTACACATATCTGGCACGAATCTCAGTATAGTAACTTCGCAAGATTTCGAGGCCTTCCCGGCATTGCTGCATCTTTATCTAGGCCAGAATTGCATTCTTCGAGTATCGCCGGGCGCGTTTCTAAGCCTGCCGAATCTACTCACTCTTCATCTCGGCATGAACAGTCTAGAGATTCTGCCAAAGGAGAGGCTCCAGGGTATGGAACACTTGCGCATACTCAATTTAACGCATAACCGTCTGAAAGAGCTCGAGGAATTCCCGGAAGATCTCAAATCACTTCAAATACTGGACCTGTCGTACAATCAGATCGGCATCGTCGGCAAAGTGACGTTCAAGAATTTAATTAGCCTGGTCGAGCTGCATCTTTACGGTAACTGGATAAACGCCATCTCCAGCGAAGCATTTAGACCCCTGAAGAAACTACGTCTACTTGACTTGAGTAGGAATTACTTGGAGAATTTGCCACTGAACGCTTTCCGGCCACTCGAGACGCAAATAAGAAGCCTGCGGGCTGAAGGTGAGCTGCTCAGACACGTCTAGTATTTGTAATTAATTTCGCGCTTGCATGAATGTTTGATTTTTTTTCTCGATAGCAGCGATGAAAGCTGCTGAATTCGAATACAAGTGAACAAAGGCAGGGAGAGAGTGAGAGAGAGAGAGAGAGAGAGAATGAGAGAGAGAATGAGAGAGAGAGAGAGAGTTTTCTCGTACACACGGCGGCTATCGATCCGAATGAAGTTACTACTACTCGAAAACCAATCGTATCGCCAGTCACGTATTGCCATATCTCGAATCAATATTCAACACTGGAACAATCAAACAAGTTCGTACAAACTTTATCTCATTTTCATTTCGAGTGGTATCCGCAAACTAATCTCTCGCGTCTTAATATTTCTCGGAAACTTGTTTAAAACATATCGCAGAAAGAGAAAATATGTCCTTTTCTTTACAAAATTTGTGGAAAAGCTCGAGATGTATAATCCCGACACGACGCTAAAATACCGTGCCGTTTAATTCATTTATTCATGAATCACGCAGACATATTTTATACATATTTTATACACAAATTATTAAGTATTGAACTGGAATTATAAATTTTAATTGTAATTGATGCATGAAATTTGTAATTAATTTTAATCAGTTACAGCACACGCGAGAGAATAAATGAAACTTATATTTATATTTATTATATATGTATATGAAACTTCAATTATGGATTAAATTTCCAGTGAATTAGCTAGAGAGTTCTTAGCTATACGTTCTGCTTTATAGTTAAATAAAATAGCAACGTAGAAAATATATTTAAAAAAATCTTGTAATATATAAAAAAAGCTCTTGTTGTGAACATTTTTCTGATATCACAAATTATTAACAAACTATTAATTCTCTCGAACGTACATATTTTTATGTATGCAGTAGATAGAAAAATATATTATCAAATATACATACTGCGAAATAATTTACCATCTCTCACATATTCAAATATATTTTCAGTATCATTATTGATTTTGTTATGAGATTAACGAGCTCAATTAATAATTAACGCGTTGTATTGAATCACTCACCAAGTTCGCTCTTTAATCCAATCTTAATGAATATACAATATCGCGAATAATAGCGAATTGGTCTCATTAACAGAGAATCCCTTACACTGCGGCTGCGAATCGCAGGAATTGTGGGAATGGTTGAGGGACCATCAGAAATTAGTGAGTGGAGTCGGTGGTGGTCGTAGCCGCGGAAGAAATGGCGTCGGAGTCGGTGACGTCGAGGGCGGTTTGTTAAGATGCGAGCAGCCGCCTGAGCTACGGGGTCTCGTCTTCCTCGATCTTGATCCCCACGCCTTCTGTTCCGCTCCGCTCGTCTTGAAACTCGCAATTCAGGACATCCAGCCCTTCTCCGTTCTGGTATCGTGGCAGAGCAGAAATCATTCCGGCCTCCATGGATACCAAGTGGCGTATCACGCCTTGGACAATGTCGACGAGGTAAGGAGATTTTTATAATTGTGCGAGGAAAGTCGCAATTTTTTGTACACAACGTTAAATAAAATGTACAAGAAGAGAAATTTAAAAAAAGTATATGGGCTGCTTTTATAGCAATAATAATTTAGAAATTGAACATTCTCTAGTAAAAATTGCACATAAAATTTTCTTCCGCTTATTACTTGAAATATATAATTTGCGGTTAACGAGATTACTATATTATCCAGATTTCTCTCTGCAGTTATTTTAGAAATTCGTGGTTTATCCAGTTATATTCCTTTTTAATATAATAATTTATTTATATTTCCTCTAATTATATTAAATATAATATCAAAAATAATGAACCGGATTTATATATACACACACACAATGAAAATTATTTGGGAGCTAAAACTTGCTGCATTATTTTGAACGCCCGTTTCTTATTCATTAAAATCTGGCGGCTTGAATAAATAAGAAACCGCGCATGTCGATGACGAGATGGCCGTTTTCACCGACGTTTCAGGTACGAGGTAAGCTGCTGGATCCAAAGGCACGTTCGGTGAGATTGACAAAGTTGGCGTCTGACACGCGCTACCTGATTTGCGTGCTCGGCTTAGGCAGCTGGGGCACGCCGATCCCGGAGGATATCGGTTCCTGGCAATGGAACGCCTCTCACGACGACGTGATCGAGGGATCCTCGCTGCCGATGATGGTGAACTCGCCTACGAGCCGATGCACCGAGGTCAGAACTTTGGACGCGCCCGATTCGATAGTGGGCGACGGTACGGTGAGCGATAGGGGCGGTCTGGCGAATATCCTCACGAGACGGCTAGGCCTGATCGTAGGCAGCTGCATGGGCTTCGTCGTCTTCGTGGTGCTGATCTCCGTTCTGGGTTACATGAAGATGAAGAAGCAACGGGCGACGATCAAGCGGGATCAGCCGTTGTCCTCGAATCCGCCGGAGTATATGTCTTACAGGCACTTCTCGTTGCAGAGCGGCGACAGAGCGGAAAACGCATGTCCGAGTTTTATCAGCAATATCGGGCCGCCGCCCCTCGGCTCGTAGCAAAAGGCGAAGGAGTCTCGTAAAGAGACCGCTCAACACGACATCGAGATGAAGACCATGTCGACTTGCACCGGTATCTATAGCTAATAATTGCGCGGGCCCCGAAGAGAGAGAAAGAGAGAGAGAGAGACGATGTGCCGACGACGACACATCTTGCGAATTGTCGTCGAAAATGTGACGAGACGACCCGGTGCGTGGCATCGGGTCCTCGAACTATTAGCGCGTAATTGTTTCGAGCAATCAAATGGGAAACCGTCGATTATATCGGTTACATCGTGGAACGATGTGTGATGATCGTGATAACTTTATTCCGGCCGTCACGACGGCCGAACGACCGTAATTTCTTTCATTTGGCGAACGTAATCTAGGTAAGACACACTGACACACATACTGTTTCGATTTTTTGTAGCGAATGATAAAAGCGAGCTACACCGATCGCGCGGTACAATTTTTTTAATCCACAGCGATATTTCAGCGATGTAGAGGAATTTTTCTACTATCTCATCTCAAACGCCACCGCTCTCGCGACTCTCCGCTCATCATTGTACGAAGAGAGAAACGCGACAAAGCAAAGTGCCAAAAAAAAAAGAAAAGCGTGTCCGTGAATACATTGCTTTCATTAACAGCGCAATTTCTACTGCGAGAACGTCCTCGAGCGACTTGATCTCATTATCATACATCGGCGAGACTTAGGCGCGTTTAAAGCTTGTGCCAAAAAAGACCGGGAAACGTGAAAATCCGAAAATTCCTCCCGCGAGAGAATCAAACGCGTGCGATAAATCAGCACTTTGACAAGAATTTTTTTTTTTTTTTTTACCAGGAGGAATATTCTTCACGAGATGGATCTTTTCTGGTTTACGACGTGTGTCATGAAAACCAGCTGTTAACAGCGAGTAATTCCGCTGCTTTACCGAAAACCGAACAACGACGTATCAACTCTCTCCCACGAAACTTCGAATCTCTTATACGAGAAGACTGATTTTTTAAGCCGTTTGAAATTTCCTTCGTAATTCCGAGACTCGTCTACTCGTATCGCGCATGGCGCGACATTTCTTTTTGTTTGTTTGTAAATAACGCAAGACATCGCGGCATAACGATATCCATGAAATTCATCTTTATAGTGCTGCGCAAGCAATATTACACTTATTCGTATCGATAGTTCTAATGATCAGCACTAACGTAATTAAGGAGGAAACGCGATCTACGCGTAAGAAGCTCACATCGTCGTCCTTAAAATATCGCGATAGACAAGATTTTGCGAACGATTGTGATCTAGCCTCTTCGATTTTGATAATATCACGTTACACGAGGCAGATTTGCGACACTCGAACGAGCACATTCGAATTCTTGAATTGTGGAAGACTAAGTGTGATTCCTGCCAAACAAAAAAAAAAGAAAGAAATAATCGATTCCAAGTTGCCAAATGTTAATTGTGTATCGAATATCGTGAAAAATCGGTTTATTGTATATAGATAGAAGATATATATACATATAGCATTTTCTTTATTATAGTGTTTAGGCTTTCGGTTAATAAAAGTACCTTAAGGCTGTAAATTGATTGTTTCAATTGTTGTTTCCATGCAACTTCCTCAACTCGCATTAACAAACCGACTAACCGTAATTAATTTTTATTTCAGTGCTTTCTAATTGCTACGAAACAACTAACGCATTCTAGAATGCGAAATTCCCGAGACGCAGGATAATGATGATAATAAGAAAAGTAAGAAGTTTTCATCTGTTTTATAAATATTATTTTTAATTTCGCACACACACACTAATCATCTTTATTGCGCGATTACTTATTCGTTTTGTGCCCCAACTACACGCGAAGCACATCTAGTTTATGATTCAGCCGCCATTCTAGTCAAATGGAATTTCCTAGCGTATCCTCCGGCAATCCGTTAAGTCATCTTGTACGACTAATTAATTAATTATAATGGCAGCTTAGACCGGACAGCTTAGAACGCGTCCTTGGTTTATGTACGTAGATTTCGTAATTAACTCGGGTTTATCCCTAAGCGTCAATCAGTTCCGATCTGATATGTCAGAATAGAAGCTGTAGAATAGAAGCTACAAGGAGATACCCGTTCTAATAATACATGCTTCGATACGCAGGTTCGTTTTACAGCTGTTTTGCATAAGAGATACCGTGTTTGATCTCGTATGCGGCAGGTAAGTGAATATTAAAAACATCTTAAACTGACTGCTATGTATATACATACGCGAAAGATTTTTTTCAGAAGATATAACGTTTAAATGTATAAATATATATCTTTCCCAGTATTTTCTATTCAATTGTCAATTTAATCTCTTGCATGTATAACAGAGTTTTTAAATTAATATACGAATATTAACAATTCTCTTTCTTTCGACAAACGCGATGTTTTCATCGTCGTGAGAAAGTTGTCGGAACGTATAAAATAAAAGAACAAAGAAAGTTACATTATCTTTTCGGTACAACATTTCTGCAATGCGTTAGATATTAGCTAAAAGAAAGCAAAAAATACATATAATTTCTTGTCTTATAAATATTCGATAAATAAATCGAATGGCTAGCGAGTACAACGAATATGCAAAGAGTATTAAGAATTTCGAGGCTCTTTAATTAAGTATAGCCGTATCGGAATTGCATAGCAATGTTAACAACGTCCATGCTGAAGAAACTAAAGTATCGCGAGAAGTTTGAAATAAGATCGCTACTAGTAAGTTTAATGAGAATACAAGGAGAAGCACGAGAGAGGTCAATGCGATACATCAAGCTCTATAGAGGAATGCCGGAGAAAGCAGCGGCGATATTATATGAACTCTAATTAATTCCAGGAGTTTCGTCTAACTGTCGCGTGTCCGTAATTTATCTCGATGTAAAACGGCGCGTAAATATGTGCCGCCAACGCGGCGATCGTCCAGAGCTTCCGCTTATTTCATAATCATATTCCGTGATCTCATCAACGAGACCCAGACATTTTTGCGCCAGCGTAAAATCTGCATAAAAATTCGCGCTGTTTTAATAGTCTCTTTAGACTAACATCAGTCCTTCGCAATGACAAAATTTCTTGTCTCTCTCCGTCCCTCTTTAACGAAAAATATATAAATATATGTAACAGAGCTCTAGCATAATTAAAAAAGACGTGAATGATAAAGTTCCTTCTAAAAAAAAGAAAACAGACGGTAGCGTTAAGTAGAATTAAAAAATAACAGAAATACGCGTTGATATTAAGGGAAGCAGATGGACTTTAATAATTACTTGTTACGTTGTTGATTTGATAGAAGGTGCATTAATCTTTTGACGTTGTTATTCATTTGTTTTATCAATCTTATGAAATATATATCATTGCAAATTTCAAAAACTTTCCAGTAAATGTGATAAATAAATTTACGTCTATCAACAATATAGTTATTTTATTGTTATAGGTATGTTTCTACGAAGAACAAGGAGCAAATAGCGAATTGTGACATGATTTAGAATTTCACAATAAAGTGTAATGGAAATAGTCGTGAAGACATAATAAAACGAAGACGCGATTTGTTAAAGAATAGCTGGTATTATTCTGGGGCGACAGATATATTTTGAAACTATGTCAAATATGACAGTTAAACGAGCTATTATGAAACATCTACCACGTGTAATAAGCTATATTTTACTAAAGCTACTTTTCTTTCACTCGACATGAACTACCTATTCTTTGCGACGTATATATTAAAATATTTCCTGCGTCGAATGAAAATCTTATCAATACTGTTTGTCCCATTTAACTATATGATTTAAATCAGAGTAATATCTTACAAGTTTAGTATTTCATACAAAAACAAATACATATACATATAAATATATATATAATAAATTATATTTATATTTATTATTTATTGTATTTATAATTATATAAATTTTTCTCGCTATTTAAACAGATTTATAGTTTTATTATCCTATATATATATATAGGATAATAAAACTATAAATCTGTTTGAATAGCGAGAGACATTATATAGATATAATTCAAAGAACAGATAAATAATACCTCGAAGCTTGAAAACAAATGCCCCTTCACCGATATACGGCGCGAAAATACATTGGGCGTTAATGAACCAGAACGTCAGTTTACAACTGAACGGCAACGGTGTTTTGCTTCGGAAGCATCTCTCTCCTCATGACAAACAGCTCTGCGGTCGAGGGTTCTTCTGCCTGAGCGCGGCAGAAACTCCCGCGCACATATTGTTAATCTTTCACTGCGCGCACGGGACGCTGTGCAACGGCGTTACAGTTTGCAAGTGCAACTATTAATAAGGTGCGCGGTACGCCGTTAGACCGTAACTGTATCGTGCTAGGATGGCTCGCGCGGAGATCCGGTATGAGCATCATGACGCAGGATTAGTAGTTGGCATAGCCTATACCTTATACTGGGAAAACTTGGCGCGGGAGCAATTGTATTAGAGAGCCGCTGTGTCTATACAACCTCTTCGTTGTGTATCGCATCAAAGCACTTGCGCCCCTTCTATATATCGCCCAACCATTTCCCCGCGTTATATTATACACGTAGCGCATAATACGCTCGAACAAGGCGGCTCATTGTAACGGGAAGAGACGCGTCGTGGACTGAGAAATTATGCATGCGATGAAATCTTCCCCCTGTTTTTATCCCCTAACATCTCCACTCGTCTTCGATCGTATTTCTCCCCCCTCCCTTGCCACTTTTCACCTGACACAGTACACCCGGGAGATGCTTTCGCGTGAGATTCTCGTCTCAATAGTTGGCAACTGAATGAAAGCGGACATATGATAGCGCATTACGCGGCAAGAGTTCGAGCGTCGCATTTCACATGAAACGCCAGAGTGTGTGATAATTCTATGAGGATTGAATTGAAATTAAATTAAATTAAAATTAAACTCTCTCTCGAAGAGAATGTCACAAAGCATTTTCTCGATTAGAAATTAAATATGACTTATTAAAACTATATATATATATTAGAAATATATGTATATATTTCTTTTTTTAAATATTTTTTTCTTTTTAAAGGAAAGAGAAAAAGATGATTGATTGCGCGAGACAGCGTTTATAACGGTACAATAGTTGATACAGCAGCTTCGTATAAAACTACCATTCCAGGCCGTAAAAAACATTTATCAAGTAACCAATTCACTACGACACGTAAGTGTACACCATTTTACGGCGCAATATCTAGAGAAGAGAAATAACTATCTATGGGCGCAGTCTGTTCGCGACAGCCTACACAGCGAGGGGACCATATTTATTGAGATAAACGCGACGGATTGTACTGGTTCATAGCGCCGCATTATTGTTGGATTAGTGTATGTCTGGCGGCGTCAAAAAGCGATATCGACCGATTGAACGTCCGACCAATATTATAGTTTTGAATTCGCGCTTGCATCACGTATGGCATCGACATTAATTGCGCCAGTATTTTTCTACGTTGACAGCAAAAAAATGTCACGATACTTTTACGAAAATTTTATATTCGCTGACATTTTTTTTTTAACTCCTCTCCTGCGATTAAAGTATCAGATTCATAAAAATTATAATTACGATTATACAAAATCAAATCAATATAAGTATCAATTTTGTCCTACTTTGTGCGCGCGAAATAATATTAGATTGATCGAAAACGTTGTATTTTTGTTTCTCGAAAAATGAAAGTAGGGCGTTTATGTGTAATATAATATTTGCGTACGTGAATGAAAGTATGAATTTTTGGCGCGTAATTAAAGAATCCGTATTTGCGTGCGCATCGCATATATCTATCGACTAGTTACAATGCATTTTGCTCGAGAGAAAATTACAGAAAAAATACGAAATTAATTAATAAAATATTCTATTCCTTTCGCGTGCATATAATACATGTACGTAACACGCTGTGCGGAAAGAAGATAATTGCAATGTATCTCTGTATACTCTTTGTTGCTTAATTTTCCGTGTTCGCCGCAAAATTCCTCACAATACAAGTGGCTACAAATTGCATTCTTAGAATTTTCTCTACTAACAATAAGCGTAAATTGAAATAGTCGAAATTTTTGCTTTGCCAATTAACAGAACAACTTATTTTTTATATAACAAATCTATGTTGTTGCGTAAAAAAAAAACTGTGAATTCTTAACAATTAGAAATGTTAACATTTTATATTTAGAGTTTTCTTATGAATGTAATAGAATTCAAAAAGCATAAAGTGAAAGAACAAGCAGAATTTCTACAATGATCAGAAACATAAAGAAAGGTTTCACAGCACTTGCCAAGTTTCCTTTTATAAAACTTAAATGAACGTTTCTTACACTCGGAGCAGCATTTTCAACTTATATCGCTTACGTATACTCTATCTTCTATATTAATGTTATATTTAAATGTAAGTTTTATATTTCGAATAATTGGCTGTGGGCTAATTACAATATTTATAAATTTTTTACTACAATGTGTAACAGAGAAATTAGAGAGAGAAACCAGTGTACATATTTCAAATATCGCTGTCTACCATATTTGTACGATAACTATATATATACAACATTTATAGCTTGATATAGTTTGCTTCAAGTTTGATGTTTTTTTTTTGGACGCTTCGTGATTTCGCTTCGTGTATAAAAGATTTCATAGGTATTACTCTTCGGGAAAATTCTGCTACGATATCGATCGGCGATACGTTCTCCCGCCAGATTGCGTTTTCTTGTCCGTTTCTCTCTCGCATCGAAAAATGTCTGCGCCACGATTCTGAGATGAGGAATGATCAGAAACGCTTTAAATGCCCAAGCACATGCTGTAATCTGATTTGGAATGATTCTATTCTCTTCATCCGATACCCGAGGGAGGAGGGGAAGGGAGGAAGGACAAAGTGGCCCTGAAAACAAGAACGGGGACCAGAGGGAAGATGCTCATCGAGAGCACTCGCGTTTGAACGAGAAGTAACAATCTGTTCCACATAAATCTAACTTGTCATCAAGGAATCGGCGCAAATATGCAATCGTGAATGCACAAAACGAATAATGCCATAAAATTATTCTGTCGGAATAACGGCGCGAAAGTGAGATATTCGAGCGGAGCTTACGTTTGAAAAATGGCTTGATCATAATTTTTCGAACGCGCATAATATAATGTGCACTCGATCTCTTATTTTCGAATGTACTACTTTTATTCCTTTACATTACGCTAAATCTTTATAAGAGACACGTGTTAGATTCTGTAAATATATATCTAATATTTGTTGTACATGTATTTGATAAATTTCAATCGTGTATTGCAAAATATAAATATAATTAACTATATGTGCGAACGTTAGTCATAAAGTTGAACTGAATGAGGCTAAATACAGATCGTGAAACGCGATATTTATTTAAACAAATAAATTTCAGGCATGATAGAAATATAATGTAATTAATAGAATATCTAACGGAAAAGAAGAATTGCAGAAAATATGACGAAAGAATATATCGAAAAATTAAATTGATCAATACGACTAGAGAGATAAATAGAGGAGTGATTAGCTCCTCAAATTCATGCTTTAATTTTTAAACTATACGCGTGATCTCCAACATATATATGTAGCACGCGCGTGGGCACGCATTGCCAATGCAAATTAATCCGGCATATATTATTTTCATAAAATCGAATGAGAGCCAGCGCACCATGTATGGCTTGTCCGATAACAGATAATTAATATTTATTCGCTATATGTTGGAAAATGAGTTCGCTTCGCGCAACAGACGCGCGCAGCGTACGGAAGATCAAATATTTTCCAAAGTGAAATTTATGCCGGCACTCAAACCACTTTGAACTCGTGCGTTACCATTACGCATCGTGAATTAAACAGTCGTTGATACTTTATGGCGACAAACTTCAACAGCAGAATCCATTAAAAAGGATATATACGCGAATTGTATGTACCAATAGGATTAATGATAAAAATGGTAATAATAATGAGAGATACAAAACAAATTAAATCGAGAGAGAGAAACTAATAAATATCAATCATCTACATTAATTTAAAAAATTACAGAAATCGGAATTCACACAATTTTACTAAAAATTATTATTCCTAATATATATCTCTTCAAAATCTCTATTTATTAATTTTGATAAAAATTCTCGTCTCTAACATTTTAATAGCGATGACTCGTGACAATACATCGACTGTAATTTAACGTACAGCGCATGCAACGGTCCCGTTTGCACAATTTACATAGGTGATTGACATTTTCGTATGTCACAGTGACTGCATTCACCGCGAAAACCAACAAAAATGAGGCGTACTACGTGGCCATTCATTACCAGTAACTCCATTATGCGGTACTAATATATCACCGGGCCGGCTTATTTCGACAACGAGAGCGAAAAGGGACGCCGCATTACCAGCAGTGCATATTCAAAGCGCATAATAACATTTTCGGCCGTCGTAATTTCGTCGGCGAAGCTTTCAAAATCGCCATTATCACGCTGGTGTAAAATACAATTCACATACACTCGAGTTTATCAGCTTCCTCCTCTTTGCTGATTTGTATACATATTTACCAGGCGCATGCCGATGTGTCCGGTAATTATAATAATAACTTACATTTTAGCGTTACATCTCACACGTTTTATAGCGCAGACCAGCGTCGACGGATTTAGTGATTCCGAAAATAATATTTATATACTTATTACACACTTATGTTAAACTTTTTTGAACACTCATAAATGAAAAATGCAAAATTAATTCAATTTATTAATTTTGATGATATTAAATAAATTCAATTTATTTAATATTTTGATGATATTATCGAGATTTTAATCCTACTGTTGAGGCATGAATAAAACTCCTATCTAGTATATCGATCTTTGAAGTAAAAGCACAAATGTGTGAACACAAATACAGGATTGGCGAAAAATTTCATTGTTATTAAACGAAATATTCTTTAGCGTAATCCTACTCGCCGCTTTCGCAAGCAATTGCGATATACAACAATGAAATCATCAGCATGGAGGTCGAATAATTTTACGTGTGGCTGGAGTACATTTAATCCATTTTCATAAGCGCGGGCGACACGTCCGACATTTTCCAAAAATACGCATCTCCCCCGCGCGGTAACAATACCGATAATTTTCGTCGAAATTTTCGCTGATCTGAATGAGAGTGATTGCGCGAAAATATACGCACGATCCGCTAGTAGCTAGTGGAAAATCGAACGGAAGATACACGCGAAGGGATGTCGCGAGGTCATCGCAAAAAGAGCGAAAAATTGATTTATATATTATGCCACGCGCGCGGAAGTCAGTCATAGTATGCATATGTTTTCCTCCGTGTTGTGAGGAATATATGAATTTTATCAGGAACTTTTTGTGTGTCGGGATATAAACGCGTGGGCGTCTGAGAATACACAGACGCGCTTATGAGACGCCCCCGGAGTGGTATCTAAAACTCGGATCTCTTGTCCCAGTTCCGTAGAGAAAAATGGTCGGAGCTTCGCACAATGAAGCACGATCGATTGACGGACTTTTCTTTCTCAGAACTTTTGCCTCGACAGCAGCTGCGATCGCGCTTTGACAACTTAGACGAGTGATAAGTACTCGTGCAATCCATGTCTCCACTTTGGTTCATTTACAAAAGATACATCAATATGCCATTCAATCATTATCGCCGCAATGTTTTGCAGCATGTTTTTATGCGTCACTCTGTATGCATCTAAATCTAAAGCAAAAGAAAAAAACAATATGTATATAACGAAATAAATGGATAAAAAATGTGCGGTTAGAAGCACTTTTTGCGCGATCTAAGCGAATATCAAATGCTCTTCCCGAAGAATCTCTGAGACGCGCGAAGCAATCCTGAGGTATGATTATAGAGCTCAGCATTTCCCTTGAATTTCAACTCTTGGATTTGAACTCTCAGATCCGAGAAAGATAGGGATCGATTAGTATAAAATGGGTATAAGATTATCCGGTGATATTATAATGAGCACACACCGTGGCTTCATCTCTTCTCTTTCCAGATTCAATCTTTTTTCCTCTAATCTTTCGGAATTTTCGCGCATATGAAACGAAATTATAAGCTCAAAGGCAACTTTATTAATTCTATTAATTTTTTCACCATTATGCACTTTATTACGTCTGTTAAACTCGTCATGATGCACGTCGTGCTAGAAAATATATTCAGCGTATCTTATAATACGACAGTTTTACCTATCTATCGGATTTTATGGTTATACATATATAATTTCACGATTCTTCAAGACTGAACATCTTGGTAACTAAACGTAAAATCAAAACTATATGCGTAATGTAATATTGAATTAAAAAATAAGTAAGGTCTCTTATTAATACATGACTTAGAAAAAAATTTGTTCGACACATTTTCATATTTATTTTTATCTTCTTGCATGATTTTTTTTGGTCAAGGTGGGCAATACGATTTATTCATCTTTACGCACAAAACTGCATTCAAGCGTGTAACATATTCGCATCGCATATTTGCAATAACACGCGTATATGGGCGTCTCTTCGATGTGTGGTTATCGGAAACTAAACATACATGTAAGCGTTCACGAAACATTCGTCGATACTCTACCTTCAGCATCGCGTATACAAAACTTCGCAAATACGGGAAATTCAATGAGCCTCGAACAAACGTTTCCGGCTCCGTAACGACGTATTCGGGAAATAGACATGCATACAAAGTCGGGCATTCGGCGAAATGGCGCCGGTGGCTTTGTGCCTCGCACAAAGCGAATCTCACTGTCGTGAGATTACGTAAAACGACACATGCCTGTTTCGTTTCTTGATCGTAAATGCCTGCCGGTGCGTTTCGCCTTGGAAAATATCTCTCCGGTTTACGCTCCTCGCGCAAGCGCGCGCACGTATTTCCGTCGCCGAAAAGTCATGCAACGAGAGAGATCGAGATGCGAGATTAAGAGGGTATTTCTGCGGAGAAATAATTCTAATTAATTTTCTGTGCGTTAATTTTCTGTGCATCAATTTTCTGTGCATTAATATTAATCTTTCTGCATAATTTTTCACCTTTTCATCAATGTATAGGTACCCGGGTACCGATTGCGTGTTTTCGACACATTGCACTGCAACAATTTTTTTTATAGCAGCTGCTGGGCATCGAAACATTATTTTCCGTTATATTTTAGGAGGTTTCCGAATACAAAGGCCCTTTGTATTTTGTTTCCGACGGAGAAAAATTCCGACACATTTTTAACATTTAAAGTTGCTTTGGGTACCCGGGTACCCGTTCATTGACAGAAGGGTTAATTGCGATCGCCGCCGATAGCGTATGGTAGAAACAACGTCAAATCGCTACAGATACAGATTCGATGCAGCTAAATTTGCTCTCAATCAATCATCGCGTAATGTTTATATAATGGCCGCCAGTCATTCTCATATTACGCGATATATCCGCTAATCTAAATAGACGCACGATACTATGCATCGGTATTGTATAATATTCGTACAAAATCGAATGCGCATTGTGATAACACGATATGTAATGCGAGAATTCGTAATGTGGCTGTTTCTATTGTTACTTAGCAAACGATCAAAATTTCGTACCTCTCCATATACAATTATGTGGATGCGGTCATGAAATAAACCCGGTTGCGAATAACTATAACTATATACATATGTACACATAAGTGACTTTCTAATTACTTATACGATACGTAATTTTATAGAACGGCACAAGAACGGCGATTTTCAGCGAAGAAAATTTTATCTTATAATCTCTCAGATCTTTATCGTGCACTTTCGCGGACCGAATCATCGCCTCGAAATGGAAAATTGCACTTTAACCTGCTCTCTCGCGCATATCGAATGTACAGGATACGGAGAGTGGGAGAATTCTCATTACCTTAATATCCCGTGTTACCGCCGATATGGTCGGAAAACGTCCTGGCGAAATTACAACGAGGTTCAACGGTAACGTTACTGCCGAAACTATCGACAAAACGTGACGAAACAAAGGTAAATCTCGTCTTCTCATCAGACCAACAAGTCAGACAGAACTATGACAGAGATCGGGAAGGATTACCCGACCGTTTCGACCTGTACTTACTACGTCGACCTTGTGTTCTCTGCGAAACTAGACGATCGAGCTTCGTGGCAACATTTAAATTAATTAGACACTTTGTATCTTGAACGCTGTCGCGTAATTAAACAGCGAAGATACTCGTGTGTTATGTGGGTTGTTTCGTCATTTAACAAACTATAATTTGTAACTTAAATGTATGACTGAGATATTTATAATAGTATTAAAATGTAAAAATAGTGAAATATATCCTGAAGAAGCTAGTCTACTATAAGAAAGAATGGGAAAAGAACAAAAGAATATTGTTGCTACTACTCGGATACAAAAGAAGATCAACAATTTTGATGTTAATTATGTTCCGAAGTTTCCTTTCTCAGGTAATTAATAATTCAATCAGATTAATGCAAATGAGAAGATAATATTATGATAATATTATGATAGAACTAATATAGTACAATAATATTCTCGTATATCAAACTTATTATTTAAATATCGTTAAATATTGATAATCATCTGTTTAATTGCTCTATTCGACACAAATACATTTTCATACGGTAATATCTTATGTACGAATAAAAAATTTCGAATAATAAAGAGAGATACATCTCTTCAATATGTGCCACGAAGAATAACGACGTGCAAGAAGAGTTAAATTAAGAGAATTAATAAAGAAGAAACACATGAATAACGTGGATGCACCGAGAATTCGTTATTTGAGAGAGCCGAGCTTTGTTCATAAATTTTCTGCAGCAGGTCGACAAATTACATGGGCAGACGGCCATCAGTAACGCGAGAAGTTTCAAAATTAGGTGTCTTGGATCCTCGAGTACCGGCCAACTT
Organism: Lasius platythorax; assembly: GCA_963971435.1. NCBI lineage: Eukaryota > Metazoa > Arthropoda > Insecta > Hymenoptera > Formicidae > Lasius > Lasius platythorax. The sequence continues at coordinate 17,521,987 of OZ020535.1, forward strand.
TGCGGAGACTTCAAAACGAATACCTAAATGAGAACCTGACATCCGCGGCTTTTCCGCGGAAGCATGAAGTCTGCTGACTTTTCTTTCGAGACAAACTGCAGACTTCCAAACTGACGCGCGAGTTGACATTTGTGTAAGCTTGTGAACGAAATATTTTGTACCGCGAATTCTCTGCAACGCGTAGTGCATTTGGGACGAGTTATCAAACTGTATAATATCCATATTTTAATTATAGGCGCATTCCAATTTAAAAATTATTTCATGTTCATATTTATAAAATTGCATTTTGTAATTTTTGCTGAAGATTTAATATTTATTAAAAATATTATTTATTAATTATATTATTTAAATATTATTTAAATTTTATTATTAAATATTATTTAAAATATTATTTATTAATAATATTTTAAATAATATTTATTTATTTATGAATGCCCTCGAGAGACGCGTGGTCGATAGCGAGCCGAGGCTAGAACGTAAGATAGCAAAAACAATGCGGTCGGTAAGGAGAGAAAAGTGTAAGAAAATGCATAAGTTTATCGCCGAACTCCTGACCTTTCACGGGCTTTTTCGTTGCGCCGGAAACTCCGCAACGAGAAGAGCCGAGACACACCTAGGGGCCAAATTTATATAAACGCGAGAACCGGGCCGTTATTCCGAGGAAAATTTCTGGCATAAATATTTCCATCGATTCGAACACGTCTGCTCTTTTCTATCCCATTCGCCGTAAACTCGTTTCTCACCTCGCTTCTGTGCCAGTCGAGTGTCGGGGCGAGTAGCTGAAGGAATTTCAAAATCCGGAGCGAAACGGCAATGGCAGCTGACTGTACTGCGGAGATTCGAGCAAATCGAGTCGACGATCGACTGTGCTCGACTAGAAATATAATGAAGGCATATATTGTCGCAAAAATATATTTCTTTCGGTAGGAGAAGAGAACTGACTATGAACGATGAAACATTTCGCGTCTTGGTAATGTCTCCCTGTGACGTCATCCCAGATATAAACGTGTATCGGTGTATGTACTACTATATTGCACGGTATTAAACATTTTAATTATGTTAAATGTATATTGAAAATGTATATTGAAAAGTTGGATGTATTTGTAGCACTACGTGAATTAGTTTACTTAAAGTTATTGCAAATTATACTTCTCTGTCTGTTATTTCGATGATCAAATTGAAACTTATCTGCCTAGAGAGTAGAGAATTTTTTTCACCGAGATACAATGCAATATGCAATAGCATGAAGTATTCAGAGAAGATAGTGCGCGGTAATATTTCTTGTCGAAAACAGAGATAATTTTGCCTTAGCAAAAATGTCAAGACGTGAATAGTTCCTAACTACGAAGGACTGGCGAGAAGAAGGAATTTTGGTGCATTTAACTTCAAAGCTGCAAAATAGGGCAAGCTCTTATTCTCCACATAATTGCACACAAACTTTACAACAAAAGTGACTGAATAAAGAGAAGAGCATAGTTACCAAGACATTTAATGCCCCAAAGGTTCAAAAAATTGTAAAAAAAGACTGATCAGATTTTTTATAACATCTATTATCTCGCTCATGCGTTTATTATCAAACATCTTACAAAAACGCACCGTTATATATACATGGAAAATTCCACGTCAAATCGGACAAAACTCGACCTTTTTGATCTCGTATTTTTTAAATCGAACGAAACTTTTTTCACATAAAATATACATAAAATAAGGAGATACGTATTTTTGTATTTGTCTGAAATATTTTTTTTGCAGAAGTTATAAACAACAAAATTTTCGTGAAAAATGAAGAAGTTGTCAACTTTAAAAATTAATATCTCTGGTTATATTTGTCGTAGAGAAATTTTCAAAAATGCATTTTAAAGCTAAGGAGACAACCTTTTTTATAAAAAGAGTTTAAGTTACAAGAAATTGCTAATTACAATTGTTATAAATAATTGAAATGTTTAATAATTTTTTCATAAAAAAGTACACTTTTTAAAATTTTTGAAATAATACTGTTTCATTCTCCACATCATTCTAAAAGTGTACATATTTTTTATTTTATGGAGAATCGATAGAGATTCTATTTTTTATATACTTTTAATAAATGAGACGCCGCGCCGTGCTGGACCAAGTAGTGTAACGTGTCACTGACGCGACCAGGTTGGTCGAGCACGGCGCAGCGTCTCATTTATTAAAAGTATATAAAAAATAGAATCTATCGATTCTCCATAAAATAAAAAATATGCACACTTTCAGAATGATGTGGAGAATGAAATAGTATTATTTCAAAAATTTTAAAAAGTGTACTTTTTTATGAAAAAATTTAGTAAACATTTCAATTATTTATAACAATTGGAATTAACGATTTCTTGTAACTTTAACTATTTTTATAAAAAAGGTTGTCTCCTTAGCTTCAAAATGTATTTTCAAAAATATCTCTACGACAAATATAACCAGAGATATTAAATTTAAAGTTGACAACTTGTTCATTTTTTACAAAAATTTTGTTGTTTGTAACTTCTGTAAAAAAAATATTTCGGACAAATAAAAAAATACGTATCTCCTTATTTTTTATATATTTCACGTGAAAAAAGTTTCAATCGATTTAAAAAATACAATGTCATTTTTTGTCCGATTTGACGTGGAGGAGAGAGAGAGAGAGAGAGAAGAGAATTGCCCATATATATATTTTCTCTTAAAGGGAATCAGTGTATTATCATTGATAAACGTAGTTTCAATTATAAGTAAAACATTGCAAATAATGAAATCTTACTGAGGAAAAGTAATAGTAGTGGCTACTTGCTGAGAGTGAAATTTTACTGCTATAATCAGAAAAACGTAAGACGGCGGAGCAAACTGTGAGTGTTTTCACTGATCTTCGGTGAAACTTTAATCAATGTCATTTTCACTGATTTTAAGAGTGTCTGTGTATGTGTGTGTGTGTAATCGGTTAAAAAATAAAAGATCGAAATGACAATATTACTTATATAAGGCTGGCTGTAATATCGGTACGATGATTTACTATTATTCGCGACGTTCTATTCGCAATACCGGGAAAATTCATAACGCGCCGTGTCCTCGTGCATTTTAAGCAAGTCGCATACTAAACATTATTGACATACGTACCTAACTAGAATGGCGCGTATTCACAGATGATAATATATTCCAATAGCTATAACTACGCTTCGCTAAACAAGCCCCGTAGTAAATAAAGCCGCAAGCGGTTACAAACGGCTCGACGTTTCTCCATTTCCCTTCGTCGTCCGTTTCATCCCTCCCCCCGCGCCGTTCGATAAATCCGAGCCAATTCCCGATCCCGCCAGCAGATGTGTACAAATAAGCCGAATCTCTCTCTCTCTCTCTCTCTCGATGTCTTTCCCCCCTGGTTTTATCGTGGCCGCAAAGTGACTTAATCGGCGGACGTTAATTGGTTAGACTTTATCAGGTGGAAAAAGCCGATCGACCGACGCATCGCTACATCGGCGTCCTCGCTACATCCGCACGAACCACTACTGTCATGTAATTCTCGCGCATTTTTTTTTTATTTTTTTTATTTTTTTTTTTTTTTCCCATTCTCAATTCTCTCCGCGCTAGTCTGATTCGCCACCGGAGGGACCCTCGGCATCTCAGCGTGAAGCTGCGGAAAGCAACAAAATTTCGTTGTGTATATATACTTCTCCGCCAATACCGTTTGCCCCGTCGTCGGTGCCGCTTTATTTTTATCCGGCGCGATATTCCTCGCCACCGAGTAGAAACAGGCGCCGACGCATCCGGCAAATATTGGGTGCTTTACATTACAACTTCGGCAAATAAGAGCTGACGTCGACACTCTGCGGCCGGCTGAAAATTGAATATCGGATAAGAATTTTTTTTTTGTTTTTTTCTAGTGCGCTCTCTCTTCTCTCCCCTCGGACTACGCGCGTAAATTGCGGCCACTTTTCACGTACGTCCTCGCCAATATTCGATTGCAATCGTGCATCGTCGTGGTTTTTTTTTTTTTTTTATGTGACTTCTTGTTAACAATATAATAAGCGTGAATGATGAAACTGCAGAAGCTTGCCGTCGTAATTATTTATGAATCGATATGAAAACGCTCGATAACTTTCAAGGTTTTTTTATCAAACTTTATTTCTAATGCGTCTTTCGATCTTTATTATGTTAAAATGTGTAAGAGTTATAAAGCATTTTCGCACGAAATATTAATAGCCATGCGACATTTCTTGGGATATATGGTATTGAGATTGCTTCTCATACCACGCAGTTTGCGATTTGCAATATGATTACGTATTGCAATAGAGATATGCAGAGTGTTGTAAAAGCATTTCGAATGGGATATATCCTAGTAGAAAACTTGTTACGAATGATCGATTGCACACGTACCGGTCTCTCTGGTGCAATATTTAGAATTTCAAATTTGTGGTTGCACTTATCCGTCAGACGATCTGTCAAACAAATTCGAAATATGCTACATATATCATACATACCGTTTCCGTAGGTATGTGTGTATGTGTATACTTGTCATATTTATCAAATATTATCATTAGAATTATAAGCTATTGATTCCTAAACGCTTTAATTAATTAATTGAAGACTGGATCGTATGCAAATGAAAAGGGTAAACTATTTCTATAAACGATATTCATCTATCTGGAAAAATTATGCAAAGAGAGGAAAGAACAGAGAGATATATAGCGCGAAAACTTTTTACAATCAAGTTAATTCTGAATTCAACGTAATATCAATTTGATATTCGTCGATTCTCTCTTAGCTGTATCATTCACCACTGTACTTAAAGCCGTCAGTTGCTACGCATAAATTATATCGCAGGATGATAGTTTAACGAATTGCGGAATACAGCGGCGATAAATCATTTTGATTTATAATTGATATTGATCCACGACGATATTTATCGTTATGCGCGGCATTAATCGGATTCTTCGGAATCTATAGAATCTGCGTGCACTCTCGAAACATGCCTCCAAGCAGCTGTCTCGGGGAAGCTGTCTACCTCTAAGACCAGACGATTAGTCAGGCTCACCTTCGCGAGAAATTAATTATCGGCAGACTGAATATAAACGCGCATCGCTCTCTCCCGAGAGAGAACAAATAACGATTCGTCACTCGCTAATCTCGCGATGATCAATCCCATCAATCGGCGCGATCTCTTCGCCATCGCCGGGTTTCTTCGAGCGCGAACGTATCGGGGGAGACGTATCGATCCGATCCCGTATCCAGTCAGAGAAGAACTGACAGTCAACGAACGGTTAATTACTAGCGGCGAACGCTGTCGCGGTCCAGCCGGATTTATGACGCGTTCTCGTTGTGTGCGTGTCGCGTATACACGCACATGCGAATCGCGGTGGGATCGCAACGCGACGAGATGAACGGCGCGAGCCGGACCGTGCTTTCATCACCTGCGTCTGATAGGGTTTATCGACGAGAGGAGGCCGAAACCGATGCGCTATGCGCTATGCTCTGAAATGCGCGTCATCGCGATGCAAGAGAGAATCAATTTTCGGCGCTCTCAGCCAGTTTCCCGAGACTGAATTACTCCGAGAAATCGACTCTGAGCATCGCGAAGCGAAGCGCGAACTCGCTTTTAGTTTCACGAATAATATTTCGATCATCAACCTTTTTTCTTATTATCTTTTTTTAAAATTAAATAAGCGTATCATTTAAATTATTGAAAACTACTAATTTTTCCGACTATATATTGTATAAATTTCTATGAAAAAAAAGGTGGGATAAAATACAAATCCAAAGCATAGGGGCAAAAACATAAAGTCTTATCTTGCGCAGAAACGTAAAAGTATATAAAAGTAAAAATTGAATTGTCGCAAAAATTGATTTCACACTGACGGTTTTACAATGGATGAGACGATAGAGAGATGCAAGACAAAAACAGTTAGTGAGACAAAGGATTTTTTATAAATCCAGAAAGAGTTTTTATAAAACCTATATGTGAAAAGGTGGTGCCAATCGAATTCGCTAGGGCAAAGTGGACGTCAAATTTGTCAAAGAATCTATAGATGAAAGCAAACGCGGCGAACCGAGGACACACGCTTTGAGCATAATTTGATTGTATGTATCTGTATGCATATATTATATTATATGTATATATATATATATATATATATATATATATATATATATATATATAATATTGACTATAAACTATATTTATTTCAAATTAGAGCTACTTTGATCGCAAAACTAGGGCGAGTCAACGATTTCTGGAAAAATCCGCGTATAAATTCGCCGCGAATTATCCGTAATACGATAGTATACGAAATACCATTGCGTGTTTTTACAATTTAACTTGAATCATTGTTACTGTAATCTTTTATGTTGGTATTATCTGTTTTTACATTGTGTTATCCATAATGCCTGTTTATTCAGGGCTTTTTTTAAGCCCGGATCTTAATGTGGAGACACACTCCACAAAGATGCAGCTCGTATACACACCGACAGAGGAAAGTTTCATCTCTACCACGTAACCATCTTATTGTTAGTAATCCGTGGAACCTATTTTCCGTTTCCCCAATCTTACTTTCTCCTTCATTTTCTAAAAACTTGGATCTAATCCGGTCAGTTTTTTCACAATTTTCATGGTCGATTCAATCGAGGGACAAACATTCGAGCGGACAAAAGTAAAACGATGATGAGATACGAAAGTTTATCGAGTATGATCGCAACCCGAATTCCTGCATTCCAATCTTTTAAAACTAACACGAGTTGTCATCTCTGCAGATATTTTACGTCTTAATTTAATTATGTGTGCAACACACGCAAAAGGGAGGATAACAATTCTCTTTACTTTCGCGCACCTCGTCTAGAAGATACACTTTAAGCCGGATCATCTACCATCACAACCTCTCTCGCATCCTTCTAACATTTTGACTTCCGAACAGCAACATCCGTTAACCTGGCGAAAAGTTGTTTCTGTCGCTCGTCTGTGTACCTTAGCCTTCCTCCTCTCTGCCAGCAGATAGTACTTAAAGTAGTCAAGAACAAACAATAGTCAAGAACCGAGATGGCAGGAATACAAGCAAGCGCAAACATTTTAATCGTTTACATTAAGAGTTATTTTCGATAAGGCAAGAGAGTCCTTCACTCTCTCTCTCTCTCTCTCTCTCGCTCTCTCTCGCTCTCTCTCTCCGATTATTTCTCTCCGAACAAAAAGTTAAGGTAAAACTATACGCAAATAAAGTCGATCGATGCTCGAACTTTACGTATCCCTACCGGATACGATACCGCACTGAACGTAACGTTACGCGACGCTATTAGAGTTAATCCGCGATCTTGAGGATACGCGAAATTCGCTTAGATCGACATCGTTATTAGTATTTTTAAAGTGGTTCTGCAATCTTCCGGTAACCGTTAAGACCGTTGTTTATAGGCGGATCGAGCGGCGATAGCGAATAAACGATGGGATGGGGTTTCGCTTGCTCCGCGTTTCGGAGCATTATAGGTACTTATATTGCGGGGCTCTAAGAAATCGCCTTACGGAACCGTGTAAGCTCGATTCTGTACGCCATCGTTGTGCGCGTCGCTCTTCCTTTACTTTAGCATACGTTCGGCGCTCCGCCGTCTGCCGGAGCAAATCGTAATTCACCCCTGAGTACCCTGAGGCCGATATTTAAAGAACATCTCCAGGCGCTCTAACGTGGATCGCCGGCGAGCACCGCGAAAAAGGATATTGGAAAGGACACACCTGCGCAAAGCGGTTAACGTCTCATTTACTGCTATACTATCGCACTCTCCCCCGGTTCGCATATTATATCCGTATGAGAACGAAAAATGAACATAAAATCGATGAAACAAATGAATCTTCTCATAGCTGAAAACTTCTCTGCTGTAGTTATAAAGAAGGAGACGAGGTGTTAGCAATGCAATCTTATTATTATTATTATTAATATTAATATTGAAATAGAATAGTTTTTCTTAATTTATACAATCTTAGACTTTGTACAGAGCACATTTCACTTTAAAAAAAAATAGACTCTTGGATATTTTTTAGATTTTTGGATCTTAGATATTTTTTATATATTTCGCAAGGAAGCATCATACATTCGATTCATCGATTCTTTCTGTCTTTTAATTTATATTTTTATCAAACAATATTTTATATTAAACTTATAATACCTATCTATATCGTAAGTCTCTTTTTTCAGAAAAGTGATAAATAGATCATTCCAATAATTTAAGCCAAAAGTAACATACAGCGATTAATGCATCGCATAAGGGCAGAAGGAATCTTTGTGAAGATCGATTCTGTGTCGAAATCTGATGCGTGAGACATTTTCTATAAAGTAGTAAGATTGCATAGCGCAGCATGCAAAATACAGGCTCAGTTGATTTGGCTTTCCCATCTAAATTCCGTAGCTTCTTGAACGACGCGCGGAGAAGAAAGACAGATCACGGTATTTCAATGGCAATGTTCTCAAGAAGCGCGTCGGCACGCGCTTTCATCGTCACAAAGCTATTTCTCTCTCCACGAGCGTCTTTGTATTCGGAGAACACGCATCAGATTATCGGAGCAACGTGACTGATCAAATCCACTAGGATCAATTAGTGTCAAAGCGTACGGATCGGAATGGGATGCTAAGAACAGGTCCCCTCATTGTTCGTGAATTAAAATGTCCCTTTTATACAACGGTACAATTATCGGATATTCAATTTTAGATACGAAATAAATGGAATAAGAAATTATACGACGTGGTGCTCTCTCATTGTTCCCGATAGAATGTAATTGCGAGATATTCGGGTGTATTAATTAGCGTTAATGCGTTATTTTCGCGAAATGAATATTCAAAACACATATTAAAAAATATATATATTTAAAAAAATAAATTTTAATTTCAACGGACTAGAGAGAGCCAGACGCGGATGATAGAGACTCGGTTTCAAGGAAAATTAATTTTAGGGAGGTCAGGAAGGTTTATTAAAATAAAAATCTCGAATTGTGAGATAATTTAAGTACTAGGAAAAATTAATTTTCCTTGAAACTGATTAGTTGTGCACAGGACACAAATTTTCCTTGGTCCGATACTAAGTACTTAAATTATCTCACAATTCGAGATTTTTATTTTAATAAACCTTCCTGACCTCCCTAAAATTAATTTTCCTTGAAACCGACGCTCTATTATTCGCGTCTGGCTCTTTCTAGCCCGTTGAAATTTAAATTTGTATTTCACAAAATTCTTAAAGAAAAACATAATTATTAAATGCATCATAGACGGTCTGTCCATATGTATTCCAACGTACATAAGTACGAGCCGGTTTGCGGAGCAAGCAATCGGAACACGCATCGAGATGCACACGACCAAACACGCTCAACGAGCAAAGCCCGGTACACGTCAACACGCAAACACATTCCGCTACGACAGGCGTAGAGAGATGGTACACAGATATACGAGAGATTGATTATCGACAAATGCAGCATAAAACGCGGTTGTTAATTGGAAAAGTAATTTGGAAGGGTCGCGATTTATTGAGCGGCGCGAGCGGATTAAAGTGCAATTTATTGCATAAGCCGCACATACGCCGGTCTGTCATCGGCGATTCGTCGTCTCTCTTATGCCATCGAAATATATTATTTCATCTCGGTCGTAAACGCGCGTAAAATCACGATACGAGATTTCACTTCGTTTCGCGTAGCCAAGTTAATACAATTTTCCATTGGGTTGATTCATAAATAAGTTCCGCTATAGATAATTACTGAATCATTTCTTCTGAGAAACCATGAGTTTTTAAATCCAAACGAAACAATCACAGCGAATGTATACGTGCGCAGCAGCTACAGCGAATACAAGAAAAATTGCAAAAAGAGCGGGAACAAGTTGTAATTAATAATGGAGAATATATAACAGATTAAAATTTATTGTAAATAATTTTAAATATAAAAATTCAGTTTCTTAAGTAAAACGAAACTTATTTATGAATCAACCCAATGTATGACTGGGGGAGCGATTTGACGTCGACGACGACCTCTCTTGGTTGTTCGTCTCCGAGTCAATCGTCGAGTCAATAATCTCTCGCGCCACGCAAAGAGGGACACGTCTCTTTGTTAAAGCAGCGATTATTAACTGGCTTCTAGTTGCCACAGTCAAGGTTCAATTACTAAAACGCTGGTTCAATTACGTCGGAAGCTTGCGCGGAAATTATCCCGCGAGATCGGTTATTGCTCAAAAGACCAAATTTCAAAGTTACCCCCTGAACCGAAGATAATATTAACGGTCAAAGTTCGCTCTCGCAGAACAGTCTCGACTTACCTATGCGATAATATCGAGAGTTTTGCGAATCGAAAGCTAACAAAGTCGTGGACAAATCGTGTAGCAATTATTTACGGCTCCGTTTATTCGAACGAAAACACGGACAACATTAATTTCTCGAAGATGATAGCGTTTATAAAGTTTATTATACACTTAGATTTCATTTCGTAAGTATTAGTTCTATTTCACGCGATAGCGATACTCATTGTGTGTAATATGTACCCCTGCAACCATTCTTTGTTTCAAAGAAAAGAGCTACATGAACCTGCAGAATAGTGAAAAAGAAGCCGTATTTCAACGGAGAATATCTCGCCACACGGTTAGCAGAACAATACTCAGACGGTTTTCTAATTTTTTCTTTTATTGAAGCAAGTGTAATTACATGCGAAACGTATACCTTACAATTGTGCAATTCCTGATTTTGCAGATTCGTGGGAAAAACGCGATTATTTGCACACGTCTCCTTTGTAAAAACGTATGTGTTAAACTTTAACCCGTAAAACTCGTCCATGATGGTAACTCACATCCAAAGCGCTCACGTTCGAATCGATAGTCACCAAATAGACGTTTTATCGCTCGATCATCCACGACTTTTTTTTAACCAATCGCATCTCGGCCAAACGCACCTGTGCAGGTGTGTCGCTATATATTGCGCTGATTATCGAACGGATCGTTTCGAGTAGCATGCGTTAATGCCAACCCCAAAATCGGCGAACCCCTAGGCCGCAAGCCAGTCGAGAAATTACGTCGATGCAATTAAGCTAACCACCATAATCGGTTCCGAATATTCGCGCCGATGTCGGAGCGCGAACAGACACGCACTTTGATTAGACGCGCGCTCGTAGAAACGTGAAACCGTTTATCGGTCGGCCGAACAGCGCTGCTATAAACCGGCAAATAACACTCGGTGTAAAATCAGCGAGAGCAGAGATTAGAATATTAAGTCGGGTTGTTGCGCCGAATGCTTCAACGAATGTTCTTCGACTGATTAACAAATCGCTGCAGGATTACATTTAACAATCAAGAAGCAATTTGTATTTCCGGGCAAGTCCGACGAATTCCATTAGCGTCAAGAGAGGAAAGCGATATGGGTCACGTAGGATAGATTAAAAAAAGTACTTGAATCTCTTTTAATTTTGTCGATGCAATCTGATTCGCCGGACAATGAAATCAGATAGAAGCGACTTTAATTACGGTTTAAAGTTGATTGACTAAAAAGAAGAAGTTATCGCTTTTCTATATAGTATTACATCAAGATAATCTCTTTAATTCGCGTATATATTTAATTAGAATACTTATACCTGGATGTGCGCTATATTATTTATAATTGAAGAGTTTGCACAAAATATTGTGTATAAATAATAGCAGCATTTTGAGAAAACGAGATTCAAATATATTCGAATTATATTCTTTGCAAAGTATAATACATTATAAAATATTAATAAAACTAAAAGGCTCTGGTATATAAATACAAATTCAGGTAGGAAACGGGCTAATAAGAGACAGGCGGAGAAATTAGGCGCAACAAACTTGTTCTTAAAATCTTTTATTCTCTATCTATTCAATTTATAACAAATTAAATAGAGAAGATTTTAAAAATAAGTTTATTGCACCTAATTTCTGCGCCTGGCTCTTATTACCTCGTTTCCTACCTGAACTAGTAATTATAAAATATATATACATGTGCGAATGCGAATGCATATAAAGTGAAAAAGTTATATAACAATGTATCAAATGTTTTACATATTTACATTCTAATTTGCGCGCGCGCGAGAGAGAGAGAGAGAGAAAAAGAGTTTTCGCTGCAAACACATTTCACGATCGCTTCCGCTTTGCACGACCAATCGATCGCAAATGTCACCTGTCTCTCGTGTAATAAAGGCATTATTTTTTCAGAACTGAAAAGTGCCGTTGCTGCATTACACATAGAAAACGCGTCCCTTTGCGACGTGAATAAAAAAGCGAACGTGCGATACCCTGTTCTACGAGCCAACAAAGCTTCAATAAATTTGAACGTGCGCTTGTGCAGTTGCATCTCACGGATGTATCTATCGATAATATTCGAATGTTACCATTCGAAGTATTACACGCGGATTTCTATTAAATAACGAATATTCATAAAATCACTATTTTCTTATTTATAATTATGCTAAAATTCGTACATGCTCTTTCTCTCTCTCTCTCTCTCACTCTGTTTGTACAAAAGTTAACTCTGTAACGTTTGTACAAAAGTTAACTCTGCTCTAAAGTCATTAAGAAAGTAGATAATTTAATACAGAGTATTATTTTTATAGTTTGATATTTTTTACTACTTTACTTTTAGGATATTATAACTCTTAATTTATGTTGAAATAATAATGAAGAAAAAGCGGCGTTATATACGCTATTACAAACATTTCCGTTAGTCAGATAATATATTTTCTTGACATTCATGATATCTTGGCTGGGTAGCTTAGTTCCTCTCTGGTCTTTACGTACATCGTGAAATGGCTCTCGTATTTTTTAAATAAAGCGTCCGCGATCGTTAAACTGTCGACTTATTTTTCCGCCTTAGAGCCGGTCCCATTCGGTCCGCGATTACATAGTCATTGAAGAAATTGGATTCATCCCAGCTATTTGGAAAAATACATATCTTCGCGGAAAGATTAGTCTTTGGCCAATAGATATTTTCCGTTCTTTCGCGAATACATTAGAAATTTTTACAAGTGTGCTAAATTGACCCATTAACCGACTTATATGTTAATAAAAATCCATCTAACTGATCAAATCCTCTATTATATGAATTTTATCTTCCGTGAAAGCAGACACATTTCGTCTCCTTTAAATATAAGAGTTAGCAACAACAATATTAACCCTGGAGTAGTCGCGCGGATGACATTAGTCATCCACATGCACAAATCTGCAATTTTTTCAAAATAATTAAAATATATATTTTTTTAAATATTTCCAAAGATAAGTTGATCTCAAAGAAATTTTAGTTCCTTTGATACTTTTTTTATATAAATTTTATAAAAAAACATGTAATAATGTTAAATTTAATTAATATAAATTTAAGCTTAATGCTTAACACATGTATTTAAATTAATAATATGCTTACATAACATATGTCTTTTTATATTTTAATTCGTTTTTTAAAAATGGATGACAGATGTTATCCATGCGATCTCTAACGTCCCATTTAACAGCGAGACCACTCTAGGGTTAAGTCCATATTAATGCTCGACTTTATGTTTGCAAATCGCGATACAACTTTTGCAATGCAAACTGTGAAAGAAAAAGAAGAATACCGTAACAAACGATTTTTCGAAACATTTCTGTTTCTCTTCCGATAGAGTCCTACGCCCAAACGTCCGACGCTTTAATCGTCACGGTTCTCTCTCTGTCTACGATAAACTTTTCACCGGCACGTACACGCGCGTATCTACGCGAGAGCACACGCCAAATGTCTGAATTACGAGGAGCGGCGTGGGCGCGCGTGTGTGTGAGAAAAAGGTAAAAATGAAATAACGCGATTAAAATGCTCTCGCATGTCCGGCACGCGGCCGCAAGAGTTTTATCGCGCGCGACACACGTCTCTACCTCCCCTCGTCACGGCGGAAAATTCGTGAAAGAGATCTACGGCGGCCGCGCGGGCAGCCGAGAATTAGGGGACGCTTTGTAGAGATGCGAGAATCATTGAGAGTAATGCTCGTAAGTTACGAAGCGTGGTAGAGAGAGAAGGGAGGGAAAAGGGAACGGAATGTGTGTTGGAGTGGTGCGAATGAGACAACGCCGGGAATGTGCACGCGTGCGTTACCCGGAAGAAAAAGCGTGTACTGCATGCATATACATTGCGGAGAGAGGCGACGACGTCAAGAATTAAACGCGATTCTCGCGCGTTTAATTCAATGAGCGAGGAGAGCAAAACACGCGGCGAAAAAAAAAATAAACAAAAAAGAAAAGTGACGACCGGGAATTAATCTTTTCGTGTACCGGGAAATATTTTTGTCACGATGTCGGGACGGGACCGGATTTAATGTCGAAAAAGTTTCGGGAGCGTAATTCATACCCGACGTACGTGAAAACGGGTGGTTCGAGCCGAGCCACCGAATCTTCTCGGCTGGAAATCGTACACTGGTGCATGTGCAAGGGCATGCAATATAGGTTTCGATAGACGATTCTCCTACATACATATACAATATATATCAGACAACTACATATTGGCTACCGCGTGCTTTGTGTTCAGCGAATATCACGAATAACCCCGCGACTTTTTTCGTCGACCATCTACCCCTGTTTCGCAAAACATTGTAATCGAATTTGCCAGGCGAATTTGGCGTTACGAAATCTACGTACGTGGCCGTACACAGGAAAACTCGTTCAACTCTCGTTCGTCAATTAACAAGCCGTATGATGTCGGGCTTTTCCGGAACAGAAGGGAGAAATTTCTGTCAGGCCGTGATTTGTTCTTCGAGAACGAAACCGTTGCGAATTAGATTATCGGTGTTCGATCATTCCATTTGGCAACACAAAGCTTCCCCCCCCCCCCCAAGCTTCCTATATCTTCCTGTATATACATTGCACACACGCTACATAAAAATACGAACGTATCTAAATTTTTAATTTTATTAAAAAAACTGTTTAATTATGAAAACATTTTCCATTTTACGAATAAAATATTACGAGCTAAAGCTCTACTGACGGCTAACATATTAACAGGCTTAAGAATGAATTTTGGGCAGAGCTTGCAATCAGCCTTAAGCCGCAAGCATTAAAATGCACCGCGTGCATTGAAACTTCACAATTCGGTTAATCTTATTGTTACCTTTATAATCAAGCGCTTTTAACGTGTCGTTCGAAAATTATCCCGCAAATTTATAAACGACCGCGATAGAGAAATATTTTTTGACAAAGTAAAATGCTACTGGATACACAAACGTCTCATCCAAACGAAACAAAAGGGGTTTTGCACCGGTTTATACACAAACAAGGAACATACATTACCCTTGTCTTCCAAAAAAGATGCATTAAACGAGGCGATAAACGATCGCGCTTAACATCCCTTTTTTAGCTCATTGATGTTTTTTCATCTTACCCCGGGCGAAACTGCGAAGCGCGAACGTAAGAAAACACCGTTAACGACGTTTTCGAAGGTCCGAGATGTATCCATCTCACACCCGTCGTCCGCGATCGTTAGTCGAACAATCGTCTGGCTCTTCCGCGGGCTGCACGCAGCTCGTAAATTAAGGGCCGGCCAGCCCGGACGGGCTAAATCTGCGAGGAACGATCGTAAACCACACCCGCGATACCACGGCCGTGTAACAAGGCCCGTGGCGATGCGTGATTAGAGTGAATCTCGGTGAATCGGGAATAAATCTGCGGCAAAGTAAATTCGAGGGACGGCTGGCGCCCTAAAACCGCAATGTACATCACAACCGTCGGTATAAGCAACGACAAATCTTGATGCTCGCCTAAGGTCGAAGCCCGATAGATATATAGCTAGGTAATATTAGAGTTCTCTAATCGAATCTCGCGCCATCAATACCGCGCGTCGGACAAATCGAAGAAAATATCAATAACTATAATAATAAATTGAAAAAACTCTGACATATAAATAAGAGAGAGAGAACCAGGCACAGATATTAAACGCAACAAACTTGTTTTTAAATTCTTCTCTAATTATTTTGAACGTTTCGGCCCTTCCTTTGGACCATCCTCAGCATATCGATTAGTAGAAAAATCCTTTTTTCTACTAATTTTTCTACTAATCGATATGCTGAGGATGGTCCGAAGGAAGGACCGAAACGTTCAAAATAATTAGAGAAGAATTAAAAAGCATGTTTGTTGCGCCTAATATGTGCACCTGGCTCTTATTAGCCCTTTTTATACCTGAAAATCAATAACGGAATAACGCACAAAAATTGATTAAAACTCCAAAATTAAATTCTACGTGTATACAACATATGTACGTATATGTATACACATTTGTATGTACATATCTTATCGTTGCTCTTCAAGTGTCACGTGCATAAAAATATTAATAAATTTCAAATATTTTCATTTTAACGATTGATTACGCGATATGTTAAAATTGATTAGACAAAAAAGCAATTTTTAGTCTTGCAATCTCGATGAACATTAATTTTACATAAAAGGCAAGATTAAGAGGCAAACAGAAGGCAAATTTCTCTCGTGTACGTGCCATTATACGTTACAGAGAACGGATCGATCGGAATTCTCGGATTAATCGTGCTGTCGAGCTGGTGCGCCTGGTAAGGGCGTCACCAGCAAATCTCCGAACGTCGCGAGTAAATCTGAGACAAACGATTTACAGAAAGCATTGGCCGATAAACCGTATTAATGTTAGAATATAACCGATTCGTTGCCTCCTGCTGCAAGCTCAGCGAAAGATTCGCTCTATCCGGCGTCGCAAAAAAAAAGGGATAGCCCGATCGTAAAAGCGAAGTAATATCCCGATTCGCTCATTCGACAACCCGTTACTGCTTTTTCTCCGGAATATTATTTCATACTGAATAGAGAGAGGGACTATGCCATACACACTCATCCCGCGGACGTATTTTTCCGGAGGGACGTACGTTTCTGAGATGTGAATTTGATTCCGCGGAATTGCAATTGTAGAAAAAAGGGAGGCAGTATAAAACGGGACATCTGCCGCGAACGTAAATACGTTTGTCTCTCTCGCGTCGCGCTCTCCAATACGAATCCGTCCCTTTACGGTGTTCTCCCTGAGAAAAGATGAAATAACTTACATCCGTGAGATGACGACGAAGAACTTTTTCTTCTCACGCGCCCGAAGACATTTTACCATTAAATGCATATTTTAAATTAAACCAGGAGATATACGCGCACGCGCGCAGATGCGTTCACCTTTATATCTACTGAAAATGTCCCTTTTAATGGAATATGAGAATCATGATAAAATTTCACGCTACTGCATAAAGATCTTCGATTACATTGTCACGTGAATTAAATTACGTTGAATTAAATTTTATAGGATTATTTTTTAATTTTTTTTTCACAAAAAAGTGAAACATTCATTGAGATAAAATATGCGAATTATTAAAATAATGCGTGAAAAAAAATCATATTATTTTAGAGCTAAAAATGGAACATATATATATAATAAATTATACAAAAATATATATACTTTTTATACACGCGATAATAACACATTTTATTATATATGACATTTTTTTCTGAAAACGGGGAAAAAATATCATACATGAAATATTTTCTCTTTACCTCCAAGTATCGAATGGTCAGTCGCGCGCGTGTGCTCTCTGCAATATATTAATATACATTACATGTTTCAGACTGAAACAGTTTTCTCTGTGAAGTATACCAATATATATGAAACAACCGCTTCTACCATATCGATTTCGTAATACGCAACGACGAGTACGGTACTGAAATCGGTATCAGAAAGAGCAGAGAGAGAGAAAGAGAAACACGGAGGAATGGTATCAATTTTGCTCGCGGAGATAGAGTGTTATTCTTGTTTGCGCGGGATGTGAAACAGAACGGAATCACCTCTTCTTGGCAACGTCGCGCACTTACCTCGACACTTTCGTCCATTACATGTATATCCGTTTTACCGGTAAGGAATATCAATATCTTTTACGACGTGGCACTAAAGCGTTGAATCGGCGACCGTTGCAGGTACGGGACATTGTTTCGCGCGTTTTATACTCGTAACCTACGCGACCAATTTCTCAATGTCGCGCGTATGCTCACCAAGTTGCGAATCCTATTTCATGCGCAGGACAGACTTTACGGTAAGAACACCCTTGATAGTTTTCAGTGAGACATTTCTCCGGTAGCTTTCCTGATGTTTCCAGAGTTGCGTCTTCAACGTTCCTTACACCTCGCCTGATAATAATTGGAAAAGTTGTTTTTACCGCTTTTACGTCGATTTAATTTAATCGCGCGCAAAAACGACGATATTTACCTCCATCGACATAATATCACGATATTAAAGTGATTTATTGACAAACTTTAAGACGTATCAGAATTTCCATAAACTTGTCGCGCGGCGAAAAAAAGAAAAAGAAGCAGCCGAGAGTCGATGCACAATACCACGATAAATATGTAACTAGCAACTTGGACGGGATCCAAGAAAAGGGAGGTGAACTACCACATTTTCTAGGGTTCATTGATCATGTGGAGCACGTATCGAGAAGCAGCGGGGTTGAATTTGGGAAGAAGGTGAACCACCAAGATGAAAACTAGGGTCCTTCAAGAGTGAGACTCTCCGGGATGACGGTGGTGAGGACGCAACCTAGATAAATAAGAACCCAACGGTCCTTCGGCGATGAGAACACCACGTGTTCTAGGGCGAACCACTTCGCCCTGAGATCTCACAAGAGAGGGAGGGGAGGGGGAAGGGATATCCGCCGCAAGACACCCCTAGTGTCACTTCGCTCCCGATACAACGGCGTTTGAAGAGTCCAACACGATTTTCGAGGCGACCATCCGCGATCCCATTTACTTAACTACCACTCGCGCAGTTCCCATTTCGTGGAAATCGTTTTCCACCGTTCTTATAGTACTCTTTCACGTGTAGCAGGGATCAAATGTGTGGCAACGGGAAAATAACACTTGTATACCGTGAAACACGTGACGCGGCGATTTAAAAAAAAATGTGTTTCGTGACGAATAGACAAGGCGCGAAGAGGTAAGAAATGGAACGTAATGTTTTATAGATCGTCAGAAGTAATCTGGCTGAAACAAAAGGAACGACGATAACGATTAAATATATCCAGCATGATTACGCATTAAAGTTATTACGCAAGAAATGTAACAATTTTAAAAAAATATATATATAGACGTAATATGAAATCCACTATAATTTTCACGAGAAAAAGACAAATATAATAAGCTTTATAGTCTAAGCTCTTAGAGATGTTCCAATATCACACGTTTTAAAATGGCAAACCTCTTGCAGTTTAATGCGACAGACACTAAAGTCACAGATGACGTTTGCTTATGCTCTGTGCGAAACTGAGAAACAAGATTTCTGCTATAGATAAACCACATGAAACCTTATAAGGACGGTACGCAAGAGAGACAGGTCTCGCGTTCCCGGCAATATCTCATAGTTAATGCATCAACGAGATACAATGCGGCATATCGTTAGATGCATCTTGATACTGTCTATTAAAGTGATGCACGGGCAGTGTTTCGCAGACCGCGAGTGGTAGTACATCGTTGTACCTTGTCATAATTCCTTGCGTTGCTCGCGCAACTATTTTCTAATTACAACGGATGTGTAACAGATAGCTACGACGGAAAAAAAACCCTTTGTTTTATTATACCAGTCATTTACCATCCCGCTTACGTAACATTTTTTTATGTAATTTTAAACTCGCATCGACATATGTAATGCTCTCTGTGTAAAAGTTATATGCTTGCGTAAACACAGACGGAATGCCTTAAAACTACCGCGTTTGCTTTAGCGATGCATTACTCCTTGATGGGGAGCTGTGACATTTTTTATTAACACAAAATATAATTAATTTAGATATCTCTTATACATCGGATATATGTAAAATCGAATTCTCAAAGTTTTTTTTTTTTCAGACCACTAGACCAATATTATCTGCGCATCCTTAAACATACAATGGCATAATTAAACCGTTCCGCGTTAATATTTAGCATACGTTAGCTTAATTTCAAATTCGCGATAAGGGTCCGAATTTACGCGGGCTAACAAGGTACATACTTATCCATGGAAATTCAAGAAGAGAAGTGTCCTGCTTCGGTGGTTCGTGTACCACGAAAGGGCCGCAAGGTACACGACTCGTCGTCGGGTCGAAGTTGGTCTTGTTTTGTGCGCGCAGCCGCGAAATCCGAACATTTCGTCAACTTTATGTGGTTTTCTACGAATGAACGAAGCGATGAACTTTACGTTTCATCCGCCTATCATCCACACGGATGAAACGTACTGCGGTCGTCTCTCGTTGACGTTAATATCTTTGCACGATACTTAATGTAGGTTTTGAATACAATGGAAATGCAATGGCGAGTAAAATTCAATGTACTTCGAATGCTTTTGCGGTGCGTGAAACTCGCATCTCACAAAAAGCATCGCATTTGTCAAACGCGATGACAATGACAACGAAAAACACAATCGCATTTGCGATTCCAAAGTAATCGTATATATTTCATTTTATTTTATTCGTATATTAATTGTATTCTGTATAAAAAGATACCTGAGCAAATAGAGATAATCTCGCTGTTCAGAATAGAATCCAATTTTGTCG
Organism: Lasius platythorax; assembly: GCA_963971435.1. Lineage (NCBI taxonomy): Eukaryota > Metazoa > Arthropoda > Insecta > Hymenoptera > Formicidae > Lasius > Lasius platythorax. Next base: position 17,542,505 of record OZ020535.1, read on the forward strand.
CATTACAATATTTATAATAATATTTTAAAATTTTAAAATTATCAGAGAAGTCTCTTCTCCACGTAGAAAAATAAACTCTTCATAAATTATTAATTTATATATCAAACGATTCGCGTTTCACGGTATAATGCATCAACTTTGTATACTTTGGAGCGCATTTTATACCGCGAGATACGTTGCATACGCTCGCAAATAAATGAAGCGAGAAAGTCGAAATTAATTAAATCAGATTAGCTGGCATTCCAAATGCCCTAATTCTAGGCATCCTATTCCGGAATCACGGGGCCAAAACGTTTCGCGTCTTACGACCGGAGGCGACGCCGGATTATGAAGACGCCACGTATTTCCGTGCCACGTGTCTCTCGCGTCCGCCTCCGTACATATCTCGTGGCTTCGCTGTTGGTTGCAATTAACCTCACCGCATCCTCTACCACCCGTTTCCCTAAACAGAAACTATCTTAATGCGACGATGTTTGATCCAGCGGATGCGCCTTGTAACATAAACGGATAACCCGTAATTTATCTCATAAAATGTTCACCTGCCGTCTGACATTTCGGATGACGCGTGTTCGATATATACGTAAGAAAGGCAGCTGTATCTTGTTCTTAGCTGTACACTATACGTTTCCAATGTTTCTTGAATACAACGAATACAATTCTATTATTTCTCTCAAATTCGTTCATGCTGAAAACGCGAACATGTCTAAAAAAAACAATATGGGCACGACCAGATTTATTAAGAAAAATAAAAATTTTATTTTTTGCAGGAAAATTTCAAACTGAAATATCTCGTCGATATAAAAATAATACAATTAGTCCCCAATATCGAAACAGAACGTGTTAATTGAAGTATTTAATTTAACAAAAAATGAAGCAATAAATTTTATCATACAGAGAACGTATCTGGAATCGTATGTTTTCTGTATGATAAAATTTATTTATTTATTTTTATTTATTACATTTTAAAACAATATGGCATGAGCAGACTTTTTAAGAAAAATAAGAATTTTATTTTTTTCAGAAAAATTTCAAACTAAAATATCTCGCCGATATAAAATAATATAATTCTCGTACAATTAGTCCCCAATATCGGAACAGTATTAATTGAAGATTTAACAAAGAAAAAATTAATAAATAAATAAAAATGTATTTATTTATTTTTTTGTTAAATTAAATACTTCAGTTAACACGTTCTGTTCCGATATTGGGGACTAATTGTACGAGAATTGTATTATTTTTATATCGACGAGATATTTTAGTTTGAAATTTTTCTAGAGAAAATAAAATTCTTATTTTTCTTAAAAAATCTATTCATATCATATTGTTTTTCAGACATATTCGCGTTTTCAGCATCAACGAATATGAGAGAAATAATACAATTGTATTCGTCAAGAAACATTGGAAATTTTTTTTCTTCGGGCACACGCCAGGGACAGGATCGCGGCGAATTCGCTATGTTTGAAAGCGCAATAATGAAGAATTAAATATTCGTTCCCAACAGTGCAGTGTGTGTAAGAAACTGCAATGAAGTTGGCCCATGCTCGCTGACGGTTGCGCGTGTTTTGCGGAGATTGCACGACACCACGAGGGAGCTATTCGTCTTAGTAATGCGTGAGGGTGTCCGCGACACGATAGAGCAGAGAATGAGGGAGAGAGGGAAGGAAGGAGCGAGGGTGTATGAGAGAGAGAGAGAGAGAGAGAGAGAGAGAGAGAGAGGGAGCGGGAGATACTCACATCCTACACTGGCAGATGAGAACCGCAAGAGTTGTCGACGGATTTCGTAGGGTAGCCACGAAAGAGGAGGTTTTCGCGTTCGCGGTGGAAGAGTGGAATTAACGAGATGTTGGGTTGAGAAAGTAATCCCTTATTAACGATCGACGCAAAGTGCAGACATTTATGACGGCGATACAGAAAATTCGAAAATTTTCCTTTCTTTTTAGACTCTTCATCGATATTCACGGGCCGACACCTGTACGTTGCTACAGATATGCGCTTGCACGCGCCTACACACATGCATATACACGCATACGTTTGCACGTAGATGCATATGTAAAGGAAATACGGATTCTCAGGAGCTCTGCCCAGCGGCATGTGCGAGGATGAGAGTCGCCATTAATCTACCGTAGACTCGAATCTCGGTTAGGAATCTCACGTCGTGTGAATATCAGAATAGAGATCTCCTCGGCAAATTCCAGCAAAGCGCTGTGGATTTTTGCATCTTTAATGCAAGCCGCGTCCAGAATTTTGTTAGCGCAATCACCGGAACACTGCTCGTTGGGATAATAGGAGAAAACTAGTTTTAAAAAATAAGTAATTATGAAAGAAAATGGAATAAAGAGAGCTTTACATATTTGTGACACTTCTGACAAAAGTAAAACTCGAAAAAATTCATATAGTTACAGCTTACAATTTTTACAAATTTCTTTGCAATTGAAACAGAAAAAATTCATCTCCAGATAGATTTCTAATTTCACTCTCACAGCGTCTCACCATCTACTTAATTTTCATCTATTTTGACGTATGAAATTCTTGATTCTTAATTTCGCAGAGTCAGTAAATTCTTCTACACATTCAATATAAATAGCGATGTAATATTATTTCTCTCGAAACATCGGTAAAGTTTCCGCCGTGGAACATCCTTTGAGCAATTATGTGCCTTCGATAAGGAGTTTCCACTTTCTACCTCCGCGTTTTTGACTTAGTAAATTACGGTTTGTCGAAAACTTTCACGCCAAACTTTCTCTATAGCCCGAGCGAATTGCTATTGAAACTTCGAGTTAGGCCAAAAGCTTCTTATCGACTATTTCTCTTATTGCAATGCGCGCTAGGAGCGGCTTTCGCAATATTTCAGTGTCCTCTTAACTCCGCGAATCTGAAAAAGCTGCAGGGAAAAGTTGAACGTTTTTGCGCACAGGACGCAGGGCACTGCGCGGAAGTATAAATCCGAATTACTCTTTGGGGATTACGGAAGCTGTTTTCAGCATGGGTTGGAATTTGTGATGCGAAAGGCACTGAAACTTTGACAGGAAACATTATGTTTTTTTTTTTCACTGCGGATTTATAGTAGTATACTTACGCATTGCATCCATTGTCATTCTACATGCAAACGCACATTCTTGAAAAATACATTTTCCTTTTTTTAATATAAAAATATTTTTTCGTAAAATTTTTAGAGTTATGAGCTATTCGAAATTATTAACAGTCAAATATCAAACTTGCAAATTTAAATAAAATATATAATTATTAATAATAATTCATGTATAAAATGTAATTTATATAATTTTACAAGTGCAATGTAATAGAAATTTAATTTAAAATTTAATTATATAAATGTTTCGTAAACGTTAATATTAACGTGTTAATGAATATTAAAGATTATGGGACAACGTGACATAAAAACATATTTCTACTGACAATCTCGTAGATGGAAGGACGATATACTTAAAACATTTTACACATGAGATTGCAAGTAGTTAAATTATATATGAAAATCATAGAATAATATAGTATCACTTAATAAATGTATCGGTTTGCTATGTCACATTTCGCGAGGTTCTTCGCATAAAATCATCACGGAATGACGGAAGTCAGGGAGATCCTGATTTTCCACGTTCACTGAATCGAAAAGCCAACCGGTTTGCGACAATTTTATATCTCGCGAATCTGGGTCATACTTTAAAGGCACGTTCGTAGTGCCAACGAAGATCGGAAGAAGTACGTCGCGTTGTCAGCGACGATGACGGATTCGCGAATTCATATGTGAGAACAAGCGTAGCACACGTGAAGTTATGCAGGGCATATCCGATAGAATCAAGTCTTCGAGACGGAATGCAAATATGGCATTATTCTATTGGATGCACGAGGCTTTATATTTGAAGGAACTATGTGCCTTGAAATCGAAGGAACCGATAGCACTGCAGGGATGGTGGGCGACGTGACTAACTTCCCCAGGAAATTTACATGTTTCAACATAAATTTCGCGATGCCTTAAATATCTATACACCTGCGGTAAATTGTAAGAGAAGAGCTTTTCTTCCTTTTATTTCAAATGAGAATGTCCTGTAGGCATCTCCCATTCTCTATATATATATACTATATATATGTACATATATATATATTATTCAAAATTTATTTTAGTTTACTCAAATTTTTGAATTAATGTATATATTTTAATCTTCAATATCTCTGATAATGAAACATGTCGAAAAATTCAAAAGGCATAAAGTGCAAATCAGTTATTTTTTTCTCCTCGGCCAGTAAAAGTATAATTAATCACAACTTCTTCCTTGTCATTACAGCTAAAGATATGTAGCTGTAATACCACAATAATCGAAATAGGTTTGTCAAAAAAATATTTTATAGTATTTAATAATATTTATAATAATTATTGTAATAACTATTATAATAACTATATTAATATATGTACATCATAACTATTTATAATAATATATTGTCATATTATATTAAATATAGAAAAAATAACGGATAAAAAGAAATAAAACACGTATCCGCGTATTTAAATAATATTTAAAATTTATAAAAATATATCATATTGTAGTAATAGGTAATTTCAATTGGATTTGGTCCGTAAAACACATCTTAAATCTAACTGAGATAAAATTATCTTAATTAGACTGCTATCCCTTATCACATAAAAAAACACGTCCAATTTAAAAGTTTGAAATATTTAACGTAGTATGTATTCGCCCGCTATTGTCGATGGCGGTTTAAATAATTTCTTCGCGGTTAATTGGATTAATTACCCCCGACGTACGAGCATGGCTCTCTTATTTCCTCCGGACGTCCGCCCCTCGAATCAAAAATAAAAAAAGCGACGAAACAAGCTATGTAGAAGTGTTGGCGGAGGTCGCCGCTATCGTAGCCGGATCGGGGAACTTTCGACGGCTAATAGAAATAAAAGAAAGTTTTTCCTCCTCCTCTCTCCCTCTCTCTCTCAAAGCATTGCAGCCCGGTTCAGGTTCGTTGCGTCTAAGAGGGTGCAATAAACGGCCAGATTTTCACCGGAACGACCAGCAACTAACGAGCCAAGCGGCAGTTAGACCACATTCAACCATTAGTGCCACTCTTTTTTCGGTACACTATGATATCTTACGATACGATCGAGGGAAATAGAAGGTATTAGCTTGCAAGTAACAGCAACATATCTTAAAGTTAAGAAACAAGTGGACAGTTTCTTATTACTCGCCTTTTTTTGTTCCGCTCTTTCTATATATATTCGCATACCTTCGCATTTCCTCTCTCTTATTTAATTGAAATAAATTGGGTTGAAATACGATTCATAATAGCATCGCTCAAAACTTGAAAACCAATTACTAGGATTCTTCAGTACAGTCTAGAGGCCAATATGCAGTTGTTCTAAAGAAAATGCTTGTCATTCCCATTACCTTCAATGAATGAATACGCGGATAATTGATTTTCCAACAAATTTCTTGATGTTACGTTAAAACCATTCGCGCACTTAATTGCATTGCAATTTTGCTTTATGTGTCCTTTCAATCACGCATACCGAAAATAAAATAAAGAAATTTGAAAACGTTTGAATTTATAAGCTTTTATGAAATGAATTCCAATTTGAGTGCAACGTAAATTTTGTGGATAAAATCTATTTAACTCGATAACCGCTTCACAAAATATGAAATGCAAACAGGTTCTTTACATCTTTAATTTCTGAGAATAAAAATTTCTTATCTAAAAATCACACGTAATCTCTCTCTGATATAATATACGTAATCTTTGATTATTTAATTTGCAATTGACAAATGCTTCAGCAGCATTTTGATATTAATAACAAAAACTCGCATATATTTATTCGTAATCAAAATATCAGATGTACATTTATGTCTCATGCGATTAGCCATTCTATATTATCGCGATGGAGGAATATTTATTTATTCAATGTACCGCGCATCGGAGAAGTTCGCGACGATCGATGCTGTAAGAGTCCCTCGCGATTCGCGTTCGACTCGCAACTGCTGCTCCAAGTCGTGTTAACGACGCCATTGTACTGACAAATCCCTATACACACACACACACATATTGCGAACCCTTGTGAATATAAGAAGCTAAGGTTACACAAAACAACCTGAATCGATTGTCGGTCTTGGCACAATAGAATACATTCCCGTCTCTCGATTCGGGTAGCGCCACATTTACCTCGTCGGACGATGAAGTCGGATGAATTATAACCATCCACGACCTCTTCATTCATCCCACGCCACCCCATGCCTTTCTGCTTATCTGCTTTCCTCCCCCATTTTATCCACCCTCCTCCCGCCTTTCTCGCTCTCCATTATCATCTCTAACAAGACGTACTCAGCGAATTCGTTAATGACTGCTTGAAAATCTCCGTTATTAAAATTAGCGCGAGCTTGTATTTCGGGGGCATCCTCCCTTTCGCTCTTTCGGATTATTTCATCTCCCTCCGATTCTCCTTCCCGTCTTAACGCGTATTCGCGCTCTCCGAGTATTATGCCAGAATTTCGAGATATTCGACAAAATCAGCGAACATCGTCGTTTATTAAACTTGAAAACAAGAATTGCATCTATTCCACCGCCGGAAGTAATATCTTCGTTCCGGAAGCGCGATACGAGACTGCGATAGGCTGCATAAACGACTATACGAGAGAACGTTATTAATAATGTAGGTGATATATATATATGTGTGTGTGCAAAAAACATCCCGTACACACACAAACGTATTATCCTCTGGGGGATCGCTTCACATCCGCGCACGTACGCACAAAGTACGCCGCATGGACCCGTTTCAGAATAATCGCTGCCGCAACTCTTTCCGCCCGGGAAGTTATCCGTCGCACGATCGACTTTTGGGAGCGAATTTATCGGCAGGATTTGCAAGCGCGCTAGAAAGGGATCGACTTCTGATACGGCAAACCGCTCCGAAGTCCTTTAGAATTCGTTCGGCTAGTAAAGGCTTAAAGATGTAGGAAGTTCCTCGAACTTAATCCGCAAACTTGCTAAAGATTTTTCAATAATTTCCACGTGAGATTAAACGGCCAAGCAATTCATCGCGATATTCACCATAAGAAAGATTCGTCGAATTTTAAGTAGCAACTTGCCAAAATAAAATTATAGAACGATCGTGTAACTTCCAAGCTTATTATTTAATAAATCACTCAGAATGATCAATGTTTAATCAATTTAATTTATATGAAGCCAAAGTAACGCATAGTCGATTTATATTATACTTATAATAGAAACGCTTCAATTAGGTATCTTTATATCATTTCGTTGATATCATTATGTAGCGACATAAATTTTTTGCACTAAATTTTTTGTTCTTTAGATTCTTTTAAAAACAGACATGGAAAAGAAGCAACCATTTTTAATATTTGAGATTATCCAACTGATTAATAATAACTATTTGTATTTACTTGTCTTGCGTTTACTTTCGCAATGCATGATTAATTATCGAATCATTGTCAGATATAAAATCCGCTTATATTGTTATTTTTATAATGCCACGTATCGCATAGAAGATTTATTAGCATTGACATGTCCATTGAGTTGCTGCACACCTCGCGAAGCTTTTAATATTATCGATGTAAATTTACTTCGACATACACAAATACGCGTAATATACATGCATGAAATATGTATATGTAGAACACACATAGTACAAGTCAAACAATATAGAGCTGTCAGGAATATCATATTACAAACAATAATTGCGCTTTTATCCAAACATGCATAGTGCTTCGCCAAAGAGCGAACTCGAACTGCGAAATATGATATTCGTCTTTTATCTCGTTTTCATGCGGATAGAGTTATAAAACGTCACGATGAGCGCAGCTACTCGTGTTGTAAAATAACTACAAACTTTTATAACAAACAAATTTCAATTTCAATGATCGTGTCTCCTCGCGTTGATGCATGAACGTCCATATTTCCGTGAACTCGCTTAGGTCCAACGCATTCTCTTCGTCAAAGTCAGCGAGGAAAAAAATACCACGATGAAAGCTTTTTTAAGTAAATAAGACTTTAACTATTATTTCATGACAAAGTCGAAAAATTTTAAGTTTGATAAAAAAATTCCATTTTTGCTTGGCTGCTTAAATACCATTGCAAGAAATTATAACCGTTATCTTTATCGAATTATCCTATAGAATACATTACAAAAAGGATTCTTCGTTTTTATCCTTTACACAGATTTTTATTTGTCAAAAAATAGAATACGTATACTATATACATGCGTATTCCAGATCACACAGTAAGCGCCGTAAATTACAATATTATTAAAAATATCATATTCACGAGATACAAATAAACGTATTTCATTCACGTAACTACTTGTATATAAAAGCTGTCCAATTAGTATACAAAATATAATGATTATGACTCCGACCAGAGCAGTACAATGCCGGAAATAGTTACGAGCGAAGAATATCTCCATCTCCCCGCGATAATTAATTCGCGAGTAATGCATGTAGCACGCCGAGCGCGTTAAGCAACCCCCGCGGCTTCGGCGCGCCACGAGCAAAACAACCTTCATTGTTGATAGTTCCTCGCTCGTGCGAGAAACATTTTCTCCGGAACGCTCCGCGGGAAAACTCAGGCTACACGGAGAAAAAGAGAGAGAGAGAAAAACGTGGAAAAAAAAAGATGCCGCTCCTCGATTCATTATCCGCTTTATCGAGGAGCGCGCGCGCTCTTTTCCCGTCGTATATAATCGCCCCCGAGCCATCGCCGTCCGCCATCGTCGCGCGCGAGTAAATCGCGGATGACAAGCGTATATATACACGGAGACGTGCGTACACCCCCTCGCAGGCGACAGGGGAGGGTGAGAAGGGAAAACGAGGCTCGAACGAGGGTATGCGAGTCGGCAATAACGGACGGGGCGAACGTCCGCACAATGGACCGTTTCGACGTGCGTGCGAGAGATTGTGCAGTGCGCGCGTTAGAGATGAGAGTTGTATGTGTATGTGTATGTGTGTGTGTATTTGTACGACGGAGGAGGATATATTTCGAATATATATTTGGGCTCGCGCGCGCTGCTATCGACGTTCCCATAACTGATCGTTCGTCGATTTTGGCGTCGCTTTGTGTGCTCGCCAAATTAAGCCACTATTAAAGTAATAATCTCGTCTCCACTCTTGAGCACCCCGCTCGCGGTACTCAACCATCCCCTCGCGAAAATAGACGCGATCGACAATAATCGTACATGGAACCGTTCTCTTGATTATCCATCGTCGCCCGGGATTATCCCCGACGGACGCAATTATAAGCGTCGTCCCTAGACCAATTTAAGCCAGTTTCATACGGACCATTGATTCCACCAGTGATTTTCAACTCAGTCTCGTTTGTAACCGATAATACTAAACTGGCTTAAAAATTTCTCGAAATATAAGTAAATGATCAATTTAATCATTTATTTGCTCAATGAGCTCTATTTGGGCAACTTTCTCTTTTTTGTAAAAAGTGAATTTAATTTAAAAATACAAATGTAATCATACTCGCATATGTAAATAAATAAATTAGGAAAATCTTGTTTTTAAAATTGAATTGAAAATTTCATTTTCTCTAGAGATGATATACGGTAAAATACAAGATTAAACAGCGTATTTAATTTATCGAGAAAATTGAAGAATCTAAATATATATTTCTCAATAGATTATTTTTATGCAAAAGCTTTTATGTGGAAAAGCTTTATTTATCATATCGTCTATTAAATTGCTGTGATGTATTCAATTTAAATAACAGGAATATTCTACAAGTTATTACTAATAAATACACAATAGCTTTCAATGCTAACAATTTAATACACACACACACAATTTAATATAATTTAAAAAAATTTTTTTTAATGTAATACAATTCGACAAATCCTAATAATAAGTAAAAGGAGCGTTTATAAAAAAGCTGCTAGACTATATCCTAACACTATTAGGATGTCACTCAGATGTTCCCTTTTCACCAGTGACTCGAAATGTTCGCGTGTGAAAACCTCCATTTAGAAAGTTGTTCTTTCACCGGCAACGGCGTGTTTGTGCTAGTAAGACACTTTGTGATCCGACTTGCAACCCCCCCGTGTGAAACCGGCCTTATGGGACATGTCGCTGAAGGATTCTCTCGTGGAGACTAACGCCCCTTCGCGTGTTATCGAATTGTATAACTACCACGATCGTGTTGTAAGCGCGATTCGATTCCCAGTTGAAAATGACATCAACTTTCAAAGGAAACGATTTCGTATTCAACGCCAAACTCGATGAACAATGGAAAAAAATCTATCGTTGCAGGAATATGTGATTATTGCGTGATATACATGAGTATTGTGCCTAGAATTTATAGCGCTTATCGAATAGTAAATCGACAACAAGATCCTTCCCGATAACTATTTCGGTCGTTGTTCTTGCCTTAGTAGGGCGCGCCTAATGGAATTTATGGAGTGCATGGATATATAAGCAGGGGCAGAGAGATTTCGAATTAACTCTCCCTTGCGCGCACAGCTGTAATAATGGGTTTTTACATTCAATTTGAGCGCATGAATGAACGATACATTGTGAAGCTCCGTAAAATTATTTCTATTAAATCCTACATAAGAAATACGTTTATTAGCAAAAATATCAGAATATTTAATAAACAAACTCACATTCTCCTCCATTTGAAATCGCTGGGGTGTAAATTACATTTCGCGCGACTATCCCTGAATTAAGCGTGCAGAAAATACAAAAATGTATCACGTATGATAACGCGAAAGGTCTCAAGAGGTTAATGATATAAGTTGTTTTGACGTTGGTCCAGACAAATCCCACAACGGAGCGCGAAAAAGAACGCATTAGCTTGCTTAATACACGCGTGCAACGGACCATTATTCACCATCTCGTCCATTTGGGGATACTATATTCCGCTGTCACTAATAAATCTTTATGAGGATTTGTAGCAGATAAAAGACAAATGATGCAGCGGGCATTATGTAGGTCAGGATTATCAGCCAGTGTGAAAATCGATACGTGCGTTTGTCATTTTTCCGCGGCGTAATCTGCAAGTGAAATATGATAAAATATTAGTTGTGCCGGACACTCGTTTCTCTCCTTTCTGTTTTCGCGAGAATAGATTACCAGAGCCACGCAGTGTACGATAACGAAGCTACGTAACGGGATAGCGAAAAATAAAAAGTGTAATAACGAGTAGTCAGCAAATTTTTCAATCTAAATTCATACCTAAATCAAGGCTAGTAACGCACAGACTTATACATCGAGTTCAACTTCAACAGATGGCATACATACATGATACGAATTAATTAAATGCAAACATTGCATGAATAAGGTAATACTCATTGCAGTTATTTAAAAATATATATATATGTTTAACGCGCAACATAAACAACACGTAAACAATTTTTATTATTATATTGAAGAAACTTATTGTGTAATTGTATAATTTTGAAATTAGCTTTTAAAACAAACAAAACAACCATCGTATCGCATAATTTAAATTTTCTGTGAAAATCATTGTATGCAAGAAAAAAAATAATTCATAAAATCGCGCGATTGCTGTTACATGAAAAACAATTTATTTCTTAAAACAGAATTCGAATATAAAAGTCGTCACGTAATCGACTACCACCTGCAAAAATCGAAGTGCATTCACATACAAACATGTATTATCTCTATAAAAGTCTTGTGTGTGTGTGTGTGTGCATGTATAAAGCCTTATATATATGTATAATAGCAATAATAATTGTAGAAAATCTGATATTATAATTGACAGGCAAAAAAATATAAAGCACTGTCTTTTTTAATTATAAATATCTTATAAAAAATAATATTTACATAAATAAATTAAAATAAATATAAATTACAAATAAATTTCACAGAAAATTAAGTTTAAATCGTAAAATAGCTTTATACGAATAATCTCAATTTTAATCAAATATATGTATTTAGCACACGTTAATCAGTTATAAAATTAATAATATATTTAATATAATATTCTCTCTTAAGCAGTGCGATGATACCAGCATTAATTTATACTATTTATATTGTTTAAATATAATATTAAATTGGGTTGTTAATTAATATGTATATTAGTGACTGATGTAAATTATATTTAACATGGATAGCATTAGCTTTATAGAATTTCCTTATATAATTGTCCTTTCACATTAAATCGGAGCAATACTTTGCAACATAACTTAAGTGATTTATCTTAAATATTCATAAATATATCAACTTAATATATTACACAGTTGCCTAAAAAAATATTTTGCCGAAACAGTAGCATTTTTAGCCCGGAAAAATTCAGCAAACAAATTAATGTATATATCGTATTTTTCAGCCTCTTTGCAACAACGTCGACATGGCAGGCACTCCACTACGGAGTTGTAAAAACTTCGGTTGGAAACATAATTACCTGACACAGACATATGTTACATTATCACAGAGCAGAGCGAACGCGGATGAAAAAGCAGCCCGAAAAATTTTTATGAATAATCTCGACATTTTTTCGAGTACAAACCAGTGATTACTCCAGAGATACTTTTGCATCTAATTGTAAGTCCTCAAAAAATAAAGACAAAATAAAAATATTACAACGCGTCTTGAGATACAGTATTTCTCGCGAAATCAATTTTCTTTTATTTTATTATAAAAGCGATTTATATGTATATATTTAGATGCTCTGATTGAATGTTACATTACGTTCTAACTATATATATTTCTTTTTTTATAATGATAATATTTATACAATTTTCTCATATAACTATCACTATCATTAATACTACGATCTACGTAACTGTATTATGTTTTTTTTTTTTTTTTTGCAAGAATGCTTCGCGAAAAGATGCCGCGTCTCTCTAGGGCCAATCTGCATTAAAGCCTTCCCTCAAACCGGGAAGAATCGAGCAAGAACGTGCTTTTGCAAGAGCTCCCCCATTTTATGCCTGCCTTCTCTCCTCTCGAAAGATAATAGACGCATCCGAGAATGAAACACATTGTTCCAGGTACGCTGCATTGTTTTTCGACCAACATCTTCGACACGCTGGCAAAGTGTATCTTCGCTTTCGGCGATGCCCCCGTTATATGGCCCGTCGTTCTACGTGTATACGACCCAGGTTACGGCCTCCTCGTCCTGTTTCTGCTTTGTTACACTTTGATACAGCGCCCTGGTTTTCCGGTGATACGCGTATATACGTACGTCGGCGAATCGTGACAAATGAATTCGTTCCGGAGATATCCCTGTTTTCAGGTTCCCCTATCACGGTTCCTCTGCTCCGACGCTAGTATCAAAGTCGCAAAGCGCACAATGGCGAATTGTAAGACGAAAAAGAAAAATCCGGGCTACACCGCTACTCGTTGTATACGTAACGAAAATGAAACTGTGTGGATTTGTCATTAAGCACGAAAATTTTACACAATATTAAGAAATTTTTCAAAGGATTTTTAAACGATGACCGGATTTAATCCTTCTGTCTCAATGCATAATTTTTCACCTTTCCATCAATGTGTACCGCGGTATCAATTGCGTATTTTTGACACATTGCACAATTTCTTTATAACAGCTGCTGAGCATCGAACATTCTTCCCCGTTATATTTTAGGAGGTTTCCGAAATGCCCTTTATATTTTGTTTCGGACGGAGAAAAGTTCCAACAAATTTTTAACATTTAAAGTTGCTTTGGGTACCCGTTCATTGACATAAGGATTAAAGAATTGAAAGCATAGAAATTCAGATTGCATCTACGTTTGTGCGTTCCATTCTCTTCCTTATTAGCGATCGTTCTTGAATTTCTCAGAACTCGTTCGTGTAACATAGTTAATATTTCAAAGTTAGACATAATATTGTCAGTTTCGAGCGATTATCACGCGCACGCACAAACTGGATTTATATAATATATTTAAATTTATATAATCTTATCTCTTTCCCTCTTTCTCTTTTTCAGACCGGATTGTAGATAACGATGCGCTATCACGGGGTGTTGTTAAGAAATCTTTAATGAAGTTATACGCGGACAATCTTGAGAGAACTTTCGAAATCACTAAGACAATAACGGTAAGATATACTGCGAGCCGTTTCACGAACCGTGCTCATGCTGCAAAGTAGCCTGAACTATAATTATGATAAGCGCTGACGAGCATCGATTTTCCATTTTAAAGTAAAAGGGCATCAAAAACCTGTCGATGAAGAGTATAGAGCAAGAAAGATCACCATGCCTCGTGCCTCGTTCTAATACATAGTTATAAGTTCGGGGGCGATTAATTTAGTTTTACACTAGCTAGCGTCATGTTGACGTTGCCGTTAGCTCTGGGCGGTTTGCGCTTCGCAGATTTATGAGAATTTATGCGGTTCAATTGCTATCTTCGCATTATCGTGCTTTTGTGCTTTTGCAAAGCCAATTGTGCGTTTATCATTAAATGTATACATGATCTCCTCGTCTCGTGATCTTCCTCTTACATCGAAATTGCAAAATATTAAGCAGCTAATTATATTGTTTGCAGCTGTGCATATAATTTTGTGTCAACGTTAATTTCGTCTATAACAGTATCTGCAAAGGTAGGTTCTGTGTAGGCTTTTTTTAATGAGAGCTAACGTAAATTTGGCCTCGTTTGATGTAGGATGGTCTTTCTTTTAGTTTCTCTTCAATAAATTCTGTTGACGATTCAATCCTAAACGAACCGTTGAAATTCCTTTCCTCTTTCATCTCGCAAAAATAGCTTTTGCATAATGTATAAGTACTTATTTTACGATATTATGTCATTGACTGTTTTTAATTAATCTCAAAGCAAATAGAAAGGTATATACATTCCTGTATATTCTACACGGTTTGCGAATATATTACAGCTTCAAGTATCAGCTGCAATTATAGATATCTAAATCTGCAAAAGAAAAAGAGACCGTCTCCTATGGATATTCACATACCTACGTATACATACGGAAAATATTATATTTGTAATTATGAGATTATATGCAGAAATATAGTATAAAATATACTAAAAAATATAGTATGAAATATATAATATGAAATATGTAGTATTATGTATAGATATAGGCAATCCACGTCAAATCGGACAAGAAATGACCTCGTATTTTTTAAATCAATCCAAACTTTTTTCACGTGAAATATATATAAAATAAGGAGATACATATATTTTTGTATTTGTCCGAAATATTTTTTTGCAGAAGTTATAAACAACAAAATTTTGATGAAAAATGAAGAAGTTGTCAATTTTACAAATTAATATCTCTGGTTATATTTGTCGTAGAGAAATTTTCCAAAATGTATTTTAAAGCTAAGGAAACCTTTTTTATAAAAATAGTTTAAATTACAAGAAATTGCTAATTATAATTGTTATAAATAATTGAAATGTTTAATAACTTTTTTCATCGAAAAGTACACTTTTTAAAATTTTTGAAATAATGCTATTTTATTCTCCATTTCATTCTGGAAGTATATATATTTTTTATTTTATGGAGAATCGATAGATTATATTTTTTATATATTTTAATGAATGAGGCGCCGCACCGTGCTCGCGTCACTGGCTCGATCAAGTAATATGCTACGCGCTATGGCGCGCCGATTTCTTCGGAAATTTTTTGTAGGAAGAATATACAGTATAAAATGACAATTTATAATGTTGATTACATTCTGAATGTTGTAATCAACATTATAAATTATGTCATTCATACTGTACATTCTTTCTACAAAAAATTTCCGAAGAAATCGGCGCGCCATAGCGTGTAGCATACTACTTGGTCGAGCCAGTGACACGAGCACGGCGCGGCACCTCATTCATTAAAAATATATAAAAAATAGAATCTATTAATTCTCTATAAAATAAAAAATATGTACACTTTCAGAATGAAATGGAGAATGAAATAGCATTATTTCAAAAATTTTTAAAAGTCTATTTTTTGGTGAAAAAAATTATTAAACATTTCGAATATTTATAACAATTGTAATTAGCAATTTCTTGTAACTTAAACTATTTTTATAAAAAAGGTTGTCTCCTTAGCTTTAAAATGCATTTTTGAAAA
Source organism: Lasius platythorax (assembly GCA_963971435.1). Lineage (NCBI taxonomy): Eukaryota > Metazoa > Arthropoda > Insecta > Hymenoptera > Formicidae > Lasius > Lasius platythorax. Next base: position 17,558,515 of record OZ020535.1, read on the forward strand.
TTTCTCTACGACAGATACAACCAGAAATATTAATTTTTAAAGTTGACAACTTTTTCATTTTTCATCAAAATTTTGTTGTTTATAACTTCTGCAAAAAAAATATTTCGGACAAATACAAAAATACGTATCTCCTTATTTTATGTATATTTCACGTGAAAAAAGTTTCGTTCGATATAAAAAATACGAAGTCAAAAAAGGTTGAGTTTTGTTCGATTTGACAAGGAGAATTGCCCATATATATATATATATATATACAATTATGTATGCAAAAAGATTGCACAATTGCACATGTTTCTATACATTCTATTAAATATATTCATTGATATACAAGCAACATCCATTATATTAGTAATTTATTTCATTCAACATCGTGAAGAGATAAAATACGAACGAAGTGAATACACAAGCAATACTACATCGAAAGAATATTTTCCAGTGTTGTGCAAAATGCTTGGATGATTTAGGTATTCGGTGCAATAATTTGTTAAAGTCCGACGCGGAAGGAGATTGCTCGAAACTCATTGGCAACTCTAGGAGAAGAATCCTAAGAGATTAAGATTTTTCAAAACATCGTAATTCAATCTTCCGCGTGGGACAAGCTCGAATTTGATTTGCACGCGTAAGTACGCGAAGATCGGCGCCGGTCTCCTTCTCTCTCTTCTCGCTAAACTCGTTTCTACTCGGTATACGTATGTATATACGTGCGCTCTGACCAGTACGTATTACTGAATTCCATTTCTTCTTCGTTCCCGAGCTGGCGCTGCGCGTTTCGGAAGATATACGGCGTCCGGCCGCGCGCTTAATCCACGTCCAGCGGCCGACGGAGGCAAATGTCTTCATCGATTAAGTTTATCGTTTACCGTGCCACGCAACCGAAAGCAAACCCCGTATTTCTCGCGGGCGAGAATCCCGGACGATCGAGAGAAAGACACACCTCTTGTGCGAATCGCGCGTTCACCGAAAAACCACCTCCACGGCTGCTCTAGATATCCCGCAGACGCGCTGACCGAAGAATTACGAGAGAGTCTTCAGCATCACCACCACCAATCACGATAAGTAGTCGCGAATGATATATCCGAAATTGAGCGCGTGGTTTTCCCGGGCGATATTTCACGAAAGAATTTCCACTCTCGTCTTGAGCCTTGAGAGTTCCTCCCCTTCCCCTCCGTTCTTTCCTCCCCCGCGAAAGTCTTTGACATTATCGAGATTTCTGGAAGGCACCTGGAACGCGCCGCAATTTCGTTTCGTCTCTCTTTCTCTCCCTTTCTCGATTCATTTTTGTTCCTCTCGCTCCGTTCTCTTATCCGCGCCGCTGTTTGCCCTTCTTGTTTGCAATCCACCCTTTCCACTCTCCTTCCCTCTCGCCCCTCATTTCGCGTTCGTTCAGAATACCGCGATGTGGCGAGAAATAGAAAGGAAGGGAGAGAAGGGGGAGGAAGAGAGAGGTTAGGCGAATGGGAAAGCCTCTGGAGTCGGGTAATTTAACAGAGACCAGATGAGATAAGATAGCCTCGCGGTTAGGTTGCTCTTGCGGTTCACCTTACAACTCGAGGCTGCGACGCTGAGCGAGCCTCCATTCCGTCGTGTAAACACGTTCCGCGCGCGATGCACCCGCATGAGACTTTCAAGAAAATGCCCGGATCCGACGCGAAGAAAGCTCCAGATTCGAGTTTCGTGACGCTCCAATAAGTCGGGCATTTCTACGAGATGGAAACGTCATCGACTTTCAATTGGAAACGATCATGAAAATTTCCGGTGTATAAGTAGCACTACGACATTCCGTGTTTCTCTCCCTCTCTCTTTCTCTCACACTTCCATTTATTTACGAATTCTCTCTTTTCGAGTTTCCGAGCTAATATAGTATAAAAGAAATTTGGTTTATATAAAAAAAATTATCTGTCTTATTAAGGACAGATCCACATTTATTTGCAGCACGAAAAATATGGAAGTAATTACATTCAGAGTGATACATAAATAAATGTTGTTTTCAAAACACCTACCCCATAGACTAACAGCATCGCTTTCAAAGCGGCAAACACAAATATTCGTGGCTACGATTTTTTAACACGCCACACAGAGAAATTAAAAATAAAAATACAGAGATGCATTTCGCGAATAAACAGGCTGGAGCGTGTCAAATCACAGATCTTTTAAAAACACGGAAGGAAAATATTTTAACAAAAATAGAGCGAGAAATATGAGAAAAGAGTGAAAAGTTACGTTATGGCGAGCCGCTTGTCGCATGTATTTTTCGGAAGTACATAGATTACTAAAATATCTTTCTCTGAATATTTTTTCATTATTATTACACATTATTATATTCGTCATTCCATATTTTTACATGAAGAACAAAGTATCATATTCTCTAAAAAAGAGAGAGGTACACGGATAGGAAACGTGTAGAATAGATTAAAGAAGTTTGAAAAAACTACAGTATAATTAAATCAAAATTCCTGAATATTAAATTGACGTCCAATTACGATTACTTATAAGCGTGTGTCTGATATTTAATTCTTATTAATAATAAATATGTAATCTAGTCAATAATTCAGATCGATTGCATTTATTCCGTTATTATTTTTAGCAAAAACGATTTTGTTACAAGTTTAATGTTAAAATTATGTAAAAAAAACCGCGATTGCGTCTACGATCCTGAAAATCCTGACCCAAAAATCCCATGGCTCATTTAATATCTCGGATCATTTATCGTTCAAATCGCCGCATAACTTCACTATGTTCTGTGAAACCACCGGTTTTATTGACAGCGGTCTGAATTAGGATGGTCGCTGACTGCGGAAAAATGGTCCGCAGCAATGAACCTTTCACAGATTGCCTTTGAAAAAGAGCGTCGTTTCGTCATAAAGAAACTCGAGATAGGGGTGTATATATATGTATATATATGAAATATACCTAAGGGAACTCTGTGTGTACGTAAAATTACTTCGTAAATAAACGAGCAATGATAAAATAGGAGCAAAGTGTCAGACGGGAAGATATCGTAAGGTAGAGTGAATCGTACTCGGGGGACACAGAAAGTTTATACCAAGATACAAATGAATACGATCGATAATGCGATATGCGGTTGTGTATCGTGAAAACTCGTTGGATCGTGAAAAAAAAAAAAATAAAATTGCATAATAAAAAATACATTCGATTACGGGTGCGGAAAAAAAAATAAAGCGCGGCGTTCGCAGTTCGCAATTGTATTTCGTGCTTGCACGATGTCAGTAATTTTATTGGCGCAATCTTTGACGCGATTCTCTTGTGTGTTTGCTCGCAACGTCTTCCTGCGGAAACATTCTATCTGTGCTACTCACGGTATAGTGCGCTCAAATATATTTCACCTATTAGGCTAACTTTATGCTACGCTCGAGACGCATGCTTGAATGCACGAATTCCTCGCGCGACTCTTCAACGTAGGACCAAGTCGGTTTAGTTGGCCCAATTTTCGTTACCGCTTAGTTAATACAACGTATTTCTCCAACTCCGAACTCTCCGCTAAATGATGCTTCAGAAGTGCAAACACTCAAAATGAAAGTCATATCCCGGCATGAAGTATTATGATTCGTACTTGACATACTACCGACTGAAATTTCAACATCTCTTTACCTTAAAATGGAAACCGCGCACAAATAACTCATCAATTCATGAATTCAATAAAGATGAAAAAATATTTCATTACCATTATGTATATAAAAAAAAATTTCATTATGTCGGATATATCTTCGAGCTCTCGCGGGCAATAAATTATTCAACGCGGCGTATTTTAACAAGCATTTATTTCAACCGAATGAGTGTTTTATGTAAATTCGTACGTGATTATTAATTAACGCATGATTTTCAACATGATTCGTACAAATGAGCTTAATACCGCTTGCTGAAATATTTATTATGACTATCTGATGAATATAATATATCTACCATTATTACACATTTAATTTGATCTAATGATATTTAAAAAAAAACAGGCAAGAAAATATATTAAAACTTTTTAATCTATAAATTGAAAATTTTCCAATAAACCTTTTATACTTGTCAAGAATAATGTTCGTTCACCATATATTTTTATAGAATATGCTTTCGACTAAATAAAGATGAAAGAATTCCTCCATCTTCAATATTTCCTATATAAAGCCATCAACGTCACAATTTTTATCGCGACTGCAAACTGTTAATAAATAAATCCTTTTCTTATTAACCAGCAATGAAATGCTTATAAATTCAAATGTGACACATGAATACACAAGTAAATTTAAAGCGCGTCACCGATAAAATTTTACTGATAACTCTAACATATTGTCAAATAAAAAGCTTATAGAATATTATAAATTTGTGGAATTAGCACATTGTGTATTTTTTTATTTTTGTATTTTTTAACGCGAAATCATGGATGCAGGTATAAAATATCCACGCCGCCTATTCCGAGTACTCTTCCATCTAAATTATCAAGCTGATAATTTATCAGAACGTTTCCGACGATTTTAACCCGTCAGGTATTAATCACGCGACTCCTCGAAGAGGAGTTCAATGTACGCGACATCTGGCATTAATTCGACGCTTAACGTTCGGCAGTTCGAATCCTAGAGATCTTCGATCTTGCAGACCGCACGTAGCAGCTCTGGCTCGAATCCCGCATATAATTTCCGTAGGGCGAGCTCGGGACCAGAGAAGCGTCTACAGGAAGAACGATGGGTGTACGCCTGTAAGTAGTATTTGTGAAATATGGCCCCGACGGAAGCGTTTTTATTCGTACACTTTATATACACCGGAGATCGCCAAAATTCTGACATTTCTATTCGCGACGTCTCTATCAAGCAACGGACGCAGAGGTCTGTAGAATTTTACGAGTCACCATAAGATGTCGAAAAATAAATCTGGCGGCTTAGAATCGCATTTGATTATAAATCTCTTATATTGACGTGCAGCTTAGCTTTGGTTGTAGTTCAAACGTAAATTATGTATTATTAAGCGAAATTTGAACAATTATATTTTTTATAATCGTAATGAATACAATTATAAATGTCCAAGATTTTCATCTTAGTTTTCTGAAATATACGAGATCATTTATTAGAAAAACATAAAAAATATTAAATTACTATCAACACACGTGTCAATTTTGAACGATTTTTGTAGTACATTTTTGCACGAGTTATTTCATAAATAATATTTTTCTTAAAATTGAGAGATTTAACAAAATTTTGTAATGGTAAGCTGTTGACAAAAAAAAATGATATTACTTCAATAATAGTTTCTCACGTAAAATGTCGATTGAAACTTCGTTATTTTGTACCTAACTACCGTCGAATATCGTTGTTACGAAAAACGCTCGACATCACGTTCCACTTATCAATGAACCTAGAGTTTCAAAAAAATCCCACCATATTCTGTTAGTTCGTCGAAATAATAATAATAAAAAAAATGTCGCTAACGACTTTTTCACGATGTTCCCAATGCACAGAGTTGTATCGCAAGTACGACATAAATGTACATTATAGTACATGTTAACGTCACCTGTCACCGCTTGATGCAGATCCAAGTCGAAATCAAAGGTCGCGTCGTGATTCTGCGCTAACGCGACTTAATCATCATCAAAGCCCGCTTTAGCTGTAGCAACTTCTAGGTCTGCTTGTAACGAGACTTGTAACTTGTTCACCCCCGTAAGTACAATCTGTGCTACACTCCACGTACCCGGAGTACCCGTTCGCGTCCACGCCAGGAGTCACCTATCCGTTTAATCGATGTTTAACGATTCGAGTTCGAGAAACTCGTCGACGAACTTACAGCATGACGGTCCGAACGAACTTCCACCATTGAAGGACCGAAGTGTTTCAGATGGTTCAGATTTCGATCGTATATGCAAGCGACCTGATATTGCATTGCACTTTCGAATTCTCGAATCGTCGTACGCTGGGAGAATAAGGACTGATAATGAAATTCAGTTCTTTGTCTTTTCGCTGAGCAAACATGATAATTTCCGCATACGAAATATATATATAATCAAACTATAATATTTTAATATAAAACTGCATTACATTTAATATTTAAAAAAATTAACAAAATTAATTTATATATTATTATAAAGAAGGTAAGCAGGAAAAAATCAAATTACTTTTTAGCAGAAGTTGAATTTAAATAGTTGCTTTTTTTTTACAGGAAGTTTTTGTGGCTTCTCTCTCTTTCTCTCTTTCTCACTGTCTCTTTTTCTTCTTCTTTTTCTCTTTGTGCGTGTGTATGACTGACTTTTAATTGCTTATCATTTGAAAATAATTAAAAATTGCACAAATTTCGATACGGAACAATTATTTGTTAATTGATCTAAAAATTTATATATATATATATATATATATATATATATATATGTATATGTATATGTAATGTAATTCTGTTATATTGAAATTCGTGTAATTTTGAATTATTTCCAAACTATAAGCAATTGAAAAATTCATCGATTGCATAAATGGTGTTTAAAAAATTCAAATGCATAAAGCAATGTTCTACATTTAGCTACAAAGTTAACTTTAGAGGTAATTAAAAGTATAGAAAATTTTAAAATATTAAAATGTTACGAACAGAAATGACATATAAAGCACTTTTAATGAAAATCTCTGCAACGATGTTATTATCGTTCTACATTCTGCGCTGTAATTCTAGCTAGTAATAATTGCTGAGTACGTGAGCGGTCAATTTGCTACGTCTGTTTAATCCAATATCAAGTCCGCGGAAATTCCGAAAAAGGTAATTATATCTCGTAATTCGAAGCGCTATATCCGTAAAACAAAATAATTGAGAGCTAATTGCTAGAGTATTAGAATCGTTGTTTTTTTTTTTTTCTTCAATTGATCGGAGTAATTTTTATTCTTAAAAAAAAAATATTGCGATTTTTTGTTTTACATAAAAAAAATTATTAGAATTGATTAAGTAACTTTGTCGTTAAACGAAAAATAAAAATGGTCGAACATTTTCTTTTTTCCTAATAGAATGCTAATGGAATAATACACACTTGGAGCTAATCTGATCTTATCTAACCGTACTGCATCGAAGAAAAGAAATCTCGGACCAGACAAGCGAGAAAATTACGTTCCATCTGCGAAAACATCGAGCGAGAAACCGCGATTTTAAATTGAACGAATCGCAATGGCTCTCGCGCAAACAATCGATAAGTAATCAACGCTGGTCTTCTTTTCTAGCTTCTTTCAGTCCTCATTTCCTACCCAATACTGTAACTTGGTTTATATTGACGCAAATAAAAAGCCGGAAGTAACTGGATTTATTATCCGCGAAGTATATACTGGAAGTTGCTAAGTGCATCCGTTCGTAAGATAATATTGTACTCGAGTGTTGTACGTGGTAACGTTATTTTCTATCCTTTGAAGCAGGACAAATTACGTTTCCATCCCGAATAAAAGATAATAACATATATACAACAAAAATACATACATATCCCTCTCTAAAAAAGGCATGTTATATCGATACTCGAAAGTCTCGAAGTGAATTGTTGTCTCTTTTCCGCTCTGATTGGTTTTTATTGTGTCGTTTGCTTCGTAGTATTAAGGGCTATTTGACATCGCTAAAGTAATTTTGACAGTTTTGAAGTCAATTAGAGATATTAATAATAGTAAAGATATTAAAGAAGAGGAATTTTTAGGAGTGCATATTATCTAAGTATAAATATTAATGTGCAACACATTTTTTTATATTTAAAAAGAATATTACTGTTTGCCATATTCATCGAAGTTTGCTCCTAAAGATTCCTATTCTTTAATATCTCTACTATTATTAATATCTCTACTAATTGATTTCAAAACTGTCAAAATAATTTTCGCGATGTCAAATAGCCCTTAACACTACGAAGCATGCGACACAATAAAAACCAATCAGAACTGCGAAAAAGCGGCAACAATACACTTTAAGACTTTCGAATATTGACATATGAATCAAACAAAGAAAAATCAAACATGAAAAGAAATCCTGTTATATATAAAATTCATATTTGTGAAAACTTTCTCTTCCCTCTTTTTTCCAGTTTGGACTTACTTTTTGCCAGTTCTGCCGCTTCTTTCCAGAAATCTTGCGCAGCTTACATTTATTCTTCTGGCCAGTTTGGACTTACCTTTCGCTTCTGGCCATATCTATTCTGGTATTCGATCTTTAACCAGGACATTCTTTCTATTGCCGGCTGATTATTATTATCGGCAAATAAACGTAAAGATTTTACTTTGTTTTACGATAAGTTAAATCGCATATTAGACGCGCGCGTCCTTCAAGTCACAAAAGATACACGAGTGTTTATTAAAATATTAATTTAAAAAATGTCTTTCTTATAATTTTTTTTATTTAAAATTATCCACGGAAATTTGAAACAAAAAATAGGTGTTATATAGTAAATAAATTGCTCTGAATCAGAAAATTTTATCTTGCCTCGCAAATGTTCGGAATTGAATTATATGATATTAATATAAAATTATAAATGTTTAGAAAACGAACAAATTTTGCAAGCGCAAATCTAAAATGCATATTTATATTTGTATTTATCCGCGCAAAACCCGTATTTTTGCCTGTTACCCGTAGTTGTTGTTACACCACAAAAGTTTATTAAATGAAACATCCATAATGAATGATGTGAGATTCGAAAGACATAATGAATTTCTTGCACAATTAATATAAGAATGCTCAAATTATAAATGTTTCATGTTCTCATATTGTGTATACGTCTTTATAAAAAATTTTATATCGATATTTTAATCTTGTTATTACATTATATACATCTCGTGCACATTGTTCGTATCAGAATTATATTTTATACATAATATATATTTTTTTTAATAAAATATTTGCGATTAATGTAAATATAATTAATGTAAAACTAATCTTTAAGACAATCTATATAAAAAATTATCCGCGATGAAACATCCGCGAAATATCTTTTGATCTCACATCATTTTATTATAACTTTGCTTTAACTGATGTAAAGTCAAGTTATTAATCAATATGGATTAGCTAAGCTATAAAAAATTAGGATAAAATCGGTGCAATATAAAAATAAGTTACAATATACAATTAATAATCATTAGCGCGTTTTTTATAAAATTAATTAGTAGATAAAATTTATGTAACTGTAACGTTTCCTATCTTTGTTTAATTTATGCTTGTGACACATATTGGAAAAATCTGTAAGTATATTGCTCTCTCGCACACGATTTATATAATATTTAATCCTGGACGGATATAAGGAGGAAGGAATAAAACAATTTTATTAATTAGATATTAGTTTTATTTATTTTATTTATTTTGTTATATATATCTTTTTTATTTAAATATATATATTTTATTTATTTATTTTTATTTCTTAAAGTGCATATAGAATATCTTTTCTAATTTTGTTTATGAGGTATAAACATTATGAAGAAACTGAAATAAAAGATTTAAATATATAAAAAAGTCAATGAAATTTCTTATAATCTTCTTTACATTTTTATATTTTTCTTTATTTTCTTTATTATTTTATTCAAATAACAAATCAAAAAATTTAATCAGATATAATTTATATTTGACTAATATTATCCAAATAAAAATATTGTTGATATATTAGTAATATTCATAATAATCTTACCAATTGCCTTTGTTTCTCTTTTTGTATAGAGTACTTAGTAGAAAACGTAAGAAATTATAATATCTTTATCAAATCTTAAATACAATATTTCTTATATATATGTTTTATGATTGTTTATCAAGCTTCTACCTGTAATATATTTCATTTTCTATTAATCTTTAATCTTTTCAAGATTGATTATAACTTTCAGGCAATTGGTATATTTTATAACAGTATTCTGTATAAGACAGAACACTGGAACCAATAAATCATGCGATATTGAAAAAACAAGCTCTCTTGCGTGCAACTCTATGCGTGCATGCGAGTGCATCCTCATACGCACGATAAATCGATAAATGATCGTATTTATGATCGTATTATATCCAGGATTAAATATTCAGCCTAATTTGTTTTAACCCATCCATTTTAAGGTAACGGATTTATCTACATCTACATCTACGATCTCTATAAATCCATTACCTTCAAATAAAATAAAAGTTTGTCACTCACCAATCGATGCGCAACAGCGGAGTTGACGGCATTGAAGCTGTAACAAATAAATAAAAGATCCAAATTATAGCAGCATTCCAAAATAATTAATATTTCAAAAAATTATTATTGTATGCACCGAATTTCATATTCAATGCGTACAATAATAAGCAAATATCTAATGGAATAATTTTTATGTTCTAAAAAAAAATTTTTTTTAATAGAAACTTTTACAGAATTTATATAAGACTTTTTCTCTCCAATTCTCTCTTATTTAAATCAAACAAACGAACCGAATTAATGCGCGTACGCGATTTATAATAATTAATATACAATTAATAAATACTTACTCCAGGGTTGCTCCGTCAGCGCCCGATGCCTCCTAGGCCTGCTCCTCCTCTCAGGTTTCAGGATTGTCCGTTTCCAAAGTCCATTGATTTACACGCGCGATACTTTGAACGACACTACCGCACTTTAACACGCGATACTTTAGACTTTAAAACGCGCGATACTTTGCTCGACACTCCCGAATTCCGCGATCGCGAATCTTGCGCGTATATCCCATTTCGCGCGAGAATCATACTCTGAGCCAACTAGTCGGGACTGCAACGGTAATTTCGAGCAAGGGTTAAGCCGGAAGCGGAAGAAGACGGATTCGATCGACGAGATGGACGCGAATGGGATTCGCTCGACTCTTGTCTCGTGCGCATATTCGCATCTCAGAGTGACTCGAACTAACTTAGGCGCGATTTCAGATGAGACGCCAGGATGCTGTATCACAGGCGATATCACAGGGCAGGTAGACGCGCCGAGAGAGAAGATACCCATTTCTGATGCTAATCATGTAAACCATGTATTAAACAATCTAAGAAATGGGAGCTCAACCTCTCGGAACGAGCTAAAACCGGCCTAAGTAATTAAATCAACTCATCAACGCGATACATAATATGCCACCAACCAACGGTGCAACATAATATGACTGGTAGACGAGACAAGAGAAGGGACCCATTAACGACGATCCCGAACAATCGACCGAACTCTAATCCGATTCGAGCCGAGCCGTTTGTCGAAGCAGAGCGTGCTCCTCAATCAGCCGGATCTTGAGCCTGAGCTCAAAACCGCGCGAGCATCGTACGTAGATGTACATGCCATACGTGCGCGGCCGGCGTCACTTCGTGTCGCGAAACACGAGGCATGAAAACGTTGCATTCGCAACGCCTCAATGAGACGTCCCATTCAGTCGGCATCAAAAGTACGATTCTCGACGACAATTATGAAATCGGGATATCATTGCGAAGATGCAACAAACTTGATGAAAAACAAACTGAATGAAACGTGATATCGATCGATAGCGTTAAAAAACGTCCCCAACGTCCCCACCTGAAACAAAAAGCGAAGAGACTCACGTAATTAATCGAATGCGTAGTTAATCTGAGCTATTGTATGGGAAAATATATCAAGGGTCTTTTTAATTTCTTAATTATTACGCAATTTTATTATTACCAAGTATTTTGAATGAAAAAACAGCTCTGGAAATCTATTTTATTGATTTGTTTATTTTTGGTAATTTTTATATGTATCTTTCTTTTCAAACGTGTCCACCTGTACGATGTTAAAAATCTCTCTAGTAAATTAAGACGTTGCTTGACAGGTGAGCGTAGCGCGCGCTTGTGTTGTTTTAGTAATTAAAAATGTATAGATAATGTTTTTAACGCAACAGTTTTCTATGATACACATGAATATAGAAAGTAAAAAAGATGAGAAGTAAAAAATAAAAAAAGAAGAATGAATATTAATTCTTACTTTAGTTAAATTTATGTATTAACTAGCTATTATTATAAGTTTTTCTTGATCTTAAATAAATAAATGAATGATGTTATAATTTATATAATTTTAAAAAATGACATTAAACTATTTTTGATTATTTTCCGTTATATTAAAAAGAAGCAACTATACACACAAGATTATAAAGGCATTAAAGAAACAATAAGATAGGAACGCGCGCCCTGCGAGTTCTCTCTCTCTCCGATCTCTTATAAAATATCTTCGCTGACGCCAAACTGACCGCACAGTAGTTGAGAGTTAAAGCAGACAGAGGAGATTAGGAAACTTCTCTCTTCCTAGAAGTTATTTTATAACAATCTTATACCGATTTATGAGTTAGGTCGTCAGCTGTCAGATCCAAGAAATATCGCACCTCCAGAATGAAACTGGCGCAACTAAAAATACCCAGACGTCGGAAAAATTGATATAAAATATTATTTTTCTCTCTCCTGAATTATAAGATGGCAAATTGGTGCTTGAGTCATTTGGCTAATTAATGTCTTGATTGATTAATACCTTCTAAAGCATGATTAATTGCTTTCTTTCGTGGATGCTCGAATATCTCGAGCTGTTCACCTCTCTTTTTTTCCTTTTTTTTTTTAGATCGTGTTATTCCGAAGTGCACTGAAGATACACGATGTAAGAATGGACGAGTATTTTCGTCGTACGTTAGCAGAATAAGTGATTATTCGAGGAGATGCGAAATGAGTATACTTGTGAATGGAACAAAAACTTATACGCGAATCGCTTTCTTGTAGAGCGTTCGTTGATCCGCAGATCCGTCTCGCGAAAAGGAAAGAGGACCTCTCCGATGAAATATTGCCGGTGACTAGAGGCGTTTAAGGGGGTGAGCAAACGAATTTACGGTTCGCCGCTAAATCCCATGAAGAATACGTCTGCCCGTGGGAAAGTCGAGGCTGATGGTGCACGTTAAGGTGTGTTTCGCAAGAGCGAGGCGATGAGTCCGCATATCGTCTCGGCTTCAAGTTCCATTTCGTGAAATATTTCTATCCTACGTCACGGCACGGGTGAATGTTGCAACGACGACGTGTGCTCATCCCAATAAAACGTTACGAAAATTGTACGCAGAGTGTACAATTGTCGCATATATCTATGTGTGCAACGGGTCCCACTTCCATTTTCGCAGTTCTCGCAAACGAGGAATGTCAGCGCACTTATTCGCGTACCGTGAAATTTTGTACGCAGTGCGTTCCATAGCGTTCGGTTACGCTTTGCTGATTTTATACTTCGTTACAATTTCCCACGTCGTCGCTTTCGTCGTCGGTTTCACTACTTAATGGTGTACGTGTCTTCATTTCGGACGTAAAACGGAATTATTTCCGAAAAAAAGAACAATTTAAAATCCCCTACAGTTGAAATAACTGCATTATAATATTAGAGAGAGAAAAAATGTAACATAACTCTTTAGAAAAGTTTCAGTTTTATAGATTCACCATTCCAATATTCACGGGAACGCGACGTATCTCTATGCCGAAAAAAAACCCTGAATACATGAAGAAAGAAAGAAAAGTATTAAATAGCTGCAAAAATTTTTTACTCTTGTCGCGCGTACGCATTCCTCACATTAATCATGCGTAACGTAACTTGCCAGAATAAAAGTCTTTTCGAAAGTTTCCTTCGGTTTCCTTTTTGTCGCAAAGCGCAATATTTTTTATTCTATATATATTTTTTACATATATTTTTATTCTAGATTTATATATATTTAAAGTCTCTCATACACAAATTTATCCTCTGCATAGAAGGAAAAGGAAAGAAATTCGAATTCAAAACGATGTAGAGATATAAGTGAGCCAACAACATTTCATAAAATCCTATTTACTTCATAAACGGAAGCTAATTAAACTGGCGGTACGTTGTGTATAACAACGAGATATCCAACTTAATTAACTCGTAATTTTACAAAAAAAAATTTACAAAGAGCATACTAAATTGCCAGAGGGGCCGGAGATAGTCAGCTGTGCCTCTCCGAACGTAAATTATATTTGTGCTCTTCCCCTTCTCTAATTATTTTAATATTGCTGATCAAAATAGCTACCGTGAAAAACCGTGATAATTAGGCGGCACGGATAAAATTTATACGATATTTATGCATGTATATAAAAGATACGATTTCAGTATTTATCTTGAATAAATCCGCTTATTGGCCATCGGTTTTATTAAATCTGCGGGGGATAATATAAAATCTCCCTTTTTACCTTCGAATATCCAACTTGCTCGCTTATTGTCCGTTATGAATATTCTAATCGACGTAAAAATCCGTAAAAATGCAGCGATAGATTTCGTTCCGTTACTTCCCTTCAATCATTTTTATATAACATATCTCAATATCTTGCTTCTACGCGCTTGGTTTATCATCGTATTTTTATTTTAAACTATCGATTCTTTTTCGAAGTGCCTTCAATACGTTTACTTAGTGTTCTTCGACACCGTACAGCAGCTCGAATTGAACTGACATAGTTTAAAAAGTATTGATGATTTTTCATATCGATGTACAATGCAAATTCTTATTATATTCAAAAGACTTCATAATTTTCGAGGAATTTTCAGAATCTCGTTACCACACAACGTCAGCTTTCCTCATAAGCCTGATATTTTAAACCGTGATTCCGAATTGCGGTTTCTTCCTGAAAGCGACAGCCGCAGCTTTTTGTCGGTCTTACCACTTGGCAGTGTTCTCATGCGCGCATAACGGACGGGGTTGAGCTTGCATTTTACGTCCACGGATACAATTTAAATCGCTGTAATTTAGAGCGGAATGGTACATTAATTCTCTATGTAATCATCGAGACATAATCCTTACTGCGAGAATGAGAAATCCACCGTCTATTTGATTATTGTTCGCTAAAATATTTCCAAATTTATTATAAATGAAAAATATATTTAACGACTACTGACACAATTTAATTAAAAGAGATCTGGCGCGGCATTTAAAATCGATCAAACTCCTTGTTCAATCAAAATTAAGCACCATAGAAGAAATTCTTTAGCAGACAGATAAAAAGTACAATATGGATATAAAACTCATTAATTTATGAAAAATATACTTCATAATCTATGAGCTTGATTACAATTTATTTGACGTATAAAAGTAATATTTAACTTTCATCTTTCAACGATTTCTGCAGGCTTTAGCAAAAGAGAAAAAATAAAAGATATTATTTTAGATATTACGTACACATGACACAATTTATTAAGGCAAAAGATTTGTATAAAATAATTTTTAAATTCAAATTTTTAAATAAGTGTCATTTGCACGAAAAATAACAATACATTTGTTTGTACAAAGTTCATGATTCTTGAATAAATATTTGACTTTTAATTCTTAACTGTCTCGCAAATATATTATATTCATCTTAATCCTTAACGATCAAACTGTCGCTACTGTACTTTTATATTGTCCGCACAATTACTTATTAAACACGTACTTAACTCTACACTGGCAACGATGGAGAAAAAATAGCAAATAAAACATTGGACGGAGCTAAGTGCAGAGCCGCTATTTTGTAAGTCTTCCTTGGGACATTACAGTGTTAGCCATGTAAATTGCTTTCCATAAACGATACATAATCGAAAGTATCAAGATAACCACGCGGCTAGTTAGTTTTCATCGGCAAGACAATTGCACAAAATTCTATAATAAATTATATCAATTTAACTAAATATATAGTGCATATTATAAATAATTAAATTATGTTACTTGCATTCTGTCTGTTAAAATTAAAAAAAAATGGATATTAAAATATATATTTTTTGTTGTAACTATTACTTTTAGCATAATATCAACTGTGCTTATAGTTTAATAAAATTTGCATCTAGAATGAAAGAGAGAGAAAGAGGCAGCAGAAATAGAATATATTTCTTTTAAATCCACATTTCATTAAAATAACTTTTTAACTGCATACGAGATCACGATAAAATTTCATTTTACTTCTCTCCGCGATATATAATCTGGCACTATTGAATTATCTCTGTGTGCAAGAAATATCAATTGGAGATAAAGTTAAAAAATTTTCGCGCATACCACGCGGAAAATAATGTAGAGATGTAATTTTGACGAGATATTTAAGGACGTCTTCTCTCATCATAAAGAGAGGCCGAGTAGTAAGCGATCGTAAGCTTACGTCTTCGTGAGAAACGATAGATGCGCCATCATTCCCGATAATTTCAGATTCAATATCTTCTCTCGAATAAGCAAAGGGATCGATGAGTCGATAGAAAACATTTTAATTTCGCGAGAATCATATTCACGACTCACAGGCCGAATTGGAACGGGTCCCGGCGCGGTGGTTGATAAGTGGGTGCGAGAAAGAGAAGCTCCGCGGTGTGGAAAAATGCGGACGACGCCGGATGGGAGGCTACAATTCCATTTGTCCCATTTCAAAGTGAAATAGCTTATAATGTCGAAATAAAACGTTCCCGAACCGCCCCGGTCGCGGTGCTTCGGGAGCGTCTGAAGTCGCGGTAAGAGCCGGAACAGGAAGATATTCCAGACGGAAGATGGGCGCGGGATATGGAAATCTCCAGTAATCGTTGGCCTAGTTCCCTATGATAATCCGATCTAGAATCACATACTCTCTCTCTCACATTTTTTACCCGACAATAAGAAGTTATCTGTCTTGTGTGGGAGAGTAATATGTATGCATATTAAACGAACACATTTTTACCCGATTCATAAAGGAGAATTATCTTCTACAATAGGAGAATTTTCTTCCTCGTTATATTATGTCTTAAATTTTGCAAAAATGTTACGCGAAGAAAGAAAGTAGGGAAAGACAGAGAGAGAGAGAGAGAGAGAGAGAGAGAGAGAGAGAGAGAGTAAAGTGCTAAGTCGTGAATAGTAAGTTTTATAACAATTGAGTGGGGGAACTTAAAAGAGAGTTCTATTCACATATATTCTATCATTCGTATCATTCATAGGAGATTAAGATTAAGCAGTTTTACATTTCCTCCTTTATTATTACCCACCTTGGTAATAATAAAGTTAAATGCTACTTAGTTCCTCTTACCACCGCGCATTTTGTTGCGTCGATGCTCACATAAAAGGTATCGGCGTGTAACTTAAATACCGCTTTTGAAAGAGAATAGCAGAATGCGTCGCGACGCCGGCAAAAGACGCGACAAGCGTAATGAAATTTCCCGGCAAACGAGCGGCGCCAAACTCTACGCAGTAACGTCCTTGTTAACGCTCCCTCTCCTTTCGAACTTTCCGCATTTGTTAGCACGGCCCGCGTGCGCGGACGGAGAGCGATTCACGGAAGAGAGTATCTGCCGGCATAAAGAGACGCCGCAAACTTTCCCCGTGTCCCTCTCTTACACCACACTTCTCATTGTGTCCCAGGGTATATCTTCCTCTAGCGCGGATTTAAAGCGGAAGGGGGGGTAAGAAGAACGCGGTCCGGCATGGCCGCATCCGGAAGTAGCCTCGAGTCTCAGACCGTTTACGATTCCCTGGACTGCGTTAAAACCGGAACGGAAGTTGAATGAGAAGGAACGGTCCCCCGATGAGAGGAGTCCAAGTTTCAGCGAGACGAGAGATGCGATTCGTGAGACTTTTCCCCGATCGACCTCGGGCCGGGAAAGGAGCGAAAGGATTCCCGAACAAGAGGGATAACGATTCCCTGCGAAAACGTGACATTAATTGGAAAAGCGAACTCGATCGATCGCCGGCTGCGATGACCGATTAGCAATTGCCATGGAAAATACGCTTAATCCGTTTTTTCACCCGGTTAAGAATAATTTTCTATTTCTGAGTCGACGGAAAATACACGATAAAACTTTTCCGCGAATGCTTCTCGTCGCTAAAGCTATGATTATGATAAACAATCTAATAGATTTATTAACTTAATTTCGAAATAACTAAGCATCATGAGCCGGAGAATTCTGGATGTATAATCTTGAGTAATATTTATATAATATATATCACAAATATGCAATATAATTTTCATCGTATATATTTGCGATAAAAGTTTTTAAACTCTTCAAAAATTGAGAGCAATATCAAAGAAACCTGATTTCCTGAAAAATTAGAATAAAAATATACCTGATACGTTTGCGTGTTGCATCCAGCGTTTGAAACACGGTTTTTTGCTGGCTAACAATTTTCTATGAAAGAATGGAAGAAGATACGCTGCTACACGGAAATTTCATCGGCGGGAAAGGGAATACGTGCGCGTCATTTCTGCTCAAAAATATTTTACCGAAGGAGAAAGAGACTCGGGGGGGAAGCGAGCGCGATGTGTAACGGTGAGGAGAGGGAGGAGGGTTGTACTTCTTTGGGCGTACATCCCCGTGTCCAACTTCCATAGAGAAGGCATCCCCCTTCGCCGTTACGAGCAGCAGCGTAAAGCTCCCTCTAAGCCAGTTTCTCGTGTTTCACAATCTCGAGTGAAACAATTGAGTGCATTTCACGCCGTCCCCGAGAGAAAAGGGCTAGTGGGCATCAGACAGATAGAAACGTACAGGTCCCGCAAATCCACCATCCAAGAGGATAGGAGCGCTCCCGTTTAAAGTACACGGAACGACGATGCCTTTCCCTACGTTTGAATAGAACTGACTATAAACGCGGACCTTCTTCTTCTCCGCATCTTTGCGACTGTGACCCGAATGGCGGTTGGACGGTTCTTAAATCAACTAGTCGACAATGACCGATCTGTTGGCCCGAAATCGACGGCGAAGCTCTTTCCGGATCTCGCGAGAACACATAGAAATGCGTGCTCTCAATTTACCCTCACATTCAAGTATCCAAGAGAAATCCACGAGAGATGCTGCGCGATTTATCCGTGGATCTCTCTTGCAATCTACGTGAAACTGCAGAATATGAGATAAATTTTATGATAATTTTCGTCGAATTTCGTCGCATTATTTTTTTGAAATATATATATTATCTCAAACAATTTTTATTAAATTATTTGCAAATTCTTCATGTGCAGGATATTTTCTTTGCGTATATATATTCAAAAATGTTTATTTTCATTGAAATTCTCGATTTTAATGGAAAAATTGTCGATTTCGTTCAACTGTGTTATACAATTATATATAATTTTTATATTTCTTGTCTACGCTTCTTTAAGAAAGTCAGGGGCCTTATTAAAATAAAAATCTCAAATTAAGATTTAATTTAATTACTTGGTATCGGACCAAGAAAAATTTTTGCCCCGTGTATGTACAACTAATCAGTTTCAAGGAAAAATTAATTTTCCTTAAAATTGACGCACTACCATTCGCGGCCGCCTCTTTCTTAGCTCGTTAAAATTTAAATTTATATTTCACATTGAGAGTCTTACTAAAATTCTTAACTGTTTTATACTAGTATTGCAAAACTGTCGGAAAATCATCAAAGTTTTGTCTGTCACATCCGTCGATGTCCAGGGACGAGGATTAATCCTTCTGTCAACGAACGGGTACCCGGATACTCAAAGCAACTTTAAATGTTAAAAATGTGTCGAAACTTTTCTCCGCCCGAAACAAAATACAAAGGGCCTTTGTATTTGAAAACCTTCTAAAATATAACATTCGTTTTACCTAATTTTATTGCGAATCAAGATAACTGAACGTCCCGAAGATATTTTAAGAATTATGCACCTTATAAAGCATTTTATCACGTTTAAACCAGTTACAAATTATCTCTGACTATACTAGGACACAAAGCGCTCACAGTTCGTCTTTACTCGCGCTGTTCGATATCCAGCAACTGCTATAAAAGAAATTGTCGCAGTGCAATGTGTCGAAAACACGCAGTCGGTATCCGGAAACCCATACATTGATGGAAGGATGAAAAACTCTGCATTGACAGAAGGGTTAAAAACGACCTCCATCCAGACGATGCTCGCTGAGAAACGAAGTCTGGGATAGCGGCACCCGACATTAATCGAGAAGAAATATAAACCGAAAGTTCTGCCAGTAATCATCGGAGCGGCTCCGGAGGCTGCGTTCCACGCTCGTTATTTCAAGATGTTGCCGTCGAGCCGTTCTCGGCCAGACGGTCAAACGGTTTCGCTACCGTCGTGTGCCACTGAACGTGAAATATCCGCGCAGACGGAAGTTATAAATCACTCGGCGGAGCGGCACCGACCCAGAAACAGAGGCGGTAAGGGGATTCCGTTGCCTATTCCGGCTCGAGGTCGCGACGTAATTTCATTTTATCTAGCAGTCGGCTATCTAACCGAAATTCTTCCGCTGCCTATCGGTACACACACACATATGTTACTGTATTAGGATTTGTTTCTCTCTCGACGGCATTCACACACGGATAACGCGAGAGGGTGAAACAACCCCGACACGTTCCGCCCCGGCTATTTCTTCTTCTTCGTTCTCTTATTCGCTTCGCCGCGTTCCTCGAGTGTACATACGTATAAAACAAACGAGATGAAATGCGGGCGTGGATGTATCTTCGAGGGACCTCGCGATGAGGGGAAGCTGATGTCGAAAAGAGTGGTACATGTAACGAAAAAGAAAAAAAAAGCGCGCATGATAGCTTGCAGCTTCGATTTTGAATTATAATTTATTGGCGCGACAAACATGATTGACAGCTTTAAGAGTATTTTCTTATACTATCGTAAATACGTATATTTGATTGTCATTATCTCTGCGAGAACACAACTTCAGTTATATATATATATATATATTTAATGATATAATGATAGAATATAATGTGAATAAACGGGTTATTAATGTGCAAAGTGGAGCACACAATTCTGAGAACAGAAAGCAATGGTTACTAAAAGTAATTCCGCACGAATAAAGACGCTGTGAACGCTTTGTGTCCTAGTATAGTCAGAGATAATCCATTTGTAACTGGCTTAAACGTGGTAAAATGCTTTATAAGATGCATAATTCTTAAAATATCTTCGGGGCGTCAGTTATCTTGATTCGCAATAAAAATAGGTAAAACGAATCCGACGGAAATCTCGAAGATAAACGCATATACAAAAAAAAATTACAATACTATCGTCATTAAGGTTTTCTCAGAATACTGCGGTCTTCGTAATCTCCTCTTTTGCTGAAAATTGCAGCAAAATCAGAAGACAAAGACATAGAAAGAAAATAAAGGAATTGCGTAATTATCTTTGAGACGGTGTGTTTCCTTTATTTATTCTACTAGCTGAGAAAAGAGAACTGCCGCTGACATTATCGATTCGTTAAAATTAATAAGTTTTATCGACAGGATAAAACTTTAATTAGAAATATCTTGTTAAAATAAAATTAAAAGATCCAATAACATTACTACGTATGATTTCATCATATAATTTCACGGGAAAAAAATATTAGCTACCATAGCTAAACTTTAGGTATCCCTATATTATACCTGAAATTTAGTTATCATGCCTAAATTTTAACTATGGTAACTAATATTTTTAAGCTATAGTTTAACGGGAAATTCTTCGTTAAATTATAGTTAAAAATATTAGTTACCATAGCTAAAATTTAGGCATGGTAACTAAATTTCAGGTGTAATATAGGGATACCTAAAATTTAGCTATGGTAGCTAATATTTTTTTCCATGTCTCGCTCTCGTAATATGATATTTAAAAAAAATGCATTTTTAAAATTTTGCAAATTTCTTTCAGTTAACCAATGTCAATTCAAATTGATTAGTCAATTAAATTAATTAGTCCTTGCAAATACGAATAGTGAAATTTCAACGTTGTTTAACAGACAAAGATCATTATTCTTACTTTTCATATTTATATTAGAAGAGGAGGAGAGACATGATATATTTTCAATTATTACATATAAAAGAGTCTTTCTCACGTGTGTGAGAAAAAAGTGAAACAAATAAGCAGCAATAATGGGCAATAAACCAGATAATATTTTTGCATTTTTTAAATATTTTAGATCATATCTCGCGAATGAAAAAAGAATCGCATCTCTTGTGTGATTCTGTACAAAGTCATACAATAAAATAACCATGAAAACCGTGAAAAATCGCAACGGGAGTGTTTTGAAACTTATGGCAGCTCCAAGCTGATGTTGCTTTTGCAGTTTGGCACCAAACGTTAAAAGTTCTAACATTCGCACCTAACGCAAGCGGTCGGTGTAAATAGTTTTGCAACCCCCGAGGCGAACGTGTGTGTTAAAAGTTAAAAGACGCACTGTCTTACCACTGCCAAGGGAAGTCAATCATCGTTACACTGCTAATATTTAAGTGTATATATTATTTTCTTCGTTTTTTCAATCTTTAACGCGAGTCACCGTGGCTAAAGCTAATTAATCTTGTCGATTTAACGAACGTCAATTAATTCTGTCAATACATAAAAGGTATTAGTAGCATATCCCCCGGTTTAAAGAACGCGTTTAACAACTCGAGCTATCTTAACAATGCGCTACGTACAAATAAATTTTAGATCGCTCGGGAAATGCTTCTTATTCTTCTATTTAGAATTAAAATTGGTTGCTATATTCAAAATAATGGATTCGTTTATACAATGAAAATGAAACCGCGTGTGTATACGTATATTTATATCAATATAGTTTCTGTGAAAAGAAGCGAACACTTGTCGCCACAGGTACAAACTCGTATGCATATACATATACATCGGAGCAGGTTTCAGGCTCTCTACTTTACTAGCGTAAAACAAACCTCGCGAAATTGCGAAACCAAGCAGCTCCGTGTCATCTTTGAAACTGACTGTCTAGTACGTGCGACGAAAATTCATGCAGAGCTAGCTATAGTCGTCGCATCTCTGGCGAACAAGCTAGCGAAGGGAATTCAGGTAGATAGCAAGGATGAAACTTCCGGTCAGAAGTTACACCCGTCGTCGGAACTTCACGGAAACTTACTCTCACCTTGAGAAGCAGAGAGAGAAAGAGAGATGTATATATATATACATATATGTATATATATATAGAGAGAGAGAGAGAAATTGGGAGGGTGGGCAAAGTAAGAAAGGGAGATTATTGCTCGAGCAACGAAGTGCTCGCGGTTCGATAAATAGTCTACCATTAATACAGTTGTAGATAAATTTGCGCCAGCTTTACCTGCAGCGATAAGTTATATATGAATCGAAGCATAATTTAATATAATAAATACTCAATGGCTTGTGTATCTGCACATTTCAATAATTTCCTAATTTTTTTCCCGAAAGACGCGATCAACATCTATTTTCGTGTTGCTCAAAATTACTTTAAGAATTTACCCTTGCACGTTCTTTTTATAATAATAATGTCAGTTTTATCATTTAATATTAATCTTCCTCAGTAAACTTTGGGAAATGAAACTTATACTTAAAATAACTCTACATGTGTTATACATAACTTTCTACACGTGTATAATTTTAAAGATATTAACTTGGATATTAATATCCTCCCGCCTTAGAGCATTACTATCACAAATTTTATGACATGGAACTTTTAATCATTAACTTATTATCATCAACTATTAATCCTCTGATGTATTATGTACAAATTCTAGTTTATAATTTATATATAATTGGTGGATTTTAATATACAATTTCAAGTATCTCGATATACAGCATGAGTATATTCTTATTCAACTCTTAAATGATTCATATTACAAAAATATTTGCCATTCCAAAGTAAAGTGTCTGCAATAAAAAATAAGTCAATTAATATATATACTCTATATGTATAGCTGCTGTACTTAATTATACAGAGATTAAACTTATCACACGAAGAACTCAATTTAGCAAGTCCGGAATGGTTTCTTAAGTACATAATACGGTATTGTGGCACTCGCAACTTCCGCTTGTGCTCTCTTCTAGCTCTATAAATTGTATGCGAGTTTCCTAAGTTAGCATTCTAATAATTTCTCTGTTACGATATCTTTGTGTGTCTTGAAAATTCGCGCTGCAGTAATAGAGAATAATAATGACTATACACCCGGAGGCTAATTACGAAAAAGACGGACGATTCAAGAATATTTAATCGGAATAATAAAATGCGTAAAAAATAGCGATTTAAATATATTTTTGTCTCTATGTATACAATATTCTGATAACAGTTCCTATTGTTCAACAATTGCGTGAAAACTCTTCATACATTAATAAATACTTGTTGGCATTTTTAATGTACTTAATCTTAATTATATATATATACATATATATATATAATTAAATCATATAATTATATCAATAAATTATAATTAAAAAACCACAATAAAAATAGTTTTAAAAAAAAATATATATATATACATTTCTCTCTGACAAAAATTGTCCAAATTCTTACAAATAAAATTTTTTTTTAATCTGCTTTCTTGAAAATTTTTATTAGCATTTAAAAAGTTCTATATCGAAAAGTATTTGAAATTAAATCTATTAAAATCTAAAAAAAATTACTAATTTTTATATAACGAAAACATAAAATTGGCATCTCAATCTTCATAAACAAGCCGTATGGTAAAAGTAGTAGACTAATAAGCGAGCAATGAAGCAGGTTTCTCGGCAAACTTTAATCTCTTCTAGTGTACTCTATAACTCCTCGTCTCATTGATGAAACGTTGAAGTTTCAATGTTTCCTGGAGATACTTTCCAGAGTTTCCATTGTTTAGATAGTATACCTTGCGCTCTCATTTCTACCTCTATCACGAATAATGTCAATAAACTCATACGATCTAAAATCATTCTCATGTTTTCATCACGGTAACATTTCAATTATCTCATGTTCTAATTGAGCGATAACATTTTTCTATCGATAATAAACCAGTAACAAATTGCATAGCATTATAATCTTACATAATTAATAACTCCTAATAAAAAAAAATTAAAGCATTTTCATTCTTGTATAACGTCCATAATTTTCAATTACTCTTTTTTTCCTGCTTAATTTAATGTTAATATATCTCGAGATAGAAAGATGAGTTGAAATTCTGTGTAAACTGCAATTAAGATTAATTATACCTTCTCCATAGTATACATAATTCTATAAGCTTACCTATTTATTTACTCTCTTAGCATCTCATCTCGTGAAGTAAGGCAACTTAGAGTGTTACAATTAACAACATAATGAAAGTGCACAATTTTTAATAACAATATCTATTAAATAGAGGGCATTCCTAGAACGATCCAAAATTCTTTCAGATTCCAGGAAAAATCGATACATACATATATATATATACACACACTTATAAACACTTATACACTAAATACATAATTCTCTTTTAACATTGTGGTAGTATTTATTTCATAAAATTGAGGCATTAGTGATTAATCACAATACAATCATTTATAGTTTCATTCAATATATGACATAAATATCACAAGAGAGTAGTTTGCGCTCATACGCGCTTTATATATGATATATACGCGCATTATACGGTATTTCGATATTTCGCGTCTAATATATATTATTTATTTATGATTAAATATATCGACTCTGATTGATTATAATAACATCATCAAAAATACATTACACACAGTCAAAAGTGAATCACCTCAACTTCCAAAACTTCTCTTGCGACATCGGTCGCATATCACACTTTTGGCAAGTAAGAAAAGATTGACTTATTGAACACCTTGTGCGTATGATAATAGTGATAGAAAAGGTCAGTATTATTGTAGGATAATAAAAGATACTTTTAGTTAAATGACGTTTAAATTCGATGAACGTCATCACTCGGAGAACAAGCAACATTGGAAGACGACAATAATATAAAAAGAATTTTATAGGACAGGGTAAACGCGTTAAAGAGGTCTCGAAAAAACAATGTCCGTAAAAGACAAGATTCAACGTTATTGTATAAATATACTAATCGAGAGTTCATTGGCAGGTTT
Source organism: Lasius platythorax (assembly GCA_963971435.1). Lineage (NCBI taxonomy): Eukaryota > Metazoa > Arthropoda > Insecta > Hymenoptera > Formicidae > Lasius > Lasius platythorax. The sequence goes on from OZ020535.1 coordinate 17,584,165, forward strand.
GCTGAATTTAAGGAATGCTTTCATTTGATAATAAGCAATGATGGAAGACATTTAGTATATATAGAATAACAAGAAATCTTCAATGTGTGGTCTCCTGTTTGAAATACGCTAGACAACTATTTTGTAGAAATATATTTATCGAAGCTTCTTAACATGTTCGTTGCATCGTCATTATTAAAACATATATGTATTGCAGAGTCACAATTTTGGCAATAAAAAAAAAGATAAAATTAAAAAATATTGTTATTGTATTATGCTTTTTCTTTCATTGCAAAAAAGATATTTAGTAAAAACAATTTCTATAACGAAAAGTTTTTTTAAAATATCAAACTCAAAATCATAGCATATATATATATATAGCATATTTGCTTATTCATATAATGAGATTCACATAATACTTCTCTTATTGTCAATCAAAATATTATCAATTAAACAATATTTTATAATTTTTATTTATAAGTTTTTCTCCAACTATTTCATTTAATTCTCATTTTCAATTCAATCGATTTTTTCATCAGTTTTCACAATTTTCCAGATTTATATCAATTGAAATTTTGGTTACAAATGCGATATACATATGTAAAAGTAATTAATATGGAACCTTCTGATGTTTCGCAACGAACATGTTAATTGAAAAAGTTTATAATGAAATTTACATTTGTTTCACAAATGTGAAGTGCCAGTTTCATAATATGCTGTTTTTTTTTTTATTTTGGCAGTAGTTTTGGATAACTACATATACCGACACTGTCAGCAGTAGCAGGAACTACTGGGCGGTGGAGTATCGCGTTCGTGGCATCTTAAAACTTTTTGATGCGGTAACAACGATTTGTCCACCGTAGCCTCCATCCTGCGCATTACGCGGTCTAATAATATTTCCACAGCGCGCTCGACATTCTGGCCGGTCGCGGCACTCGTCTCCAAATAAACCAAGCTGAAAAAGATAATATTTTCACTTGAGCAAATATATTTGAAAAAATATTGCACAATATATGTATAACAAAACTTGAAAAAAACATGTATCTATAATTTTTTTAAATGACGTTACATGCGTTTTCCTATTTCTGATTTGACTTACCCATGCCTTTCAGCAAGATCTCGTGCTTTATATTCGCTGACGACGCGTTTGTCCTCAAGATCTGATTTGTTGCCACAAAGAATTATGTCTGGGTCATCACAATATGCGTGGGTCTGCGCGCATTTATAAAAATATTATGTTAATTCAATAAACGTAAAAAAATTTCGAAGCAAGCGTACTAGACTACAAGAAAATTTCATGCAAACTACATTTACAATTGCACTATCCAATTTTGAAATTCAGGCATACATACCGTTTCAAATTTAAAAAACTCTTCATAAAAAATTTCTTCATTTAATAATTTCTTCATTTAATAATTTCTTCATTTAATAATTTCTTCATTTAATAATTTCTTCATTTAATAATTTCTTCATTTAATAATTAAATTTCTTAATCACTAATGTTACTTTTTTCATTATAAATATCTAATTTTTAAATCGAATGATAGCTTGAACAAGCAATAGTATCGATTAATATGTAATTAAAATATTGCATAAGTTGAAAAACTTGCAGATTCTTAATTTTTATTACATAAAAAATTCAAAGTACCATAGATAATATATGGAAGAAATAGCATTTCTTTTGCAAGAATTTCTTTTTAGATATATTTAACAGATTTTTCCTGATTTATATCCATATTAATGTAAAAATACTTATATAGTTTATATCTTTTATATCTTTGTATTTCATGTTCCTGTATTTATCTACATTAAATATATGCAAATATAAATGCAAGATAGTGCCACTTAGTTTTTCCAATTACATGTATTGGATTATGCCAAGTCTTTCAAAAATTTTAACGCAATCCAAGCAAGCGTTTTAGTTAAATGCAATAAATCGCCTTGTTAAATAGTTAAGATAGCTCGCCTTGTTAAATAGTTAAGATAGCTTGTGCCAATACATTTGTCTAAATTTAGAGTACATTAGTACTCTGTGCAATAATCCACCCTGCCAATCACCCACATGCTTTATTTTACTTCCAGAACCATGGATATCAAGCAACAATATAATTAATTATATTCATGCATCATATCAAGACAAATATAGAGCAATTTAAAAAAAAAGACACCAACAAGACGAAAAATCAACTCAAGCAAAGAATTGATTCAAAGAATCATTTGGCTAAGCCAAACCATCCAATCTTGTATAATATTTACAATAATAAATGATGAATACCCTAAGCTGCTCCAGCCAGTTTCTAACTTCAAGAAACGACAATTCATTGGTCAGGTCAAAAATTAGTAGAAAACCCATGGAATCCCGGTAAAAGGCTGTGGTTAGACTTCTGAACCTGAATATTAACAATGTTAAGCTACTTGTGTGGAATATTAGATTGGAAGTCTTAAACCTTTGCGCACATGCAGAATGCATCATACATATTAATTAGAATATCAATAATGCTTATAATATATATGTATATATATTTATATATATATTCGATATGTATTCGAATCTTTCAGATCTTTGCAACATGCGCTTTGGCATATGTAAGCTTTCGCAGTAATGTAGAATTAAATTATCATTTAAATATTATTAATGCAAAATATAATTGCAGCATAGTATCATATGTGTTTATATCTCTATCACGAATAATTGAATAATCATAAATATGACATAGATACACGAGTGTCATATTTGTTAAAATTTAATGCCAATTTGTCAAAGAGTGCAACAAATGCGTACCCAGATTAGCGATCAATGTCTAGTTCTACTAAAAACTACATGTTCTACCTACAAACTTATCCATATGTACTTACCGTTCCTGGCCAGCTGTGTCCCAGAGCTGCAAATGCACTCGCTGACTTCTGCCATTCGCTGTTTGATATATCTGTAACAATAAATGGCTTTTATTGAACAGAACGTGTCAGCATAGAGAATACGCAATTCTTATATCATTTATCATCGCTGTGTCTGATGTACGCATGACATCTAGTCTAATACTTAACGCTTTCACTTAACTTGGCAGCGTTAATCACTCAAAGTCTGTGTTATCGCAATGTTATTTTTAATATGCAAGTAGTTTATTCAAAAGTACACACACACATACGCAGACTTCGTACAATGTTACCATATGAATTTATATACATATATATATATATATAAAACCTATCTTCTTACCACTCGTTTCTCCTTGAAATCAATCCCAACAGTGGATATGAATCGAGAGTTAAAAGTACTATCGGTATATTGATAGAGGAAGCTCGTTTTCCCAACGCCGGAGTTCCCGAGCGCCAGGAACTTTACCAAGTAATCGTAATTCATCTCGGTAAGAATCTCGTGTGAGTGCTCCAACAAAGAGCTCGATCTGACGCTTGCTTGATGTCGGCAAGGGAAATAAACAATTTCGTTTTAGCGGAGCGAATAAATTATCGTAGTAATCGCCTAGTAAAACCGCGCACTCCCGTAACTCTCGTCGTCGCGAACAGCCGTGTCGTCAACTGTGAAGCGCGTGCGGCATTCAACGGCGTTTGGACACCTGTTGCCTACGTGTGCCACTTTCAAAAGATCCGCGTCCCTCCCCCGAAGCGCGAAAAACCGTTGGATTATAATCGGCGATACTGTTCGATTATATCATCTGACAATCGCACACTCCGCGAACGCACTCCCGATTCGAGGCTCGCGTCTCTCCGCGGCGAATTCGACGCGCGTTATTAATACGTGCGACGTGTATCGAATCGACGCAGCAACGTAACGAATCGCGACAAAAAATGGCGCAAAAAGTGGCGCAAAAAATGGCGCCCGCTATTGCAATTGCAGGGCTACCACAAGCGTCGCGACAAAAATTCGAAATCGCGCGATAAACGCGGGACGAGAAGAATCATAGACGTATAAAATATATATAGACGAAGTCTATTCTTTAATTTCTCGGCGCGACTCGGAACACTATCCACCAATCACAGGTATGTACATATATAGCCGAACACCGAGCCTGTCCGAAAGGAACCGAAGAGGATCGCATTCCGATATTCCGATGCATCTACTTTAAACCCCTCCCCCTCCCCCTCCCTCCCCCTCTTCTCCATATAATGCCGTCTTATGTATTTTATGTGATTTTTAACGGCCAGATGAATTGAAAGTACAACGATTATCTATAACGTAAAATGACGGAAGAAACAGACGTAAAAGTTGACGTTGAATATTGGTAAGTATATAATTATCTAGCAAGACTTTTTTTTAATCTAGGCTAGATTATAGAATGAACATAAATTTCAATTATCTGCTTTGTAAATACAAGATTTCAAAATTTATCAACTGACGCCGATACAAGCATCTTTTATAAAGAATTATCATTATTTTATAACTTTTGCAAGCAACTGTTAATTGCAATTTTTATGGATAAATTTATTTGTAAATATTATATACATCTTGTATGTGATAAATTATTTTTTGTAATTTTGCAGCGGCTCGTGTGGACATAAGAAACAATTTCTTCAGTTAGCAGAGGAAATAAGAAAGAATGTTCCCAATGCCACTGTGGCTGGTGCAGCGGGAAGGCAAGGTAAGTTTGCAAATATGGCACAACAAAATATAAACTGTTAAAATTCTTACAATTGTTATTCTCTTTAGCATCTTTCGAAGTGCAAGTCAACGATGAGCTGGTATATTCAAAGCTTCAAACGCTAGCCTTTCCTGACTTTGCCGCAGTTGCAGATATGATCAAAGATGTAGCCTCAGGTAAACCGGTGAGAAAAATTGATCAACAACAGGCAGTAGACTGTGTATTATTATGAGAATACATTTATAATAAGTACACAGTACAAATACTTTTTGTTACAAATCAGGTATACAAATTTTATTTTACAATTTACATTTTTTATGTGTAAAGAGAAACTTAATTATTTATTATAGGTAAATGGTTTGCTAAATACTCGATAGGACACATTTAGAGATTTTTCCAGAGATTTAGGAATTTGTTCATGTTAAATTTCAATATGTGTATAAAATTTAGATATATAATTATTCATTTAGAAGTTATCTAATATAATTATTCATTTAGGAATAATAAATATGATCACCAATTTTAAGTCTACCTTGTGTTTTCTCCAATCGGGTTAAATAAATTCCAAATCTCAGTTTTCCATGAAATTCTTCCGCTAACGTTCTTAATGGCTCAATGGTTTTTTTCCCAGTTGTTTGATCAATGCATATCATTTGACATCTTGTACAGGGACCATTTACCTGCAATAATTAAATATATATATAGCAATATATCTTAGACATTAAAAACTTGATCAATTCATACTTTAAAATTATTATTTCCTATGCGAATATATTCCCATTGTATTTCGTCAAAAGCATTGCAGCCTTTTATAATAATGTTTCCTCGAAATCTATGCAAAGTTGTGTCTTTTTTTAAATCTGTATCATCAGATACTTTATCAACAAGCCACGACACGCTTGCTTCATTTATTATCAAATACTGTGCTTGACTAGAAAATGATAGTTCTGTCTTGTCTATTCCTGTAAAGAGAAAAGAATAATACTAACAATAAGTTCAGTTGATACAAGTAACTGCAAGATTCACATATAATACATATTTATATTTTTATTACCTTTCTTTTGTCTCTCATGGCTTTGTCGAATTAATCTAAGATTTGGTTTGCCCAATGCCAAGCTTAACCACTCGGAAACTTCTGATCCACAATCAATACCTTGTACTCTACTCTCGCATACTCTGCTTTGACATATAGGATGTTCTATTGATTTTTCATAAGTATTTTCTAAAGGTATTTGAATTGTTGGCATTCCTTAAAATGTTTTATTATGATTTATACTAAAATAATGGTACATTAAACTATACTACAAAGTGTCAAATTCGTAAAAATTTAATACCTGGATATGTTAATTTCATAATCCCCTGCTTTTTAAAAATGATAGGTTTAAGCAAACATAAATTCACATGGTGTTTTTGCGTTAAACAAGTTCCAGATGATGTTATTATCATCCATTCTCTATCGTATTCCAGACCCTTCGAATTCAGATTCCATGAATCTATAATCTCGTATGCACCACACGATTTGATAGGATATATAAATAACCGTTGCAAAGTGCATTTGTTTACTTGTGTAATTATTTTGTCAGGGTTTATAATACAATCGCTTTCACTTTTATTATGACAATTATTTCGTAGATTATTGTTTGCAATATTTTTCTCAATATTTGTAATAGGGATAGGATAATCTAAGATGTTAGAATTATAAAAGTGCCTGTATTTTTTATGAACTCTGATTTTATGATCTTTCCACCATTGTGGAAATTTTCTGATGCACGGTTTATCGATAAAACATTTTGTGATCATAAGTAAGACTGTCTGAACATCTTGAATCGTAGACATGTATCCAAAGGAGATTCTTACTGCTCCGGTCGGTTTTCCATTTATTAAATCTGCAGCACCACCGCATGTATATCCTGCTTCATAGTTTCGAAGAATTTCTTCAGTAGAAAGGGATAAATGTCTCTGACACGCACCAGGATTACAAAAACAGCCTGTTCTGAGATGTATTTTGAATAGTGCTGCCATATTTACGACTTCCATGTATCCTACATATTCACCATTGGATCGGATGAGATTAAATGTAACGATACCTCCTTGTGTGCTGCGATCTTCATAGTCAGAATCAGAGTATAGTTTTACAACTGGTTTATCATTACAATGATGTAATGTTAATAAGGAATGATGCAAAGTTTGGGCGAGAGAAAAAACGTGCGTTGATATTTGATCCATGGTAAGCTTCGAAAGTATTTCAAAGCCATATTGTAACGATGCGATGGATAAAAACGAGACGGTCCCATCTTCGAATCTGCAGAAATCGAGACGTTTTAAATATTTTCTTTTATTTTATAGACAAATGCAATTCTTATCTACCTTTGATGTAATACTTGACGTTTTTTGTGAAACATTTCAGAACTGAGAGCAACATCCACGGTCCCGCCACCGTAATAAATCTTCTCCAAAATGTCCGAACTGGAATTCTTAACCAGCAGGGCGCCAATGCCGGTGGGATAGCCAAACATTTTATAAAAAGATACGCACACAAAGTCTGGTTTGAAAATAGATAAATCCAAATTATTCGTTGGCACGAAGCCAGCCGCGTCGAGTAGAACGTACCACCTAGTCAATGGTTCACTAACAACAATGGAAAGCGCTCCTGTATGCGCATCTCTGATCCACTTAAGGGGATATTTCATTCCGGAAAAATTGCACTGTGCCGAATACACAAAAAGAGAATTGCTGTTCTGTCTTTCATCGGGATCGCGAGAGGTTGCATGCTGGCTGAAAACTCGAAACGCCCGATTATGATCGAGACAAATGACCTCGGCACCTCTAGCAGCGACTACATCTCGCATCCCGAGAACCGACGTATGATTGTCTTGCACGTAAACAAAATTTCCCGTATACCGGGGAGTTGTCCCGTTGTTTTTATTCGCCTTGAAACGAAATCCTTCTGCAATTATCTTTAGAGCCGCCGTAGCGCCCGAAGTGAAAATAACGCTGTATTCATCGGGAGTCGTATTGAAGTGACTCAAGATCCTAAGTGATAATTTAAATCAATTTGTTATCTCATACGTTTCTTTTTTTTTGTTTATCGTTATGTGATGTCTCACCGATATCTCATACGTTCGATAATATCCTGCGTCGATGAACTCCCAATACCGAGAGAATGCGGATTAGCATAAAGAGAACCATGCAGATCGGCACCGACGTTCCTAATCTGTGTATCCGAATACAAAGTTGCGCCCGCGTGATCCACGTAGCATTCGCCTGAGGTAAAAAAGAAGGCAAATATAAAGGTAACAGAAAGAGAATTTTATGTAACATTATTCACATTTCGTCTATTTCCTTCATATTCAATTAAATACGCGCATGAATATTAAATACAATGTTTTGTGATTTGATAATCCTTCTATCTTATATAGTAATAACTCGACAGCTCAATACTGATTTTATCCTTAATCACAGCAGAGAGATTTAATATAAAAAAAAAATTCAAAATGAGCCGTAAAAACTGGTTGAAAGAACATTTGATAGTTTTGGGACATCCTTTAGATAATAACAGAATATATTACGTAAATATTATTAAAGCGATATCATCATGCGAGTTCTTGTAATCACGTCATCATAGCAGAGTTAAATCTATCATGTATCGCGCGAATAACAAAAAAACAAAAAAAAATATTGTAAGAAATTATTAATGCAATATGTCGATATCTTGTAAAATAATAATAAGCAGAATTTTATCAAAATATACATGTGCGCGAAATACATTCTTAATTACCTTTAAGTCTTGCAAATTCATTCTGCAGGAATTTCGTAGTGGTATCGTCGTATGCCGGCATGAACTCCAGCGTCTCTGTCATGGTGATGAATCCTTAGACTGAAACTTACTACAGCGCACACACCGACTTTAAGAGCTTTATTATCACACGCTGGAGGAAGTTGTGGAGATACACGAACGATTACTTAACCGAGTTTATCCACAATTATTGCTACCGCTCGAGATTTAATGCAGAAAAGTTTGGAAACTTCCCAGAGAAAAAGAAAGAGAGAGCCGATACAATCGCGTTACAGTCACTTACACAATAACAATGACGTATGCCATTGCTGACAGAGCATCGTAACTAATAATTAACACAGAATTAAGGGGGATCCATGCGAAAGCAGATGTCATTATCAAATGACGCTACTCTATAATAACGATATAGATAACGTTGTATATGTGAAGTAGAAGAATCTTTTTTTTTCTTTTTTTTCTTTTTTTTTTTTTACATCCTTTTATCGCTATATGTTCTCCTATTACGATATCGATGCGAGAAATTGTTGCACATTAAAAATGAACGATAAACGATAGAGATTTATCGTAAGATTTCGACATACAAAGAGTCATTGCAACTTGTTACACATCAATATAAATCACTGCGAAATTATTCTCTACATACATAAATATTTTAACATTCTTAAATATTTTCAATATATTATATTCAGACGCTAACATAACTACATTACAGTTACATAATGTAAAATAGCTGAAATGCTCAATTGACACTTGACATATATTATTGTATTTTACAAAATTAAAGCTAGTCTCACATTTTTATCAAAGATTCACTGGCATTATGTAACATTTGTAAAAACTAATATAATAGTGTCGACATTTTGTGTGATGAATTATACTAAATTATTTATAATTTATTAACCTAGAAATCAAAGAGCAACGTTTTTATTAATTTGTCTATATATATGAAATGTATAAAAATATACAATGCATAACACATGATATGCGTCATTCACTAACTATCGCGATTATTATTTAGAGTTATTTTTCGGTGCTCACAAAATATAAAATATATACATAAACTATACATTGTAGATTTGCCAATACACAGGTTATATATTTGCTGTATACAGACTAATGCTGATATATGTTTTAAGCCGGCTGTTTTTCTATATCTTATGCAACTCGCGAAAGTTGCTGAGTAATACAATTGCGAATAAAGCGATATGTTATTCCTATTATAATCATTTTAAACAGGAACTAACGCGTGACGAGGTGGCCGAGTGGTTAAGGCGTTGGACTGCTAATCCAATGTGCTCTGCACGCGTGGGTTCGAATCCCATCCTCGTCGACCTTTTTTTTTGATAATCTTTTTTGTATAAAGTAATATTTAATACTGTGACACTATTATATTTATGATAATTTCCACCTGTGTATGTGCAATATAAATTTCATATGCTTAAGAAAGTCGCACTATTAATATTAGTTAATTTGAAATAACTATATAGACAGTTACATATGTTTTGCACACAGATTAACTAGTCTATATTATATTTAATTGCTTAACATTCGTGATACTTAATCTCGTAAATTTAAATTAATTAATCTCGCAAATAAAAAAAAAATTGTCTTAATAAGTTACTTGTGAATTTACTATACTTTACGATAAAATTATTAACTTATTAAATGGAAATTTTGCAAACTCTTTTTATGTACGTATCTTGCGATAAAATAGGTAAAATATCAAACATTAGTATAACAGTCGGGATATTAAATGTGCTCGAATTTATTCATGACATTTTTATACTTGCGCATTCTTATGAAAGTCTAAAAACTGCCGGTGCTACATTTGCCGATCGTAAAATATAAAGGGTTTAGGGTGTGATATTAGGTCACGGACAGAAAGATGGACGTAATCTTCGTATAAAGCATACTTTTACAAAGGAGAAAATTCAACAACTTATGTGAAGGGGTACGCCTGTCCATGACCTAGAGCACCATCACTTAAAGCAGTGGTGACCAACTTTACGACAAAGGGCCGCATCGATGCTTTTCAGCGAAAATGCGGTAAATATTGTATAAACATTTTACTCGCTTTTTATTAGTTATCCATAAATATTTAAACTGAGTCTCCATAAAGATCCTAATATTTCATTAAGATAATTTTGTTAAAAAGATCTTGTTGGTAAAACGCGCAACAATTTTAATTAAATATAGTATAATTTTAACAAATATTGAGAGAAACAAAGATAAAGATACCTCATATTCCAAGATATTTCGATTTAATGTGCACAAATTGTGCAAGTGATTTAAATAATTATAAAGCCCAGAATAAAAATGAGATTACAGTTAATGAAATTTAAATTAATTTTTAAATTAAACATCGAAGCCGAAACCATAATCATTCATTTTCGTATCTGTTATCGTCCTATTTGTCACATTTACTGATTTAATCCGTTCTGATATACATATTTGCGTCTATACTATTGCCTGTGTATTTAAAAAGAAGAAATTATGTTCTGCACGAATTTATTCGAAATATTTCTCTTGTTCAACGTTTTCTGTTTAATAAGATTGAGATCACATCTTTTATTTTTATTACGATATATAACGATCGATCTTAAAATTAGCGAGATGAAGAACGAATTTATAAACCGGGGAATTGATTGTCACTTTGATTAATTTTCATATATGTTTGTTTCTCTGAAGTAATCTTTGTTTTTCTCAAAAGCTATACATAATAATTCGAGTTAAAATTTCGAGTTAGAATTCTATAAATAATTCGTTATTAAATTTAAGACCTCGAGACTATATGAAACTATATGTAGGCGATCACACCCATTTTTTTTTTGTATCTAATAACGAGAGCAGTAAGTGTTACGTATTTCTCCTCTGTTACAGATATGACAGCGCTTATGTCAGTGCGAGAATTTGGAGAAAGCGAGTCCTTGGCGAGTTCTACAAAATATCATGGTAAATTTATATAAACATATCATATTACATAATAAGACTGGCGATACGAGAACAGCATCATCTAATTTTCTTTTATTGCGCAGATCAAATAAGTAAATTTTGAGAGCAAGTATTTTATATTTGTATAATTTTTCTATATAATTACATTCATCTATAAAATATTATTGCATTTTATTATCGTGAAAATCGCGATTATTCATGAGAAACATTACACTTTTTATAAATTCTACATTTCTTTTGTACGGAAGGAAGTATTATTGATTATAATTAATTATATGTGTCTTTACATTTTCAGATGCAAGAAAGATATTAAAATATTCCGCGTATTAAGCAATCGAATGTCAGAAGCGAAATTAAAATGAAAAGTTATTATTACCATGATAATTGTCGTGCTCTCGACGAACTGCTCTGTTTCAGATGCGCGATCTTAATTGGGGACCACGCCCGGAATTCGTCCATGTACCTTCTCGAACGACTATTCTACCTCCTCTCCTTTGCACCTTCGTATGTTCCTTTCTTAATGATTTCCTACAAAGAAGTTTCATACACGTTTCCCTCTCCCATTGGCCATGCCCAATCGAACAAGTTTGTGCCCAAAATTCGATTGAACCCCCTACAATCTCACCCGCATATAAATAGTGGCCAGCAGATACCATTTCGCAGCAGAATCCAGTAGTTATTCCACTTCAAACAAGCAAAATGGCATTTAAGGTAAGCAGACCATGCATCAACATTGTCGAGAACTTATACCAGTATTTTATCTTATCACATGCGCATTGATAAATAACAGAGAATGCGAATTTTGAAATATTAGAAATAAATAGCGTTCTATACAGAGAAGATGCCCTGCAAAACTTTGTAATCAAATCAAAATACTTTCAATTATACATATAATCGAAGCATTCGTTTTATATACATCTTGCTATTTATCAAAATTTATATTCCTCGTATTTTAATAAATCAAGTAAAAAAAAATAGATTGCGAATAAGAGTAATTTTCAAATGTAAAGTTAATTATCCTAAAACTGAGAGAAAACATCACTTCTGTACTGTCAAAAGCTACAAATCTATGAAATCGAAGTACATATAAATACATTAATTTACTTATTAAATTTTGATTCCGAAACAATATCTGAACATTCCTATATATATTCCTATTTACATTGTCATATTTATTTCAATATATTTTATTGATGACAATATTCTCTTTGTCGCAGTTCGTGATACTGGCAGTCCTCGTGGCAGCGGCAAGCGCTGGTGGACCAGCGGCTTACGACATCGGCACATTGTCCGCCGATCACAGCAGCATCGGCTACAGCCAGGAGTCCACGCAGAAGGGCTACGCCGGTCAGAACGTGGTGTCCTCGTACAGCCGGGCCGAGGACACCGCGCACTCGTCGGTGCGCGTGAGCAACAGCCACGTGAGCAACGATCTCCTGGAGCACCACGCCATCGGCTACGCCGCCGCCGCCGCTCCGGTGATCGCCAAGACGTACGCCGCGCCGGCCTTCGCCAAACAGCTGATCGCCGCGCCGCAACCTGTCATCGCCAAAGCCGCTTACGCGCCGGCCCTGACTGCGTACGCCGCTCACCCTGCTCCGGTGTCCGCTTACGGATACGCCGCTCACCCTGCTCCGGTGTCCGCTTACGGATACGCCGCTCACCCTGCTCCGGTGCCCGCTTACGGATACGCCGCCGAGTCCTCCGCTTACGGATACGCGGCCTCGCCGATCCTCGCCAAGGCGACCTACGCCGCGCCCGCCGCTTATGCCAGCCCGCTCCTGACGAAGGCTTACGCCGCCCCGTTCGTCGCCAAGACCGCGTACACCGCTTACGCGGCACCGGCGGCAACCCCCTTGATCGCCAAGACCGCTTACGCGGTAGCACCTGCTCCCTTCGTCGCCAAGACCGCCTATGCACCTGTTGCCGCTGCTCCGGTCCTAGCTAAGACCGCGATTGCCGGATTAGCGCCGACTCTCGCGTACACATCTCATGCCGCGCCGGTGGTCGCCAAGACTTATGCTGCCCCTTACTCGTACGAAACGGCCGCGCCCGTGGTGCACGCCACTTTCAGCGGCTTCGGCACTAGCTATGCCTGGTAAATTGATTGGATTGATTTAATATACCCCGTTAATTTTCGCGTAAGCGACTCGCCATGACTATGATTTCGAAAATTGTATCTCTCCCACATCAGCGAGATGACCTTTCCAACGTTATCGTATTCTGTATTCTGAAACATGCGCACGATTTTTTATTACGTATCCACTCTTAAAAAAGGCATGCCAAATCGATACTGGATGAATGTATCAAAATTTTAGTTTATTATTGCTTCTTTTCCGTGATGCCGATTTCGGCTCTTTCGCTGTGAGCAACTGTTATCATAATTTAATTCCTCTCGAAAAATTTACTTTGATAAATATTTATATTGATTTTATATTAATAATTTATATTAATAATAAAATAAACGTTTATAGTATATGATTTATTACCACAGTACATGTAATTCAATTAATTGATAACTTGGCTTTACATCAGTTAAAGCAAAGTTTTCTGATAATATTCTCTGATTCTGTGAACATAGATAGATCGGCTATAAAAAATTAGGATAGAATCGCCGTGCGTTATAAGAATAAGTTATTACGTACAATTAAAAAAAATTCTTTATAGTGTTTTTTTAATTTATACTCTAATTTACTCTTGTAATAAGTGTGTATATTGAAAGAAGCTATTAAAAGTCATTCGATTTAATCTATTAAAAGTTATTCCATCTAATTTGTTCTAACCCATATATTTTAAGGCAATGGATCTATCTATAATTTATACCTATACAATCACTACAAATTCGTTACCTAAAAATAAATAAGTAAATAAAATTAAAATTTGTCACTCACCGACCGATGCGCAATAGTAACATTGATGGCATTGAAACTACGTTGATCTGTAATATACAAGTATAAAATTCAAATTATAGCAGCGTCCAAAAAATAATTAATATTTTAGAAAATTATTGTATGCGCCGAATTTTTCATTTAATGCATACAATAATAAGCAGATATATAATATGGAATAATTTTATAAATTCTGCAAAGATTATTTATTTTTAAATAGAAACTTTTACAGAATTTATATAAAAATATTTTTCTCTAATGCTTCCTTCTATTAGCCCTCTTTTTGAAGATAACGTATTCTTATTTCTATTTGCACATTTTTATATCTAAGCATAAATATCATTAATTTAGGGCATTCGTAGACGAGAACAGTCACGAGCGTACAATCGATGAGCAACAAGTACAAAAGATCAGGATACAATAGAAAGCATTGCGATGTATTACGTGGATGAATGAATATGTGTCACCTAATTTCTAGTTAAAACTTGAAAAAAAATTTGCATACAATGGATAATCGAAATGTACTGATCATTTCACAATGTCATTGCACGAATCCAGTTGAATATGCAACGACAAGCCACTTTCACATATGACCGGTTTCCTGTGAATTTGGAACAGTCGCGATGATGAAACACGATGCGAGATCTAATTTCTTATTGAAATAAATTTGTGCTACAACGATTTATTTAGCCAATGCGCACATATATATACCGCTGCAATATTAGAATATTTCGCGCGATTGCAATCTTGAAAAACTAAGCTCTAGAATCTCTATTATCCAGAATCTCTCTCAGAAAAATGTATATGTGTATGTGTGTGTTTGTGTGTGAACATATTCTTTTATCTCGTATTATAATATATCTCATATATGAGATTTTTTATCTATTTTTTTACCTACCGCGCTTATGTGTGCATGTATACGCATTTTATGTGTGTGCAAGTGTATGTCACGTGTGCATTCAGCCTTTTGAACACCTCCGCTTTCTCTTTCGTTTAAAAGAGATAGAATCTCTCTCTAATTATGTGTTTACTCTATTTTCATATATATTCTTTAAATTACGTCATCAATATTCAATCTATTTACATTATGTCTATGGTTCCGATATAATAGAATATTTGAATATTCATATACTTTCATTCATAAATGACGTACTTACGGGAACACAACCTATCTGCTTTACGCGAATGACTCACGTCACGTGACAGCTGTCACAAAATTGGCGGGAAAGGAGGTTAGGTCATAATCAGCTGTTCCGAACGCAACATGTGTATGTTCCGCGAGAAACGTCTTTCATCCTTAAAATCGCGACAAAGCGACAACGGAAATCGCGCGAATTGTTCATTTATACAATAAAGTGAGCATGATGGATACGATTTGCACGGAAAAGTTTTACGGCGGTAAAGTGCGGAAGCGCAAACTCAAGTCCAACGTCAACTGGGTGAAAACATATCGAGTTATGCCGTCGCATATACTGGGCCCGACGCAATTTTGGCAGGTTTTTCACAGACAAGTCGATGCCCTGACAACAGCTGCCGAATATAGCACTAAAACGGACACGCTTTGCACCTTCGCGTATCAACGGCCAAGCGATGGAAGTCGCAGATTCGTCGTCGCGCATCCGGAGGTCTATTGGTGGTACTACAAGGCAAAACCGCAAGAAGAAAGATGTTCATACGAGGTGAACGCATATAGTTTCGCTTATTTTAATACATGCTAAATCATTAGAACATTTGAATATCTCTCTGTTGATTTTGAAGATAGAAAAATATATATATGCAACATAAAATTTGCACAGTTTCAAAAGAAGAATAGATATGTTTCAATAGAAGAAATAAGATATATTTAATTGTACTGTTATGTTGCACAATTTATAGAATCTGCACACATTCATACATTTTTTGGTAATTATATAAACATTTTTTTCTAATTCAAAACTTTTAAGTTATTACATGTAACTGTTAGAATCACGTTTTAAATTGTTATGAAAAGAATTATACTTTTGGCAGATAGTATAATTTCTAGATAAAATATATTTTTAATATACTTCTCTCTCTTACTACAGTCTTCAAAAAATTGTCTTAAACTTTCAACAGGTAATACCAAAAGATTCGCCATGTTGGTTGTACCTGGATTTAGAATACCCGGTCGAATTAAATCCACTATGCAATGGATCACGCATGACCAGAACACTAATAGATATTATACGCGTGTATTTACTTACTCACTATCACTTGTTGTGTGATAGAAATAACTTTTTAATACTAGACTCTACATCCAGCACAAAATTCAGCAGACATGTGATTTTCACTATGAAGGATATGGCTTTTAAGGATAACTCGCATGTTGGAAAGTTCATCAAAATCATATACAATGATATTATGCTTTACCTAAAATCAGATATGCAGTCGCATGGAATTTTAAATCAATTTAATAAAGTAGATATCGAGGAAATGCTTGTGGAGACAGATCATGGCAAAAAGTTGTTTGTTGACAGTGGTGTCTATACAAAGAATAGACAATTCAGAGTATATCTTTCCACCAAATGGGGAAAACAATCGCATTTAACAGTCTCTGCAGATTGTACGCATAATCCAGTAAATAAATGCAGAGATAAGGAGTTAGGGATCTTTTTGGACTCCCTGATATCATATTTTCCAAATAAGCAAAATTTAATTTTGCTCGAGTTTTTTAATCGGAGTGACGTAAAAGCTCAACTTTACTCGAAGACTACACCAACACAGTACAGTCACAAGAGTGATAACCAGAGCTCACCGTACCCTGAAATAGACAAATATATTAGCAATCTTGTTGATCCTGGCAAGATACGCATCGTTAAATATTCCGATAAAACCAAAACACTGAGATATGAAATTTATGGTAACAGGTAATACAATGATAATTAGTTATTAATATTCTTTTCTATATACACATTTATCTGGCTACATAAAAGAAATAATGTAAAAAACGTATTTTCTATACATTGTTTTATAGATACTGTGAAAACATTGGCAGATGTCATAAAAGCAACAACATATATTGGATTGTGGATTTAAATAAGAAAAAATTGTATCAGAAATGTCACGATGAAGACTGCTCAGATTTTTTGTCTACACCAAAGAGTTTGCCAGAAGAAATTGCTTTCATGCTTGATATAGAAGGTGATACTCTCATATCCCGTCTAACGGTAAATGAAAATATTACATAGCAAAAAAGATTTAAAAACTATTATACTCTTTATATATAAGCATAAATATAATTTATATGAAAATATGTACAAATACTTTTATTCCTCAATAAATCTATTTTTAGCATGCCTTTTTTCAAGAATAGTACCATTTAACATCTACAAATGATCAAAAATTATATAAATATAACATTTTATATTTAGTAGAAATAGAGCATTATACAAAATAAGACATATTGACATTATATAATTAACACATACAATTTATTTACATGATGATTATTCTAATGAAAATTATTACAATTGTATTTTCTATGATAATTCCTTATACAATAATATATATTATATATATAGTTGAAGAATATGTATGTATATATAATGACACTCTATTCTCTTTGTTTATTCGGGTATGAATATAATATGGATATAAGTATATACTTATATATTCTATATGTATTTACATTTTCTGTGCAAATTATGTATGTGTGTGTATATATATATATACACACAATATAAAACAATTAAGATATTTTGCATGTATGCGTGTATAACGTACATAATTTTTGAGAAGAGAAAATTGCTTGTAAATATGGTAATTTTAAAAATATCAGATATATTTCCTTGAGATATAAAAAGGAGTCAAGTCGATTCAATAGAAAAAAATTTTATTAATTATTTAAATTGCAACTTTCTGTAAAAAGTACTGTAAAGATATACTTGAAAAAGAAACTGAAATTTTTGTTAATGGAAATTTATACTAAACAATATACAAATGTATCTTACTTGTTTTATACTATGTTTAGAGAGATACAATGAGTTCGATTTGTTTTTTTGTATAGAGATCTATTTATATATCATATAAATTATCAAACCAGTTCAATTCATTACTTTTCCACAAAACAGATTATCTTCTGTTTGTTCTTATTCATTATTGTTTACAACACATAATGCAAAGTTTCGGCAAACTAAAATCATAATGACACATTTAATCAGTCTCATTACTTGCTCCTTATGTTTCTTTTTATAAAAAGTGGAAATTACTGATTAAATGAAAAATGAATAGGTTGTCATATATTCACAATTTCATATCGCTCTACACAAAAGCATATATTATTTGTCCAATATATGTTAATGAAATATCGCTCGTTCCACGAACCTGCTCTATTTCTTATCAATAGTAGATTATTATTCTCTTCATATCACATTAAAACATCCACTAGTCAAAAGTTACTCCATTAAATCCAATTGTCAAAGATCCAAAAATGCAAATAATTTTGTAAGATAGAAATAATGTAATAAACCTTGCTCTTCTTTGGGTGTAGAATTTGTATCCTTATTTTCAGTTTCTGTTATATCATTTTCTCGCTGTACATCGTGTGTTACATCCAATTTGTTAGTATCGTTAGCAGAATCATCTTGTGGATCTTGGTAATCTCTCATCGATTCTTTATCGTCTAAATTATCTTCTACATCAACTTTAATTTGCTCTTTGGAAACATCCTCCTCAGATAACGTAAGACTGTTAGATGCAGTTGCGTTTTGTTTCATCAGTTTATATTTTTGGTAATCCTTTGAGGCCTGTCTCATACGAACTAGAAAGTCTGGTAAACCTAAAATATATATATGTATATATATAATTATTATTACAATATATTGAAAAAGATCTCGTCATTCACTTTGTAATAAGGAAACAGACCTCTCAATGCTACCCATGCAGTAACAGCGGACGGTACAGCGACGCCAGGATCATCAAAGTAAGTGAGACCAAATTCGATGCCTGGCTCATGGAATTCTGTATAAGGCTTTATCACCATGTACGACCAATATGTCTTGACCCTGTTACATACAAAATTCAGATTGATTAATTGACAAAGAATTTGGAATTTGTTTAATTTTATATTTAATTTTAATAATTTGTATATTCAATCATTCAACCCAATCATTTCTACATCACTTAATGAAATACACAAATAAAGAGGATTGATCAACCAAATTAACGATGTCTCATAGATATGTACATACATATATAAAATATATATTTATATGATCTCTTGAATCTTTTTATATACCTGTAAGTTCCCCGTCTTTCTGGCACATCAGGATGTTCTGTTACTCGACTCACAATAATCACAAGTCCCTTCTCTCTATCCACAATCCATCGTCGTTGATATACATAATCTCTGTTAGAAAATAATTTCTACACAATGCAAATTAATCAATTATTAAATGAGAAGACTTATTCCACAATGACATATAGTACATTATATCAGACTTACAGGCCAGATCATTTCCCAATGAATAATGTCAGTACTATGATTGATGGATAATTCTGACTTTGGATCAGTCTCAATAATCTGTAATTCCTGTGCAGTGGGATCCCATTGCTTTCTATAATCTACGTCGATTTGTACTTGCAGAAAATCATCGGCAGTAACATCAGAGAATGAACCGTATACTTTGTACGCAAATAATCCTCCAGAATCAGGCTCTTTTTTTCTCCATATTAACATATCCTGACGCTCGATAAAAGGCTGCCAACCATCTGCTGTGTTCATAAATTTTATAAATTAAATATCAAAATATACATAAAAATAGGAAATATATAAAACACCTTAATGTTGAGTAATTGATGCAAGAAAACCTTACAATCCTGATTAGAAGCGACAGAAGATTGAACTCTGTTACATTCACAATATTTTACATTGGGCTGTACAACATCAATGACAATTCGCAGATGACATTTGGCACAGACTACTGTGGAGTCACGTAATCTATAAATTCCGTCAATCTCACGATTATACCTGCAAAAAAAATAGAGTTCTTTATTAGAAAAATATTCTAGAAATATCATGTTATGTTTTGCCATTATAAACACTTGTCGCAGCTACCTATTAATTTCTTCATCGCTTATCCTATCGCGATCCCAATTGTACACGGTTACACCGGCTGCGCTTATCAAGAAATTCCTGGCGTTTCTGGCGAGTCTCAATCTCCAGGAGCGCATGAACTCCCTCAACGCTACCTCGTCCCATATTCTCGTGTACAGGTGAAAGATCTGTATGTATCGTCTGATCCGTTGAGCCGCCACGAACTCGAACTGTTTCTTGCAGACTTGGGCCACCTGCGTGCCCTGTTCGCGGAACCATAAACTTATCCTCTTGCGGTAAATACCGAATTTGCCGCGATTTTGCGTCTTCGGGCCGCAATGCTGCAAAACGATCGCTAATCTGCTGCTGCTGCTGCGTCCGCCACAGCTGGCGTTGAATCGTTTCAAAGCATGACCGGTCAGTTTCCACGTGTACATCGTTCGATTTCGTTGCTGCGTTACGCTATGAACACTTTCCGGAGCGCGGAGAGTTTACGATCACTCAGTCTATTCACTCTCATTTACATATATACGAATTCTTTCTACAAATAACTCGCGGTGATACTTATATGTACGTAACACTTTGTGTCGATCCTGTTGTCTCTCTCTCGGTTTTCTCGTTCGCGCTATCGATCAAGACCGCACGCAAGTCATACGCGTCACGTGAAGCGCATACTTTTCTAAAGTCGACGTCGTACGCACAATAGGTCGCTATTAAATTAATTATGCGAGGAAATCATCATCATCATCATCCCGTTCGCATACATAACCGCCGAGCATACATAACCATCGATTGTCGTGGGACGAAAGGGAGTTGCGCGAGCATGTGCGCATCTTTCGGGGGGGTCAGAAGGGGAAGGGTCAATCGCGGTCTAGATTTTGAATTTTCGAAGACACGCCACGCGTCAATTCTGATTCCTTTTTAGAAGAAGAAAAGAAGGGCGAAGAGCGAAAGAGAAATGTAACTCTGCATCTCGATTTTCTAAGATTTTACTCATTCATATACGTAGTTCATTCATGTACGTCATCGCTAATTTGTATTCATCGATGCGTGTCGATCGCAACCCGAAGTGTGCCGAAGTGCGATAAATTGTCATTCGGTAGGGGCTTCTAATATCCCTTCAGCCACTAGAGAAGACAACAGTGACAAGACGTGACAGTGTTATGTATGCGATCTAAATCAAGTATGTCGACGATATATATAATTCGATTTATTTGGCACGTTGAATTTTTTTTTAAACGAGTCATTACGACAGTAGTAGTGATCAGTGTTTGTTAATTGCATGTATTCGCACGTAAACGATTCTATTTCTTTTAACGACGCTGCTAATAATGTCTCAGAAAGCGGAAACACAAGTGTAATATTAATGAAGGTCACACGATAGGGCTATTACGGATTATCGAAAATATCGTTCGTTATTAAAAATCATTGTGTACAGGTCGCAAAATAAAGCATCGGCAATGGATGGGTTATACAGGCAAGTTTCGAATATCGTTTTTTTTATTAACGTTTTATCAGTTACAATTTTGATTACATACATATAATGTGGATCCTTCTTTAAACACATGGTTGCTATGATACAAATGACGAGGATAAAAATTTGGAGTGCGTAAAAATGTAATTAGATGACAATTTATTTTTTGTTTTTATTTTCTTTTTTTTTCTTTTCTTTTCTTATTACTTCATTGGTCATGGCGATGGGCCAAAACTTTGAACGTATATTAATATAATATACCGAGTTTGGCCCATGTCCACTAAGTGGGTAGGTAGGTAGGTAGGTAATATCCTTGATCGCAATTAAATCGTCCCTAATTCGCTAATATTTTACACACTAACAGTGCGCAATCGTCGCTCAAGACTGACGTCCGGATGTTACTGAGATCTGATCGACCCGCCGATCTCAGGATTGTGTTTCTCACATCGACCACAGAGAGAGAGGCTTTTCGGAGCTTTCAGTGTGCCAAATTCAAAGGACAGTATTTACAGAAGACGGAATAGCGGTCGAGACGGCAACGGTGGTGAGTGATATTACGTTTATATAAATAATGATACATCTTTCTTGTGTCTTGTTTACTTCTTGCTTATAGACATCAGAGAAACCAGAACAGACAACAGAACGAAAATTCTGCAAAATTTCGATATCTTTTAGACTCTTATGCAGTTCGAAAAAATTCGCGATTAATTATTTCTAATTCATGCTTAAAGGTTCCCTTCTCTAAGCACAGTTTCAAATAACAAAAAAAAGAAATTTTAATTAATTATGTAGAGCTAACTGCAGTCCAATTTGTTTTAGCGAAAATTAACATTAATTCTATCGACATTCTTGATTGAAGAAAATAATTGAATCGTAATAATTATTTGACAAAAAAATATCGTCCTACCAAAAGCGCCCAGATAGAATCGCGTTCTTTTCGCATCTTACGATTCAATAATTCGAGTTATAATCGGACGAATTATATGAGGACGAGGCGAAGCTTTGAAAATTTCGCCAGGACGAAAATGAGAGAGAGTCCTCTGAACTTGGAACAACAATGTATTTGCCTTCGCTTGTGTTCGTCGTGCAGCGACGAGTGGCACGCGTTTCTCTTTCCCTCCTTAGCATTATATACAGGACTGACCATTTATCAACAATTATTTGGAATATCATCCTTTAAGATAAACAGCATCGGGTGGACAACAGGGTGAGACGCTAATCGGTCTAGGATCGCGGCTACGATAATATTCGACTTTCCGCATCGCTTCCGTAATATCTAATCAGCTTCTCCTGAGATTCGGTCGGTGATATGCAATTTGATTCGAAGATAGTTGTAAAGTTCTGCGTAGATCGCGGCGTAATAATCACGGGATTTCGGTATTCCCGAGTCGTATAAATTATATTTAGTATTGATGATCGAGAAACGATTTTCCCAAACGTACATACGCGACCGTCTTAAACAAACGATTAATTAAAAAAACCTGGCAAAATTTTTTTATTTATCGAGGTAAATAAGATCTGAATATATTGCACACTTCTTGATTCTCATATTCTCTTTTTTGCTTTCTCTGATAACAGAAATTAATAGCAAACTGCTAAAGAAAATTTCGGATATCAATAAAGACAATTAAAATATTGGAGAGAACACGAGTTTAAATATTTCGAGCGGAATTGTGGAATCACTAAATGAGCTAAATGAGGAACTTTGAGTGCAGAAATCAGTCCTACGATTTAAAGAATCGCTCGATCGAGTCGACGAGAAAGAAGTGATCGCAGTGCACATCATCCGGCTACTCAATCCAAAGCTCAAAAGTAACGCTTTCGAAAAAATACGACACTCTTCCTCTCCCTGAACCAAAAATATATTCGAGATCTTTTTAATTCAAAATCGAACCATCATGCGGCGAAGAATCTCGTACGCGAAATTAGCAGCATCCCGCTAATTTATATGATTCGATCGATCATGCTCTCAGACGTTAATTCTGTCAGAATATACCGAATTATATTTAGATTAAAGAGACATTTTTTGTTTGGGTAGGGAAATAAATATAATAATTCGTTAGAATCTATAGATTGAACAAATAACTTTGCTCTCCTTTTTAATATTTCCCATTTTCTGCGACGAAATAGCAATCGTTATCATGTAGATTAATCAAGCAGAATGTATTAATGTTTGGATGAATGAGTCAATTGAACGAACACGATACTCTATTCGCGGACGCTAGATGAATAATTCGTTTATTAACAGTCTATCAAATATTAATCGTAAATTACAACATCGCGGCAAATGTAATGACATTCGTGCTAAATTTTGTTGATGAATAGAAATTAAGCTAATTGAAATCGCTTGCTGTTTATCAATCGCTTCTGATCGTCAGCCGATGTGTGATACATCCGGCTCTTGTTTCGAAAAGATTGAGACGCGTCAAAGTGCGATCAAATTGTTTTTATATTGCAAATAATAATAGGACTAATAAGAGAATAACGTCAACGACGCACTGCAGATATCTCTGTCCTATCATTATTCTCATGTGTAATTATATGCAATATCTCATCAACTGTAAAATAAACATTTCAATCACTAGATAAAATCAGTAAAAATAGACTTTATAGACGCTGATCAATCTCATATTAATGTACTAATTAAAGAGTAATTCACAAAAAAAATAAAATTGATTCTAAGTACATGATTTTTAGTTTGATTGCCATTTCTACTTGCTTGTAGAGAATCTCATGATTTCCGTTGGTATGCTAAAATTCGCAAAATTACTTTGCAATTCTAAATCAGTAGTCTGGAAAACGAAGATGCGTATTTAAGATTAAAGAACATAATAGTTATACAGTTTGAAAATTATAGAATCAAAATTTTTAAAATACGAAGTGTGTTAATCAGGAAACTTTTACTCGTGATACAAGTAAATCGTATTCGTTGATGTATCAAAGCTGCATTACAATACGTAGCGTGCGAATCAAACATGATCTCAGCCGAATTAGATAAAAACAGAAGATTCACTAATTGCACTAGTCCTTTGATTGCTCGCGAGAGCGTCGAGCATCGCGCAACAAAGACCGTAATTAACGCAAAATCGCGTTAAGTAATTAAGAAATGATCATGTTAACGACTTTTCGTAATAAATTTTGCATTGTCTTTCGCACTCGTCGTCCTTTATGAGCGGTTGTACATTTCGCGGAAACGAGAAGCGCGACTTCAAAGGCAAGCGTTTAAATTTTATCCCGGCAATCTCTTCTGATTGCCATAGCGAAAGATTCAACGTTTATATATATATATATTATAATATATATATATTCTCGTACGAGAAAATTTGCGCAGTTCCGCGTCTCGCTGATGCGTATTCGAAGAAAGAAAGAGAAGAATGAAATGCGTTCGAAACCAAAAGCCGCTTTCTCGCAGATTAAAATTCACCTAGGTCATCCGCCTTGTGCGACCTGTCACTCTATTATGATCGATACTTTCACTGAGCCCGCCGAGCCCGTTGTCCCTCCGCTTTCCTCTTGCGCATAATTAAAAAAAAAAACTTGACTCGTACAAGTATGACCCCCATATAACGATGAACAATCACGAGGAGACTATCGCTCGAGACCGTTCTCCATAGCGCGACGACTCGTAGAACCATTGTTTGAAATTAAAATAGCTTTTGAATGAAGATGCGTGCCGAGAGTTTGCGTGTCTCGTCTCGCATCTCGTGGCTATTCTCAACGCTGTTTCGAAGTGCATCGCCGACTATTCGAACGGAACACAGATGGGATTTATCTCCGGGTAGGCATTTAAATTAATATGCACTCCAGAAAGAGAGAGAGAGAAAGAAAGGAGGGAGAGGAAGAGAGAGGAAGATAATTTAACGCAAATATATACTTTTGAAAAAAAAATATCTAACGCAAGAATGATGTTTGCTAAATCTTTATCAATGATCTGTCTATCAACGTCTGAGGACTGATGCCACCGGTTAATTCGATTCGAGCGGTTCTTCATCTCCTTGTATATAAGATTCGAGCTAGAAAGAGGCGAAGAATCGACATAAAAATACCGCGGTTGAAAAGTTAATCGTCATCGGTAAAGCCAGCCCGTAAATGTTCGCCGGTCGTTACTTTACGACATTGCGCTTGCCTGCGAATGGTGTGACTAGTGCGGATACCGCGGAATGTCGAGATCTTGTTTGCTCGCAGCGAAGCTGCGCTCGTGAACCGCGCGTTACGGATCGGACTACTATAACGAAGATCACAGTCCTTTCCTTATACGGAGGGCAAATCGTGCCGCTCGAGGCCTACGCGATGCACTTTCTCCCGGCAAGGATCTCTCGAGTTCCGTACCGTTTTTTTTTCGCCTCCGCGCGACTTTGCCGCGCGTAATGTTGTATTTTGTTTTTCGACTTTGTCGCGCGGATGCGGCCTGCTGCGCTATACTTTCGAGTTTCGGCCTAAGGAATGCCTGGTGGGGCATTATAATTTCGGCTTTCGTGCGTGTTTCGCTAACAATTAAAAATTTGTTCGCCTATTACTTATCATTTCGTGTATTTTTTGTCGTTTAAATTCAATTCACATTATTAGGGTATAATAATTAATTAATTAATTAATTAATTATAATAGTGTCATTATAATTCGTAATAATATACAACATTTGTCAATAGATCATTTATGCTAAAACCCACTGCATGCTCGTGTCGAAATCATTCGTACATTCTATCTCGTACTCTCCCGCACATTCACGCATACACACACGCGCTCCTAATACACGTGCGTTTTCTCTATCCCTCTCTCTCACACACTCTCTGCGATTTCGCTTAGCTTTCTCTCATTCTTTCTCTCTTTATACGCACAAGTATATTTTACGAAATACACCTTTCTCCTGCTTTCGCACACTCTCACGCCGTGGGACTGTACTGGCTTCACGCGTGGCTTATCTAACTAATTCATGATTCTTTTGTGTGTGATTCTGGAGCAAGTATATATGTATGTAACTGTGTATGTACGTGTAAATGCATGCGCAATGACACGCGCGCGTCTTTTTTTTATGTCACACTTGTCTCTCGCTCTCGATACATTCTACGTATAAGCCACATTCGCTCTCATATCTGTGTATGTGTGTGTGTGTAGCCTACTTTATTTCAATCTAAAAAGAAAAAAGATACAAGATCAATGTGCGGCAATGCACGCGTTCGCATTAAAAACCAGCGAAATAATGAGAACACAATGGCGATCTCTCGGAGAAAAAGGAAATTTATAAGAATGATACACGTGTGATGCACACGAGTATGTCTGATGATAGTATTTGTACATATCTCAAAATATATTCCCGCGTGATTTCGACATGCCAAAAAAATGCAGAAAATGTTGCTCTCTAAGAGGATATAAACTCCACTTTTATATGTATATGCGCCCCGTCTCTTTTCCCACTGCTCCTCTGTGTAAAATCTGACAAATAATCGGATTCGATTCGTTCATTCGCAGATACCCGAGAATGTTCCGATTCAAAGATCCCGAAGGCACGATGCACCGCTCTGGTTCTTCAGAAAGGAACACCGCTCTTTGGACTACAGTTAAAATCGAACAAACAGTAGAAGATTTGACTTTCGCGCAACGGAAATTAAAAGCTAGAAACCTTCTTCTCTCGTTGCGACGACGCGGACTCGTTATTCGAATAATGACCCGACGTGAAAACGGAGCGCGAATGATGTTTACGAGTGCGTTTCGCGATCTACAACGATAAGGAATTTTTACGACAACAGAGCGATTTGACACGTGAGTTTTTTATATGCTCAAGTGTAAATGCCTATGACTGTAGATATATATATATATACACACTGACGGATTTGGGGGTTGAACCCCCCCCCTCTTCCAAATTAAAAAAATCAATTTTGCTGGATGTTTAAAAAAATTTAAGAAAAAATGCATTAAACGTTAAAGCAAAGCAGATCTGTCAACGCGGGCGCCCGTGGACTAAGCTCTCAGGGGCCCGTTCGCGGGCCTAGTAAATGTGATACAAAAAAAAAAAAAATATCAAATAATTTTGCCAAAACCCCTCCCCCCGTTATCGATGTCAAGATCCGCTAGTATGTGTATATATATATATGTATACATATATATATTATATATAATATATATTATATATAATATATATTATATATATATTATGTATAATATATATTATATATATATTATATATATATATATATTATATATATATATATTATATATATATATATATATTTGAAAAGTTTAAATTCCGAAATCGAAGCAGAGCTCGTACTAAGGTCGTACTCAAGTGATGACATGCGGGAAAACGCCAAAGGAATTCGCAGAATTTGTGTGATGTATTATAATTACAACTAAAACGATGCTCCCCTTTCTTACATTTCGACGCGTGATAATGTGTAACTTCGAATCTCATCAACGCAAATTGTCTTTCCATGTACATGTTGTGAGTACTTAAAATATTATACATTTTTTTTCTAATTTGAAGTTTAAGTAAATTATTTGCAATGACGATTCATTATAGGTAATAATTATAATCATAATCATCGTACATGGAAAGGATTCACGGGAATCAAAGATCACATTAATCAAGTATTATACCGATGATTTAAAAAAATGAATTATTTGATTTTTTAAAAATCATCTGAATGCTAAAAGAAGGGAACACGTATTGAATCACAAAAATGTAAAAAATAGGAACAAATGCGACGCGTCTAAACATATAACGAGGAACATACATGATGTTTAAAATGTAACGCGCAAGGAACTTTATTCAAGAAAGATTTACGTGTTTGTATCGTATGTGTTTTGTGTATGTATGTTTTCATCTGACGTACATTGTGTGCATCGTATCGAATCACCACACGCACATACATTACTAACATGTTAAATAATATTATAAAGGTCCTAATATTTCCGTTAAAAAAGCTCCGGTTAAAAGTAGAAACATGATCAAATCAGTGAACGTAAAGTATTCACCTGGATATATCCCACGTATAAAGTTAAAAGTGACATATAATTCTTAAGACGTGAGTACGTGCTGTGCTACGTATCATAACGCGATGTATCGTAAATATAAAAAGCGAAGCATTTTGTTAAAAACGCTTTTACATTTTTTTCCTGCACTGTGGAGATTGATACCGTGTGTGTTGTCTCGGTTCCAAGAATATTTTACACTTATGTTACACGTACCAATAATGTCGAACGTTTGGAAACGAGGTCTCTCTTATATGCTTAACGTGCAAAATCTCACACTTTCCGTGGTTCGTCAAATAATTATAATAATAATAATAAAAGATAAACTTCTATAACGAGCCCTCGGGATAATCAGCGAGACTTGTGTGTGCATTGACGTCAATCCCCGCATTTAAAAACATCTTCGAATCGAAAATGACTCTGTCTAGCTTTCTCTCCCTCGCACTCTTTCTTCTTCTCTGATTTATTCACCCACATCCTCGCATACTCATTTTTTCTTCTCTTTCTCTCACACATCCCGAGCATATACATATTCTCTCCCACTGTCACACCGCACATTCTGTCTAACTTGCACACTGACATTTGCACAAATACGTACTTACGATATAAGTTCTTACAATATTTTATATTCATTTACTCTATTAATTATATCAATACTGTTGACGGATAGAGATTCATTCACAGCTCGCACTAGAGCGGATAATCGTCTCTGATGCGTGTAGCATTAACGTTCCTTTTTCTCGCTTTCTACTTTTTTGTTCAAAAGCGATCTTTCACTGTTCAGTCACATTGTATGTTCCACCTTTCATATTTAATATAATTTTTGACATAAAGTTTTTTATCACACGCTAAAACGCTTGACCTCCTTTATTTCAGAGATCATTGTCCATCCGCACGGTATTTCGAAACGATACAATAATTCACGAGTAAACGGGTCCAATACTTATCTATTTATCTACCGCTCCCTTCTCTCGATTTCTTCAATTGATCTTCCCGTATCATCGTGACGGATTTAAAGATACCGCGCCACCCCTCCCCCCCATCCGTCCAAGAATTAGAAAAACGTTACGAACTCGAGCAGAACTGCCACTGCACGTAAGTTCGTTTTCGTCTTCATCCTCGATAGTGTCGCAACATCGACTGCAGTAGCGCTGCAGGGTCGCTCGTCAACTCGGCACGGAATTTACCTATCGATGAACCAGAGCACTTTAGCACAAACGTGTTTCTCGCTCACAACGAGTTCCGTACGTCATTTTCTGGTCCAATCACCTCGTTCTCGCGCGAGATGATCCGTACGTTCTCCAAAATGTAATTACTTGTGACCGCGCTGCGCGAGAAAATATTCAATCTGCTGCAGGCAGAGCAGTTGCTGCACCAGGCTCTGCAGCGGATCCTGACCCGGTTGCAATTGACCCTGCTGCTGCTGTTGCCCCTGGAGTCCCTGCGGCTGCGTCAAGCCTCCACCAGTAGGCTGAGCAGACGTAGGTGGCAGCATTGTGGTGCCCGGACCTGATTGCTCGGCCAGCAACTGACGCTGCAGCTGCTGTGCCTGGTAATGAGCCATCGCCATCAGCTCCGAGGACTCCATGCCCATCGAGGCGGCGGCAGCGGCGGCTGCGGCGGCGGCGGCGGCGGCGGCCACGTGACCCAATTGCTCCGGATGATGGTGGCCCGCTGCTGTTGCTGGCAGGCCGGGTTGGCAAGCCAACGCCGGAAATCCAACGTGTGACAACCTGCCAGTCGTGGAGCCGGCCGCAGAAGCCAGAAAGGCGGCGGCAGTGGGGAGGCTAGGATTCTCGCCCCGCTAGGGAGCCACGTTCTTGGGCCTGCGCCCCCGTCGCCCCCTGGTGGGGGGGCGCGGGGACTCCTGGCCTCACTGGCTCACCGCGGGGCTCTTTTTGTCTTGCTGCTGCTGACTGGCGTCTTGCGTTCCCTGTACACCCGCGGCTGCACCCGCTTGACCACCCTGAACACCCTGAAATATATATTATTCTTTAATTTTTTGATAAACCGAGCATCCTTGGTATTGATTCTTTCAACAGCCTTGCTGAATTACTCTATATAAATGAATTGTACATGTTACCTGACTACCAGGACCACCTTGTGGCGGACCAGGACCGCGATCTGGTGGCCAGGAATTGCCAGGTGTCGGTTCCGAATGGAACTGATGAGGATGCGGCGGTGGACCGCCAGCCGCGTCATGACTATGAGGATCTAAATTGTTCGCAGCATCGTATTGCGTGTTCTCCAGCCTCGTTATTAGTCGTTCATCTTCATCTCCGAACTCGCCACCCATTAAAGATGGCTCACCCACGACCATCACATCCTGGATAATGTAAAAGGACATCTCTAGGTAATGCCTGCCTTTTGAAACATTGCACGATCGATCGAGAAAATTAATTGAGAGATTTACCTGCGACGCTAGGGAAAAATTTGGCCCTGGTGAACGCTTTTTACTGGGGGCGGGTGGCGCGTTGTTGCCCGGTCCCGATGTACTGCCCTTCCGCTTTCTTCTTTTGCTAGCCGGCCGCTGGGATTCTGAAAATAATTATTTCATCGTGAGCACGACGCTGCGCGCACTCGATCGCCACGCTTGGCCACGTGTGTAGCTACACACTGATAAACTTAAGAGCACTACCCAGCTGTGGACCTTTCTCATCATCAAAGGTCTCTGACACGCACAAGCACAAGCATGCATCGATAGACGAACAAATTGTAAATACATAGACACATGTCAGGTCTATTTCTTTCACGCGCTACTAAATACTTTGCACTCTCAAGCGATCTTTACAGAGAAACATGCTTGGCATGATAATACATAGTGTCGTAGCTGCTTGGTTCCACGGTTTTGTTAATTTTAAAAAGATACCGGAAGGAAGTGATGGGTACATTCGAAATTGCATAATATTGCAAGTGAAATAGGAAACTCTATGCACGTGTAAGCGCGATAAAGACGGGTGCCAACCACAATACGCAACGTCAAGCAATCGAAAAGTAACTGAATCATTGATATGTGTATTTGCAAAATGAAAAGTAAATTGACATTTTAATGTAACAGTAATGTTTAATTCGATCATGGACTCGACTATTCGTGATTAAATGTGATTATCAACAAAGCAAAGTAACGTTGCAAGCAACCCTGATGAAGTCGTCAATAAGGAAGCGAATTTAATCGTTGGAGGATTCCGTTCAAAATCGGCAAATCTCGACGAGAAGAAAACCGGTAGAACCAAGAATCGCGACAGAGTGGCAAAGAAAACCGACGACAACAACAGTACGTCGTTTCGCGAATGGCAAAGACCGATCTCGTTGTCTATCAGGATCGATGGTCGTTCGGCTCCACTGGCTGGTGCTTCTCATGTAAAGCAACTGTTCGTCTACCTCTCTTACCCGGCGGGGCAACTATCCTCTGCCATTTCTGGAACAAGGTTGTCTTCAAGCAATCGCGAGGTGACAACGCATACGCCTTGTGCCTCGACATCAGTTCCTGCATCGGCTCCAGAATCACGCATAACTGTAACAGAATCGCCATATTTATTCAACTCAATCCTAATAAAAAATCGTGCTGTCTTTCGTTCTTTAACTTTGAGAATGTATGTAAAATTTTTCTAAATTTTTAAGCCGAATTGAGCGTTGTAAATAATATTATTAAATAATATATGCGATATTGTAATTCCATACAAGGTGAGTAAGTAGGTATCAAGATGTAGGATTAATTTAGATTGATTATACACACACACGTTTCTAAAAAATATTCTATATATATATTATCAATGTATAAAATAAATAAAATTATTTCCTTGTATCCTCAAACTCGAACAAGATATATAAATGCTTTGTTTCTTGTGATTCATCTTGTATACACTCATAACTCG
Source organism: Lasius platythorax (assembly GCA_963971435.1). NCBI lineage: Eukaryota > Metazoa > Arthropoda > Insecta > Hymenoptera > Formicidae > Lasius > Lasius platythorax. Next base: position 17,616,745 of record OZ020535.1, read on the forward strand.
AGAATTGTTAATGTTTCAAATCGAGAGAAATCGATTTCAAGTAAACTTTTCATTAAAATTAAAATCGAGCTCGCCTAATCATTCTATATTTTCGTACGCATTAATATCATTACATTACATTATGCAGTGAATGTAAAGCGGTTAAATGACACTTAAGGAGCGACTGGAATATTTGCGCGACAACAACATGTTCGTTTATAAATTAACCCGCTTTCGTCGTCGACGATTCTTTATCCGCAAGGAGAAATTATTCGAGAAGCGGCTGCTCTTATGCCTCTCCGAATATCGTGTACCAATTCGACAATGGATGAAGATATTCCAATCGATGGGCTTTTCAACTTAGACTCGAGACGATACACAACGGAATACGCGGACGTCCCGGTGAAAGCGCTTCCGGAAAGAAGGCGGATTGTAGTAACCCGGATAGTCCCGGAGATACTTTCGAGAAGGCAGCCGTGTTCCGACCTAACCCCGGATTGACACACCTTCTTGTTGCAATTATCTTCTAGCTATGCTCGATTGTGTGTGATTAATCATATTCTCTCATTTTAAATTAATACATATTCGCGCACGTGTGTGTGTGTATAATTAAATATTAAGAATATAATCATATTATCTTTCCTTATTTTGAACTTGCAGGGTGAAAATATATTTCAGAAGTTTTTCCCTTCGTTCGTTTACGCCAAAATAATCGAAAAAGCAATTTAATTTATATTTTATTTTACTTATATAATATTATATAATATTATCTTATTTTATTTATATTTATATAATATTATATAATTATATTTAATTTATTATATTCTATTCGTTGTAAGTTTTTTTTTTTTTTTTTTAATTTAATCGTTTTCTATCGCGTAAGAATATTCAATACGTAAATTTTCAATTCAATTTCAACGCAATCAATCTGGCACTGGGTACATTGATGTATAATTAAGACGACACTTGTATTACAAAAAATACATACTCTAAGGTAGTTGAGGGTGAAGTTCGACATGCCCTGCCTGGTGATGTTTTTGCCGATCTGCTCGAGCATCGTCGGATCCTGCTGCATATTGATAACGGATTTCGGCACCAGTTCTCGATGCGTTCTCACCGACATGTGCCACGACTTTATCCTCATGAGGTCGTCGAAGGTGAACTCCAATATTAACCTACCCTCCGTTAACACCTAAAAATCAGAAATTCGAATAACAATACCTGCCTTGTCTTACTTTTCGAGAGTATTCGATTTTTCGCGCGTCACTGTCGAGGAAGGAAGAAAGAGAAGAAGAGAGTTCGTAGAACTTGTGCTGGGAAACAGTTTTGCAGAAACTACGGAAATCCAATTAAACTTTAATCCCTTTTATCTCTATAATTTTCTTCCTTTAAAAGAAAAGAACGATTAATTTTTCTAATTATGCCAAATTAAAACAAGATGCATATTTTTATAGCGATTCCAGTATCTCTCTGCTAGAAATATATATTACATTTGTAATAGGAGGGATGAGCGGAAGGAATAGATTGACGGAATAAGGCTAACGTTTGGTTTGGAGACTTGTGAAAAACGGAACGACGAGATACTCGATATATGTATTTTCGTATAAACATATTCTCGTCTCGATCAGAAATACAAATACATTTCTTATATAGTTTTTATATCTCGATATTTTTAGAAACGATTTGAATTTAATGTCCGCGTCGATAACTAAATTCCGAGATTCTACACGTTATAATAAATTTTTGTGATTAGGTGAAATATAAATTCTGTGCTGCGGGACTGTTTCGTACCTTAGTGTACATCGGTTTCCCGTATTGCGTGACCATCGTGCACTGATCACAGTCCAGGGTTATACTGGTGTTATGAAACGACTCCTTCTGATTCTTCAAAGTATAGTAAAGTTCTGTAACACCGCCATCGAATATCGAGCGGAAGTACCTAGGTATTAACGTCCTTCCTATCGCTGAAAGGATAAAAGTGGAAACAATTAGAAATAAATACAAGAGAGACGCGTTGCGAGAGAAAGACGGAGCGATTATTAAGATGGACAGCTCTATCTTAGATCGATCAAAGGGTTGTTCCGCGTTTAGGTACAAAATCTCCCTCAATAAATACGGCGCGTAGATATATGCGCATCTTCGTGAAAAGTTGTATAAATATTTCTAACGCAAATAAAAACAAAATTAACGCATTTAAATTTCAAAGCTTGACTTTACAATCTATCGCGAGATACATTGGACAAAGATGCATATAGATAAGACGCAAGAAGTAATATATGTATATACATATATATATAAATGTGTAAATCGTTATGTAACAATGTGGTGAGAAAGAAAATTTCTCCTTAATTGCAAAGTAATGCATCTCGCGTTACCGCATCTCGTCTTACTGTACGGCGAACTTGTCGTTTATATCCGGGCGACAACGACATGCATCCGCAAGACATGTAATCACGTTGTCGCCGTATATTATCGCGACGGTGTATGTGTGTGTGTGAGAGAGAGAGAGAACTGACATTAAAATCCACCAACTGCAAAATTGCCACGCGGTGGCACGTCATTATTTAAAACACAGGCGGTACCGTACGAGCTTGCCAACGATTAAACATCAGTAACAATACGATATCGTCAAGGTGTAAAAAATTATTATATTATATATTAAATTTATAAATTAGAGACGTCTCGCTTTTCTCTACTGCATCGTTTCTTCGATCAATTGGATATATAACGAGGGAAAGAGTATCTTCATTAATTAGAAATGAAATGTTACACACATATATCGATGTTGATCGAAAATAAAATATTCGATTTTTCGCAGTTGATTTCATTACGAATTTTCAAACGTTTCTTCGACTCGAATGCCAAGTACCGACCCGAGAACCCATGCGAATCTGCTCAATGATACTCACAATATCTCTTCGGTCCGTCTTCCAAGCAGACGTGAAGGGTGAGGGTGGCGTCCTCCTCGAAGAACTCGTTCGCGAAGGCCTCCCACCAAAGGTTGTCACTTTCCTAAATAGAACAGAGAGAAATACAGAAAGGATTAGCTTGCGTGATATCTTACAAATCTTGTTCTAGACGCATGTATGATATCGACGATTATCGCGCCGATTTATTTTACGAGTTGCAAATTGGAAATGATCGCGAGTGACGAAGGAAGGGCAGCCGGAGGACAGAATTACAGCGAGATGAAAAGAAGTAGAGAGAATGAAGAGGTGACACCTTCCTCTCCCTCCCCCTCCCTGCAAAGAGTCGCGCGAAGGGCGCGGAAAAGGCTGAGGAGAGGAGAAAGAGAGAGCCTGTACCTCGGCGCTGAATAACGCATGACTGTCTGGCTTGAAATTATAGCATTCCGCCCCCTCTCTCAGTCGTAGGAACTACCCCCTGGCTCTGCTGTTCACCACGCTTTCATTCAATTATGCATCTCCACCTCCGCTATCCTCCTAGCGCCCTTCCGTCAGGTCCACCACCGCGGGCGCTCCTCTTATTATTATTTTCCCGCATGCACAACTCGTCGGCTTTTTTCTCGCGCGCGAAAAATCGCTGTCGTCGATGATTTCTATAACAATCCTGATTCGAGGAGCCGCGGACATCGCGAATCGCTCAGCCAAGATTTCTTCGTTTGCGAACGCGTGAATTACTTTAATAAATCCTTTGAACACATAATTTTCACCCGATTGGTATATAAATTTAATATAGAATAGAATAGAATAATAAGATTTTTCTATATTCATTGTATACGATATGATCTGATGATAAAATTTTTATAGAAAAAATAAATTCTTCGGCGATACTCTACAAGATAATTTGCAACAAACATGCAACAGATTGAAAGAGCGTTTCATATTTTTTGATAAAATATTAAATATTTAAAAAGAGCTTAGGAAGAACAAGATAATTAAAATGTTTCATTATCTTCGATATAATATTACGTTATATTAAAGTTTATATAATAATTATTTAAGAATAGAATTACCTTACTACTTTTTTATACTGCGTTCATTTTTATACGTATATAGCGTCGATAAAAATCAATAAATATTAAAAATTCATAATTTTACAAAACATTAATATATATATACATGTATATATAATTAAATTAAACACATTAAAAGATCGAAGGAACAGTATACGTTACGAGCGACAGAAAAGTTCTCAAATAAAACGCAACATCCGATGGTATGCGAAATGCATTCCGAAATACCAATACACACTCCGATGGATTGTTTTCTGAGCACATTTACTTTCGTGACAAAACGCTCATTGTCGGAACAACAATTATCATGTTTGCCATTGTAATTTATTATGCGTTTCCGCCACTGCGCTTGTCAATAGGCACCTTTTAATTTTGTACATCGGAAAGTAAACTCAGCATTAACGTAATGGCAGAAACGCGCTATATATATATATATACGACATCAGTGTGTTTAAAGCGAATAATTAAATAGGGGTAAATAATGCTTTTCCTCGCGCGCGTAGAAAGACGTGTTTCCGATCGAGCTATCCGACCGGAAATAAAGAAATAAGACGCGAATCGAGTCGCGGGAATGAGATATCGTTCGCGGAACCGGGATGAGTACACTACTCGTGTCAAATCCGCATAGACAATCGGTTTCCGGTGCGGCCATCGACACTGCACTCCCGAAGATTTATTTCGGACGTAAGCTGCACCGTGCCAAATCAAGCAAACTGTTACCACTCCCGCGCAAATTGATATTTCTGGCAAGCGCGCCTCGGCCCGGATGGAGGAACCTCGAGATAGAGTAGAAGGCGAAACAGTGACACGATAAGTGTAACTGAACAAGCAAGAAGATGTTGCTCGACAAATAGACGATATTCAATAATGTGAGACCGGGAGAGAAAAATATTTCTCTCGCGAAGCTCGATTGCTACAAGTTACGGGAAATCATTCGAGTGACGCGATGAGAAATCAGCATTTGCGCAATATGTAATACATGTTTTGTCATACGCCTAATGTGAATGACATGTGTTTCGATACATGTTTAATACGTGTAATCTGTTTCGACATATCTACGTGTATGACATATATGTGATATATGTTTAGATAAAGTGGAAATGAGTTGAATTTTCGAACTATATCGCATAAATTTGTATTTTAAAAACTTAGTTTATATTATATATATTTTTTTTCGATATTCATATTATATAAATATACGACAATACAAAGAATCTTTGAAAACAAAAATAGCAAACTTTATAAACGCATTTAATCAGTGTTTTTCTTGTTTTGTATTAGTCTTATCAGCGAATGTGAAAATCGAATTTGCCTCTAATTAACTTCAAGCTTGTCGCGAATGAAAAATCGAAGAAGTTTTATGAGTCACATAATCAACACCTTTCAGTTAGTTTCACATTTTAAAAACTGTCGAATATCGTAAAAATTTAACGCTTATCATACATATTTTAGTAACGTAATTAATTGCTCATTAATCATTCGGTATTTCGAACGACATGATAAGCATCCGATAGTGTATATAATTTTTCTACGTAACATTAGTATGTTTTTTCAAAAACATTACATTATCGAATATTCGTAGATTGATGGTCAAAACCTAAAAACACAGAGTAAAATGTACCTACTACAAAAAAAAAAATACAATTCAAATTCGTCAAGATTTTTGGAATGTTCTTACAAATATGCAAAAAAATTCCAATATTTAATATTTTATAGTAATTAATAATTTTTTAATTTTAACGACAATTTCTACCATTTTAACAGCATCTCGCGGTCATTCATGTTTCTTATCTATTTATTTAAAAAGCTATAATAATAAATAAAAATAAAATAAATGAGTAAATAATATTTTTGCATACTAAATCGCTTTAGTTTTGCTTTATTTTGTATTTTATGTATTAAAATTAAAAATTACAAAGTAAAATTTAATAACGTTTTGCTAGCTTACGCGTTCCTTAGATTCTGGTTAACGAATAAAATCCATGAGTGAGTAATATATCTAGGAAATAATACCGTGTTTGCAATTCGATCCGCGTTTTGGCAATTCTATTCCATTCTACATATTCGATCCGATAATTCTCTCGCCTTGAACAAAACCGCCCCTCGGACAATGCGCAAGAAATTCGCATTCGCATCGTCCTCGCTGGCGGACACTGTCGAAATTCAATATTATTCCCGCAAAATAAAAATTGATTCTCTCCGCCATAAACTATATGTCGCGCGAATGACAAGGAAATAACAAAAAGCGACATTCATATATACATATATATACGTATATTTTCAATTCGCCCAAGTTAATAACAGCGAAAATTGCGATGGTCGCGCGGTGCAACGTACGAAAAGTATAGCACTCGAATTGTACATTGACAAAAAGGTACTGCAATATACACTTTTATTAAGAGCATTATTAACAAATTGCATAAAATTTGACGTCACACTTTAATGCGTGCAATCTCTCCCAATTTATTTGCAAAGATTAGAAGAGATTTTAGAGAGAAAGAGAGGAAGGGAGATATTATACACATACCGCCTTTATATATTTTCATTAAAATGAACTCCGATATTATAGCGCACTACGGCGTCTATAATATCGCGTTCAAAGCGACCGACAAAGATCTCGGTAGTAAGGGGGAAGAAGATCGCGGACGTAAATCGCGGCGTGATTTTCACGCGCATTTTTTTAGCGTCCGTATTAGCGGTAGAGTTAAATGTAATTTGTCCAGGGCGAGCGAAAAGAGCGCAGAGAAAGAGAGAGAGAGAGAGAGAGAGAGAAAAAAAAAGAGACACAAAAGTCCACGGTCGAGTTGAGTCGCCCCGGACGCGCGTCGTAATAACCGGGTGGCGGCTCCGGCCGCCGAAAAAATGTCCGGCATCGAGTCGTCCCGAATTCCAGTCCGATTCCGACATACCGGACGCGCGACGAGAAAGAATCCGATGTAATTCCACGGTGTTACCAGGTAGCACGACGGCATTTCGTTGCTCCGAGAGGACACGACGACGACGACGACGACGACGACGACGACGACGACGACGACGACGACGATGGCGGCGACGGCGGCGTCTCGACGTCGACGCCGTATTTTAAACCCGCCGCCGGCGCTCGCGACGAATAAATTTCTTTTCATCGATTCGGCCGCGTCGACCGTTCTCGAGACTGCCCGCGACCGATGCGTTCTTTGCCTTCTCCCCTCTGTCCCCGGGTGACTCCCAAAATTCTCGCCCTTGTCCACGAATTCTCGGCTGTACACTCCCCATTTGATGTTAAGTTATGTTTATTGTCAGTATTGCTGTTTTATTTAGATTCTCGTCTGAAAACGATATACTGAACTTCTCTTATATTCACGTCAGATCGATAAAACTCAAAATCAGACAAGTTGCATTTAGCGCTAAGAAGAATCACGCGGGGAGAAGAATCTCGAGCTTGTCTTTAAAGTCGCAAAAAGATGCTAGTCCTCGCTAGAATTTTTTTTCTCCAAGAATTGAAAACTAATTATTATAATTTAGATCGATTCAAGTTTGAATCCTATATATTTGAAAAAAGGTGTTTTATGTTCAGACGCAAAGTGTGTGTTATACGAAAATTAATTTACAGAATTATATAAAGAAAAAAGAAAAAAATTATACACATACAACTGAGATTCGCCGATATGTAAAACTATACATTTTCAATTGAATTTAGCCAAAAAATTTACTATTTCGCGAATGAATTTTTGTATATTGCCGTTTATACCGTCGCGTTTTCCCATAGTCTCTCAGCGAATAAACGCTGAGAATATTCTCACGTGTTCGCGCAATATCCGAATACGGCGGAGTTATATCAGCTCGAAATCCTAATTTTTTTCAATCCATTCCTCGCGAACTCGACCGGTGAAATCCGTCCCTTTTTCATCCTATCCGTCCATTCTTCACTTTTGTGATTTTTCGCGCGTCCCGACTGGCAGCGCGGACTATACGCCGGGGTTGCCGTCGGTTCTTCGTCGGGACTGTACCACCCTACTGTTGTTAGGGGGGTGTGGGGAGACTAGGGGTGGTATATGATCGTGTATATACGCCGCCGCAAAAGTATTGTCGGCGCGCTCCACCTCTCGATTTTCTCGCGAAAATCCTTTTCGTACGGAAATCCGTGGGCTAAGTGGCCGCGCGCTATATCGAAAATTCGGAAAAATTCCCCGCCACACGACCATCATTTTTGAGAAATTTCGAACATGCGGTTCGCCCGCAGATATATTTGGTGGGATTTCTCTCTGGCGCGACGAGCCCGGACAAAACTCTTCCGGCCGATCGGAGTATATACGGCCAGGGGCGGCGGCGCGAGGGACGAACGTGAGGGGGAGAGGGAGAGAACGAGGGGATGGGGGGTACAATATGGGTTATCGAGGGGGCCCCACCCCCAGGGGAGAGCAGGGGCCCTCATTTTATTACCCAGGCTCCCATGACGGTTCTCAACCTTGGCCGAACTTGATTCTCCTCTCGCGCGGTAGCTCGCACGTTTCATCTCGCGCCAAAGTTTTGCGTAAACACATATCCGCGCGAGACCCCCTCCCCTCCACCCCCTCTCACCCTCCGCTCTGTACTCATCCGCGGTCTCGCTAGATCGAGAAGGTATCGAACACTGCGTGTACGTTCGTGCATCCCTCGGACGTAAGTGTGCGGAGCTCGCGAACGGAAGAACAACCGCGACAATATTTGCTTCTATTTTTATCCCACGCAAGAATACAGTAGCGTGAGCGAGTGCGATGTGACGGATGTGCGCGATGGAAAATGTGAAAAGTGTTCGATAACCGTGTAACGGAGGCTTTTGCATTCGATAACGTCATCTCGCGCAACGACGTCACCGCGCTCCGGACTCCGCTCCGCTCCCTCGGGATCTCAAGTTTCCTCGCGGAAAAAACCAATTTTTCGCAGAAATTCGCCATTTCTACAGAGCATTTCGTCATGTCGTATAATATGCAACGCATTATAATATATTAATGATGCTTATTAGTTCGTACGGTTATACAGGATGTTCCAGCTGTACTAAAGAATATTTTAGAATCCAGATTATTTAGTGAATTTTCTTAAGAGAAAATTTCTCTTACGGGAAAATTTTCAGGAACGTTTGCCCCAATTCAGACTTGAAGCTGCAAGGAGAGAAATGAACTACCGAAGTCTGTACTTAGGTAATTTTAAATCGACCTTACTTTCGCAAATATTTTATTTGAGATTTTTGTTCGTTAAAAAAACCTAATCTGTACATTAAAAATTAATATTGAAAAAACATTGCAAGAAACAGTGAATTTTCTCATCGATATTTTTACCAAAAAATCTGTCGTTAAAAAATTCTTCCATAAACTTAAAACATTTTGTATATGCTATTTACAGCATCGCCTGCATCACCCATCTTTTGTACAAATTTGTACAAATATTCTGATCGTACGAGTTTTCATTTTCAATCGTAAATATAATACATGAAAATCCAAATTAATTTCTCTCCGCTCCCTCATTAAAAGTTACTTGTCCAAATGTAATTATTTTCATGCGATATTAACAAGCATGATGGATTTAAAAGTTTGATACAAATCGAGATATACTAATATATATAATATTATATATATGTATATGTAGAAATTTTTTAGGCGAATTCCAAATATATAGAGAAGCTGAAATCACACACGTAAAAAACAAATAAATTGATTCAAAAGTCTCCTTGTAAATCTTTTACTTTATAAATCGTTAACAAGTCACAACGCTATTCCCATAACATTCTTTACGCCGCATTATCGTAATTGTGAACTTATCGCGCCCGCATAACAAGATGCAAAAGTTGCGAGTAAGAAAACGGAGTAAAAAAAAAAGACACGTTAGCGCAAAAGAAACGCGTGCGCATGTAGAATCGTGTGTAGGAAACACACGGAGGGTAAATGAGGCACCATCAGTCACAGTCAAAATGCTCCACGTCATAGTCGCGAGTGGATCTCTCTCGCGTACGTCAAAGTCCAGCGATGGAAATTAATGCACTTTCTTTCGCTGAGTAACGAGTGCCGAAACGGGATGTCCGCAATCACGTGAGAAAAAATATCTGCTACCTCTCTCTCTCTCTCTCTCTCTCTCTGATTTTAATTCACCCTGATGCGTCTGTGATTAAACTATGAAAATATTATTCCGAAAACGAAAAATCATTACGAGGTAGAGAAGCACAATGGACAACACGATGCGAATTTCAAAAGCTATTCTGCGTATCACGTTTCTTAGAAAATAATAAAGAATATTACGCATTTTCACGTTTTTTCCTCCGTTTTTTATTTCGTTGCGTTTTCTTTAAATATTTGCAAATCCATTTGGAATAGTTGATTTTATGTTTTTCACGAATACACGTTTAGCTACATTGACGATGAGGAGTTTTTTATTTCAAGCCTGCATGTTCTATGTAAAATACATATATGAAATATATATTTTTATCTTCAATCATTATATGATATAGAGTTTCTCTTTGGTTTATGTACGTAATATTTTATTATTTTTTTAATGTAATAAAGAATCTACGAATCTCTATCCGCACAAAACTGTGAGAAAGGTGTAATCGCACGAACATCTTTATGGTATCAGTATGCGTTATCGATATGCGTACTATCGATATGACCCTTTGTCAGTCGAGAGATTTATATGCTGTCTTTTTTTTTGGTCATCTCTATCTTCTAACTTACTTTCAATAGAATCACAGACTTCAGACATTTTAGATTAGTCGCGGACTGGTCTCATTTTAGTTTAGAAATATAAATCATATTGAATACGAACGCGAAGCTTTGTAATTTACGACCTTAAAGTTCTTTGACCTGAAAGCAGAAAGATGTGTCATATACTCAGATATAAGACGTTTGAAGAAAGTCACAGAACTTCGCAAATTGTTATCGCTCCAAAATGTTATGATATATCATAACAGAGATATTATAGTTAATGAGATTAGTTCCGGCGGCAAAATTTATGGTGATCGGAAACATACATAAATATCTTATATCGCTTCATTAATTCAACGCGACATAAAAAATGCACGACTGGAGACCGTATAATCGGCCTCAATAAACAGTATATATAAAAGATTACATAGAGGAAAATACATAATCGGCTCCTGAGAAACTCGTTTTCATATCGGCGGCGAACCGGTTAACAAATTTTTTCTTCTCTTCTTCTTCTTCTTCTTCTTCTGATATCGTTAATTACCGTTCGATATACAGATATGCTTGTCTTCCAAGTGTATCAAAACTCGTTTAAAACGTTCACATTGTAGACGGCAGGTCTCGTCTTTTGTCTCGCAACTATAGTCATCATCTCCGGTTTTGTAACGCGTCTTCTTTACACGCAGTACCCTTCTTCCTCTCTTTCTCCCTCGCTTTTTTCATTTTTACCCACCGTTACACTCGCTCGTATCATTCCAGCGACGAGATAATACGTTCCTGTCCTTTCTTTATTATCTTCTGTCCTCTTTTTTTTTCCTACGTACCACCCGCCATTTACTTTTATTTACATTTATCGCCTCGGCTTTACGCAAACTGGCCAAGATCGCGACCATGCCGGATAAACGTCGTATAATTTTATCACTTCACGGTCTGATTTACTGGCGAATTAACCGCCGCTAATTGATATTCGAAGCAAAGTCCAGAAGATCGTCCACCGATTTCAAAGTTGAGCCGAAGAACCACTTATATCGTAGAAAAGTATGAAGATTTATCTGCTATTTACGATGCCGCGGTTGCAAATATTTGAAAGAATAAAATCGGAAAAAAACGCAGTTGCTATTAGCTACGAGATACACACGACGATAGCTCGCGTGTGGTTCATCGGGAAAGGCGGCACGTCGTGCCGCGAAGAAAAGAGAAGAGGCTGGCGGCGACCCCGAGAAAGTATCGAAGAGAAAGCACGTGAAGTTCCGTTCGGTTCGTTTCCGTTCCAGAACGCGAGCGGAGAGCGCGCGCTCGCGAAGCGGTTTCTTTCTTTTCCTTCAGGCCTGAATATCGTCGGAAGCTCCCTTCGATCCGCCCTCCCGTCCATTAAGACTCTATCGGCTTCACATTGTTACACATTCTCCGCGTAATACCGAGTGGCTCCGACGCAAATGCGACGCTTAAAAACGTTCCAAAGCGATCGGCGAGCGACAAACATAAACAGAGAGAGAGAGAGAGACACCGAAAAAATTCTATTCTCGAAGAGGACTGTATAAAATCCTTCTTAACAGATATTCTTAAGTGTTTCTAGAACATCTCCTAAAACTAAGAATATATTCTTTGTTAATAACAAACGGTTGTATGCTTTTTATGCAGACCGTTTCATTTGACGTTATATAGTCATATTGTTACAGCAACGTATATGGTTATATAGTGTTGCAATTTACAGTGCAGTGCAGTGTTTGTCACTGAATCGTTTTAGTTTATTAGAAGAATGGATGAAGTTAATAAGTGGCTCGAAAAAGAAGACTTGAACGAGTTAAGAGAAGTGTTTACGAGTAAGTAACGTATAAAATAATCTAATTTAATCGTTCACAATCCAGGTCTTGTGCCTCATGTTCAGTCTATATGTACTATGTCTATGTTTTCTTTATGGTCTTTCTTTGTCTGTGTGCTGTAAAATAATGTACTTTTTTGTTAATGTAAAAATAAATCCCATTTCGTCTACATTTTTATAAATTAGGAATATCTGATACTATAATCTTTAGAGGATTCCCCTCTTAAGATAAGAGGATCCTTTTGGCGTCTATTTTAGAACAAGGTATTCTAAAAATAAGTGGGAAATTCTTTTAAAATGAGAATATAATTTTTTCAGTGGAAGAATTCTCTCGCGAAAGATTGCATGGAAAGTACGATTGTCGTCCGCGCGAATCAATTCGTTTAAAGATTCGGCTCGCATCTCTCTCAGCGCATCTCTGTTGCGGTTCGCGCTTCGTCTAAATTAATTTGAGCGATTTATGCGGAAGTCTTCCCTTTCCACCGTGGATCTTGGTTTGGATGCTCCTTCTTCTTCTCCGCGCTAATTTGAATTGTAAGCGCGAATGCTAATAAATCTACGTTTTAATACAACTTGCATTCTATTCTATGTGCTAACTGCAGATATCATGAAGATATTACTACAGATAATTATGAAATGTTTTATCACAAGGTACTTGTACACATTTATCTGTTTCTAATTTTTCGTGACATAATTAATTCTTTATAAATAACGTTAGATTCACATGTGAATACAATAATTGCTTTAATGCATACTCAAAATATACGAAATTTAAAGCATTTGCACCAACGTTGTATGTGCGCTTTTGTATATCGAAATTACTTCGTTCCAATTTCCCGAGCTACGTATTCTCTATTAAGACATTATGCGCATTCGGTTCTCATCCCTGTCTATTAAATCTCTTTTTCCTCAGATAAAATCGTTAAGATAAAATCGATGTAATATACATCTCGAGACCGGCCTTATCGTAGAGATAGTGTTTCCTATTGAACCCGAGTTCCACGGCGTGCTGTGCATACGAAGCTTCTCTAGTGGTAAGTCATTATATCGCTTTGAGGCTTCGTTCTACTCGCTTCTTCCTTCCGTGATTTTATTATTAGATATTCTTGCTTCCGAGTCATACTTCGAAAAACTTTGTTCGGAGCTCCATTCCGATCTTAATGTAATCCAGCGAATGAAAAAAGCGCATGAAAATCGCTCGAGATTCGACTTCGCGAATTCAGAATTTTCATTTAACCCTTCTGTCAATGCATAATTTTTCACCTTTCCATCAATGTATATGAATACCCAGGTACTGCGTGTTTTCGACACATTGCACTGCGACAATTTCTTTATAATAGCAGCCGAGCATCGAACATTCTTTCCCGTTATTTTAGAAGCTTTCTGAATATAAAGGCCCTTTGTATTTTATTTCCGGCGGAGAAAAGTTCCGACACATTTTTAACATTTGAAGTTGCTTTGAGTATCCGTTCATTGACAGAAGGGTTAATTCGTTCGATCGCGCGAAATTTTTTTTACCGCACACAACACGGCCGAAGCTTTATTCGCAACTAATATTATCACGGTCCACGCGACTCGTCTTGACTATTCCGTGCGTTTTACGCATCCGTTGCGTTAATTCCAATCCGTACCATCAATCCCACCCGCCGCCCTTCATGGTGATGTGCCACATTCTATCCGATTGTACTATAAGCTTCTTTCAAGCTTAGATCCTGTCGATTCGAAGCAGTGCGTTTGGAAATCGATTTAGCACTAACCGATACTGACGAATAGAAACGGAGAGAAGGCAGAATCTTCCTCTTATGTGCTATCGCATTTGCCCGGAAGGATGGACTCATCCACTTCGATTCAAATTTCATCGATCTCGTATATATGTTCGCTCCCTTCCGTAAATTGCGGATTCCTCAATCTTTTCTCGAATATGAATATTTCTATTTTATTGCTATCTTGTGTCGTTTGTTGACGGCGCACTTCTTTCTTTGCCTCAAATGCGGCCCGAGCTTCTTAAGATTGTTAGCGGTCGTCAGTAACATGTACATTGTACGTTCAAATATCACAATAATTGTCGAGAGATCTATATTAGAATATATTTTAGAAATATCTTCCTTCTTGACGAAAATTTAAAGTTGCAATGTCTTCTTCGCACGCGCCATGTATTTCGCAACTTCTCAGTATGTATTTAACTTTCTCGACAAGTGAGTTTCAAATGAAATTTCCGTTAAAGTAAAGTCGACTTGAGATTCACCAATACTTTGAAATTAGAACATCAAGATTCGCAAGTTTAAAGTCCGGTTAGCTCACGTGGCTTAACGTTAATTTGAAATAAAACCAGCGCGATGACTTTGACTTTTTTTCCTTCACTATCCACATCATGTGTAGGACTATTACAGAGAACTATGTATCTGGGAAGAAGCGGGCAATCGTGTTAACTCTTCTGTCAATGAACGGGTATCCGGGTACCTAAAGCAACTTTAAATGTTAAAAATGTGTCGGAATTTTTTTCCGTCCGAAACGAAATACAAAGGGCCTTTGTATTCGGAAATCTCCTAAAATATAATCAGAAAGAGTGTTCGATGCTCAACAGTTGCTATAAAAAAATTGTCGCAGTGCAATGTATCGAAAACACGCAGTTGGTATCCATACATTGATGGAAAGGTGTGAAAAATTATGCATTGACAGAAGGCTTACTTCAATTCTGACTGTTGCTGCGACTTGGTCCAAATGTCAAAATTCCACTCATACCCATCAGACTGCTAGATTAACGGACACGCTTTCCGTCGTGCAAACGAACAGAGAAGAAATATGAAATCCTAGACGCATAATTCGCGACACCGAATCGTAAAAGCGGTCGTTCTCTTGTTCCTGACTAGTCGTTACTTCTTCCTATACATGCCAGCTCGATCTTTTTCCTCGTTTTCTTCTCGCCAGCTTTCTCGCACTCGACTAAATCGCTCCCTCCCTCTCCCTTTCTGTCTCTCTCTCCCTTCCCCCTCCTCTCTCTCTCTTTCTCTCTCTGCTTTTCTCTTTCGCTCCTCTTCGTCTTTGTCTAGGTAACTCCCGCTGTAGGTAGAACTACGCCAAAACTTTGTAGTAACGGTACACTTAGCAGTTCTCCGACCATCTCTGTCTCTCTCTCTTTATCTCTTTCTCTCTCTTTCTTACCCTCTTTCTCTCTCTCTCTCTCTCTCTCTCTCTCTCTCTCTCTCTCTTTCTGCCGACAGCAGCGTAAAGATCTGCCACGAATAGTATTCCGACAATCGCTGGTAATCCTCTTACGCATCGAAATTAATATTTCCTATCCGTCGATCCGATTATCGCAGATAATATCTAAAAATAATGTACAGCGCTATGCTACCTTATGATTATAATAATATAATTTTACCTTCATTATTAATACTATATTATTAGTATTTTGTGGCGTATTTATGATATATCATTAATAGTATACTACGCATATAGTTGAGCACTGAGGTCAAGGGTTAGAATCAAGTGTTGAATCAGCATCGATTCGTTTCGTAAGCGATTCAAGGCGAACTGTCAATGATCCCTGGACTCGATGATATTTTACGCGCCATCGATCACTGCTTAAATTAATGCAATGAAATTTTATCTGCGCATATTTCACGATGTGCTAATTACACATAAATGAGCATCGAATTGCAGTAAGAGACTTCATGCTTATTGTTAGACTACGAGCTAGGCGAAATAGTTTATTTACTATGCAAGTTACATGTTGCATCTTGCTTCCCATCATGTAAGTTCTCTCATTTATTGATAGAATTCTTTATTTTTATGAATTCTCTAGTTTTTCGTTATAATACCATTTAAATACCATTCATCTTTTGTTCGTCTTTCGTCTGCCATTCATCGATTCTACATTTTCTGCTTTTATTTAATAAAGAGAATCTCCGAACTTTACTTAACACGCAAGTATGTATATAAATTATTTATAAAATTAAATACAATATCTTTAAGCAATCTTTAACGCGACGTTCTTCCTTCTCTTCATTCCTACTCTTCTTCACTTTCTCATTCTTTATTTAACCTTCATCAATCATCCCTAGATATACGTTCAACAGAGTAACGGCTACACTGCATATATTTAATCACTGACTCGGCTTTGATATAATTAACCAGCACCGCTGGGTGTACTATTTGCTATACTTGTGGAAATATATATACATGTATATGTATATTTCACGCGTTAACGTTCCTAATACACGCCGAATATTTTTCATTTTTCGATTTTGCATTTTTTGATTCTGATTGCACAAACCGTTGCTTGATCATTTATTTATTACTTACTATTAAAAATCGAAAAGTGGTCAATAACGGCCCGACTTCGAATATTTTTTTTACATATAACAAGATGTTTTTCTGCGACGGCGTTAGCAGGAACCTGACGGAAGTAGCGGAAGAAACGGCGGTGAACCTTGCAAACGCATGCTGACAACGCACGAGATGCGACGATAGCGCGAGGAAAGATGATTTATGACCGTGGGACACGCCATGTCGTTTGCTAAACTTCGCGAACGGCTATGCGAACGTGTGCGTGGGTATGCGTGTGTGTATGCGTGTGTGTATGCACGTGTCCACGTGCGCGGGGGAGTAGAGAGTGGACGAAAAACACGAAGAACGAGGAGAGAACGAGGCGGAATGGAGAGCAGGGAGCAAACTAGAGTAGAATTTATTTCGTGTTCTAGAGAGAAAGCACAGTGAGCCCTCTCTGAACACTATACATGATATATGAGAATATATACATGACAGATAGTAAATACAAAGAAAAATCTACAAAACAAAAAGAGAAAAAAAAAAGAGGAAAAATAGATAACTACACGTATGATATAAGAGAGAGTAAAATGAAAAGGAGTAAGTTGTAATCAAATAGCGAATGAAGAATATATATGTATATATATAATTCCAATTGCATACAAAAAATAGAATAGTTGCGCGGAGGATATGTCGGAATCAATTTTTTTTTAATACACAAATATGTATAAATTATTTATAAATTTAAGTTATATACAGAAGAAAGTTCAAAATTTGACTAAATTAAAAAAATTGAATTTTACTGGTATCTTATTTATACACGTAGATCGTTTTCGAGCGATCGAGATAGAACGAGGAAGAAGAGGTGAATGGTGCCAAAGTGAGCTGCCGCCACGGTTCAAAAAGATTGTAACATTGAAATTTGGATCGCTGCCTTCAGAGATTCCACGCCTCGTTAGTCCGGACGACTTTGCGTGGTTAAAAGCGCGCCTTGTACACGCGCACCTGTCACTATAATACGCGCAGGGTTAAACGTACTATGCATGATCCACGTGCACGGTCATTACAATTGCAGTTTACGAGACTGCTGGTCGAGATCGCGTGCTGGGTCGAACGCAAGAAGGCCGCGATATATATATATTTCCGACAGAAATTCATATATATTGATTTGTCCTTTTGGCTTTATATATGCTTGCTGAAAATCAAAAGAGCTATTCTCTTTATTTCTTTTGTTATATTTAATTGTAAAATATTTTTTAACGCATCAATAGAGGTTTCTTTGAAATATTTTTCCGGCAAAATTCGCTCCAGTTTCCGAGCTTTAAACGCTCTGCATCGACTGCATATTTTCCTGCAATTTCTTTTCGACAGCTCGCGTTTGATCGCAGCCTCCGGTTTACAATTAAACAACACATTTACACTGCAAAAACGATCGGTATCGCTGCAAATTTGAGTAAAGAGATTGCACAGAACTTGCAATCTTTGTCGCGGCGCTTTGGCGCTTCACAGTTACATCGCCGCGATGAAAAAAGCATTTTTTACACTTCTCCCTCATTTGAAGCCGCCGCCGGCGCGATTCATAAAATAAAACTGGAGCCACGCGAGTGTCCGGTCGGCTTATCGTAACCGCGTCGCGACATTAAAAAGCGACATAAACGCGCGCAAACCTATAAGTGGGCGTGTTAAATCTCTTTGCGCTCATTTTCATTTTAACACAACACACCATAATTTCGCCGGGAATCGCCATTTTCACGCATTTGCGCTAATATCGCGAATGCGAATTTTTATAACGAAAAATTTATTTCATTAAATCTATCACGCGAGGCGCATGATTTCGCTCTGCTCGTTAAACGCGCGCAAACTCTGTCGAATCAGGATTTTAACCATCCAGATTGCATAATCTTGCGATAGAACCATTCAAGTAAGACCAAGAATATTTTCCTTTGTATAACAAAGAAAGAAGGGAAAAAAACCATGGCAAATCATTTATGTCGGCGCGCGAATTTAGGTCATTTGCGGGATCCACGAATACGCAAAATGTACAGCCCGAGTATGCATAAGTAAAAGCAATTGCAATACGCCGGTTCGATTCTGACCTTTTCTTTCTCCCGTCGCAACATCGATCGATGGCGATTCACATATACGTATATGCGTATACATATATTGACACGTGTGCACTCTCTCGCTCTTTCCCATATATGCTTGTGAAATATAATTTGCACACGCCCAATCTCCTATGCGCGAGAATGACCACAAAAAGAGAAAAAAAAACAACATTTCCCGAATAGCTTTGCGCTTACCGGGATGATTGTTGTGGTATATACGAATACATCTAGTAAAAACAAATGTCTTTTTCATCACGAAACAATATTTCAAAGATATCGAAAAATCTTTTTGCCTCCCTCTTCTTCTGAAAAATGCATGTATATATACATATTTCTTAAACATGAAAGATGCATGAAAAAGGCTGTGCATTTTTTTTTCCATTGAACGTACAATTTATAATTTCGCAAAATTGATGAATGGCATTAGAAAATGTTAAAAGATGGTAATTTAAGATAAAAAAATCCCCGTTCTAACATCTACGTTAATTATCTTGCTGCAATAATAATAATAATATACCTGTAGCATTTTTATGATTTGAAATTATAATTTGAGAAAAGTAAGGAAAAAAAAAAACATCGCAAAAGTATTTGTCGCGAAAATCTGTTGGAAAACTTGTTCGCATAAGTGGTAAGCGCGCGTGGAAAAGTTTTCCGTGTTGGCACGTGTACTTCTTGCCAGAAGCGCTGACAGCTCGCTGCTTCTTCGCCTCTTGCTCCTTTTATACGATACTCTCTCTAACGCGCGACAGAAACCAAAGAATTTATTCGGACCGCTTATCGAGACCTCCCAGGGAAGAAGACCGGTTGTCCATCCGAAGATTAATGAACGCTATACTAGGAGCGGAGGCTCATTAGAACGCATTAACCTCGAGCACATTCGCTTTTTTTTTCTCGCGCCTACTCAACCCTAATGACATATTGACCACTACTCCGCGAAATATCAACCTCGAAGAATACAGCCACTATTGCCTGTCGTAAATTGTGCACCGTTGGCAGGAAATAATCTTTTCGACGGACTGTCTTATGAATACGTACACATATGCAAATAGCGATAAAATTATTCGAGTTTAACGACTTGTATTTAGAACCATTGCAGGATTCAATCATATTCTTTGTTTTATTAAAAATGCAAAGGTGTAGAAAATTATTCTCTAATCCAATATTTTTCGAAATTATTGTGAGGTATTGCGTATAGAATTTCTTTTTTTAATTATGTTATAAAATATCTTCTCCATTCTGAATATTACTCGTGTTGTAATTTTTAAAAGCTGAATCCAATTAAAGACGTGTTATATGTCACACACTCTTGATTTTCAATTACGTCACTCTAGAAAGCTTATGAAAAAAATCACCCTATAAATGTATCAATTGAATAACCGTCATAACAATAATTGATTTTTAATTAATTTTCAAATATACAAGTAAAAATAAAAAATCGGCTATGACACATGACCGCGGTAATACATACGAATGCAGCTTTTTTTTTTTTTTGCGGAGCCTTGATTAACCATCGACAGACATCCAAACGACATGTGTGTGCGAACAATAATGGTTTCCCTGTATCATATCTTATCGCTATTATCGTAGATCTCTCAGAAGAGGCTAGTTTATCTGTCGGCGCTATATGGATTGTAGATAATGTTATAATATAGCAAAGCCGAGAGTATGATTTTAGAGGAAAAGATTTCCATCCCGTACCACATATTAAACGAAAGCATTTCCTCCTTTTCGCGTAAATAGCTTGTCACTCACGTATTCTACTGCCGGTAAAAGAATTTAAAAATCTAATCAAAACACTGCACTCTATACTGTTTCGGTTTATTAATTTTTCCACTATGCTCTCTTTTGTAAGTAAAGTTGAAGAGCAGAAAGACTTTATGAGAAAGAAAGTCTCTAATTTGAAAAATATCCTTATTTATAAATATAATAAAATTTTATATGTATATGCAAAAATATCTTAATTATATTATTTATTGACAATAGTCCAACTTAAAAATTATCAATTAAAGCATTTTGAGACTATAATTTATATATATGCATATTTGTACATTAAATATTATTAAAAAATATATTATTTAGATAATACATAATATTACGAGTTTCAGCGGAATCACGACAACGACAATTACAACATTGAATTTAAAGTTCGATACGATCTTGAAATTAAAAGTTAGGATATGCTAATACAAGGTAAACGTGACAGAATCTTTGTCTGCCTGTTCTTCACATAGATACGAAAGAGAAACACAAAAAGTTGACGATGACCTTATGATCTAAACTTGTTTCATGTAGAAGCTAACTTTTTTTGTATGTGTAACGCAACCGACAGAAACGAATAAAAATTGCAAAACGAACGTACGCGATTAAACAAAACGATGCACACTATAACCTTTATCAAAATAACGATATCTCGAATTGCGATAAATAGCGTATTCGATTAAGCATACCGTCGTAAATTCCGTCGCGCTGACCATTTCGATTGCCGCAAATATTTTTTTATTGCTTTAAAGAGATATTTATTTTCCTGATTTCATTGGAAAAAGATATTCCCTTTGTTCACGTGATTTTTAGAGAATTGGCAAATTAATTTTGCATAATTGTAGTTTATTAAGAATCAGTAATATTTCGGCGAGTGATGAGAAGAGAGTTTTACTTTAATTTAATTCAGAACAATATATTTTACATATAAAATCGGCGCCCGATTCTCTCTAACTAGTTAGATTTTTTTCGAGAGAATGTGAATCTTATTCCATTCTTATATCGAAACTGATTTATTCTAAAGTGATAAAATGAAACGCATTATCGAGCAATGAATTCGTCCCGCAGACGAAGCGAGGGTTCCGGATACATCGTACGAAGGGCCGACAAAGGGTGAGTAAGGAAAAGAGAAATGAATTCGTGAAAGCGTACTCACCTCGGTGCGCTGCGATAACCTCTTGTTCAGCTCGTGGAGCCTGTAGTCCGGCTGGCTGTAGCCATAGGCTGGAGTATGCCTCCTGGGGACAGGTAACGATCTGTCAGATCAGAGCGATCGGTAAATGTTAGGTGTGCTGTGTACAGCGTGTTACTCTCGCGCGTGTGCGCGAATGTTTCATGCATATACAACACACCGCCGATCATCGCGTTGCATCGAGCCCCCTCGCGAATTTTCGTAAAGCATCCCGAGGGATATACTACACCTTTGGCTGGCCGGCTCTCTCGAGAACACGAGCGCAAAATGCCCTCGGACGTGGCACAGATTCGCGAAATGTAGTCTACGACTTTCACCACGTCCGTTTTTCGATCTTTTTTAAAATGCGTCGCCTTACAGAAGCGAGGATTTATAAACGGCACACGGTTAAAGGGCTCGATGCAACGCAAACCAATGCATTTTTCTCTAATGCATTTCATCAAGAAAGAACTTTGACAAATTAATTGAAATTATGTTCGCTCAATATTAAGATTAATTTTTTCACGTCCTAAAAAAGATAGTCGATATCACTGTTACAGTTAATCTTTCATTTGTGTAATTTTAATAAGTATCGATTTCAACGCTGTACACTTGTAAAAGTTTCTTAACTAATACGGGGTAATGTTTACGTGAATATATCTGGCATTAAAACAATCTCGAGCTCTCTTAATGTTGTAAATTTCAATTCTCAACGGAAGATATGCTATAATTTTGGCAGCTTAAATTTCGCTACTAGGCACACGAAAATTACCTCTTGTGTATGACGTAACATCTTTCAGAAAGATTCAGCACTTTTTCCTGCAGAGAAGCGAGTGCTAACAATTCCAAAACTGAAAGAGAGACGAAAATCGCTGTTGTCTCGTCGCGAGATGCATAATTAAAATGTCATTAACCTTTTTTTTTTCTTATACGAATGCGAAATACTAGCCAAGAATACGTCCTGAGACAAGTATTAATCTCCCCTTCCATTTTTTATTGCACTGTATTTCACAGCTCTTTCTTGCGGGACCGCATTAATTAATCCGCGACATATTCCAACATTTTAAAGAAAATTATATAATTGAGAATATCTAAATAATTAAAATATTGAGACTTACTGTTAGCAATGTCAATTAATATATTTTTGTACTAACGATATAATAAAAGTTAATTTTGGATTTTGGATACTATCATGTGCTCATATGTATATTATGAAAGCGTGTTCCATATAGCATAATGATAACACAGTCGCAGAATTTTAATTCTAATACGAGAACTAATTATATATAACAGAGATAATAATGAAAAAATTTTTATAAAATCTGTTCTTCCTCTATCTGATCTTTTTGTATTTTGGAACTGCAAGTTTCAACATTCAAATACACATACCGTGACGCTTCGAGTTAGATAATATCTGCTTGCTTTCTTCAAATATATTGTGAATAAATTTATTATAAGATGTAACACATTATCATTTTAGATAACATGTAAAAGATAATATATAATATATATATAAAATATCGTATCGGGTGAGGGGAGGAGATTATAGAAGTTTTCAACACACACTATAGTCACAAATAATCAGTGAGATCATACATAAAGTATGAATAGTAAACAGTAGAATAAATTCCAGTTCATAACCAGTTTATAATTATTATTCGTTTATTATTATTTTCACGTTCCAGTTCATAACCAGTTTATGATTATTATTCGAGAATTATCGAAACACGTGACAATTCCTATAACTCGAAAATAAGATCAGATAGAAGAATTTCTTATTATTTTTATATGCTAAATTTATTTCGAAAAGAATTATGGAGCTACATTTATTTAAACACTTTTTTAATATACACGAAACATCATGTATATTTATACATTTTCAGATTTTTAATTTGATATAAATTGTTGTAAAATAATATGTGTTGAAATCTTTTGTAAATTGTAGTAACTTATGAATATTTCCGTAATTATCGCTTTCCAAGTTGAAATCATCGCTAAATAAATACTTTTCGAGCGCAACCTTGTTGAGGCGGTTCTTCAGACGATCGTTCAGGTAGTTCTCCAAGGCAGAGAGAAACGCGTTTTAATAAAATTTCGATTTAGAAGCTTTGCAAATAAAATTAACTGCATGTGTGTGTGTGTGTGTGTGTGTGTGTGTGTGTGTGTGTGTGTGTGTGTGTGTGTATGTAAAAACTTTTAAAATCGAGCTTTAATAGTGCTCGTGTATGAACGTATCATCATCATATATTGAGAAGTTTAGTCGCTCAGCTCTGTTTGATGAAATAACACCATATCGAAATCAATAATGACGCAAAGGTCGTCATATTTATGCTGTCAGTCTGATTGTCGGCGATCATCCAAACACTAATAAATTGATGCCGCGAATCGATTACTAGCAATATTATCAAATATATTACACGCGGCATATTCAATTTTCACGAATCATAGTACAACGTTGAGCTGATTACAATAATTTTGTAATGGCAAATATAAATGCGAATTAATTTCCGCGTGCACGGTAATACCGTGATATTTTTCTTCCATTCGACTTAAGTGCACGAACGTCGTCCGTGAATTATTCACTTGGAGAAACAATTCATCGCGCGGTGGATCGAATGTTGAAATAAAATATTTCTATATTCCTAAACGTTCAAGAATGTTTGAAATAATTTGTTAAAAAAAAAACAAAAAAAACGCGTGCTATAAATCTTTCTTTTTATTTCTATATATAACTTTTGATATAAGAAAACCGAGAGATATGTGTTATTGGGCGCGCTTTAATCAACGCTTTCAAATCAGGTTCTCGGCTCCCGATCGGTCGTGGAATAACAGTTGGTTAACCAGCGGGTAATTAACGTCGCATTGATAATATTTAGTGCTCGAAATGCCCGGACTGGTGTGCATCGCGCCCCGAGGCCGGACGAACGATCATTAAGAAGCAGCGCGGCCCGGTGATTAATAACAACAGTACGCAGAATATTCCGATAACAGAGAGAGTTCAGCGCGCCGCATTTCCGGTAACGAATTTCGGGATCGTTCGATCGATACTACATTTAGCACGTTGTACATTCTCTTGCGCAGCATGATATACGTACGAATCGCATAACCCCGATTTACACGCTGAAGAAAAGCAAAAACATAAATATCGAAAGGAAAATTAATTGTAAACTAAATTTATTAAAGATTGTAAAAGAGACGGAAAGAGACGGAAAGAGATCGAGAGATCCCTTTCTCCCGAATTCAGGAGCTATTGACCTTGGTGATACACGTGTCGCAGTTTCTTCTGTGTATTAACCGGCCTTGTAAAATCGTTATGCTAATTATAGTGCGCATAGTTGTACGAGGCTAGAGAGAGGGAGGGAGAGATAAACAAAGTAGACATAAGCGCTACAATGATGCGAGAATAATTATACGCGGATTATAGTGTACGAGTGTCTTAGAGATCGGGAGACGGACTCGTTCCTGACGTGACTGACGTTGCAAAAGTATAAATTAACGCTTCATTTAAATCCTACAGAATGCCGCAGAAGCACTTTATTTGTAATTTTCCATTGGACTTGTGACGTCACTTATGTGATCGATGCTAAATATCCGGTATAATAATTACCATACGAAGAAATAACAGTTTCTTCTTGCAAATCAACCGCGCTAGATTTCTAATTCTAATTAGAATTAAAATGCAAATCAAATAACTCTACGCTTAACAGAGTTTTAATAGATCATGATTTTTTTCAGTAAAATAATCTCTATCAATGATAAGACGGTTCCTTTGATTTTTTTTATTCAGCGCGATCGATAAGATAAATCGCTCGAAGATTTTTCAAAATCCATGTCACGAAAAAATATCAAAAATTGCAAACAAATAGATAACTTTGTCTAATCTTGCAATCTATATTATATATATATACACACACACACACGCGCGCGCGAAACATACACTTACTTATATTTAAAACAAAATTTAAGCGCGAAGTTAAGAGTAAATTAAGAAATATATTTATTGATAAAACTCTGATAAATGTCAATTAATGGAATAAATAATTATGAATAACAGAGGGATCGGATCGAGACTAGAGAAAAGATTCAGCGTGATTCTCCTTTTTCATAGGGAGAGAAAATACGCCGTCCCAAGATCGATCGCGTCGGGAAGGAAAACTTGGACTTTCTCGTCTCCAGAGAATCGACGTCATGGGACCTCGGCGACACGTCACTGTCGCACACGTGTATACGCGCGCGTGTGTACGTGCAAATTTACCAGGGGTGGGTTCGAGAACTTAAGGGTTGCAAGGGTAACCCAGTGTCGTGTACGGTTTACTAGGGAGTGACGAGACGCGTGAACAAACCTTTCGTCTCATTCGTAATACCGCTCGATCGAGAATATAAATGCATTGTGATAATATAAATTATTGAAGAAAAAAATTGCTAAATAAAACATTACGGCAATTCGAGATTTTTTTAACTATTCCTATTCTTCTAAAAATTAATTATTCATAAAATTCACATAGAAGTTTTATTTAAAAACAGAATTAAATTCTTATTTTCTTAAAGAATATTTTAAACGCCTAGTCATACAATTTATTTGACTCGACAGTTTCTCGCGTCGAGTAACAGTCATCCAAGAATTGATCCGCAGAGACGCTGAAGGGACGCGGATTGTTTCCGGACGTGTCGGAAACACACGCGCGGGAGCACACTTGAGGAATCGAGCGTGTGAGACGGAATTGAATCGCGCTAATATTTAAATCCGATAACGTAATTTCACGCGAGGCACGTAGAACGGCCGTAGAAGCGCGTCGTGCAATAACCCCGCAGCGTGCGTGCATGTAACGCCGGGCTTTTCATTCAAGACGTGCCGCGACGATCGAACTAATTAATTCGTCGCACGGCAGAGGCAGGTCGCCGTGCGCGAGCCCGCCACGATTTTTACCCGCCTTTTTCCTACATCCCTGATTCTTCACCGAATCCGGGAAGAATCGTGACAGATCATTTCGCCGATACGGAACTAATCCGCTGAATGAAAAACTAGCGCCTCGCACGCGCGCGCTCAAGTCGGCCCGGAATCTTTCAAGGCTGCGCCTTCAAGTATACGTTTCGAGAGATTAATCCGGGATCATCATTTCTTTCTTTCGCAAACTATATAATTGCCCTTACGCCCCTTAGAATGTTCTCGTAAATATATTTGCCGATGCTCTTTGTGCATTCTTTATATAAACTATGGATAAAGTTTGTCAGCGATACATCATTGGAAGTGGAAAAATCATTGTAATTTAATAAATAAAAATGTTTTGTTCACTTCAATTTATTGACTGGCTCAATACTGCTAGGCTAACCATGAATAGCGAAGATAAGATAGGACCATTAATCAGAAAACTGATCGATTTTGAGTGATTTCGTCGTTCATGGGTCGTAATAATATTCGACTCGACATGAAGAATCCGCAAATCATTTTTCTTTTCTCACGATGAAAGTGATGAGATTTTTTTGCGCATATCCAATAAATTCATCGGAAAAGATAAATTTTATAAGCCGCAAAACCTGACAACTACGAAACTTAAGTATACATGTTACCTCATTATAGATTTTACCTTAACTTCACGTCTCTTCGTAGAGACGTATATATACTTAATATATACTCTTCTTGATTGTGTCCGCATAGACGGACATAATTCATCGTTAGTTACTAAAATAACATTGGCGGTAAGTATCGATCGCCATGCGGTCGTTATCTTGCGCGACAACTCGTTCCCATCGATACTCGGTTATACATCTTTTCTGAAAGTTTAGAATTTTCGAGAATCTGTGTTCACCTTCTCCGAACGTAACAATATAGTGAATTGTAACATATGAAACAATCGATCGTTCCTCCTTATTCCGAGTGGGCAAACGAGTCATTCGAAGAAGAAATTCTCACGAAACATACATACATACATGCACGTATGTATGTGTGTAATCAGAATGAGAGATTGAGATACTCTTTAATCTCTATATTAAGATTCGAAAGATTATATTTTCCTAATTTTGCCACACGACGCACGTTTACCGAGTGCACTGACCTCGCCGTATCTTCGAAGGGGTTAAGGTTGAAGGATCAGCCGCGTCCGGTCGACGTTGTACGCGCCACGTGCTCGTGCCGGAAGCGGCATCAGCGCGGCCGATATCTCGTCGCAACCCGTCGGGGTCCGCGGGATTTGCAAACAGGTCGCCGTGGGTGGCTTCGCCCGTTATTAAGCCGCGGGAGTTAATGGCTTTAGTTTAGTTCGCGTGGCTAATGGGCGTCCCGACGCGCCGCGCCGCGCCGCTGGCTGAATCAGCTGACCGGCCAGCTGGTCCGCGTGGCTCGACTCGCGTCGCGTTCGCACCGCGACGTCGACGCTGCGCGCGCGGAACCGCCGGTTGAGAGCCGTCGCCTGCAGGGGTCTCAGATTGGGTTAGCAAAGGGCGCAGTTTGGAGCGAGGGGGCGGCGGCGACGCCGAGGGAGAGAGTGAGAAAGAGAGACAGAGAGAGAGAGAGAGAGAAGGGAAACTCGAGGGGGCACGCGGGAAGGGAAGGGGGAGGGGGAGGGGGGCAGCAGGAGGGTGTTATTAGGGGTTGCTCATGGGGTGGCAGTACGATCAATGCCAGGGAGTCATGCTAGTCCCCAAACCCCTCCCCCGAATTCTATATATAGCGCGCGAGTACACACATGTATGGAAGTTCGCGCATAGACGGGTGAGTGTGTCGAAAGCGTCGCACTGTGTTCGTGTGTACTGGTACACACGGAGTTAATCTATGCTAGAGAGGAGGGAAGGAAGAGAGAAAGAGATAAAAGGAACACAGACGAGGAAGGAAGAAGAATGAAACGCGCGAAGCGCGTAAACGCACGTGTGTGGACGGATATTTTCAACTCCGGCGGGGCATTATCCTCCGCACGCGGCGTGTTTTCCGCGTGTTATTTCGCGAGTCCGGCTGGCAAGTTACTAACGACGGCGACGGCGACGACATCGGTCCCCGTTGATTATGCGCGCGGACCCGGCGAATTGCTCTCCATTAATAATCGTCTCGCGATAATATTCCACGCGTGCAAATCGCCCCCGCATCTCTCTCACTTCGGCGATTATTGAACTTTAAACAAGTAAAGTAGGATTAGTTGGTGAAGTAGAATTCGGCTTCAAACTAATCGACAACTAGGAAAGTAATTAACCAAAGTTTACTTGCTTTACACCCCTTTATTTACACCCCTAGCGCATAATCCGCTGAATTTTTTTTTTTAATTCGCAACCTTTAATAATACGAAAAATTTCTTTTCCTTTATAATAATAAAAAAAAGTAACGATTTTCTTAATTCGTCTGTAATGTATTAATGTAGCAAAGAGAAAATACAAGATTTATGATAAGATCTGCACACGTTGTACAATATTTTTTAATAGTTTATTTCCCTTTTATCTCTTTAGAAGAAGGGATGGCAGAACTAATTGTTGTAGATGAAACGTTAAGTTGAACCGGGGAGGGAGACTTTCGCAAACGGTGCGGTTGGGCGCTCGGCGTACACACGACGCATTATCTATCTCAAAGTGATGCACCGCGTGTAATGCGCAATCTGCATGTCATAAGGATAATAATGGCGAAAGGTACGAAGCGAGCTCGCGTACGGGGACATTATATCACGAGCTTTAGCTCGTCCGCACGCACGATGCAATACGGTGGTGGCCTAACTGTCGAAGGACGGCGCGACGCAGCATTCGCTATTAACGAACCTTTCGTATTGATCGAAGGGACAATTCTGCCAAATCTGAAATCGCGTCACCGCCGCCGCTGCGCGCTTGTTCGGGAGAGAATCCGTTTCGTTGGAACACGAACGATAACATTTGTATCTTAGTACACGAACACGCTATCGTCATATATGCGATATAAAAAAGAGTAGAAATTATTATCGAAGAGTATTTGATATATGTACAATAATATAGAATCGTAAAACAATTGTATCGCGAGAAGGAAATTTTGCACTGTACGATATCTATCAAATCGAATATCTCTAATTACCTGGTTTAAGTCGCACAATTTTTGACGATAGAAGGGGCTTTATAAAATTAAATAATAAGCATGTCTCTCATTATCATCGTCATTTCTTAGGGACCAATACGATCAGAGAATGATCTTTTCGAACTACTAGATATTTTGAAAACACCATCGCGAGCAAGCATGATAAATAAAATCGTTCGAATCGCAGATAACGGCAGCGCGCGCGTGGGCTCGCTTCTCTTAATTACACGCAGAGAAATTCGCTCGCTGGGCCAGATTCGGAATAACAGCCGACTCAGCTCCGCCGGCGCCGCCGCCGACGCCGACGCCGACGCCGCAGCAGCAGCAGCAGCGATGGCTGTTGGAACCACCACCTTACACTTTCGCGAGGACTTTCCGTTGCTGGCGCAGCAGTAATCGTGCCGCCGCGCCAGCAATTTATCGCTGCCCGTGACGGCGTTTTATCGGCGATATTCGTTCTTTTTTCCACCCTCCCCTCCCCTCCCAGACTCGCCGGATAATTCACCTGGACCCAGGGAGACCCGTCCGCCCTCTCGCTCTTCCTCCTCCTTCTCTCTCTCTCCTACGCGGACAACGCGGATTTCTCCCGGGCATATTTTGCTGGCATGTTTCTTGGCTCGATAGCTAAACCGGCCGCCGCAATTTGACTGCGTATAACCCCCCGAGAGAGCGAGAGGTCGTTCGTATAGTCGGTGTGCAACTTGGGTTCCCCGCATGACGGACAGACGTGTCGTGGGAACGGACGAAAAGCGATCGGTCGACTGGAGAGAATCATGTCGCACCGCTGCTCCGCCGCGGCCATAAAAGAGCAATAATCGAGGCTCGTTTCGACTCGAACTCGGGCACTCGGGCTTGGCCATTGCTGGAAAAGTGAGCGGCGCGAGTGAGCCTCTCCGTGACGAAATCGCGCGCGGGCAGCAGCGGAGTTACGGAGTTGCGATATCAAGCAGGAAGAAATTCTACTACGAATTCGGCGAGCGGCATTTTACGCGCTACAAACGTTTAGAGATGAGAGAAAATATCCTGTTTTCTTTTTCCTTTTTTTTTCTTTTTAAATATACGATTACACGAAATATCATTTTGTGTCTTTATCCATTTTTATCTTTAGTCCTCTAGAAGAGAATCATCTTGGGCACGATTTTATAACAAGTTTGTTTAATATGTAACAATATTGTTGTAATATTATATTATACGGAAATATATAACAGACCGCACTTTTCATCCACGCGATAAACTATGCATATTTATTTATTGCATAGCATTAGTATTCGGATGTAATAATCGGGATACAAACTGTGAGAAAAAGACAATTTAGGAAATAATTTTCACGATGCGCCAAGAACTGTAATGTTTGTTATTTTTCTTACTTAATAAAATATAAGTTAGAGAAGTGCGAAACAGAATGATTATTATACAATCCATTATGTAAAAAAATATTTTACGAATAATCGATTAAAAATAGTAATAAAAAATATGAACAAATATTCAACCACGCCGTGATTGTTATCAACATTCTACTGTACGAACGAATATTATTCAGTAGTGCAAAGCACTTTGCGATGCCGGCAGACAAAGTGTTTCGTCATATTCCATGTCGAAATCACGAAGAAGGCGAAACACCATTAGGATAGAAATGAGGGATCCTTATTTCGTCATTCACGTAGGATACACGAGACGTGTGCTTATTACAAACTGCTTTAGAAATGATCTGATGCATTTTTATCGTTAATACATCACGCTTCTAAAACGGTCATTTATAGCGGAGCATAACGGAACGTTCGCTCGATTAGTTCGGCATTTTCTAATTTCAATGCGAAAACAAATCTCGCGTCATAATCATCATTATTATAGTCGGTCATTTATATTTCGTCATTGTTTCAGATTATTATCGAACGATAAAAGAAACACGAAATTAAAATGCTAACATCTCCTCTTCTAAATAACCATATTTCACAGTCATTATTATTGTCACAAATAACGAACATGCGATTCAATGACAATGTGAAAGAAAAAAGTTAAATTTCAGATCCTATATATATCGTTAGATATAAACAACCGCCCCTTAATTTATATGCGACTCGATAAGGCAAGCGTTTCTCGATGCAAGATGTGACTGACAAACGGAAAAGAAATAAACTTCGCAGTTCTTTCGGTCAATCTTGTTCCGCCCCTTGACCCCCGACGATTAGGTATCAATTAGCAACACCGGCCACTTTTTAACGAGAAAGTCCAAAAGTCGCAAGCCGCAAAATTGATAATTAACATCGATAAAAAAAGAGCGGTGCGCGATTCGGCACTTTAACCGAAAATTTCTCGCGATCATACTTTTCGTGATCGATGAATAAATATGCATGCGAATGATAAACATGCTGAATAAATCATCTGTTACATTCGCTACATTTAAATAATAATATCAACATAGGTGATGATAATTTAACTATATCAAACTCGCGTTCCAATTTATCACGTATATATTCTTACGATAAATTATGTTAAAATCTGCATTTTTAAATCGCCGCTAATAATAAAGCATATAAATAGCTAATTTTTTATAATTTTTAATTCCAATAAAATCTTTGCGTGCAAATGTGTGTGTGTGTGAGAAAGAAAGAGAGACGAGTGTCGAAAATTGATTTATCGCTCGCGTCGCCTCATAAAATTGGCAGATGGCACATTATAATTACGGCCGACATACAAAACAATATAGATGCACAGATATACATATATACCGTATATAAGTAGTTTAATGAAAATATTAGATTAAATTTCTGCTGCTAGTAACGAGGTTTTACCGGCGCACATTGAAAATCGCATTATCGCTTGCTTTGCTCCGGGAAAATTGGTAGACGCGATATATTTTAACTGTAGTAAATATACACAGAATACAAGTAGTGTTTGGCGAGCGTGTTAGATTGAATTTTTGCCGCTAATGAGATTTTCGCGACGTACATCGAAAACTGCATTACCGCTTTTGCTCCGCGAAATTGCCGGACGGTGCCTTTTAACTCCGCCGCGATGACACATTTAAAAATTCGGTTTGTAGGGTGTGCCGCGTGATGGAAGAGATCGGTATATATCTTCCTGACTCCAAACAAATTCATAACAAAATAATCCATTTGTAATCAATTGTTTATAACAATACCGACCATCATCTCTCGACATGCATTTCTCTTTCGTCGTAAATTAAGAAACAAGAAATACGCTTGTACGTACAATAAGTGTGATCTTTTACACGCTGGAACAAAAGCGGTTCCAAAAAGAACGGTGACACATCTGTTCGAGCTAAATTGCCGTGGGATTACCGGGTTTGAAGATCCTGAGGAACCGGTTCGGGATCATACGAACGAAAAAAAAAAACCTCGCGGATCGTTTACCCCCCTTCGTGACAATCTCCCGTTTCAAGTTTCGTTTTCGTCTTCGTTTCTAGTCGTTCGGACCAGTCGCGAATGAAATGATATTGTATGCAAGCGGCTCTGATTAAAAATTCATGTTAACGTAAACGTGCGATGATTAATGACATATACATTATAATTCGAGCAGAGTTCTATGTTTTGCGTGTAACTATACGCTTTAATTGAGATAAACGGTGGTTTATGATACAGTCAACATCACGTTGATCTCCACAATCCACGAAGGAAACGGAGAGATCAGCGATTTAATCACGATATCAAATTTCATCATTGCAAACATATCATTATTACTATCGATCGGTCTCGCTGATTGCGGAGGCTCTTTCATTCAATCTACGGGATATTCGCGATATAAAGATGCAATTTTTTTTCATTATTTGTCAGATATTATGCACACATTTGTATATCTGGTGCGTCCTTTCTTTTCTTTTTGGCTGTCGTATGAATGTCAGGAAGATTGACGTATTCAACTCATCACTCGCGGAATTAACAAAGTAACGCGAACGGTCGGGATTTAAATTCGGCTCGTCGCGTTTCGAACGGAACAACACGATTACGGAGCCATTCGGTATTGCATGCACGCGACATATCGCGCGATTAAAACGGCGACGATAATTTATCGCCGAGCGTGCGACAAAGGAAACGCAAAACGAAAGGCCGTCTCTCGCGGCGTTATTACCGGCGCGTTAGCGCTGTTTACACGGAAATGACACGGCGCGATAAATCCGTGGTGTCACGGTCCATCGTTGTCCACGCAGGACTGGAAAGCCTTAATACCGGTTTACGAGAGGCGAGTACGACGGCTTTACGCCGATAAACCACTTCCTCCGACGTTTATTCGACGATCCTCAGCGATTTAGACGGACCCCCGAGATCAACCACTGAAATTGATTTTGCGTATAAACTCACGCGTGCCGCGCGCGTACGCGCACGCGCGCGCGATAATTGCACGCCGTGTCGCTCTATTATTGATAAAATAATTATCGGTCAACGACATCGTGTATGAGGGATTAGCGTTAACGTCGGACTTGGCGTCCAACGACAATTGAGAGAGAAATTTTCATTTTAAATGCAAACGCGACATTGCCATGGTGGCGATAATGTAACACTATTATTTTTCTACAGAGAGAGAGAGGGAGAGAATAATTTGCAAATTTATTATCTTAATGATCGCACGTTGCCGAGATATTTCTCCTACTTTGAAACGACTGCGACTTATTTCTCATATAAATAAATATTCCAATCTATATTCCAAATATATACCATACGATTAACATATAAAATACGTTGAATATAATTGGATATAGTTTGCATCTATTGGATTGATTCATAAATAAGTTTCGCTATAGATAATTATTGAATCACTTCTTTCGAGAAACCATGAGTTTTTAAATCGAAACCAAACAATCACACAGATGTATACGTGCAGCAATTACAGCGAGTACAAGAAAAATTGCAAATAAAGCGACCAGCCCTCATCAATTGCAAAAATGTGATTTTGCTATACGACAACGCCCGACCACATACGGCTAAAATAACCCAGGAAAAAATTCTGGAGCGCTTTCGTGATGAATTCTACCTCATCCTCCTTATTCTCCTTGGACCTTGTCCCATCAGATTTCCATATCTGTTTAGGTCTTTAGGTCACTCTAAATGCAATAAATGGAAAAAATTTACATAATGATGCTGAGATCGATGAATTGGTAAAAACTTTTTTACATCAAAAGCTCAAAAATTCTTCGAGGAAGAAATTAACAAATTACCGTCTAAATGGAAACAAGTTGTACTTAATAACAGAGAATATATAACAGATTAGAATTTACTGTAAATAATTTTAAATATAAAAATTCAGTTTAAGTAAAACGGAACTTATTTACGAATCAACCCAATTATTCAAACAGAGAAATTCGTCGAATCAATATCGCGAGATTTATGTATATTCATGTATAACATAACATGTGATACATTTCTAACTTTCCGATGACAATCTTGCAGAATGGCGCACGATGCAATGACGTATCGTTACCATTAGATAATTCAAACCGCACATGCACTGAGCGGAACTAATTTCTTCTCGTCATTAAACGCCCACCTCTCCTCCCGTTAAGACATTTCTCGGAAACTCCGATATGCAAAATATTGAAAGCGACTCGAGATCGATTCGGAGCAATTGGCCGCATTAAAGATGCGTCCCGCAATTTAACGGAGAGCCGCGACGTGTCTCTCTCTTTCTCTCTGTGACACAAGGGAACGATAAAACGACCGTCGACGTTCATAAAGAGAGAAGGGATAGAGAATCCCCCCGTGACTTTTTTCCACGAAGCTGCAAAACACGCCGCGAGACACGCGCGGCAAGTCGCCGCGAACGCTCCGATCTCTCGACGAGTCTCGCGCCGCGTGGGAGGCTGCTAATTTATTGCACATTAACGTCACTCGGCTGTGGCCTGTGAGCGAACGACTAAGCCAGGAGTAGGGAAACCACGCGAATGCATCTTAGCGTGTGTCTCGCGCCGGCGAGCGACACGTGAAAATTTTCATCTAATCGAGGAAAGACCGTCCTCCTCCGTCCTCTGCCAGAATGTCGTCGGCGACACGTAAGACACGATAAAATGTTCCAACGAGCACGAAATGAATCATGCCGTTGCCGTTTAAATTCTGTCGTCTGTCCTGCGGCCAAATACGCCCAGTCGCCGAAACGTGTTCGAAAATCATCGCCGAGCATGATACACGCGGATATATGAAAAATACGACTCTCGTCGTTGCTGATAAAAAACGGACTCTGAAGCTAAGGGAGCGGATACATTTCTATCGAGTTCATATAGATACAAAGAGAATAAATCTTACGCCAAATATTAAGATCCGATTATTGCCGACATAAAATTAGAGCAAATTCATTATCGAAACATGTGAACTTGTCGAAATTAAATCGGTTTCAATTTTTGACCTTAGCTCCTATTGCGAATCGTCACATTCGTTGGAGATTCGTGGAATTTACTAGAGCTCCGCGATTAAAATTAATGTCAAAATCGGTACGGCGGGTTCGCATCGGTAACCTTTTTATATGTATGAAAACACTCGTCTTAATATACATGCAAATTTGATCCGCGCGGGATTCCGCTGCAGTGGAAGTTTAAATGTTAATGTGCAAATAACAAAGTTGAAATCTCGCGCGCGCGCACGCGGATTATAGCGCGTTCGCTATTGTGCCCGCTATTCTTAGCGTGGTGGTAATTCGATACGAAGAACGGAAAGGTTGGCACCAAAAGCCATCGTTTTCTACCGCGCGCGAGCGATTTCGTGACTTTTTGACGCGACCGCAAGAAAATCGCGCGTGTTTCGGTATCGCACTTCGGATTGCTAAACGAGTGCAAGCGAGTGGCAGCACGCGACGACGAGGAATCCCCCCGGGTTTCCTCAACCGAACCACGCTGCTGTCCGTCGTCCTTAATTGGGTTCATGCGCCGCCGCCGCCGCGTTAATAAACGCGGCCAGGCAAGTGCATTCTGCGCATCGCGAAGTCCGGCCACGCGCCGCGCGCTTATCCCAACAGGCCCTTATAAAGGCTCAATCAGTCTGATCCCGATTGAGTCGTTAATTGCCTTAAAGAGGGCAAGGCCTTGTCTATACGGCACTAAAACGCAAAGCCGCGCCGCCCCGTGAGTGGACTGCATCTCCGCCGCAGTTTCACTCGGATCAGCTGACGCAAAGCGGATGCATCGCGCAATGCTTAAATCAAATTGACGTCGCGCCGATGACGCTTACAGCCGTTGTACTCGATTAGAAAATTAAAAATTGAATTCGCATAGCGCAGAAATATGCATTTTATAACGCGCATTAACAAGAAATCTTTTTATTTCTCCTTTTCAAGTTGCAATATTTCATAGAGATTCAGAAGTGCCATTAGTAAACTTTTAATTGAGCTAGTTTGCAGAATGCAAAGCCATATCGCCCCGTGCATTTTCGTGAAATTACAGGATTAGAAGAAAATACCTTTTCTCATAAGTATGCTTGTGTATTGCGCTAACGCGCAGCAACATTGACAATAATTTAAAATGGATCAATCAGTTTTCTTCAATATTATTGAACGGTCTTTTTATATACATATAAGGCTGATAAAAAAATACATTTATATATTTATCACACGGTAAATGTGTATGATAGATATAAATGTATTCGCCAATGTAAATGCATTCGTGCACAGAAAAAGAATTTAATACCACGATACCGCGTATGACTGCATAGCTTTTATTGCTTTTCGATGCAATAAGAAGACAAAAGAGACCGGCGACTATCTGAGATGACGATATAATCCGAGAGCATAGAGATTGCTCTCGGTTGCACGCGGAAAGTTGACGATACAGTGAAATACGCACAAGGCCGAAAGTACTATTATTTTGCTACTACCGTCTATATTTGTTTCATCCATACGCAACGCGGAGTTTCCGCGACGCGACTTCGTCCATCTCTCGCGATGGCACCGTTAGATAACTCGCTATTCGTTATCGCTCGCGGTAACACGTTACTCAAGGATAGATAAACAGATCGCGGAATGATCGCAACACAAACTCGCGCACCAACGACGCAGGATTCGCAGCCAAGATCAACAATCCGACAGACGACGAAACTAGAAATCGACAACATTCGCGTCGATTGGTGACGCAATACGGCCGATGTATCGTTGAAATTCACTTATCATTGAAACTGAAAGCCCACCATATGTATGAAACCAAAAGTTTAGTTAAAATTTTATTTGTTAAATCAAAAATATTGAAAGAAAATCTAACCAAAGGTAATTAAAAGAACGAAAAGGTTCTGAATATGTCAATATAGGTAATAAAAAAGGCTAATAAAAGCTAAACGCGAGATAAAGACGCGAGTAAAAAAAATCTAAATAATTTTATTTTAGTTTTTATAGCCATCTATTTTTCTTGTATATAAATGTTTTTGTTTTTTTTCATTTTTTAAGTTTCTATTTTTGTTATAGTTATTAAAGATGGCTCGAAGTGGAACCGAAATGTTCAATTTTAAACTAATAAATAGTGCCTAAAATTATTTAGAAGTTTTTTTTGTTACTCGCGCCTTTATCTCACGTTTGGTTCTTATTAGAGCCCTTTTTATTACTTACATTAATTAAAAGAGAAACAAGAAATAAACTAAATTTTAACTCAAAATGACTTGAAATAACTAAAAGCAACTAAAAGTATATAATACCTAAATAATTAAAAGTAATCAAGCAGATGAGAAAATCATATTTCGTAATTTTTCATTCAACGATCTTTAATTTATGTCAGAATAGATCCATTCGTTCGACCGAAGATCATCAATGCTGAGAACCGATTATCATTCGAGGGTTTCGTTACACGACATCGCCGCCGACAATTCAATGCTCACGACACGAGAGATTTTCTCGTATGCGTGCTTACGAGGAAGAAAGAGGGATGGCACTTCTCCTCTTTCTCTCTCTCTCTCTCTCTCCGCGTTACCATCCCTTCGTCTATTCCCGCGCAATACGCCTCCGGGCGCTTCTATAACTTCGTTCTTACACGATCTCTCTTTGCCCCGCGCGCGTCGTCGTCATTCCGTCCGCGTATATGCGTTTCATAAGTGCAGCTTCCTCCGCATCCGACGGCCCTCCTTCATTCGCTCTCGTGTTCGACGTATTGTCAAGGGGTACTTCTGTCTTCGTCTCAAACAAGAGCCGCCCTCTTCGCCAATAACAACGGCAATGCCATTAACCGATCTGCCGAGATCTTTCCATTTCTATCTTCGCATCTTCGCTTTCTATATATTTTACACACATATACATATATATATATTCGCCCACTCGCTATCGCAAAGATCGATGCGAAATTAATGAGGTGCTTGTCTCAACCGAAGTGATGATCACTGTGTATCATCTCTCGACGCGATCGCGGAACAGATAGATTGAGACATAGGAAGTAACTTTCTTTTAATCAGCAGAGAAAATGCAAGATCTTATGGAAAGTAATTGTTATAAACAAATATATATTTAATGTAGAGATTCATTTATGAAAATTTAGGTAAGATTAAATATCCAGAAAGAAAGAGATATTTGTCAGATATCATGAACGTTGTGCAAAGTAACATCTCGATTCAATGAGATCGACCTCGCAACCGCACGGATCTCGATCACGGAGATAGATACACGTTTCCGGATGCTGGTGGAAAACTTGAAACGCGACGCGCGTATGACTTCGGCCGGTTAGTTCTATTATTAATGATGATCGGTTTCAAACATCGCGACTTCCACCGTGGCGATGCATATCACGCGCGTGTAGTAGTCGCGTGTAGAGTTCGCCGCGCGTGAATTTTCGGATCGCCCGTGCGCGTGCGTGCGCATTGCGTAAGACACTTTTGCTTGCTGGCTCCGCTGCTGGCGTCGCCTTGCACGTGCGAGGATGAAATTAGCCGACACCCGCCTCCCTCATCCCGCTCCTCCTCACTCTACTCTTCCCTTTTTCGTCGGTTTTCCGAGCCGCTTCCAGCCTGTGGAAGTCGTTCCTTCGCCGTTTTCCTCGTATATTTTCCCTCCAGCCCTGCCTCTGCCATCCCCTCCCCTCTCCCGATGATGCGTGTAAACATAGGTCGTGCATGGCGCGCATGGGGGCCAATTTTAGAAACGACGTTTTGTCTCGCGCGGCCTAAGACCGATGTCTCTATCAATCGTCTGCCGGAAACTTCGAGGGTGAAAATCGGGGGTGTAGATAAAGGAAAAAAAAGGTTGAGAGAAAATAGAGGGAAGAGAGAGAGAGAATAATTTCCGTCGCAGCTGTTACCGATTCCGTTTCTTCGCGTGGGGGGTGCGCTCCATTAATTCTAACAATTCTGTATAGCATCGCTTTGACGTGCAATTATTGGGAATTTCCGTTTTTAAAAAAAAAGATATAGCGAGAGTTTAAAAGAGTTGTCTAAAGAAATTCATTACAGTCCTTAATCCTGAAACGAGTGGATGACACGTCATTCATTTTTTATTTAATATCTCGTTCTATCGATGAAAACCATAATTCGAGTAATCTGCGATATACAAGCTTTTCATCTCAATCTCGACGAGCACTGAATATAGAAAAAATAAACATAAGAGAGAGATTTATTTAAGACACTTTCATAGGCATTTCAACAAAAATATTTGAAAAATGCAATTACCTGCGAGATAAATCTATATCAAGCTAAATTCTAAGGAGAAGAAGAATTTCATATGTTTAGTTCTAATGACAAGAATGTTTTAGCTACGTATCTTATATTTATTATTCATCGAAAGCGCATGCTGTTGTATGAACCTTAAATATAATAGTTATACGGCTTGCTGAAAAATACAAAAGAAGGACTTCCTATTACTTTGCATAACAATCAGCTAATATCTATTCGTGAAAAAGTTCTTAAGAAATCCAAGTGTATCGAAAAAAAAGTTCAATAATCTAAATTTTGTCATTATACAGCACATTTCCGCGTATTCCTTCCATATATATTTGTGGTTTAATATTTGTAATTATTTCTCAAATAAGCACGCCTAAAATTGTCTTATTCGCAAAAAAATTGATCAAATAATAAAGTAACGATTAGAGACAAAAATAATATTTAACGCTTCTAAACTTGAAGTATTTCAATTTCTGGTGCTGCCGTGCTAAATGTTAGACGATATTAATAACTCTCTTCCCAGGCCTTGCGGCAGTATTGCAAAGGGCCCTAGAATTCTTTTTCCCTTTTATAGATATCTGTCCCTTCTGGGACACAATACAAAGGGTATTAGAAGAGTCGACCTAAAAATTCGAAGTACGACGTCGCTTCTACCTGGTCCCCATTGTATCTCCCCTCCCCCATGTTGCTTTCAGGAAAGATTAAACCTTTCCAGAAAGACCATCTTGACTGCATTGGATCGCAACAATATTATGTAGAGGAAAAAGTAAGAAAACGCGTTTCTTTCTGCATCTCGTTATACAATATTTTTTTCATCAAAGTCTTAAAATTTCCCTTAATATATTTTCCTTTTCTTGTATTTACAATTTTTGACAATTTTGCAGAACATAACTCTCTTATGAATGTATGAAACTTTGTTTCGCTTAAATTTCTCGAAATATGTTTTTTTTGAGATTTCTAAAAATTTCAAATATATATTCTCCTTAAAGTTAAAGTAAAAAGGAATCAAACGGATGATGAAAGCGGAAGTATCACACGTTTAACGATTGCGATTGTCGGCGATTCCCGAATTTTGTCCGCGCTTAACAGCAAGATCACACCTTATATAGTGACACGACATCAGAGACAGTCATATTCAATGATAAACGTACAACGAGAACACGCGGATTCGAGCTGATTTCGCAACCGTCACGCACATCTTCGGTAAAATCACATTGGTCGATTGAGGGGCTCGTCGCGCTTCATTATCCTCTCGGTTTCGCAAGAAAGCCTTCCTTATTCCGAGCGCGTCGCCGTCCAGAAGATCGGCCGACACGTGTCTTCAGGTAGTAGGAACGGCCGCGAGGTGCGACGCAAGAAAGCGCGCGAGAGAAAAAGAACGAAGAGGCGGACGAGAGCGGAATCTAGCCGGAGGCGGCACTCACAAACAAGAGAGAAGAGAAGAGAAGAGAGAGAGTGTCAGTGTCTCGCCGCCACACCGTTTCTCGACGATCGCGAGCCTGAAAAACGTACCATCATCCGACCGAAGGTGGCTGCTTTACATTACCCGTGCCGTAGCGCGACCTGACAGGCGTGAAGAAGCGCGATCCGCGCCGTTAAGGCGAGAGACAAAGTGTCGTCTTCTAGAAAGACGAGACGGACGGCATCGCGATATCATGCGCGCGCGAGTGCATCGCGTACGCGTGCCACGTGACCGCGACGCGTGCCACGTGCGCGGCGTGGGAACGCGCGCGAGATGTCAATAGCGGAAAGATTTCACGCTGGACTTGTAAATGTCGTCGCGGCTGATTTATCGATCGCTGATTTTACGATCGTTAATCGCTAGCCAGAAACAAACGCCGAAGATGCGAGATTCTGGAAGATGCGACAGGGATTTTGCGCCGAGAGATTTAACGATTTTTTTTTAATTATTCGCATGATGCGATGCGCTTGTATCAATGATAATTTAGTACATGTTGCGCGATTAATTGCGGCCCACATAAAAATAAAATATTTTACAGCTGATATATTATTGCGGATACACAAATATAAAGAATTTATGTCACTTATATTGAATTCACTTTAAAGATTTATAATATAATACATCTCGATCATAGCTGTCGCTCCTTCCTTTTTCAATCGCGCCTTTAATTAAAAATATAAAATATAAAAATGTTTTGTTTCGTAAAATTATCCGTATAATTTTAGAAAATATTCTCACGGTAATTCTATTCATATTTGTTTCATTATAAATTATTTAATATGAAAAAAAAAACACTATACAGATACACTTTTAAACATTATTAAGAAAAGCTCTCTCGTCCTTGACCAAATCAATCATTTAAAAAATTTATTTTTTAATTTTTTTATTCATATACTCTTTCTCATTATTTAGGCCTAACTTTTAGTTTAAAAACCATTGCTGAATTTCCTTTATAGGTACAACAAAATATACCATCTTATTTTTAATTAAAATTAAACATTTTGGAAATGTGTGTGTGTACACGATATGTATTGCAACGCGAGCTAAAATACACTTTTAAGATCGTCATGCATAATCACGATCGAATAATCGTGTCTCGCGATTAATTCCATCGAGATCTGAATGATAAAGTGAACAAAAGCGCCGCTTCACCTGACACCGTTGGAACATGAGACGCGGCCGAGACGTCGCGCCAAGAAGCACGTGCCTTTCACGTACACGTGTACAGCAGGTGTGACACCTCGGCTTCTCTCTCTCTCTTTTTTTCTCTCTTTCGGTTGTATGTATGCGGAAATTATGTGATCCAGGAAGTGCGCGGAAAGACTCTCGACGCGCATTTCGTTCGCGGTTGAAGTACGTACGTTATCGTATTCGAGCGATAAAAAAGCGCAAGGTCAGATATCCGCGAGAGACAAATTGAGAGAGATTCGATAAGATAAATAACACGCAGGTAAATAATTTTCAACATTACGTACTATCGAGCCGAGAGATATTCTGTCGACGGTTCGTTCGCTCTCCGCCAACCTCACTGCGTTTAAAAAAAATTAAATCTTTAATTAAATATTAATTTTTATTCGATATAGCTCGGTATTATATTAATACTCCGATATTATTACATCTCCAATTTGTGAGATGCTAATTAATTAAAATTTCGGATTAATTAGGTAAATTAGTTTTTGCTTAAGGGACTGCTATTTACTTTTGCTTGTTTAACAGCCGCCAATTAAAAGCCGAAGCGAAGAGGACACTGCTCCCAGGAAGCACGTCGAAGAGCCGAGCAGTTCGCGGAGCGATTTATTTGGACCGGCTCGCGCGAGCTTATACGAGATCGCGCCACGAAAGTTATGATTTAGCGAGGAATAATCGTCGGCTGGGCCGGGGCGGACCTAAAAATAATCCGTACATACGCGGTTGCGTTTCGCCGGTACTCCACCCATACACGCATAATCCTTGATATACGCATGAGACACCGGTGCGTACGATGCTAAGATAAGCTTTGCACGTTCTCTCTCTCTCTCTCTCTTTCTTTCCTCGCAGCCGTCTCTCCCGAATTTGTACCGCGAAATGGATCAACCGTGACAAATGCTTGAAAATTTTACGACGGCGGTCGATGAGCGACTTGCTCTCGATCGTCTCTTACGACGTCCTGTAAAGGATACTTTCACATTCCCAAACGTCGCGGATTTGTTCCCTCAATTAAATCCCGACGTTGCGAGAGTTATACGTAATCGTCATTGAGCGGCAGATTTTCTCCGCGCGGCCATA
The DNA here is from genome assembly GCA_963971435.1 of Lasius platythorax. Classification (NCBI taxonomy): domain Eukaryota; kingdom Metazoa; phylum Arthropoda; class Insecta; order Hymenoptera; family Formicidae; genus Lasius; species Lasius platythorax. The sequence continues at coordinate 17,660,790 of OZ020535.1, forward strand.
ATAAAGTTCATGACTGCTTTCGCATCAATCCCATCTTCGAAATTGAGCGCAAAAATAATTTTCGGTAAAGTAAATAGTTTCCCCAAAAAAACCTTGAAAGCCTTCCGATTAAAAATTTTTGGATTTGTTAAAACTTTTTTATGTAATCTTAATTGACGCAAATTATAAAAAAAAATTATATTATAAAAATATATGAAACGAATATATAAACTTCTTCAAAAATTATAAATAAGGACTCAGGCATCATGCTCTACTGAAAATGTCAGAAAAAATTTAATATTCAAAAATATTCGAGAGATAGAATATTCTTATTGTTGACATATCTTTACAGATATTTAAATTTTGTAAGCTACACGTTATCCGCGCCCTGGCTCTTACTCGATGACATACTCAACAAATCAAAATGTGACGCAACCAAGAGATGTACGTAATCGAATCACAGACGGTTAGGAGTTATGAATTAATTCAATTCCAACTGATTCGGCCGACATGAGAATATACGCTTGACGGAACTCGCACGATAGAATCACACTTAAACGAATCGAACCGAGTGAATCCAGCTCTGGAGCGTGCGCGCCGCGTTGAAAAATAGGTAAAGTTTCGAAGAACGTTACGCTTATCGGTACTGATGACGCGCACGTATATATAAGTGCGTGAATAGCATATATATATATATATGTACATATATACACATGCACACGCTCTCACATATGTAAGTATAAGCGCGCGCGAGCAAAGTTATGTACGGAGCTATATGCGAGCAGACGTTCTCCGTGGTATAACGTCGTTGCAGACCACCGACAGCTTTAGAAAACACCGTTCCTAGAACGTCAGTCAATCGTTTACGCAATCTTCGACCAGAAATCTCGAGCTCCGCTGTATACGCGAGCGTACATACACGCACACACGCTCGCGCGTACACGCTTCGCGCAAGCACGCACACTGTCGCGAACGCGAATACAAGCAGGGCGATTATTGCGATTCGAAAATCGCGCAGAGCCATTATAATTTTGCTCGCAATATTTCAAAACTTTTTCAACACTCATTTGTTACGATACTGATTTTACCGTTAATACGAGATATAAACGTGTCGGATATACAAATAGTCGACGGCGAAAAATGGAAATTTTTCTTTTCGGAATTTACTGCGTACTTACTACGATATGTTACACCGTGAAGGAGAGAAGAGTCAACACCGATAGCCGCAAATCTCGATCGTGTTCCGTGACCGGTTCTCGGTTGCGAGCGCAGAGCGGCTCATTACGTCTGTCATATGGTGGCATAGGTGCGGACGGCGTAAACAGCGGCACGTCAATCATTTCTTTTACGCAATACACGACAGCGCAGATCGGAGTAGCGGTGCGCAACGCGCGTTACACGCGACGTTGTTGCGTGTACGTGAGAAATTTCTCTTTTCCCATGTAGCGTCGCGGAAGAGAGGCTTTCGAGACTGGCAGACAAATCGCATGCACAAAACTCTGGCACAAATGTGATAAAATAGATACGAAACGCATGACGCAGATTGATATTTATCTGATCCAATTCAAAATTGATTAAAAAATTCATTCGCAAAAATTCGTCGAATCGATACAAGTCGAAGATAACTCGCGTAACAGCCTAAACGTCAAAGACGAGGCTATACGATCTTAGTTTGTTCCACGAAAAAAACATCGCTCATTACCGTCGTTATTATCGTGCTGTTGTCTCGCTGGAGCCTTTGTCATCCTTATCATTGCGCAACTGAGACCACCGAGGACGCATTTGCGCGTAATCGTCACGACAACGCGTCAATCTCAACGCGAGTAAGAGCAGTTCGTATATCTTTGTCAAACACGAGCTTCTGCACTTTAATTAAGCAAAAAGCTGCGTTCGAAAAATAACAGCAAATATAATATTAATGTATAACATTTTCAATATAATAATAATAAATTCTAAAAATTATTCTAACTGATAATGGTGCATCTCTTATAAAATTATTAAAAAATACGAAAATACTTTTACGCTGTTATACACACATACACATAGATATTTAAAAAAAAAGTCATATATTTTCACATGAGCAACGTTTCAGCAGATAGTAATGCTGTCATTTATTCAGGCTACGAGATGGAAGCCATAAATAGCTTCGTTTTAATTATAATTGATACGAAATACTTTAGTATAATCGATTTCTGATGCAATAGTGGCCGCAGAATACGCCAATTGTTCCATTAATTTCGCTAATAGAAGTTACCGACGTGTAATTATTTCTAGATAATGACATAAAATACATTATTATCATTTCGATTCGTAGCTGCGATCAAACCGCAGATCGACATCCGCCAATTAAAGTCTCTTCTCTCTCTCTTTCTCTCTCTCTCTCTTTCTTTAGCGCTTATGAAAACATTGATTCATTATCGCTTACATCATAATACGATGATCACAGGTAACCAATAATTTATTTACTTAATTATATTTATTTAATAATTAATTGAATTTTTTCTTATCGATATAGTTTTCTCGTCATCTCTCATCTGTTTTTTGCGTGTTTTGAAAAAAACGATAGGTATCCTTAGAACATGAAATAAATTACGCTCTTTACCGTATTACACTCTTTTCCTTATGGAGAGTCGGGAATTTTTCGTTTGCCATCGTGTGTCGCGGAGATCTCTATTCGTAGAAGCACCGATTTATTTCGTGGATTTTCGGTCGACGCGGCACGTGCCAAGTATTCGGTAGGCGTCTTGCTTAAATTATCTACGAAAATTATAACGAAATGGCGACCGATTTGTACATATTAATAAGGAACTATCAATCTTCCCGCCGACAACTAACAAAATGCATGGAAAATAAGCGTGCCTGCGAGAATAAATATTTACAAAGATATCGCGCCGTTTCACCGCATTAGACAGAACGATCGCGTCTCGACACAGTTTATCTCGCGGTGATTTGTTTTGCGGATTTACGGTTGTCTCACCGAGAGAAATCCGACGATCGATGTTCGAAGTCAACGTCTAATTTCAGAATACACCGATCAATAGCGCGAAACGCATAACTGACACGTAGTGATTGTCTCTGACAGAAACGTCACTCAACCGAGAGTTACACTTATTCCTCACGCCGTTAAAATTATCAATATAGCAAAACTGTGATTCAACGTTTAGACATGAACGGAGAAGTGAATGTAAGATCGATAACCTGATAATTTTCTATCGTAAGAATACAATGTTTTTGATTATGTGCGAAAGATTAATCATATTGTTCGTTAATCATATTTGTTGGACGTCATAGTCTTTTCGTTTTTTTTTTTTTTAATACAAGATGATAATCTGTCTCCCTCCGTAAATTTATAATATCGATGCACAATTTGAATGTGCAATCTAATATTTTTTTTATTTACAATTATACCTAATTGTAAATGAAAAAAACATGGTAAATAGTAATCTGTCAGTCGTGACGTTCCTGAATATAACGGCATCTTTATATTTTCCGGCACGGCAATCAAGTCCATCTGAAGCCAGTTTATCAGCCTATAATTAACGCAGAAATAGATTGATAGAAATAAATATATTTCCTTGCACGTAAAAATGATATACGATATGTAAAATATATTTCTCAAGAAAATAGAAAGTTTTTACGCATGAGAGAAAATATTTGCATTAGTTAATTATTTTTCCTAAGTCAGAATTATACAATACACACGATTACGATAAATCATTGAAATAATAAAGTTAGGGAAAATAGAGATACGTAGAAAAAAGGTTCCACACAGAAATTTTATGCAATAGGCAATTTTCTCTATCGCAGTTACAAATTCATCGCAAAGCTTCTTCCGACATGACATAAATTTTTCAGCCTGCTCGCGAATCTGCCCCGGGAAAGGTTTAAACACCTATCAGGCCAGTCGCGCCACGGACGTTTAGGCCTTTTGTCACGGCTGCACCGATTTGTTTCGTGGATTTACGGTCGACGAGGCACGAGCCAAGGAGCTGAAACTCGGTTCTCTCTTTCTCTCGCGATCACGCAGTCGTCGGTATAAGTTTAAATCGGGAATGGCGGGCCGGGAGGCCGTCATGCGGGAGGCGCGATGGTATTTTTATCGGGCTAAATATAGGTAAACCTCCTATACGGAACGCCATACCAGAGGCCGCCGCTTCGGTGTGCCGAGAAGAGCCGCGAGAGAGAAAGAGAGAGAGAGAGAGAAATAGAGAGAGACAGAGAAAGAAAGAGAGGGTCCGGGGCGTAACTACTCGTTAACGGGCCGCATTGCGTAGCCGACTGACTCTTCTCCGAGTACCCTGGGGTGTCCCGCGACCGCAAAGGAGCTTCCGCAGAAAAAAAGAGGTGGGCGAGAACTCTTGATTAATACCGTATAAACGAGTGGCTCTCTCGTCCCGCGGAGTTAGTAGTCGCGTAGTTATCGCGATAGCCCCGTGATCAATGGTTACGTACAACGATTCTTCGAGGCGATGATCTCGTGGTGTCTTAATTGCTTAGAAAAACGTAAGCTTATAATAACGATTTAATCATTCTCGATATGCGAGACCTTCGCATTTATCACGAGAAATTGATACGCGAAAGGCGCGTATCAATGTGACAAGTTCGCGCGTTCTTTTACCGAGGAGAGAACGCGGAGAGATATACATGAATATTATATGCTTAAATGCGCATCCGACGAGGTGTCAGGGAACTTCTCGCGGCATTCTAATTAAGATAAATGTGATGGATAATTTGAGATTTACGAATCTGTCTTGTACAATGAAATTCAAACTACACGAGTCCGATAAATCAGACAACTGACGGAACATCTCGTGGAATTTGAAAAATATCGAGTATGTTTAGCAAATGTGTTAGAAACAAATATTAATGTGTGTAAGCTTAAATAAACCGTTTCCGATCCGGTTTCTGATGTAACGACTATTACTGCATCGTTGCGGTGCTTTGTTGATAGCGCTAGCCGTTGTTTACACCAATCGTTTGTATTGTGGCGATAACGCGGCCAGATTTTTCGGACGAAAGGTTCTAGCCGCTTTTAGCGGACCGTACAATATAATCGTACTACCATAGGGCGGTGTCCCATGACCGCAAAGAGCTTCCGCAGAGGGAGATGGAGGGAATGTAATTTGAATTCGATTCGAGGGCGAATCACCCCGTGCAGGCGCACACACAGCGCGGAGAGTAAAGCTCTACCACCGCCACTGGTCGACACAGATTCGCGTAAAAACTCCTGTGTTCCACCAACGTGTTCCCTCCCTCTTTCTCTACAACGCACGGACATTCATACTCGCTTTGGCACCACATATTGCTTTCTGAATATCGCTACACGTGTAGCGTTAAAATACGATTGTAGGAATTCTCATTTCACATTGAAAGAGAATCGGCCAAAATCATTATATACTAAATTCATTAAATAATAATCTTCCAAAATTAATTCCGAATTACTCCAATTTAATGATTCGCTAACATATTTCATGTGGATAACATTTTATTTTGTAAATAAAATAATTTTGCATGTAAGCCCAAAAAAATAAAGAATTAAATAATTGCGAATTTTAATTATAAATTGTTATATTAATTAATTATAAATATGCAGCGTACATATTAGAAATAAAACAAATTAACATTTACTCGTTGACATTTTTTTCACAAGAATAATTCAGCATAATAAATCTCAGATTATATTATACATCTGGCAATAATCTTAAAATAAAAATAAAATAATTCCTATTTTAATATTTTAGTATTAATGGCATGCACGTGTGTGATTATTTTATCGATATATTCATTTATCTATTCTTATCCCCCCCCTAAAAATTCCCCCTACAAGTAATCAAGATATTGGAGGTTTACGTCGAGGCACAATCTACGGTCTCGAGGAAACCGGGAATGCGACCTTCTAGGAAACATCTAGCAGCCTGGTGGGTGGCCAGGTGTTGCTCGAATAGCAATGCTGTACTGTGTCACGTACTCTGTTCAGTACGACGAAAGATCGTAGTATTCTGCACCGAGAGGTATGGCGCCATTCATTTATTCATCGCGCGTTATTTATCACCCCCATGTATTCATGATGTAATATATGTATGTGGTTTCACCTATGCTTCCTCTATCCCCATATCTAAACACAAACACGTTAATCACGCGTATTATCTATCGGCATCGTCGATGGAATTATCGAATGAAGGATAGCGGTTCGATCTTATAATAATATATGACAGCTTCCATAATTACAATAAACGATAAATATGTTTACGTGAACGAGAACTCGCGAATACGATTTTTAAAAATTCTTGAGCCATTTTGTAATTTTTATTTTATAATTTTCGCATTTATAACTAATGGCATTGACGCTAAGCATTCGTTTTTCCGGCGCATAACGTAAAATTACAACAAATCATCGCGCTGCAACCAGGATGGTCGTCACGTTCCTCGAATTCCTCGCGACGTTTCTTCTGCCTCGACCTCGTCTGCCATGCCCGACCGTCTCGAGACTTTAATTTTGGATTAGATGCGCAGGGTTTTGAAGCGCGGATTGAGATAAAAGAAAGAAATCTTTCCATTAATCTTATTTTACATTCACAAAATAAATAAAGAAACCTTCGCGGTTGTATTTGCATATGTTGTGTGTCGTACGTAATATCGATCTCTAAATCTCGTGTGTGTGTAGTTTTCTTCTTTCCCAAATTTGAACAACAATCGACACACGATACGAAAGCGCCGTAATAATATATCAACATTTTACATCGGCATTTTTCATTATTACCTCATTAATAACGGCACTTGAACAACGTGTCTGCTTTTACACGTTCGTCAATAACATTGAATGTCGGAGGATGAGGATAATTACGGACGTCTAATTGCTATCGTTCGCAGCGACTTGTGGAGGAAAGTCCGACAACTATTTAGGCGGAGATAAAATTACAGAGAGGAACGATATTATTACAACGTGGGGGGTCATCGATACTTGAGCATCACGCACGAGATGCTAAAGTGTGTCGCCCAAGCAATAATCAATGCTCCGTTATCGCGGTCCCTGTGTGATTTCAGTGACCCATCGCAGCGTTTCCGGTCGTTCAACGGGCAAAGATAACGAGTAGTTTCTAAAAAAAAAAAAAAAAAAAGGAAGAGGGGAGAAGGAGCAAGACCGTAGGGTGAGAGAAAGGAAGTATGCCATACCGCGCGCGTTAAAATAGCCACGCTATATGATAATTCGGATATAACATCGGTATCCGGGAGGACTGATAATTTCTATTCGCCGGAATCAGAGATGACTTTTACTCGTCATACCTGATTTCCAGACAAGCGACCGTAATGTCAAGATCGGAGAGACGCGGCAGATTTCTCGCTTTTAATCTGGCGGCCCGATCGGACCGGATGTTCCGTTACTTACGCGAGTCAAAGTGTCTCATGTGATATTTCCTTCGTCGTGATATTACCACGCGATATCGGCGGCGACGTAACGCGCCCGATAAGATCGCCTCGCGAGAAGAGTCTCCTTCCGCCAACGTAGATTGCGACAAATCGAACGCACGCACGGATGCGTAAGAGAAGGCGCCGAACCGGGTTATATAGGTGCTCTCACCTATTTTTAACAAGCTGCTATTTTAGATTTTCATTTTTGCTTATTGCAATCCGACCACTAGTTACGTAAAGAACATATATTTAGAGATCACACACGGCAGTATCCAAATTTATCGAGTACACATTTTTTGAGATTATTTTTTTTCCCCAAAGCGAACAGTTTTTTGCTACGGTTAGCTGTTTTTAGGATTAATCTAGCTGGCAAGGGAATGTTTCAAACACGATTGAACACGGGGAGAATCGCTCGATTGTCATAAATTCGACATCGGGCGAGCAGCGGCGCGACGTTTATTTTACGCGAGCGCGCGCATCCCTCTCGTATCGCGTGGCCGACACGAAAATCGACATGTTTCACGCACGGCATACACAGACGCGACAATAAAAATAGAATGCCCGTGCAAAAGTGCCCTAAGTGTAAGCCGCTATGTTACCAATCCTCTCCCTCTCCCCCTCTCTCTCTCTCTTTCTATCTCGCTTTCGCGAAGGAGAGTCGGCGTAAAAACGCGGCCTTGCTCGGCACGCGGTACATGCGAACTCACCCATGTGAGGCAGGGTGAGTCATTTCAAGCTACTTCGTCGAGAATAAGAGAGTGGGTAATGTATGTGCGCTGGTGTATGCGCGAAAGTGTGCAGAGAGAAAGAGAGTAATTTGTCCTGGAAATATTCCCCGATGAGCAAGCGCAGCATTTTGCATAGATTCGAAAGTACGATATGACAAAATGTAAGATATATTTATCCATTTAATTAATGAGTTAGAAAGCCATTTGTCAAACATGCAAAGTATATTGCGATATACAAAGATCAAATTAAACATCAATTAATCATATTAAATGGCGTGCGTAAATCTGAGAAATTACAACTTAGCTCTTCTCTTCTTTTAATGCACGGCAAAGATTTTAATAAAGACTTCGAGATTCTGATTATGGTAATTTTACAAGACAACAGATTTCATAAATGCAAAAGATTAATTCTATTAAAAGATTTTCCAAGAACGACAATGTGACAATATGAAACAAAAGGAAATTTCTAAGATTTTTTTTCAATATTATCCTCCCCGCTATATTCCCGATTTAGAGAAAGAAGAAATTGTTAATTTTTCAAAATAAATATAGATAAAACAAAATATATACATTGCGCGTTCTAACGCCGATCAGGATTCTCTTTAGAAGCAAGAGAAAAAGACCGGGCAAAAACGAGAAAGCGAGACGAAACGTCGAAGAGAGAGAAAGGAAGAAAGAAGAAGAAGAAGAAGAAGAAGAAGAAAGAGGACTATCGGCATCTCTCCACTTTGTCGACCTCGAGGTCGTGGCCGACGTTCCACGTCGCTTCCGGGAGAAGCAGCGCACGGTGGAAGGCGCGTAGCAAGAGGAGAGGCTGCCTCGATGGTACAGGACGACGAACTCCGGAGCGACAGCAATGGCAAGCTCGTTGGCGTTGCACCGTCGAGCGCTGCATCGCCGCCGTCGCTCGTCGTCCTGCTGGTCGACGACTCGCGACTGCGCCGTTATAACTGCGGCTTGCGGTCGGAAACACGTGGGAACCCGAGGGAGAGGAGGCTTCTCTCTGTTCCTTTGTACGTATCAACCCGTGGTGCGCGCGCGCGCGCATGCATACGTGTCGGCGTTGCGTGGTGTGTGCAACGTCCCGTGGGAATCCATACCCCTGCGCAAGCAAGAGAGAGAGAGAGAGAGAGAGAGAGAGAGGAGAGCTACACAAAAGCGATCCCGCCCGACTGCGGAGAGCGGTCTTTCCGATAAATCCCGTCTTCCGTGTTTTACCTCCTACGCTGCCCTGGGGATGCCGTTTTGCGATGCTACGCAGAAATCGTCGTTCTTCGATCGTGAATTCCATCGATCGCCCTAAGCCACGAGGATTAAACTTTTTCGCGGGATATTTTAATTGTAGCGAAATTTGTCGATGAATTGCTTTTTCGAAATCATGCAATATGCTACATGTTTATATTACACATTCGTAATTAATAACGAAAATGTATTTATAACGAATATTGTTTCATTATCAATATATTATAAAAAATGGGTTTACATATATGATTATTATTATTTTCTTATATATATTCGAATATTTAAATATTAAATACGTTCCTCAATGTAAGCACAATACCGTATTAAAATATTTACCTAAAGTTTAATACAAGAATATAAATATGCAGCGATTATATATAATACCTAACTAACAATCTATGGTAACAATAGTGATTCGCACAAATTGAGGCCGTTTTTATTAAATCGTAACTTTCTTCTTTGTGGAAGAATAGACATCTATTTTAAGATATTTATATTGCATTCTAAAAAAAACGTCTTAATTTGAACGAAGATATTTTTTCTCTCTCGGTCGCTGTATATAGCTTATCCTAAGTCAAAAAGAACGATGCAAACAAATCCGTGAAAGTCACTGTCGCTCGATCGAAGATACCTGTGGTTGATTTCGAACAGGTACAAAGCTCCTAAATTCAGAATAAACCTTACGCGGCAGCTTGTTGTTATTGCCGCTGCATAAAAAAAGAGCTCTGCACTTGCTCGGAACACAGCGTAGGTTGCAGGAAAGCGATAGACACGTCCGCGGAGGCTTCGATAAATCCCAAACGTTTTTTTCGTCCCGGGGCCGCCCGTTTTACGAGCTAACGTGAAAAATATCGCCTCTCCCACGGAGACTTCTTTGATCGGTTGCTCGCAATTCTAATGAGATCTGCGGAATTTTCAATCGGCAACGAATTCTTTCGGGGGTTCCTCGAATACTGTCTCATTACATAAGGACCGTATTATCAGATCGATTGCTCACGTGTATAATATCTCATGCAACAAAACAATGCTGGTGGAGGAAAAAAAAAAAGAGCGAGTCACACGTTCCGAAAGCGCATCGATAAATCCTTTCCGTGTTTTTCTTAATTCGCCAACGAGAAAGTTGGTTTTCACACAAAAATGCGAAAAATTGTTGTGCCTCTGCTAGCATTGATCGCTCGCGATAACTCCGGACTTTAGTTGGAAAACTAGCTTACGCTAGAGAGGCAGTTTGGACTTTTTGAAACATGTCCGACGGTATCAAACTAAGAATAAAAAGAATAATGGCGCGCAATATCGTTTTGAACGATAGAGAAAAAAGAAGCAAAATAAAAATATCGGTTTGGAAAAAATGTAAATTTTTGGGATTTAATAAATGCAAAAAACGCGAAATTATAAAAATCATTCGTATTAAAAATGAGCAAAAGTAACCTTGCATCAATTGCAAGTAAGTCCTTTGTATTCTCCGTTTTTCCAAAAATATCATTTAATATTTTTTTATGTATTGGTAATACATTATTGCGAAAAATAAAATTATAATTTACGAATTACGATCTAATACTAATTGCATACCACATTTTTTCCGTTTACGGTAACGAGAGCGATCGATCAATGTTAACGTGACACAAACGGCCACGCGCATAATCTATGATTCGTCTCTTCCGGAAAATATTCCGAGAGCGAAATGACTGGGGCTTCGAGGGTATGAAAGTTTGAAAAGCTCTGGCCGCACTTAGACAACTATTCCGCGCGCGCTAGTTTCCTCCACGTGGCCTCCACCTCCTCCAGCTAGAAGCTTTAATCCCTATAACGTAGGAGATGGAGGAAAGACTTTAGTACACGTGCGGAACTCGTGGAGCACTTGAAACGATCTTGTGCTCTTAGCGTGTACTACATCGAGACTCTACGCGCCGGGGGGAAAAATGCGGCTAGCATAACCGCTCCCAGTTAAAATCTTATTGTTATACGGTAACCGTACAATGCGCGCGCGAGAGCCATCTCCAGAAGTTACGTTTAGTTTAATGCTTGGGATACGTGATCTTGTAACGAACATTCGTGCGAGAGGCAAGAATAAAAGAATAATTTCGAGATATTTAATTGAGGTTGTGTGGGAGAAAAGTAGCTTTACGTTTGACATAAAGAATACTTGGAAGAAATAAGGTGTAAAATCGACAATACACAATAATGACATGAAAGCAAATATTACAGAGCATTAAAAAAGCCCTGTTTATTATACATGCTAAAGTTATTACAAAGTAAATAAAAAAAACTGAGCATAACTTTGGGGATAAATGTAGCATACTAGAATTAAAAAAAAATACTTAATTATCTGTTTTCTCTGCCTAATTTTATTTTCAAGTTGTAAAACTAGATTGCAAAGCACAACTATCGAGATACATACACAATCGCGAACAGCTTAAGCATCGGCGTTGAATCTAGATCAAACGAGCTCCATGTCATGCACGTCACACGATATATTATGCCATTATGCTCCGGCGTGTCCATATGATTACATGAACAAGACATTATACAATGCGTTTGTAATTGCTAATAAGCTGATTTCAATGCAATTCCTGAAGTTGTAGGCGCGAGCGCGAGCCAAACTGATCAGGCGAAGACAAATGATCGCCCAAGTTCCGCCATTTGTCAAGAACGTAAGCGGAATGAAGGCAATTGACCCGAGGTTCCCGATTACTTCTGTAATGAGGAGAGAATCCGTCGGACGCGTTTAATCGGACGCCGATTAACTCCCGCCCGTTCGTTTCGCCTTGCATTTTCGCGTAGATGTATCGCCGATTCGCGCATATTTAATAGAAACGACTGACGCTCATCGACCTGTCAATAATATCAAAATTGTGTACCGCGGTATTCCGCGAGTTAGCTACAAACGTAATTATTGGAATAAATTTGCATGACTAGAATCGGGTCGTTCCATCTCTCGATAGGTTTATTCCATCGGTGAGCCAATCACGGTACACGCTTCCAATGGAAATACGTTCTAATTGGTACAATAGGATAGACTCGGCTGTCATGAAGTTTATAAACTTTCCGCGTCCGCGCCGCCTATATTAATTTTCAGAGAGTATTTTCAATTATGCCGCTCGCCCAGACTCCCTTACTCGTAATTATTCAATCAAGGAGGAGAGGGGAGATATTACAAATGTAAATACAATGTTTCTCTTACAATAAAGTAAATTCTCTAATGTATTATAATGATATAATTAATTTATTATTATACCATATTTATATTATAGAATATTTTACAGAAATATGCTCTCCTGTATCTTTAATTTTTTCTTTTATATTTTAAATTGCCGTTATGAAATAAAACTTCTTAATAACATATCATTAAATGAGAAATTTGACTACCGCCTAATTTAGAATCATTTCTCTCTCTCTCCCTCTCTCTCTCTCGCGAGTATAATAATCTTCTTCCTTATAATTTATTTTTCAAAAAGTCGCAAGCCCTCGAATGCGAGAAGGTAGCCGGAGAGAGAGCGGCTTTTCATAATGATATTTCGCAAGTCGAGCGGATTCAAAAGAGGAAAGCTTTCGCTCTTGTCGACGATCGGACGCGAAAAAGCGGAATGAAGATGTAGAGCCTCGTGAATCGCTCCGCCGTGACCCCGAGCACGCTGGAAGGATTAATCCTCCGCTGGATGATCGCACGCACGGCGCGCGGGACCCAACAACGAGGCGCTTCGACCCGCTCGGGAACTGGTTTCCGAAATGATCCCGGCTCGACCCACACACAACGTGGCGACGAGGACCGTCTCGCGATGATGACGCGAGGGCCGTTCCTCGCGCGCGAAGAAAGAAGTCCCTCTCGCGTCTCTTAGACCCAGCTGCCGAATCGGTACGTAACTCGTGTGTGTGTGTGTGTGTGTGTGTGTCCATCGCGCGCCATAATTTCGCGGATAAGACGCGCCGAATAAATCCGGCTTATAGAGCGGAAACGACGTTACACCGGACCCCACGTTGCTGTAACGGAATATCAATTACTTCACGGCTCCCGAAATCGCAATAGCGTCACACACATTTATATATACATTTATATATAAATGTATATATGAATGTATATATAAATGTATATATATCGCACAAATATATATATGTATATTTATTTTAAGAATACTGCCATATAACTAAAAATCAGACTTGTCTTTAAATCATGATTTTAAAATGACGACTAAACGCGATGACACCACTGTTCTTTAAAATCCAGCACAATGACTGGATCGATCATATTTCCAATTGAAAAATCGATCTTTTCTGTAGAAATTTATTACAACGCTTCCAACTTAAAATTTCGCGATTGAGTGACTTTTTCCCACTAGAGTCGCGATATATGAACCAGCAGTATTAAAAAAAAAAAAAATATATCAAATCTCGGTTAATAACCGCGCAATGCAAAGTTTCAGATCAAATACGCGTATACCGAATAACGGTATTGCCATTATTAGTCCGGAACGGGAAAAAGCAGAACTCGAGGAAAATTACGATCGAACAGAATCGCACCGCTTACATAGTTGAAAACAATATTCAATCCAAGTTCAAGGGGGAGCGGTAAACGCATCGGAAAATCACTCCTTTCTCGTGCCCACACCAACCTTCTGCAAGAATAATTGCGCGTTCATATAATTTATACCGGAGTCAGTGTCTCTGAAATTTATGCGCGAAGGTGCATACAAACGATGGCGATGGCGACGGCCGCTCACGATCGCCTTGAAAATGCATGCGCGCGCGCGCGCGCGCGTCCTCGTCTCGCTCCGAGGAAAAGTGCATCCAAACACGAAAGCCGAGGCTGACTTTTCGAAGTTCCCTACGCGCGTCGCTCGAAGGGCTTATCCTCCGACGAGCGGCCTGAACGACGAGCCACGCGACGTACCTTTCAAGGTGAGCGGGATTCGTCTTCCGAAAAAAAACATCGACGAATGGACGGACCGGCGCGGAGGTCTCTCACTCTCTTCCCGTCTGTGTGCTTCAAGTAGCCCGAACGTCGACGCGTACAAAGTTTTTATCATCACGCCGAGTGTAAGATTTTTGCATCGTGCGATAAGTAATTTCTACGGCTACTACAAAAGGAGCAATCCTTCGATGAACGGAGAACAGAAAAATTGATTTCACACGGCGATACTACTACTACTACTGCTACTGTTAATTTTAGTTTTCGATAGTTATGGCTCATAATTTCAGATTTTATAATTTCACACTTAACTCCTGATTTAATTTCGGCTGAAATACACACAACGCCGGGCAATGCGATTCAACGTTCTGATTGCATTGTTAATGCGACAGCTGTTATCTCGACGGTCGAGATCGCCCGTCCGGTAAAAAGAAAAAGTTCTTCGAGAACCTGCCGCGAAGTCTTTCACGGTGCAGCAATTGTGAATTGTGATATGTTAAAATGATATGTGTGTAGACAGGAAGAAGGGGAGATATACCTGCCTCCGTTTCGTTGTTACACGTAAAAGCGAAGAACAATAAGAGACGCGTATATAAATGTGCGTGTTATGCGTCTCGCTATGAAATTGAAAACAATTATTTAACTAACTTCCTTTACTTATACATCTCTCGTTTCCCAACTATATAAACTGTACTGTACATATTAGAAAATATAATATTGCAAGTTTTTTTTAATTAAACGGTTAATAATCGTTGCATCGTAAATTTTGGAATATATCAACAATAAATTCAATGATTCTGCTGCGATATATATTATTTAAAAGAATTTCAAATTACTTCATAAACTGCTGAAAAGAAGAGAATAAATAATTTCCACGATTATCCAAGACTATTTGCCCCCCCGCACGAAATTAATTACAAAGTCCGCGAAAAGGCGCGAGCGGATCGTAAATACCAAAACGATTATCTCCAGCGTCATCATGCTCAAAAGGAAAAATGAGCAAGAAAGAGAAAAGCAAAGAAAACAAAAAAAAAAAAAAAAAAAGATTGAAGCGACTTTCGAAGCCGTTCGGAAGAGATTCGCAACCGGACCAGATCCAACGCGAGCAACCCGGTCGTAGAGCGCGAACTGGTCAAACGACATTTTCCACGTTGCAAGGTGCCTGCAATTTCTACCGGAGAGAGAGATGCATCCCGCCGATGCTTCGGCGGTAAACTCAAACTACGATTGACTTTGAGTTCGCTTGAAACTTCGATGCGCCGTGTAGCGCGCGTAGCTAAGTTGTCTCACAGAAGCCGAGAGAGAAGATGCCTGAGAAGAAAAGAGAGAAAGAGAAAGGCAAAAGAGAGAGAGAGAGAGAGAAAGACGGTAACGTCGAAGGATAGAGGTAGGTTGAGGTGAGATGGAAGCGACGAAGGAAGCGACGGGAGAGCGGTGGAGGAAGAGGCCGAGAGTTGGAGGTGTGGAGGACGAGGAGAAGAAGACGAGAACGTGAAGAGAAGACGAGAGGCGAGGGAGGAAGATCTGAGGAGGCGGCCTTGAGAACACGGACCACGGAGAGACCAGTGCGAGAGGGAGAAGAAGGGAAGACAGAGAAAGAAACAAGGAGAGAGACAGAGGGAGAAAGAGAGAGAATCAGAGATGGGAGAGAGACCAGCCGAGCCAACTCCAACGCGAACGAACTGCTTCACTGGCAAATCATTCGCGGTTCTCATCTCGCGTCACGATTCTTTTCGAAATCGAGCTCTGCGAGAATGGAACGAAACGGAGAAATCTTCGAGTCATCGCCGAAATCATCGAGTCATGCCGTTTCGAGATCTACAGGGCGTCCCGATGTTCCGCGAATCTCTCTCTCTCTCTCTTTCTCTCTCTCTCTCTCCGAGTATCACGAAGGGATGAGATCGGACGTAACAGACGATACACGCTTGGACACCTGATCTGGACGTGCTCCAGCAGATTCCTGACATTTTAAAATCTCGCGTACACCGATGCAAAGCGCGGGACGCGTTATGCAATCACGATGATGCAACGACAAGGCAAACGCGCGTCGATGCAAGTCGACGTACACGTCCTGTTGAATGCGCGACGACGATTTAGACTAATATCTCTCGCATTACATAGCAAATTTGTCGAACGGCCAACGGGCGTATGCGAGATGTGTTACAAATTATATACATATAGATAGATTCAATGGCCGATTTTGCCAACGTCGATTAAATTCAACGCTATCTCGATTGATCTCTTTTGTCTCATCGTATAATTATACAAGCGTAGAAAGAACAAAGAGTAAGGGCAAAACTAAAACTGTTGGTTCTTTTTTTTTTTTGTTTTGCTTTAAGATGCTTTCGCGTTCGACTTGGCGTCGTGCATTGACTTTGTTTGTGTTTTCGCGATGAGAACCGCTGGGACGTAACAGAGCGCGCGCTCTCGGCGCAGGTAGGTCGCTTGAACCCACGGCTCTCTACGGAATATACAGACACTTGGCGAGGTTCGCGAGGTCGCGTGCGCTGCATTTGGATAGGCAGCGCTAATCTCATTATTTATAGCTCGCTGTTTGATTTGCCGATCGTCCGTTATTTCCGCGCGACGCGACACCGACGACTACACCCACGTAACTTGACGCCTGACGAGGCGCCTCTCCGGTCTCTCGATTCTCGATCGTCAAAATTTACATCTTCGCAATACATAACGAAAGCCCGACAATAGGTTTTCAAAGTTCCGCGATAATTATATTCACAAATGTCGTGCTGATCGATATGAAATACGAGATGCGCCAGATTAATCTCCGACTCTGAGAAGAATGAGAGAATCACGAGAATATATAATCACATTAATTATATATAATAAATAATAATATAATAAATAATCGCTTATTTGTACTCTAAAAAGTCGACTGTGTCAACTCTTTCTCCGGCGAAGAATGTTTTCTTTCTATCCATTATAAATATAAACTTTCTATCCTCGTGATACGAGAATAGCGGATCATCGCGGATCTTATTTGAGAATAAAATATACGGCGATGAAAGCGGGCATAAGTGCTTCTTCACTTATGGGGGAACTCAAAATAGCGGTGTGTGTGTATAAAAATAAGCCGTTCGAATTGTCGTGACAGTGTCCGTCGTTAAACAGTCACGGGGCTTGTTTGTCGTTTCTTTCGTCTACTACGACGCGACGACGAGGTGACGATGTTAATCGCGCGCGAGCCGGAGACAGGTCGTTAGAGGCGCATTCGCGCGGCCGGGATAAACGCCGTTGCCGAAACGCTGAATGAACGAGCGAATGAATAAACGGCGCTTTGTCGTCGTAACGTTTCGTGCGAGCTAACGAAGCCGCTCGTGACGAGCGCACGCGCCGTCAACGCGCCGCGCGGCATTTTATAAATAAGCGCGACCGCTGCCGTTAAGAGCGAGACAAAAGAGAGGCTGTCACGCCGAGTTAATCAATGTTTAGTTTCTGGCCCAATTGTCAAACTCCCGCGTGTCAAAGAGATGCCAACATTTTCGCAACATTGCGATCCCGTACAAACTGTGTCAAACTTGTCCAAAAGTATTCCTCGACGCGGGAATATATATTCTTTGGCTTATTTACGTAGGGCCTGCACTTTGTAACTACACGGGAAAAAAATATTATCTATCATAGCTAAATTTTAGGTGTCCCTATATTAACTATAGTAATATTTTCAAGCTATAGTTTAACGAGAAATTCCCCGTTAAATTATAGTTAAAAATATTAGTTACTATAGTTAAAATTTTTAGACATGTGTAATATAGGGACGCCTAAAATTTAGCTACGGTAGCTAATATTTTTTTTCTTTTTTTTTTTGTGTAAATCGTACCAAACGAAGACGAATAACCGACGTGCTGACTTTTACATAGAGGTGTCGTGATTAACTTTAAATTAGTAAAAATACTGTATTATTTAAAATATAATTAATTTGAATAATTAAAACGACGGAAAGAAGATAGCTCAATGTGAAGAACTAATAAGGGTGTAGGTCGTCGAGAAATAATCCAGCGAGAAATAATTTCGAGCGTATCATTACGCGTCATCGAGCACGTCCACGAGATCTTAGCAGACTTTGTCGATCATTCAGCTCAAGGGAAAGGCTCCTTCGCCTCGACGACACCCGATAGCAGATCCCTGAACGCCTGGAGATAAGGGATGTTTACACTGACTTCCGAGAAATCCAGCCTACGTGTAAACACGCGCCGCCGCTGCAGTGATTCGTGAGAGATCTTCTTTAAGTGGGTGTAATCGAGGAACCTCTCGAGGCAACCTGACCCATAAAACTTAACGGGCCCGACGTACGTACGTATAGATTGACTATCGAGTATCGGGCCAGATAAGGGAGTAAATGAGCGGGTCGGATAAATCAAAGGAATCTCTCTCGTAACGCCATTGATCTCGGCCTCGCACGTGAGAGCAGCCTATCGTCGCTTCACACGAGATTATGCACGTTGAAATTATAATCACTCGGCAAGTATCGATTCGTAAAAGGCTTGATCGGCTAACTAAGAGACTGAGACGGAGATCGCAATCGCAAGTTTCATGAACTCCGAGATACATAGCTATATTAATTTTGTCGAAAGTATTTCTATTAGTGTACCAAAATTATATCCCATTAATTTTTTTTTGAAAATCGTAAAAAATGCATACAGTATAAAATTAATTATAAACCGTCAGTATTTGCACAAAAATATTCTATAAAATATTTCGTTTAATTAACGTGGATTTTTAATTTTTGGTACGTTTAAGAAATTCATAAAGCTGGCAGAAATTTTGAACATGGCTGTGTTAATTAAATTAAAACTAATTACCCAGCAAACCCTAGTAATTTACATTTGGTGTGCTATTACACCGAGGTTTCTAATTAAAATAAACATAGCTTCGTTTGCTAAGTTCAGCGCGTAGCAGTAGGACGAATGCGGCCCTGTGAGAAGGAAAGCTTGACAATCCGGGGAGACGTTTGCCAAATTACACCTGTCCCAAGAGACACCTGCATCGATGTTTCTAGGTAAACCGTGACACAGAGAGGCCTTTCTCCTCTTTATTGTGTGACGCGATTGTCGTGTCCGCACTTTTTTTCTCCCTCTTCTCTTTTCCTATCTCTTTCTCTCTTTCAATAATTCTCGACGCTAATCGTACTGTCCGACAACACGTGGTGTCCAATGAGATCTTGTATTTATAAATATGAATCTATTTCTTCAGAAAAGAGAACCCTGGTCTCGAACAATATCCTCAAAAGTCTGTTTTGTATTAACGATGCTATTGTATAATAAAAGAGGATTATTTGTCCATATTTGTCCAACTACGATACATTCACGTCACATGCGGTGAAACGAAAGAAAAAAAAATAAAAATGTAAAATATATAACTTTTTATAGCAGACTCTCAAGCCAGAATTTAGCCTGAAATTGCAACCTTTTTCCATCATAACACAATATAACATGCGATTCAAGAATTTATATACGTGCTCCATACAAAGTTCGTACATGTATCTCATCCGTAATTGGCCGTCCAATTATTACACAGAGATCAAACGTGCCTCCTGTGCGACGGACTGTTTATTAAAAAAATTAACATTGATGTAACCGATAGATACGAATCGTTGATTGCATGGAAATCAGTTTCGCCGAGGAGAGAGAGGAGAAATATCGGCGTGTAAATGTGTAACGTATAGCAACAAAATCATTTCACCAGACTCGATAATTCTTTCGCCGTTCCGGCGACTTCCGGCGCGCGATCCATATGCATCATGCACGTGCATGTGCATGTGCATGCACGGCTCCCCCTCTTCGGACGGCGGAGATGCCCGCGAATGCTCGCCTTGAACCTGTCGGGGGGTCGCGCGAAGAAGTTTCACGTGAAACTGGAACCGACGATCTGTTGCCTGATACGCTCTATGCACAACCGACGACGATCGGTGCAGAACAAACTTTTATTTTTTTTCACGCTTCTTCTCCCCCTCCCTCTTCCCCCCCATCCAATGCCCTCGATTTGATCAGAGTTGACCGCCGAAAAAAAAAAAAGTTACTCAGCTTTTCCTCTCACCTTGCACGACCGACGATAATGGAGTTTTTATTCGAAAAGTGCGGAGTCGATATTGTGAAAAATCGTATTTGTAAAAACACACATATGTAACGTTCGAGATTTTAATAAATATAATTTCAGAAATTTTCGCGCGTACGCGCACGCACTTTCGTGTACAAGAAAGTAAAATACAAAAGAAGAATCCTTATTCTCCGGAAAGCAATAAGTGAAGATATGCATATCGATGCTTCCTGTGTTTTAACCTTTTAGCTGACTGCGGCAGTTAAAACCGACCACTAGAATGTAGAAGGTCCAACGAAAATATCCTATTGTCTGCATAGAGATTGAAAATTCACTCGGTAATTGTATATGCAGTATGACACAAAATAAAAGATTTAGAAAGTACAGTACGGTCATGTTCGGTTATAATTACTTTTTAATAGAATAGCAACGCTTTTGTTTTCAAAGATAGTTTTAATATCTAATATTACATAGTTACGTTAAAAAAAAAGCACGACTGCATAATCTCTTCTTTCAATAACGATAAAAATTTCGAAATAATTAGTATGACATTAATCGTACAAACAGCAATGAAAATCCACGGTTCCATCCAAACGTCAGTTATTCGACACTTTGCAAAAGTAAATCGCGATTTCAGAGTATTCTCGGATAGTACGTGCCGCTGATTCATACGTACTCGCCTGTTACATCGCACTAACATTTACTTTATAACGCCCTGTAACTAACTAGAAATATAGTACGTGCCGCACGCTAATCCCGTTCTAATCGTGCTAGCGGAAAGCTGCTAGGAAAGACGACAGTCAACGGTGTCTCGCGTGGAACGAGAAACGATTGTGTCGCAAAAACAAGAGGGGATTCGCCTTGCATCGAAGAACAGGGCTGTTATGTATTATTGTACGCGCTTAATTATACAGAGTGTTCTAGTAACTAGAGATGGAGTTACATCGTCGTTCGAATATCGAATAGCATAATTTCCTGCGTATCTATAACGGGTTTTCAGTATTAATTTATATCTCACGATTTTCTGTGTAAATTTGATAAGCACCATTTTTTCTTACTTAAAAATTTTAAAAATTGAATATCTTTATAAAAATTAAAATTTCAACAAGTCCAAATTTTGTTTAAATAAACTTGAAAATAAATATAAAAATAAAAATAAAAGAGACAAAGCTTATTTAATAAAATAATAAAATGTGAATCAAATTTATAATTTCTTTTTTTGTGAAAATTTGATTGAGCGTCAATTTTTCTCACTTAAAAATTTAAAAAATTCAATATCCTTATAAATATAAAGATTCCAACAAGTTAAGATTTTTTTAGATAATCTTGAAAATAAAAGTAAAAATAAGAGACACAAGACTTATTTAATCTTTAACGTTAAATTGCTGCGTAATTAAGATTCGATTTAAATTTCTACGAGGGAAAGGTTTACAATTTGACGCGAGGTGTTTCGGAAACATTTCGTGCATTTTGAAAAGAGGCGTATAGTATGAAGAAAATCGATGTTTCGAAGCGAGGCAAGGTGCCGATTCGCTTTGTCGCGAAGCGATCAAGGTCCTTCTTATCCTACCGAGAGGCCTGCGATAAGATAAGGCCACCGACGGTGCTCGTACTTCCGATCATGCTTTAAACGCGCTTCGCCCGCGCTTCGGTATTTTCTTATATATTCGTGGCCGCGCGAATAATTAATTTTACTTTCTTCTCATGGTTCGTGCACGGCACGTTCTCGTACTTCTTTATTTTTCTTTATTTTCTTTTTATATTTCTCTCTCTCACATACGCGTCGTCCGTGAATCCAACGCGATAAAGTATTTTACGGCGCTTTAATGCGAGATCGACGCGCGAAACTATCACGACATAGCTCATGCTCGGCTATCACCTTCGCCATTCTGGAATATGTTTGTACGTGCTGAAAATGTTCTGCGACGATTATAAATTTCGAGAGCGCAGTTAGGTCGATTAGGCTATATCCGATGCGTCATCGCTCGTCTCGCGATAACGTCGTGTTCTTTTTTTTTTTTTTTCGAGAGAATTTGAAACATCTTTTACGCGCGTGCATGCGTAATCTCAGTACGTAGCCAGTGCAAATATTTGAATGATGTAACATATACGTTGTGACGATGGATTTTAGAATAAGAACGTCAAGGTTGCATTTTGCGCAGATTATCGAAGCTGTTCTCTCTTCTCGCTCGCGAACGAACGAACGACAAACGAAAACTTATCTTTATGCAGGAAATAATGTAGCGTTATTCACACATATACAAGAGCTATAGAGTTTATATAACAATGACGCGCGCGCATACTTGTGTAACCATGTTCTATTTTAGAAACCATCGCATATTTCTGTTCAATCGTAATCATATCGGAAATGTAAGAACAGTTCCGGCAAATTCTCAAAAGCCACAATTTATTTACGGCAGAAAAAATCGACAAGTCAGAATTTATTTCGAAAAACAATCAAAGATCTATAGAGGAATTCTACGATACTGAAGCAGTATCCTTTAGTGTGATGATGTGTACTGGATTCCCCCCCCCCCCCCCCACACACACAAGTTACGATATTATATATATATATATATTCTAAGAAGCTCAGTCAAGTGCAAACTAGTCAAAGCAACTCAACGACGATACGTAAACGCGGGCTTTCTTATCTGCGCAACATATCGCGTCCGTAATTTTGCGAGATGATATTAGCCGAAGCGTAGCTCGTCTAAAAGTAAATTAGCTCAAAACATTTGTATAGGAGATGTATGTTGGAGCAGATCGAAAAATATTTCAATCATCACGCGCGGCGTAATTTTTTCATATTTAACATTTCATGGCCATACATAAGATTTTCGTTAACATTCTCGTCGACGTGGCAGTCAATCAGAAATTACAAGCGACGATCAAAGTCAAATGTTTCGCGGAACGTTAAACGGAATTGTCGGGTACATTAAAAAAAAAAAAAAAAAAAAGAAAGGTAAAATTCTATGCGAACAAAGTAGCATCGTCATTCGTACGAATGTAGCAGGGTGGAACGCTTATGTTAATGAGCCCGCGCGATTACCAGACAAGGACGGCGTGCGTGGAGATGATGCCGTGGCGATAGAGACATCCAGACCGGATACGAAGAAGGCCAAAGAGGAGAAGTACCGAATAATCGTCGTCATCGCACATACTACGACTATCGACGTTCTTAACCCCCGACTTTTCCTCGCGAGGTGAGCTCCGGCAAAAGGAGGAAGTCGCGAACAAACGTGCACGCACACCTGCACCAGGAGCACCTCCCACCTGCGGGCACCTGAAGGTTCGAGAGACGGCTTTTGACGCAATTGACAGACAGATAGTCGGCGTCCACGTATCTAATGCGACCGATAATTATTTTCTCTCGAATCAAGGCCAACGCGATTTCTGCGACGACGAAATTTCGCCCGGAAAGGATATTCTTCGTGACAGATTGCATTTTCGCGAGAAATGGATAAGATCTTTTTTTTATGCATCTTGTTGTGTTTGTGTGAACGACTGAATTTTTGACAGTTAATATTAATCGCTCCATTTGTTAATTGCTATTATAGATCTAGTCTCGGTAAATGTGCATTGAAATTGGCGATTAGCAACTATATTACTCAGGCAACATCGTAGATTTTTGGAGAATCTACCTACATGGTATTATTCTCCGCATTGCCGGAGCCAACTGTGCAACGGTGACCAGGAAGATCCTGGTTGTGAGGCACGATAACGGATTCTTGAAGTATACTGTTACTACGCCTGAGAGAACGTACTAGTGAGCGACTACCGGACGATTGGCACGGAACGAAGTATCGAACCGTAAAACAATTGTCTAAAAATATCCGCGGCGGAAAAAAAGCTCGTCAGCCCGTGGATCCAGTCATGGAATAAGTCTCGAACCAATTGAAGACAAGCCGTGAATAATCTTAACTTAATATTGTCGAAAATTCTTCCATTTTTATTTTAACCTTTTAATTCATTCTTGCGAGATAAATGTCACGTCAGAATCTTTTGCAACGCCAAGAAGTCAATAGACATTATGAAATCATGAAATATATATGAGAATTTATTTAACAGTCACTTGACAAATATTATATAAAAACATTAAATAGTTTGAACTATCGACTTCATCGTTGAAAAATAATTCCCCTGTCACAATAATCTCGCGCAAATGACTCTATATTTGTCCATTCCTTGTCTTGTAATTTCTATAGCAACTGTAATTTCACATAAAAATTTACAGATTCCAAATTGATTCGGAAAAAAGCAAAAAAAAAAAAAAATGAATGGTCATTCAATGCGCGAACTCTTGACACTGTTCTCGATTAATGCATATATGTCAGTTGCATATCGCAAAAGACTCTCTACTTTTTCTTGCGCTCGGGACAGAAACGCCACGCGAACGAAACGGGATTTATCGTTGATTAGAATACCATTTTTTTTTTTTTTTTTTTTGTACAAATAACGGAGTATCATCGCGATTATCAGCGACACGAAGCATAAGTAGTACGGCAAAGCATAAATGGTGGCAAGAGGCGAGCTTCGCAAAAGATTCCTTCGGCCACGCGATACGGTTTCTCGTAAAAAACCTCGCGTGACTGAATCCCTCTCCCTTTTTCTCCTTCCAGCTACCCTTCCGCGTGCAGACCCGAGGAAAAAAGTTTACATACGCCTTCACACAAAGTTCCACCCTGATCCGCGAGACGCACGTGCGAGTGTTCTTTCGCGTGACGGCGAATTGTTATGACCGCTATAACGACAAATTACTTATTTATATCACTTTGCGGAGCGTTTCAGAAATTTTGCGCTCTTTTTTCATTAGCATAAAGCTAATATTTTGATAAATTATAGAGATATAAAGTTTAATTGACAAGAAATATATTTTTTTTAAGCGGTATCCTGTGAATCTGTTCTAATTTAAAGATGCAAATAAAAATAATAAAAATATAGTTTATAGTCTAACCTAAATTTAAGAGTATTTCGTTTAACAAGCTCTTTCAATTTAAAAATTACTTGAATGTTTAATTACAAATTACTATTTTACAAGAATCATTAAATGTCATATTTTTGCACAAATTTTAAATCAAAAATAAAAATTTGTGCATTTGACATTTAATGATATTCTTATAAAATAATAATTTTAAATTCCCTAAAGAGTGCGTAATCGTGAAAAAAATGTGCAATTTTTGATAAAGCCTGTATAATTCCAACATCTCTCGCAGTAATCTGTGGAATTGCTTTGAAATGAGCAAAAATGTTTCCTTTAGGAAGAAATAAACGGGGACACACACGGCTTTCTCGATCTCGAGCGAGATACCAACGATGTTCCTCATTTTCACGTACGATCGAAATTATTTTTCTTATAGTAATTTTGGCATTATGGTATATTCATTACGCATGGCAAGGAAGCACTGTTAACCATATTGATCTTATAAAAATCGGTCCTGTCCAACGTGACAGAAAATTTGTTGGCGACTAAAACGCAATATCGATTTAACACGCTCGTCTTTGAGTTACACTTTCTGCAGCAAAATTCCGTAATCAACTTTACAACTTGAAGTGCAATAATAAAGACATAAAAAAACTTGAAAAGCAGAGAGCCCCCCTCTCTCTCTTTTTCTCTCTCTCTCTCTCTCTCTCTCTCTCTCTCTCTCTCTCTCTCTCTCTCTCTCTCTCTCTCTCTCTCTCTCTCTCTCTCTCTCTCTCTCTCTCTCTCTCTCTCTCTCTTTTATATATATCGACTATATAAATATAAATATTACCTACTAGTAAAACATTGTGAGAAAATCGCAATGTAGATATAAAATATTTATAAAACCATTTTGTCAAGTCAGACGTTGCCGTAAAATCTTATTTATTCCGGACGATGCGTATAAATCATGAAAAAATGATAATGCACAATTTGTTTCAAATTTCGAACCATCAAATCTCTGCGTGTAACAGAGAGAACATTTTTAAATCAATTAATATAAAAGTTACGCTTTAAAATATGTGTCCAAGCATCAGCTCTTGTTAAATTTTGTCTAAGAGAGAAAATGAAAGTGTTGTAATTCAATTGAACATTCTTGATTGTGTCAAATATATAAATATGAAAAAGTATAAGAGCAAAAAGAGTCATTTAAGAAAAAAAGTATTAAAAAAAAATATATATATATGTAATCACATATGTATATGTATTTAATATAGAAATTAAGAAATAATCTCTTTTTATATTAATTTTAAATTTAATGACAATAAGTGTACATGTGAGAAACAAATTAAAATTACGACCGAGAAATCTTGATTCACATTACAACAATCTCATCGCCTCTCAAAACCTTGCAATCGACAAAACTGCTCGTCAATAATTGTCGCTCTATCCCCTTTCCAACAGATAAACACGTGTCACCTCTCCAACAGATAAACACGTGTCAGAAACGTGTAGTCGATCGAATCTACTTGAATTTACCTGAAGTAATGCGATCCGAAGGGCGAGCAGAAGAACGGGTCGTTGTGCATGTGCGGCTGTCCAGGTACTCCCGGTCCCTGGGGATGCGCGTGCGGGCCCATCGGGCCGCTGGGCCCGGGGCCGCACATACCGGGCGCGCCCTGGGGCTGCATACCGACCGGCCCCATCATGCCGGCCGGGCCCATCGGATGGGGCGCCGCTGGATGATGCGGCGAGCTGACCATGTGGGGTCCCGGGTGATGAGGATGGGGCGAGGGTCCGCCGCCCCCCATATGGGGGTGAGGCGTGTGGGGCGAACCGCTCATCATGCCGTGCGGGGGCATCGGATGGGGAC